>CM053609.1:59630905-59691839 GCA_028646535.1 Procyon lotor
CCCTGAGATCATGACAGCCGAAGGCAGAAGCTTTAACCCACGGAGCCACCCAGGTGCCCTTATTATTTTCTTTAAAAAAATTTTTTTCAAAGATTTTATTTATTTGAGAGAGAGAGAGAAACACATGCGAGAGAGCACGAGTGGGGCTAGGGGCAGAGGGATAGGAAGAGGGAGAAGCAGACTCCCAGCTGAGTGGGGAGCCGGATCCCAGGAACTCGAGATCACGACCTGAGCCAAAGCCAGGTGCTTAACCGATTGAGACACCCAGGTGTCCCTATTATTTTCCTTTTGATGATCAAATTGTCACAGCATGTCAAGTGGGAACATTTTAAGAATTCCTTTGCCTTTTCAGTTCTACCTTATACAGTTTAACGAGTATCCTTGCTTTTTTGTCATTAACAACATGTTCCAGGCCCAGAGTTACTTAAGACATGGAGCTATTTATTCTCTAAGGAATGCTGAGTCCTACTTATTTATTAAAGATTTTTTATTTTTTTAAAGATTTTATTTATTTATTTGACAGAGAAAGAGATCACAAGTAGGCAGAGAGGCAGGCAGAGAGAGAGGGAAGCAGGCTCCCTGCTGAGCAGAGAGCCCGATGCAGGGCTCGATCCCAGGACCCTGAGATCATGACCTGAGCCGAAGGCAGAGGCTTTAAACCACTAAGCCACCCAGGCGCTCCAAAGATTTTTTTATTTTTAAGTAATCTCTACACCCAACGTGGGGCGTGAACCTACAACCCCGCAATCAAGGGTTACATGTTCCACTGACTGAGTCAGCCAGGCACACTGCTCCCTGGGTTATTTAATCTAAACAAACAAACAAACAAATAAATAAATAAAGATTTTATTTATTTATTTGAGAGAGAGCGCGTGCAAGCCTGAACACAAGTTGGGGGGGCAGAGGGAGAAACAGGCTTCCTGGTGAGCAGGGAGCCCAAGGTGGGGCTTGGTCTCGGGACCCTGAGATCATGACCTAAGCAGAAGGCAGCCACTGAACCAGCTGACTCACCCAGGCCCCCTCCCCCGTGAGTTATTTTAAAGGTGAATAATATTCGAGGCAAAGATCTAGGGGCTAAGAATGCATATCAGATTTTTCCTGATGTTTCTAGGCTATTTTAGTGACAACGTTGGAAAAAGTTGTTTCTTTTGAAAACCACAAATTCACACTGGTATTTCCTATTTAAGCCAAGCATTGCTAATTTCCTTTTTTATTTGACTCAAATATACAATCTTACATTTATCTTCTCAGCCACATACCTGCTTTAGCCTGTAACCCCTGATCCACATTGTAATGGCATCTTGTCTCTTCAGTGACCCTGCAGTTTCTTATTGACCATCATTCTCTAGATGCTTTACCAATAGGTTCATCCATGCTGGGAGAATGGGACGGTGCGGTAAGACAGAGAGATTTCATCATATGGGCAGGAGAGCGGTAGAAGGGATGAATCATAGCATCCAAGACAAGAGGAAGTTTAAGAAAGGAGGACAAGACAGCACAAATCAGGAAAAAGAAGAGAGGCCTGAGGGATCGTCTGGAACAGCTACAGGGAAGGTAGCTGAGAGAGCCAGGAGGTGACGGTCAGAGTGTGGAGTGCTTGAAGTTCAGATCACAAAGGTGGAGCAGTTCTAGGATGTGGCCTTGTCATTGACATGTTCCATGCCTGGAGATCTACCCTTGCCCACGTGTGTCTTTCGACCCCTACCTCCAGGCGTCTAAGGAAGCTCAGGATACCAACTTCTGGCTAGCGCGAACACATACACCCCATGTCTTGGATGGGGAGGGGAGGGCCAGAGTCCATCTGGGACCCGGCCCAGATGGATACCCAGGTTCACTGCCTGCTGGCTGCCCCCATGTAAATGAAACACATATACCCTGTTCACGCTGGGCACATGCCCTTCCTGCCCCACTAGCCATAGGCTCTGGTCTGTTCTGTGCCCCCCCTCCCCTCTGCTGGTGGCTAAGCCTCCTGCCCTAGCCCACACAGTGTTGGCTCTGCTTCTGAATGTGCTGGCCAAGATCCGTGCTGCTGGCACACTTCATAGGAAGGAGCCTGCAGGGTACACTGAGGCTGGTCCATCTGGGACTCGGTGGGGGCCTGTCAGGCTCACCTGGGCCACCTGTCCCCAAATAGCATGGAGTGGAGAGCTGGGGGTGGAGGAACAGGATGAGCAGTGTCTGCAAAGCAGCACAGGCTTCCCTACCTGCCAAACCCTGCAGGCCCCAAGAGCTGCAGTAGGTGGTTGGGGGTGGAGGGTAGGTAAGAGGGGCCAGGTCCCCAGACATCACAGCTCTACTCTTCACTCTTCACCTTGGGTGTTAGGCACAGGGTCCCATGCAAGAAGGTAGAATACAGGCAGCAGAGGGAGCCTCTCTCCTACCCCAAAAATGCTGCTTCTGGGGCAGGAGAGTGCAGAGGGCAGAGGGCAGAGGTCAGGGGTTAGAGTCTGGTCCTTGAAAGGCTTGAACCTTTAGAGTGGGAAAATGAGGAAGCCAGAGAAACTTGAATATTTCCAGCCACCCAGCAGGTTCCCCCGGCGAAGGCGCAGGGACACCCGGTCCCCTGGGTCCAGGGGCAGTAACACGGAGCTGGTGGCTGCCTCTCGAGTCACATCAGGGTCGTTGGCAAAGGCTGAGATGACAGGCCAGGTGTTCAGCATCAGGCTCACCTGGGGATGTGAGCCCGGTTAGCACTTCTTCCCAGCCCTTGTCCCAAGACCCCCACTTTCCATGGGCTTCTTCTTTCTCCAGCCCTCAAGGGACTCTGTAATCTTGGGAACTTGGGGCTCAGTACACTCTTGTAGGAAGGCTGAGGGGTGGCCAGTGTTGACCTCTACTTCCTCCACACTCTCTGCTGGGTGCTATTTTCCTCCCTTGCTCCTGCCACCCCAACCCCCCCACCCCATACACACAGGTCAATGGAGGGTCTACCTAGGAGTCACAGCTGGACTCCACTTATTTCCTCTCCCTCCCCTCCGCTCCCCTCCCGAGCCAGGACAGGGCCCCAGCACACAGGTCACCTGGACAGTTTGGCGGTTGTACACCTTCACCACATGGAACCGGAAGCTATAGACACCACGGACAGGGGCCACGAAGGAGCCTGAGGCCCGGTCAAAGCCACCACCCTCATTTACCAGGACCTGTGGGAAGCAGATTCTGCTGAGTGGGGCTCAGGGAAACTACTGGGTTGTGGGGAGGGGCTGTGAAAAGGAAAAGACAAGGTGGCAAGTAGACAAAAACAGGAGGAAGCCATGGATTCAAAAGAAATGGTGAGAAAAGGCAAGGAGGGATGTAGGTAGGAATGTAGGGAAGGGAGATGGGCGGTGGGGCTGAGGAGCACCTGGTCACACAGTAAGGGAGCTTTTCCTTAAGAGCAAAGTGGGTTTGGGCAGTTGATTCCAGGTCCTTACAGGTTGTCCGGAAAAGGGTAGGGGGATTACCTGGTCAAAGTAGATGGCCCCACTGGTGCCATTGCTGGTCTCTCCTGCTGGCTCATGGTGGTGGCTTCGGACTGCGGCAAATGCCACTCTTCCGGGGGGTGCCTCTCCTAGGGCTGCTCCCCCAGGACCCCCTGCAGCAGCTCGGCCGGGCTCACAGACCACCAGGCACTCACCCTCCAGGAGGACAGGCTCTGCCCCCTCTTGGGCCCACCCGCCCCCTAGGACCAGAAGCATCAGGGCCAAGGGCAGCCTGAGGCTGGGTAGGAGACCTGGTAGCCAGTGTCGATTGGCTCCCAGCATGGCTGAGTGGCTCTGTGACCCACGGGTCCTCCCGTCTTCTGCCCCCCTCTCACTGTTCCTGTCAGTTCCCGTTTCCTGCACGCTCGCTCCCTCTCACCCTGCTCCTCAGCCCTCTCTCTGGGTCTCACTGTTCCCTGGTCTCAGCATCCTCTCTCCATACCTCTCTGTGCCCCACGACTCTGTCCTGCCTCTCTCTCCCGCTGTCACTGCAGTTCCCTCCTCCTTGGCAGGGCATGAAGTGACAGCAGCAGTTGGGCTGGGGAAGGGAGAGGAGGGATGAAGCAGGCAGACAGGAGGGCTACAGCCAGAACCCCAGGCAGCCCCTCTGGAGAGTACTGAAGGCTGCATCTGGGATGACAGAGAACTTGGTGTGTTCGTAAGCGTGTGCATGTGCCTGTGAGAATGTGTGAGTGCCTGTATGTGTGTGAGTGCATGTGTGTGCAAGACAGCCCTACAGCCCCTTCTTTCTCCTTGTTCCTGCCCTCTTCAAAATTCCCCGCTAGTCAACAGCCCTCTCAGTGGCCCCTTCTGGCTGTTGGACGAAAGCGGAAGCCCTTGTCTTTTCCCTACAAATGTTCTGGTGGAAAGTGCTTGAGCCAACCGTGTCAGTATCTTGTGACCGTGGGTCAGTCTCTTTCTCTCCTTGGTCTTCTGTATCTTCATCCGAAGGTAATGGGTTAGCCCCTTTAAGGCCTTCTTCACCTCCAGCTCTCAACAACTGGCTCTTCTGTCTCGAGAAACAGCTGAACAGCTCCGTCAGAACGACGGAGGACCCAGACTTAGGGAGAGAGACGAGCCCATCCCGCAGGCTGGGGCGAGGAGCTCCGGAGTTCTTACGGGCGAGTGGGCGGGTCGGGGAGGCGGGGCCAGGGGCGGGACGGGGGCGGGGAGGAGGAGCCCGGAGGCAGGCGCGCGCTAGGGCCCGGAGCCTGCCCAGTGCCGGGTGGGGTCTGGCTGACTCCACCCCGCGCCAGGAAGTGACTCAAAAAACTGTTCGAGATGTGGAGAAGACAGGTCCCAGTTGGGTGAGGACTTCGGGAAGGCCCGCCCAGATTCGGCCCCCCTCCCGCCCCCGCCCCGCGCCCCCCTGCCCTTCTCCGCTGGGCCTGGGGCGCGGGCGAAGCCGGGGCAGGCAGGCACCGAGAGGCACCGGCGGGACTGAGGCCGAAGCGGGCGGCCGAGGCGGGTAGGCGCGCTCTCCCCCGCGCCCGGGCCGGGGGAGCCCAGCCGGAGCCCCAGCGGAGAGCGCGGCCGGGGGGAGGGGCGGCCGGGGGCGGAGGCCGCGGGCGGCTGTGGGCGGTACCCGGCCTGCCTGGCCCCGGGGCCCCGGTGGGGCCGTAGCGCGGCGGAGAGGAACGGCGGACAGCGGATGGAGGGGGAGAGGTGGGAGGGGCTAGAGCCTTGGAAATGGCAGACTAGGGACTCCGGAGGACATCCCGGCTCAAGCCCCGGTGAGGATTCGTCTTTAAGAGGCCAGTTTGGACCCGGAGACTCCAGAGACTCTGAGGAGAGGGAGACTGTTTTGTCATCTGTCCACTTCTGGCCTCCAGACCGAGCTGGAGCCCCCCCACTCTTCCTGCTTAGGCCCGTGGCCAGCCTTTTCCAAAGGCCAGATGCCCATCCCCAGTAGGCATCCTTGTTTGCCCATGACTTCCTTTCGGAGAGAAGACCCCTTTCCGGATAATCAGGCGTTCCCTTCCTAGATGGACCCAGGGTGTTTACTAGATCGGTATCTAGGACCTGTTGATAGCTGGTGTGGGCTGGCAGACCACAATTTGGGTTGAGCAGAAGGGGAGGCTCTGAGCTGCCTTCCCTCCTTCCAGGGCTGGGTGGCCAGGCAACCATGCCTACCTGGGGCGCTGGCTCCCCGTCCCCTGACCGCTTTGCTGTGTCCGCGGAGGCCGAGGACAAGGTGCGAGAGCAGCAACCCTACGTGGAGCGCATATTCAGCGTGGGGATGAGTGTCCTCCCGAAGGACTGTCCTGAGAACCCTCACATCTGGCTGCAGCTGGAGGGCCCCAAGGAGAACGTCAGCAGAGCCAAGGTGAACACCCCTCTCTGCCCCTTCAGGGAACATATGCCTCCTTCCCCTACAGGGAAGGAAAGGAGAGGAGAGGAGGGGCCCGCTGGGGAGGATCTCCACTCACTCCTTGGTTGTCTTACTGGCAACCTCAGTGGCTCTGAACTTTGAGGGACTTTGCAAATATGTATTTCTGTGGAGTTTTGTTTAGTTTCAGCCTTGATGAGGCAGGTTCTGCCAAGACTTAGAGACAGGTGATGGCATTCCACTCAGTTGTGCTGTTTGGGAGACTGGAGATAATCCAGTTGGGCAAGCAGGCCCCACCAAGGAATTCACTGGGGGAGGGGAAGCCAAGCCACGTTGCGTCGTTGGGTCAGAGGTTCCAGCACAGCTCCACCACCTACCAGCCCTGTGCAGAGTCTTCTGTTTCCTTCTTTATGAAATGTGAATAATAGCAGTGTCTACCTCATTGGGCTCACTGTGAATGAGATAAAGCATGAGCTGAGCAAAAGTTAGCAATGACAGTCATTATGATGGAAATATATAATACAAGCATAAATATTTAGAGAGACAGCCTTGTTAATGATAATCAGTTAATTATAATAGTGTCTTAAATTGAGCCAAGTTCTTTTTTTTTTTTTAAAGATTTTATTTATTTATTTGACAGAGAGGAGAGAGATCACAAGTAGGCAGAGAAGCAGGTGGGGGGTGGGTGGGAAGCAGGCTCCCCGCCAAGCAGAGAGCCCGATGCGGGGCTCGACCCAGCCAGGACCCTGAGATCATCACCTGAGCCGAAGGTAGAGGCTTTAACCTACTGAGCCACTCAGGCACCCCTAAATTGAGCCAAGTTCTAAATGGAAATAATAGCCATAGGCTATCAGCTGAAAAGGGAAAGAAGTAGCTTCTTGATCCCCTTAATCCTCACTTTTGTCAGGATCTATGGGGCTCCATTGCTCTGCCCAGGCATCCTGGAGCTCAGGGTGGGGTGTGATGGGCTTGAAGAGGCTACTGGATCATGTAGAATTCCAGCAGTCTCCTTTTTCCCTATTCCCACCTCCTCCCTCTCCCAGGAGTTCCTGAAGGGTCTTTGCAGCCCGGAGCTGCAGGATGAAGTCCACTACCCACCCAAACTGCACTGCATCTTCCTCGGAGCCCAGGGCTTCTTCCTTGATTGTCTGGTCTGGAGCACATCAGCCCACCTCGTGCCGGGCCCCCCCGGTTCGCTAATGGTCAGTGGCCTGACTGAGGCCTTCGTCATGGCTCAGAGCAGAGTGGAGGAGCTCGTGGAGCGTCTGAGCTGGGACTTTCGGCCAGGGCGATCGCCTGGAGCCTCGCAGTGTGCTGGAGTGCTGAGAGACTTCTCTGCCCTGCTGCAGCCCTGTGGGGATACCCACACAGAGGCCTTGCTGCAGCTGCCCCTGGCTGTCCAGGAGGAACTGTGGAGCCTGGTGCAGGAGGCAGCCAGGGAGCAGGGGCCCCAGGCACGGCCCCCCTGCGGTGGGGGGAGCCCAGGCCCTCTGGGTGCTCAGTACCAGGGTGTCAGAGCTCCCTCGAGTGAAGGCAGGGAGTCCCTGGACCCTGGACCTATGGGGTGGCAAGAGTCAAGGGGAGAGAGACAGGTTATGGAGAAGGAGGGAGGGAAGCAGGGTGGTCCCAGGGAGATGGAAGTGGGGTGGAAGGAGCTGCCTGGGAAAGAGGCCTGGGAGAAAGAAGGGGCCTTCGGGTCACAGTCAGGAGGGGCAGTGGCAGGACAGTTAGGGCCCCTGACAGGAAAGGCCCTGGGCAAGGAGGGGGTGCCTCAGGTCAGGGGAAGGTCGGTCTGTGTCCAGGGTGAGCCCCCTGTTGCGCAGGGCCCCTGTCAGAGGGCAGCTCAGCCCCGGGGAGCCTCCCTTCTCCAGCGGCTCCACAATGGGAGAGCCTCGCCTCCCAGGGTGCCTAGCCCTCCCCCAGCGCCCGAGCCACCGTGGCACTGTGGAGACCGGGGAGACCGGGGAGACCGGGGAGACAAGCAGCAGGTCGCGGCGCGAGGTCGTGGGTCTCCGTGGAAACGAGGCACGCGTGGGGGCAACTTGGTGACCGGCACGCAGCGTTTCCAGGAGGCCCTGCAGGACCCTTTCACCCTGTGCCTTGCCAATGTGCCCGGCCAGCCAGACCTCCGTCACATTGTCATTGATGGCAGCAATGTGGCCATGGTGTGAGTACCTGGGGGGCCTGAGGATCCTGGGGGTGGGGTGGGAGGGGTGATCCGAGTAGTGCTCCCGACCGCGGGGACGTGTGCCGAGCGGCCCCTCGTCTGGGGCTCCGGAGCGCTGACCCCTTCCCACCGCAGGCACGGCCTCCAACACTACTTCTCCAGCCGGGGCATCGCCATTGCTGTGCAGTACTTCTGGGACCGGGGCCACCGGGACATAACTGTCTTCGTGCCTCAGTGGCGCTTCAGTAAGGATGCCAGGGTCAGAGGTGAGTTGGGCCTGGTCCTTCGTAACCTGGGATAGGCCCCACTTCAGCATGAGGATGACTCCGGTCTGCGCCTGTGTTTCTCTAGAGGGCCACTTCCTGCAAAAGCTGTACTCCCTCAGCCTGCTCTCCCTCACTCCCTCCCGGGTCATGGACGGCAAGAGGATCTCCTCCTACGATGATAGGTACTCGCTTCTCTCCTGGCCCCTGTCTTGAGATTCCAGGACCACAGGGAGAACTGAGGGAGAGACAGAACCCCTTGTGCCGTCTCTAAGCTTGGGTGGCGGGAAGGTGGCCAGTCATTCCTCTGTGCACCTGCATGAATGGCTTAGTAAACCTGCTCCACAGGTGCGAGGAGACACGGTGGATAGCTGCGTTCACCCGTTCATTCATTTTTTGTTCCTCACACTGAATGCTGCCTTGTATTTATGTGCCTTCCTGTCTAGAAAATATTAGGCTAATGGAAAGCTGGGAAAGTTGGTGACGAAAGTAACTGATAAGTGCCTTCTGATAGCCCACATTTCCAAACATGTAGAGAAATTCCCCAGCATTCTGGAAGTGCCAGGGTAAATGTTCAAAATCACAAGTCATATGAAGAGACACAAGGCATGCATGCTAAGAGTACACAAAACACGTTCTAATAGAAAGATCACTGGACTTAGAAGATCTGAATTTGAGCCCCTAGTTGTACTATTCATTGAGTCTGCCCGTGGACCAGTCTCTTAGTGGGGTGACCTCTTTGTCTCGGGATCCTCTTCATTTGGTCACCCTCCTTGTGGATATCAAAAGGAGCTAGGTGCTTGCTTCATTCAAGGTGCTAGGCAAGTGTACAGCAATATTCCTTAACTGTCCATGGACCCAGTCAAGTGTAGCAGTGGGTCTCTTTGTCACAGAGAACCGCATACATAGGGTAAGAGTGGTTAACTCTCTCTGCCAAGGCTATCACATGGCAAAGGAAAAGTGAGACCTTAAAGCTGCCAAATTGTTTAAATGAAAAATGGAGGGCACATTCCTTCCCCAAGGGACATACACAGTGGGAGAATGGGCAGATTTGAAGGATTTTATTTATTTTAGAGATAGAGAGGGAGAGCAAGGGTTGGAGGGTAGAGGGGAGGAGCAGAGGGAGAGGGACAAGATGACTCCACATGGAGCACAGAGCCCGATGCGGGGCTCCATCCCACGATCCTGAGATCATGACCTGAGCCGAAATCAAAAGTCGGATGCTTAACCAACTGAGCATCCCAGGCGCCCCAGAAATGGGCAGATTTTAAAACCGAATTAACTGGGGCGCCTGGGTGGCTCAGTGGGTTAAAGCCTCTGCCTTCCGCTCAGGTCATGATCTCAGGGTCCTGGGATTGAGCCCCACATCCGGCTCTCTGCTCAGCAGGGAGCCTGCTTCCCCCCCCACCCCCCACCTATTTGTGATCTTTCTCTCTCTGTCAAATAAAATCTTTAAAAAAACCCAAACAAACCTAATTAACCAATTAAAAAATTTTACAAGTTCTGTATTCTCTAGGATTTTCAGTTTTAGAGAAAAAACTAGTTTCTAAACAATAGTGATTATATCTTTTGTCTTTTCAAATACTTAACGTTTTCTCCCTAACAAGCAAATGGTATTCTATAAAAAGGCAGTTCACTTTCTCCCAATGCTCTTCTGTTTTATGTCTAGATTTCCCAGATTATCCAAGATATGGAACCTTTCCTCAGCAGCATTGACACAGAATTGAGACTGAAGAGCGAGTCAGTTGTAATGAATTTTAAAGGCACGTGTCTGTACAGTTACGTAGGTCCCAGTAGGCAGACAGCCCAATGCGAATTTGGAATTTTGTCTGGTTACAGTGAACGACACAGTGGTGCATGGCCGGGGCCTACTGAATGAGTAGTGCTGAGCAACAGATGAAGTGACACGACAGTAACATACCCTCAACCTGCAAATGATACTGATACCGCGTACATTTATATGTCATCTCCTTCATTTGTTTCTCAGATAGAAACTCAGAGCCAGACATCTGTTACACTGAATCCTGATTACTAGTCTCCTGTATGCCACACTGTCTTTCAAATACTGCCTGCTCACGTAGGACCTAGCAGTAGGCACGGGGCCTGCAGGAGGACGTGGGGATGCTGGGAACTAGGGAGGGCCTGATCATTGCCTTCAGAGCCCACACCAGCCCCAAACCACAGCAGCAACCTGGAGGAAAGCGAACCCTCTTCTGGTGGGGGCTTTATGGGAAGGGAGGGATTTGCCAGATTTTTGTCCCTTGAGGATGTGGGCTTGGCTGGGCTGCATCTTTTGGTTTCTAGACCTGTTAAAAAAAAGCCCCCCACCCACTGCCTCGTGAGTCCCATCCTAGCCTTGTGGAATCAGAATTACTAAAGTAGGGCCCAGGCATCTCTTTTTTTTTAAAAGTTCCCTGGTGATTCTGTTCATCAGTGAGGTTAGGGAAGTACCTCCAGATGGAGGTAGTATGAGAAACGTGCTGGCGGTCAGACAGCACAGGACATGTTTGGAGAACGGGGTGTTATCTGATCATTGATTTTTGACAGAGCTGAACATTCATTAGGCAAACCAGGAGAGATAAGGCTGTAAGGGTGGCTTGAGCTGGGTTCTCGGAGGCCCTAGAGCTGCCAGGCCTGGGCATGTGGACTTTACTCTGTAGATAAAGGGCAAGCAGGAGAGAGATTTGTTTAGGGGAAGGCAGGAGAGACTGGAGGGTGGTGAATGGTTGGGGTGGGGGATCCCCTTATCAGGAGGCTATGCAGTGTCTCAGTTATAGTGTCTGAATAGCTAAGGGTAATGGTAGGACTGGATAGGAAGGGGCAGAGTGGAAGGCTTTTCCGAGGAGAACATGATGGATTTGTAACTGACTGGTGGGGTAGGGTGGAAGAAGACGGGGCTGGGGTCAGGTCTCATGGTTTCTCACTAGTGAGGCACAAGGTGTTGGGTGGAGGATTGTGGTGGGTGGAGGGGATGCTGTGGGGACAGCACGCTGGATTCATCTTTGTTTCCTCTCCAACTGTGGCACCTGAATCTGGCAGTCACCTGGTGGCTGGGTCAATGAGGTGGGAGACCAGATCTCCATCCGCAGGAGTGGGTCATGGGAGCTGATAATACTCTTTGGGGTTGGGCCCTCGGAGAATCCCAGAACGGCTCCTGTGGTTTTTGAGACAGGTTCATGGTGAAGCTGGCCGAAGAGACTGATGGGGTCATTGTCTCCAATGACCAGTTCCGCGACCTGGCAGAGGAGTCTGAGAAGTGGATGGCGATCATCAGGGAGCGGTGAGGGAGCCCTCCCCCGAGAACAGGGCGCGTACTCAGACCTTTCTCTAAACCAGTCCTGCTCTGGCACCGGGTGAAGACTCCGGGAAGGGGCTTGATGTGGTCTTGGTGGCCAGTAGTTTTCTGGGGGTGCTGGTCTCCGCTGTCTGGGAGGTTTGTCAGGGCCCCCCCTGTGACCATACGTTCTCTTTCTGCACCAGCCTGCTGCCTTTCACTTTTGTGGGAAACCTCTTCATGGTTCCTGATGACCCGTTAGGTCGAAATGGCCCTACGCTGGATGAGTTCCTAAAGAAGCCGGTCAGGTAATGCCCCAGATTCTGCTAGGCAGCCCCAGCCCTGGCCCTCTGTCTGCAGGGGCCTTGTAAACTTGGGGGCAATGTGACCTCATCTGGGCCAGCTTGCTTCTCTACTGGTTTGGTTGCTACGGGCTTGGCCTTTAACTATGTTTCGGGGAATCCTGACCTAGGCCTTCCTGGCTGGGAGAGGAACTTCCCCTAATCCGTATTTTTGGTGGATTATTTGGAATGTGGTGGCTTTTACTTATAGCCAGTTGTATTCCGCACACCTCCTGCTGGGCCATTAAGTAAGCTATCAGTGTCTCAGACTAGAACTAGATCAAAATAGTGACAGGCTTCACCTTCCTGGTTCTAAAGGAACTGGGCTTCTCCCCTTCAGAAGTGGCTTGATGCTGCCGCTCAGTGGTCAGCTTGGGGAACTGCAGGACTGCGTCTTGTGTGGCTGCAGCCCCACTCCCAAGCCGGGGATAGGCAGGGCCGTCCACGGAGCTCCACGGAGCTCTCGTTTCCCTCCAGGATGCTCATCAGCTCTTTGTGCTCTCTTTTTGCTCCTTCCCAGGACACAGGGCTCTTCTAAGGCTCAGCATCCTTCCAGGGGATTCACCGAACCCGGTCAGCAGCAGCAGGGGAGAGAAGAGGAGGAAAAAGGCAGCGGCGGCATCCGGAAGACCCGGGAGACCGAGCGGCTGCGGCGCCAGCTGCTGGAGGTGTTCTGGGGCCAGGATCACAAAGTGGACTTCATCCTGCAGCGGGAGCCGTACTGCCGAGACATCAACCAGCTCTCAGAGGCCCTGCTGAGTCTCAACTTTTGAGCCCCACCTGCCCGACTGACTGCCTGCCACCCGGTCAGCTCCAACCTGGCCCAGCTCAGCTCATCCTGTGAGGGTCCCTGTGCTGCTCAGACCCTGACCTAGACTCACTCTGAGTTGGTGGGACTTGATCTCATCTTGAGTCAGGACCTTCCGTAGTTCTCAAGAGCTTCTACTTAGCCTTAAGTTCTCAACCTTGCCCTAGCACAGGGTTTCTGTAGGGAGTGGGGGCCCGCTGGGAAGAGCAGGTCCCGGAGGTGGGGACTGCGGCTCCTCCTTCAGACTGAGTTGGGGATGGAGGCTGGGGGATGGGGAATGAAGAGCAGGTGGCAAGGAAGTGAAGTCTTTCCTCTCCCCCGGCTGTGGCTCTGGATGCCAGAGAGACTGGTTGCTTCCCAGGCCTGGCTTGGCTCCTGGGGGCAGTGAAGGGAATGCTGGGCCCTGGGGAGGCTAGTGTTATGGGGTGTGGGTCACAGTGGGGCAGCAGGGAGCTGGTGGAGAAGGCAGAGGGAGACTTGGCTTCCGGTCTCAGCTATGTCTGTCTGTGACCTTGATGGAGCTGCTTGGCCTTTACTTCTGCCTGTAAATCAGGGGTAAAAATGCCGGCTGGGAAGGGAAACGAGAACATAGAGGAAAGCTCCTTGGAGGAAAGGTACCCACATCAAGTCTCAGGTGTGTCTGTCTGTGGCTGCACAGGCTGCCTAACCAAAACCTCACTTTCCCCGAGCTGAGGACCCTCTGTCCCCAGGGCCCAGGCCCTAGATTATAACACTGCGTCCTCGGTACCATATGCCCTATAATGGCTGCGTCCCTTTTGGGCAACCCCCCGAATCGACATTCACAAAACAGTTAATTAGGGGTGACTGTTTGCATTACCAGAATACTCTCAGGGTTCCTATAAACGGCAGCTCTCCTGTTGCGTTCAAGTGTTTACAGATGAACGAATGTGTCAGAAAGTCCCCGGTCAGATGCACGTCCTCAAGTGCTGAGTCTTCACCAAACTGATGAAGCCATGCTCTGCAGCGACAACGTTAATGTGATCTGACCCCAGCATTTTCTCTACAGAACACATATGTGGCATAAAGTGAGCCCCACTTCTGCTTTGTGTGCGTGTGTGTGTGTGTGTATGTATGGGGATGGGAGGCTTTTTAGAGGTTGTATCACGATGAACCAATTATCTGGAAAATGATAACCGAAGAACCCCAAGTCGGAAGGAAGGTACCGGACTGCCCACCAGATCAGCCACTGTCACACAAGAACATTGCCTCTCCATCCTGATTCCTACATCCTGCCCTATATCTCCCCCTCCCCAAGACCTTATTTATTTATTTGACAGAGAGAGAGAGAGAGCACAAGCAGGTAGAGGGAGAAGCAGGCTCCCCCTGAGCAGGGAGCCTGACATGGGGCTCGATCGCAGGACCCGGGGATCATGACCTGCGCCAAAGGCAGCTGCTTAACTGACTGAGCCACCCAGGTGCACCTCCTGTCCTTTATCTTCTTAAAGTCCTGTGCAGGGAACCTACCTCCAGGTTGCACAGTCATCTGTGGACAGCACTGGTCAGTAGACCTTCCTTTGGTGCAGCCCCCAAATACTGTTTTCGGTTATATCTACCTTTGAGGCGGGTCATTCCCCCACGCACAATAACAGAGACTGTCAACTTCCTAAAGAGCCCAAGACCAGATAAAGAAGTAGGACAGGTGCCCCTGGATTCTGTGCTGT
Source organism: Procyon lotor (assembly GCA_028646535.1). Classification (NCBI taxonomy): domain Eukaryota; kingdom Metazoa; phylum Chordata; class Mammalia; order Carnivora; family Procyonidae; genus Procyon; species Procyon lotor. Next base: position 59,645,228 of record CM053609.1, read on the forward strand.
TTGGGCTCTGTGGCAAGTCCCTGGACATGGTCCTTTTCAGGCTGGGACTTCTCAGGCACAGTGAACTGACTCACTGCCACCTCAGTTCTTTGTTCCAGCAACCAGTGTGGGGAGCTGGGTGATGCTGGAGAGAGTCTGTGGGTCCCAGTGTCTTCACCCCTCCTCCCCATTGCTGCTTTGTACCACTAGCCTGTATTGACCTGAGCTGGGGGCAGGTGTGTTGGAAAGAAGCTAGTTAGGGGCTGACGGTGACTCAAAGACAGCCCATACTCCTCTGGGAAGAAAGGGGATTGGTTAATATGGCCCAAATTGGGGGCTAGGACAGCTGCTGGTTGCAAGTGGCCCCAGTCAGATGAGAGGCAAGACTTAAGCTTCTTACAGACAGGGATGGTGGCTTTGTCCTACTGCAGCTTGCTGACCCAGGACCGGCATGTGATTGCTTTATTAATTCCTGCTCTTCAGTGACAGACTGAAGGCCATTCTAGACTGGGGCCTTGTCTCTTCTTCTGATGGCACTGTAATGGCACTGCGTGGACAAGTATGCAGGGGGACCACAGAACCCACTGTTAACGGATCATTTCCCTCATTTTCTAGTCTCCACCTCTATCATAACCTCATGCCCCAGACTGGCTACCAGCTCTTGGCAATGAAGGGACCAAGAAGGGAGATACTGCCCATTATAATGTTCAAAGTCCCCAGTAGGGGAAAGAGTCATCTGGCATTTCCTTGGACATACATTCCAGGAGAATCTAGGCCAAAGAGGCAAACCGAAGCGTGTGAGATAATTTATCTTTATTGCCTCACAGAGCATTCTACACAACATGAAGGATACCAGGGGCAGTAATGGAACACATAGGGAAACCAAACTTGGAAATTCTTTTACGAGGAGTTGAAGAGGTGAAGGACCCAACTTGATGAGACTGCAACCTCGAGACAGTAGACAGTCTCTCCGTTAAATGAGGTGGGGCAACAGAACAATGAGAAGGAGGGCAGGGAGAGAAATCCCTAAGAACCAGATGGTTTCAGGTCTCAGGAGTACCTGGGCCTACTCATAGTCTCTAACCAGGAAGCCTCTGTAGAGGGATAGGCTTCAGGCCCCGCCAGGAGCCTCCCCACTTAGGCTATGACTTCCTTCAGGGCTGCCCCTAACTCTGGGAAGGAGTACTGGTAGCCCGTTGCCAGTGTCCGCCGTGGGACCACCTTCTGGCCCTCCAGCAGCATGATGGCACGCTCTCGTCCAAAGACCGCCTGCACCACCATGCTGGGGAGAGGGATGAAGGCTGGGCGGCCCAGGGCGGCGCCGAAGGCCTTGGCAAACTCAGCATTTGTAGTGGTGGGGGCTGGAGCCACTCCATTCAGGACTCCCTGCACGTGGCTTGCTTCAACAGCATGGGCCAGGATTCCTGCCAGGTCCCTGATGTGAATCCAGGGGAAGAACTGATGGCCCGGGCCGATGGGGCCCCCCAGGCCCAGGCGGAAGGGCAGCAACATGTGACCGATGGCACCGCCCCCACGTCCCAGCACAACCCCTAGAGCAGGCAAGAGGGACAGGACAGGAGGCTCCTCAGTCTCCAGAAGTTCCACTGTTCCTCCCGGTCTGCCCTTCCCCGTGCCAACTTAGCTCTCTCTGGGGCTTCCCGTCTTCCCACCTGCAGGCTGGCCAGAAATGGCAACCTCCTCTCACTCTCTGGAAGCTCAGCTCCCCTGACTCCCCCAGGCCCCCAGCCCCGGGAAGACATTCTAACCCTGTCTGGCCCCTGGTTCTCACCGGAGCGCACCACCACCTGGCGTGTAGACTCTCCAGGAAGCCTGGCTGCAGCTTCCCATTTGGTTACCAGGTTGGAGAAAAAGTCAAAGTTCCCTCCCGGGCTGTCCTCGTCATACTCCGCAGTCAGGCTGGGCTGGTAGTAAGCTGCCGGTGGAACAGCACTGGTTTGCCCCCGAGTCCCCAGTCCTGCCTGGCCCTTGGCACCCAATGTTCCTCTTGGTCTCACCATCCTTGGCCCCTGGGATCTTCCCATGGGAAGACAGAGCCATAGGTATCTTTCCTTCGAGCTGCTCCATGGGTTGACCTGATTCTGTCCTGGGGTAACTTATCTTTAGTTGCAGGGCTAAGCAGAGGGGCTGCTAGAGGGTAGTGATTAAGAGCAAAGACTTAGGGATATACTACCCGAGATCTATTCTTAGCTCGGCCATTTATTAAATCTGTGACTTCAGGCAATGTATCTTTAAAATGGGAATCATAATAGTACCTACCTTTAGGGTTTCTGTAAGGATTAAATGCTGTAATACATGCAAAACACTTAGAGTAGTGGCTGATACATGTTCTGTCCAGTTTCAATGGTGAAATACAAGAATCAGGAATTCTGTTCCTAAAGAACTTTACTGTGACAGCAAGGGACTTGGGAGTAAGTGGCACTTTTTCCCACATCAGGAGCAGTGCCACTATCCCCTCTTCCTCTAGGAATCCCCATTTCTCAGTGAAAGTACACAAAAGACAGGAGAAATATGCATAGATGGAGGTCCTAGGAAGTTCCTGTGCTTGGAAAAGACCAGTGCTCTGGGGCATGTGGGGAGCTAGAAGGGCCTAACTAGCCCTCACTGTGAGACCTCTCTTCCTTTGGCTAATATGAGAGGTGGTGATTTGGGACACACCTACACCAGTGACTAAGACCCAGGCCTGGGGGGGTTGTGGGGCCTTGTTGATGGCTCTAGCCAGTATTTGGGTGGTCTCCAAGCGGCTGCTGAGAACCTCTTTTTGGAAGCTTTCATTCCACCTGCAGGAGAAACAAAAGGGAAATGAGCCATTAAATACATACCCGCACATATCCCTTCCTCTTTCCCTGGGGCTCATCCAGACCCATTTCTAGCAAAACCCCACATGTGGTTTAGAGAAATGGTCCATCTCTCCTGGAGAAAGAAAAGGTATATATTTGGGGCATCCTGAGTTTTATAAGTGAGGACGAAAGTCAATGGCTGAGAGGGCAGAAGGGCAGGTGGGTGTGCAAGGAGGTGCAGCTGGATCAGGGGTTTGGCATTGGAGTTTAGTTCTCAATCTGACATCTCCATTCTCCACAGCTCACAGGTTCTCATCAGGGCCACACCATCCTCCCTCTGCTCTGAAGGGTATCAGTTTCAGGGACCTGGCTGACCTTCGGAGAGGGTTGAGGATGTTCTCTCCTGCCAGATTGACAGCGGCATCGCAGTGGGGCAGCCCCGACGTAGCAAGTTCATCCTGTCAGGGAAAACAGTGCTGGGGGCTGGGTGTGGGGGCTCGCCCTGCGCTGCCAAACCAGACCTTCCCCCACAGCTTCCAGAGGATGGACATACCCACGTGATCCGATCGGGCCCCGGTTTTCGGGAGATCAACGTCACTTCGTGGCCCCTGGCTTTCAGCAGCTGGGTTAGCGCTGTCCCAATGAAGCCCGTCCCGCCACCTGACCAGAAAATATGAGGTATTTATCCTCTCGGGGTCGCCTTTCGTCCCCACATGTGGCTCCCTCCTCTGCTGCCATCCCATCTGACTCCAGACTTCTCCCCTCCTTCTCGCCCCCTCCCCGCGATGCAGAGGTGACACAGGTCACGGGGACTGGGGAGATTCGGCTTCCTGGGGTAGAAGGCCAAGGCTGCTGCACGATTACCTGTGCACGGTTCAGTGCCCTCCCTCAGAAACCGCCTCCCGCCTCTCGTTTTGTTTCAACCTTTCCATAAGCCCGCCCCCGACTCTCCCTTACTGCCCTCCCTCACCCACAAGCACCCGCATAGCGACCGGGACCTAACGCGCTTGCGCAAGATTTGGTGGCGCTGGGGGGGGGGCAATCTTGGAAGCGACTACGTCCTATGAGCGCATGCGTCTTTGGGGAAGCGCGCTCCAATGGGCGGGCAGGCAGGATTGAGATTGGGCGTGGCCCTGCCTGGCGACCCGGAAGAATTCATGGAGAAGGCGGTATATTTCTCTGCTAGGATTGGCGAGGACTGGCGGGGCCGTGGGCAGAGACCAAGTGGGCGGGAGAAGGAAAGAAGGCAGAGGAGGGAAGGTTTCAGTGCGGAAACATACCAAAACAAGCACCAACCCCACAAAACCCCTTGGCTGGAAGCCTGTAGGTATGCAAACCGCGAAAGCATTCACCCTGCTGGATCAGTAGTAATGCAAGAGAATTCGTCTGCTAGTACTATGGATTTCTTTCCACCCGGCCTCTTATCTTTTCTTCTCCCTCTTCCAGTTCCTTCCTGTTTACATTTGAATGTTCTAAAGTTCCTCTCATCTTAAAATAACACATCTCTACCCCTTTTCTTCGAGTGCTAATGCCCTCTCTGTCTTCGCCTGCGTGGCTAATCTCAGAGGAATGGTGTCCATTTTCTACTTCCTAATTCACTGCCCTCTTTTTTTTTTTTAAATATGGGATGGCTTTGCGAATTTGCGTATCATCCTTGCGTAGGGACATACTAATCTCTGTATCGCTCCAATTTTAGTGTTTGTGCCGCCAAAGCGAGCACCACTTTTGTCTTTTGCTTGTATCATTCATTGACTTTCATGGCGAGATCACCAGTTTCCCTTGTCACCAAAACGAATGCCCGAAAAAAACAAAAACAAAACAAAACACACACACACACACACACACACACACACAACAACAACAAAAACAAATGCCCGGTTTTCAATAATTTTTCTTGAAACACTTGATGGACATTTCCTCCCTTTGGAAATGCTCATCTCTTGGCATCAGTAAAAGGCCGCAGCTCTCTTCTGGGTCTTTCACTCGTCTTTTTTCAGTTTCTGTTGCTTCCTCTGCCTCCTCTGAGGTCTTAAAATGTTGGTATTTCTCGAAGCCGGGTCCTAAGACCTTCCTCTCTTCCCTCTGCACTTTTTCCCAAGTATCTGTGTTGGTGAATTTGAGTTTGGACACATGGTTCCTAGACTTGCTTTGAAAGCATAAGCAGGGGCGCCTGAGTGGCTTAGTGGGTTAAAGCCTCTGTCATTGGCTCAGGTCATGTCTCAGCGTCCTGGGATCGAGCCCTACATCGGCTTTCTGCTCAACAGGGAGCCTGCTTCTCCCTCTCTCTGCCTGCCTCTCTGCCTACTTATGATCTCTCTCTCTCTCTCTCTCTCTGTCAAAAAAAAAAAAAAAAAAAAAAAAAAGCATAAGCAGAGGGACGCCTGAGTGGCTCAGTGGGTTAAAGCCTCTGCCTTCAGCTCAGGTCATGATCTCAGGGTCAGATCATGATCTCAGGGTCAGGTCATGATCTCAGGGTCAGATCATGATCTCTCTGCTCAGCAGGGAGCCTGCTTCCCCCTTTCTCTCTGCCTGCCTCTCTGCCTACTTGTGATTTCTCTCCTGTCAAATAAATAAAATATTTAAAAAAAAAGGAAAGCATAAGCAGAAATATAGTTGTGTTAGTTGCATTATTAACTTAGGTCTACCTTCTGTTTTGTTCCCAACTTAATTATGTTTTAGCACCTCTTACTGATAATCGAAAAACTGTACTCTAATATGGCGGACCAAACCAGCAAGGGGATTCCAGTCTGTCTCAAAGCCCTTCCGGGTTCTTCTTTCCTACCCTGTTTTTCTCGCGCGTGCGCATGTGGAAAATACCACATATATACACGGAAGTAGAAGGGTATAAATTACCCTCCCTGCTTTTGCTCAGGGCTCAGACCTTTGGAGAACATCCTCCTGTGAGCCCACCAGTGTAAAAGAAACCTGGTGTTAAATAAACCTCTGATCCTCCAGTCTCCTAGTGCTGCATGGGTAAGGAAGAAGGCGTGCCCTGCTTGGTTTTCGGCAGTCTCCGGCCGGTCACCCTAGGCTGGCCCACCCCGCTGTTCCCACCCGGACTCAAAGGAGATTTGGCAGGTGAGGAGCTGGTCCTAAAGTCGGATTCTGGTAAGGCCTGGGGCCTCAGGACCCAGTCAGGCCCACCTGTCAGGGTGGAAGGGGAAGTTGGTCACTTCCCAGAGTCCTCTTAAAGGTCTCACAGGGACTCCCGGGTGGGGGTGGGGGAGGTCCCTCAGGTCAGGAACCTCCCCGAAATGGGGGACAGGAAGGAATTTCTGAAAGGAATTCCACAGGTCAGAGCCTCCCAGCGCGGGAGGAATTGTAAGAACTTCTGGAGTGAATGTGCAGTTTGACCTGGCTTGTCAGGCAGACTAATTCTGTGGCTCCATGGGTGGGCACCCTTAGAGTCCCCAGAAGCCTACAGAGTCTGAGTGGGCCCTAACCTGTTTCTGTGGTGACCTCATAAGGTCTAAGGTGAGCCCTTTCAGGGTGCTAGTCTGTGGTTTATACGGACTCACTCTGGCCCAGAGGCACCCAGGTCTCTTCCGGGAGGGCGGACAGGCGGGCATCTGATTGGTCTCTTCTTTGGAGGGATACCCACCCTTTGTCTCTACACCAGTGACACAGGGAGGGAACAAAGGGTGGAAGCTCTTTAAAACCTACGGTCTTGGGGCGCCTGGGTGGCTCAGTCGTTAAGCGTCTGCCTTCTGCCCAGGTCATGATCCCAGCGTCTTGGGATCGAGCCCCGCATCGGGCCCTCTGCTCTGCAGGAAGCCTGCTTCTCCCGCTACCATTCCTTCTGCTTGTGTTCCCTCTCTCTCTGTGTTTCTCTCTGTCAAATAAATAAAAAATTAAAAAAAAAAACCCAAAACAAAACAAAACCCTACGGTCTTAGACTGTATACTAAAAAATTTTAAGAAGGGATTCTCAGGAGACAGTGGGATCAAAACATCTGGAAAATTAAGCACATTATGTGAACCGGAATGGGTCACCTTTGGGTCAACTGGCCCTTCGAGGGTGCCTTAAGACTGATGAAAATAAGGGAAACAACTCTGTATGTGGAAAAGTAGGATATACGTAAGAAGATAAATGGGAATGCATTTTGTTGAAGGTAAAAGAAGGTAATTTTGTTCTAAACGAGATGGCTATTTGGAAAGAAATGGCTTGGGGCAAAATCTGAATGCAAAGGAAAGTTGTAGAAGGTTTGTGATGGGAAATCTTCGGAAACGAATTTTAGGTGTGGTCAGGATGGACTAAGATTGAAATGAATGAATTTGAAAGACACTGGTATAAGATTTTAAGTCAGGAGGGCACCTGGGTGGCTCAGTGGGTTAAAGCCTCTGCCTCCGGCTCAGGTCATGATCCCAGGGTCCTGGGATCGAGCCCTGCATCAGGGTCTCTGCTCAGCAGGGAGCCTGCTTCCCCCGCTTCCCCCGCCCCCCACCTGCCTCTCTGCCTACTTGTAATCTCTCTCTCTGTCAAATAAATGAATAAATAAAATCTTAAAAAAAAACTATTCAAAAAAAGACAAAATATTCTCCAATTGTTGGTCTGCTCTTGATAAGAAAATGCAAAGCTGTTTTCTCTCTCCTCCTGCCTAGAAAAACCAGTTTCTCTGTCTTGCCTTTATCAGGTCTTTAACATCCCTAATCCTATTTAGGCTTGTGTTTTAAAACTTTCTAAGGTTTTAACAAACTTTCCCAAGATTTAAATCGTGAACAGAGTCTTGTTGACTAATTAGGCTTGCTTGTTTGGTAGGTTACGTTCTGGTTTTGGCTATCGAAGTGTTATGTATCCCAGAGTAACTGAGTTTCCTTGTCAATCATATCATACTGAACTCTCCTGTCAGATAGTTAACCATGTCTATTCTGAGTTTTGGTCATTTATAATTGTTTTAATTCTCTTGTAAAATGAGTTTCATCTTCAAGGAGGTTCATATAAAGGACTTTTAGGACAATACAGGTATCTCTTTAAGATCAGAACTGAAATGAGTAAGAACTTCCTGAACTAAGTAAAAGCTGCATTCAAACTGAACAAGAACCAGTAACATGGGACTAAATGAACTAAAAAGACAATTATAGTTTTGTGATCCTTGTTTGAAAAACATTGCTGCTTCCTTAATGCTCACTCTTCCTGATTAAGGAAACTTAAGATTTCTATGCCTTACAGAAACATGATAAAATAATCATTTGTAAGCAAATTAAAACATTCGGCTTTTCTCTCTATCTGAACCCTCTGAAACTCAAAAGGTCTCAATAAGTATACCTTCTATGGCAATCCTAGTCATTTGCAGAAGTTCAAGAAGAATCTGTTCTCCTTGTAACAGGACACCATTGGAAACATTGGTTATTTTACCAAGGCTTTGACTGGAATGTCATATTTGAGAAAGACATGCAGAGATTCATCTATGACCAGACAGCTTTAAGGAGCTAAGGTTGACTTTATGAAACGCGGAGCCATAAAGCCCCTTGGAACTGTTGGCCAGATACCTTGCTTACAGAGTTCTCAGCAACCTCACCCGGTGAGTAAGGAGTGTCACTCCCTGGCAGGTGCAGGAACCCCAGGATGCTTTGGGAACCTCAGGAAGAGGAATCTGTCCAAATCTTAGAGGAATTGCAGGCATGTCTGATGGCAAGTACTTGGCTTGGCTTCTGGCCTGGAAAGGCTTCTAAAAATTCAACCTGAAGATTCCTTATGAAGTTCCAGCAAAGCAGATTCTAAAGATCTATATGATCGCTCACTGTTCTTGCTGAGCTTATGTAAATAATTAGGCCAAGTTTGTTAAAACTGGACTTGTTTCTCAAATAAATTAGTCCTGATTTGGCTATCTCTGGAAACGAGGGTTATTTTAGAGAGAAAAATTACGTTTAAATAACCCACCTTTGTGGATGTTAAATTCTAGATTTGATTGTCTTTATTTTTTTTTTTTAAATTTTATTTATTTGACAGAGAGAGACAAAGCGAGAGGGAACACAAGCAGGAGGAGCAGCAGAAGGAGAAAGCAGGCTTCCTGCTGAGCAAGGAGCCCGATGCAGGGCTCGATCCCAGGACGCTGGGATCAGGACCTGAGCTTAAGGCAGATGCTTAACGACTGAGCCACCCCAGATTTGATTGTTTTTAAATGTTTGTTGTTTACCTAAGCTAGACAACTTGAGGTAAACTTCAGAGAAGTTGCACAGTAGCTCATTTAGACGAACATCTTGTTTTTATTCCGTGGGATAATAATAACAGGACCCCATGGCACATGATTAAACTACTGGAAAATGGGATTGATTCCCCAACAATTGCATAACTTATCAGCTTGACCAGTTCTGTGTGGCTGGGATAATGAAATCATTCCCTAAAAGCCAGAGCATACCCCACTCCATAGGGTTAACTATGGACTTGTGGAGATAATGGATGGCCCTACTTTCTTTATGATTGGATTGGATAATGTACTTGGGAATGCCCTTAACCTCTTGATAAGTCTTCCCTCACTTGCCAGTGATTCCTTGTAGTTAGGATATTAATGCTTTACCCCAAAGAGGTCTTTCTTAATTGTTTTATGCCTCACAGTCATATTTATCCTAGAAGCCACCTCTACTGAGGTACAATTGCAAACAAAGGCTAAGCCTACAACAGTGCTCCTGGTAAAAGGAGCCTCAAAGCTCACCACGGGACAGTCCCTCACTGTAATGATTTCACATCAGGTCCAGAGTGTCTTGAAAACCAAAGGCCACCACCAGTGGATGATGGAGGCCAACTTATTAAATACCAGGCTACATTTGAAAACCTGTCAGACTTTAAACCCAGCTACTCTTATGCCTGGACCTGAACATAGTACTGCTAAAGAGCATAACTGTTGGAGGTCATTGATCTTGTTTATTTTAGTCAACTGGATTTAAAAGATTCCCGCCATTGGGGCGCCTGGATGCCTCAGTGGGTTAAAGCCTCTGCCTTCAGCTCAGGTCATATCTCAGGGTCCTCGGATGGAGCCCTGCGTTGGGCTCTCTGCTCAGCAGGGATCCTGCTTTCCCCTCTCTCTCTGCCTGCCTCTCTGCCTACTTGTGATCTCTCTCTTTGTGAAATTAAAACAAAACAAAACAAACACCAAAAACTTAAAAAAAAATTCCTGCTGTTATAATTCACCTCAAAGGCTCTATGGCAGGCCATCCCCTGTAATAAGCAGGCTTGGAGGAGACTTTGAACAGATTGGAGTCTTAGAAGTGTCCCAACACCTCCAAACCCTGGGAAAAACTCTAAGGCTCATCTCCCGAGAAGCTTTAAAAAGGATCCCCTCAAACCACAGTGGACAGGGTCTCACACTGTTGGTCTAACCACCCATACTGTCCTCAGGGTCTCAAGTGTCACCCAATGGGTCCACCACTTTAGAGTAAAAACGGCTCACCAGTAGGACAAATCACACCAGTGGAAAGCCTAACCAGACCCAATGGATCCCTCCGGCTCCACCTTCAGTGAGACCCCACCGACTGATGGGCATCTGTTTGCTATAGTCCCTGACTATCATCGGTGCAATATCCCTCACCTCAGGAGTCGGGTTTGACGCTGCTGCCTCTTCTGATTGAACTTTCTCTCAGAAATTTGTTATTGTTATCGCTTATTGGGCAACCTTAGGAAGCTTAAGATGGATTGCTAAGTCCCTAGAAAACAGTTATCAGGTGAGCCGCTGCCCAGATACTAGCCTTGCAGGACTATTGTCCCATAGTAGATGATAATGATGCCCCCTAAACTGGGTTTTTAAAGTGGCATCAGAGGGGGAAATGATAAGGGAAAAACTGTTGTCTAAGACGGCCGACCAAAGCAGCAAGGGAATTCCAGTCCCTGTCTCAAAGCCCTTCCAGGTCCTTCTTTCCTACCCCGCTTCCCATGTGTGCCCAAAGTACCAAGTATGCAGAAGTAGCAGGGTGTAAATTACCCCCCTGCTTGTGCTTGGGGCTCAGACCTTTAGAGAACAGTCTCTTCTGAGCCTGCCAGTGTTAAATAAATCTCCGATCCTCCAAAGTCTCCGGGTGCCTTCCGTCAGGATCCAGTCCAGGCTCCGTAACTTTCTCAACCATGAATTTGCCTTTTCCACCCCTACTCCCTATTTACCTCTGATTGTAGAAAACTAATGCGGCTAGGACAGTAACACTGGTCTTGAAATGATCTGACGGACCTGATGGACCAGATCCTGATTGACCCCTCATTCTCTGGAAAAATGCATACCTCCAGATTGCCGCCTTTCAGGGTTTCAAAAAACCCCCTCACCCCCCTCTCACACACTCACCTGTTCCCCAAACGTATGTAAGCTGTCCCTAGGTTCATGAAGACAAGGCAGCTTTGGAAATGGCTGTTCTGATCATAACACTTTCTGCGGTTCAAAGCCGGTGTCTCCGACATTGGTTTTGGGTGCACCAAGAAGTCTGAGTGTTGGTAACAAATCTAGTTACCAGTTTTTCAGAGACTTCCCGATACCCTATGCAACTTGAATCTCTCCTATGACTTCCTAACCCCCATTAAAACCTCCTACTAGACATCTCTTTTTGGAAGTCTGAAACCTTGTTGATTTTACTTACTAAATATCTCCCAGATCCATCCATTTCTGTTTATCTCTGCTACCACCACTCTTCTTTTTTTTAAATATATGTATATATTTTAAAGATTTTATTTCTTTATTTGACATAGAGACAAATAAAGTGACAGAGAGAGAGAGATCACAAGTAGGCAGAGAGGCAGGCAGAGACAGAGGGGGGAGCAGGCTCCCTGCCGAGCAGAAAGCCTGATGCAGGGCTCCATCCCAGGACCCCGAGATCATGACCTGAGCCGAAGGCAGAGGCTTTAACCCACTGAGCCACCCAGGTGCCCCTTAATTTTAAGTTTTAAAAAAGATTTTAGTTATTTGAGGGAGGGATAGAGAGAGAATGCAAGCATGAGCATAGCAGGGGGAGGAGCAGAGGGAGAGGGAGAAGGAGAAGCCAACTCCCTGCTGAGTGCAGAGCCTGCCACTGACTTGGGGCTGATGTGGGGCTTGATCCCAGGACCCCAAGATCATGACCTGAGCTGGCGTCAGACACTTAACGGACTGAACCACTCAGGTGTCCCAGAACTTTATAATTGAACACAATTTGCTCACAAACACTTCTCTTTGGCAGTGGAATAAACTTGAACTCACCCAACCAAAGTAACTTTCTCATTTCTAGTTTAAAAGTTCTCAGTTCACCCAGTTTTCTGTGAGTCAATTCTGTCTTTCAGAGTACCTCCTCTGTCTTTTCCCTTCCCTCTTCCCGCTGGACACATGGGGGTAGGAGATCTCTGGTCCAGGCATTGTCATCCTCTGCGGAGGAAACTCTTCTCACTTGGCCTTTGCATATTGTGTGTTGTTGGCTGAGACGCTGGTTAGGCCAGGCCTCTGGGCACTGTGTTTGGATACAAATTCCCATGTGATATCTTCTGCCCAGGGTATCCATGCTCTTTGCCTTGTTCAGTGTTCCAGAATGTCCCCTAGGAGAGTGAGGAACACTTGGCTTCTCTTCTGGCCAAGCATGGAATATAAGGGGCTTGGTAAGTCTCCCCTTAGGCTCATCTCTTGGTTATCTGCCATGGCCATTACTGCCCAAGCACCTCGCTGCAGTCTAGCACTGTTAGTAATATGCTGCTGTTAACAAATGATCTCGGAAGTTCTGGTTTGAGGGGCACCTGGCTAGTTCAGTTGGTAGCGTGTGCGATTCTCAATCTTGGGCTTGTAACTTTGAGTCCACTTTGGGTGGAGAGATGACTTAAAAAAATAAAATCTTAAAAAAAATGCTTGCTGGTTTGAAACAACAATAATACTATTTATTATCTCATACAGTTTCTGTGGGTTAGGAATCTGGGAGCAGCTTAGCTGGGTGGTTCTGACTCAGGATCTCTCAAGAGGTTATGGCCAAGATAATGGTCCGGGCTGTGATCATCGAAGACATGGAGGATCCTTTCCCAAGGTGGCTCACTCACTTGGCCCTTGGCAGGAGGCCTTCGTTTCTTGTTGGTTGTTGATAGAAAACCTCAATTTCTTGCCACACGGATGTCTCTATAGGGCTCTTTGAGTATCCTTACGACATGGCTTCCCCAGAGCTAGTGATCTAAGAGAGTAGGATTGAAACCTCAATGCCCTTAATGACCCACCTAGACTTGGAGGGTCCCTACAGTTGCTATGACCATGATCTATTTGTTAGAAGTGAGTCACCAAATCCAAGTGGAGGAGAATTTGGCTCCAACTTTTGAAGAGAGGGGTGTCGAAGAATTTGTGAAATTATTTTAGACACACCACCAGCTCTGTGCTGTAATTAGGGCTTCTCTGAGAAGCTTGTAGTCTCTGGCTCTGCGTGGGAGCTGGGGCACAATCTTGCTGATTGCAGACGTGCTGTCTACCTCCCTGGGTCTGGTATCTCTCTCTGCTCCTCTAGCTGAGTTCCTTCTCAGAGAAGCCAGGCAGCATTTCTAATCTAGTTTTGACCTCGCCAAATCTCTTTGAGCTCCTCCCCCGAGCCCAGGAAAAGCTGTGTGATGCGCGACTGCCCTGATGTCGTATCTCGTTTCTTTTCTTTGATTTACAGAACAAATTCTTTGCTCAATCTTCCAAGACCTGATGTGTTGGAATACCTAAATATTTTCTTCTCTCAACAAAACTTTGCCCTTGCAAGTGAATCTCCTACTTTCTAGACTATTCCAGGCTCTTCTCTATTATCATTTGGCTTTATTTTCAGGAAGATTTATCCCTTTTATGGCAAGGATGGCTTCTTGGCTTCTAATCCCAGCAAAAATCTCAGAATTGGGGGCACCTGGGTGGCTCAGTCAACTAAGCCTCTGCCTTTGGCTCAGGTCACGATCCCAGGGTCCTGGGATGGAGCCCTGTGTCAGGCTCCCTGCTCAGTGGGAGCAGGGAGCCTGCTTCTCCCTTCCCTCCCTGCTTGTGCTCTCTGTCGCTATCTCTGTCTCTGTCTCGCTTTTAAACCAACCAACCAACCAACAAATAAATAAAAGTCTTTAGGAAAAAAATCTTAGAATTGACTCTCATTGGACTGATTTGGTTTGCGTATCCATCCCTGAACCAACCATGTGGTCAAGTATGGAGTGTTCTGACTGGCTAGGCCTGGGACAGGCCAGGGTTGGGGAGGGGGTGCCCTACTCACCATCCTCCAGTGTGGAACCCTAGCCAGGTCGCTGAGGTATCAAGGGTCTCCTCCCCACACCCTAGTTACTGACAACCCCTTCTTTCTCTTGTGGCTTTTGTCTTTGCTTACAGTGAGCTGGGGACTGGGGAAAGGGAGGGGAGGTTCTGCTAAATCAGGTGCCTTTAGATGATGGATTCAAGGGGGTGGAATTCCATCAATATCCTCATGGAGGTGAGGCAGGAGTTTCTTCCATAGCTTTGTGCCCGGCGTGAGAGGGGATATACATAGGGACAGTGCTAGCTCCCAGCAACCGCTTCTTCTCTCCCGGAGGCTGACGTGTACTCAAACTCCCCTCAAGCTTCATAAAATCTTTCTTTTTCTGAGTCCCGGGGATGAGTGGGTTGACTTCTCTTTCCTTCTTAGCCTCTCCTTTTACAACTGAACTAGGTAAGCTGTTTGCATCTCTCACAGTCGATCTGACACTTGAGTAGTTAAAACATTCAAATCTGAGCCAGACAACAAGACACGAGAAATTTCTGTCTGCATCTGGGTGTTGGTGCAGATGCAGCTGGTTTGCCCTTTGGAGGACAAGGGTCTCTTCTGAGTCCGTAGCAATCACAAGGATCTCATTCATTGAAATGGGACTGTTTCCCCCACATCTCCTTACTGAAACAGCAAAAGGCGCTGAGCGCGGTCACTCTGGGTGGTGAGGCCATCACCACAGGCATGACGGGAAGCCAAGACTTGGGGGGGGTGTGTTCTGGCTGGTCCCCTCAGCTTGGGCACAGGATGGGGGGTTTGCTGGTGACAGGCACCTCTGTCCTTCCCTTGTGCCATCTCTAATTGTGTGTCCCCTGCTTCAGTTTGGGCAGTTTTCGGCAACTTCTCTCAGGCTCTGGGATGTTACTTGCTAAATGCGATTCATATCATTTCACGTAGTTTCTTATTAAAATATGGCAGAGCCGGGGCATCTGGGTGGCTCAGTTGTTAAGCATCTGCCTTCGGCTCAGGTCATGATCCCAGGGTCTTGTTATTGAGTCCCACGTCGGGCTCCTTGCTCAGTGGGAAGCCTGCTTCTCCCTCTCCCACTTCCCCTGCTTGTGTTCACTCTCCCGCTGTCTTTCTCTCTGTCAAATAAATAAATAAAGTTTTTTAAAAAAAAACAAAATATGGCAGAACCAACCAACCAACCATCCAACCAAGATCTTAATCCTGGAGACACAGCAGATTAAGGATCCTAGAACCCTCTTCCTCCCTTTGAAGATAGTCTCCTCTGATCCCAGACTTTGTGGTGAAAAAAGCAGTGTTCCTGGAGGCTCATCCTCTGTGGAAATGCCAGCTTTTCTCCTGGGGCTCCTATCTTCCCTTCTCCCCCTCCCCTCCCCTTCCCTTCCCTCCCCTCTCCTTCCCACCCCTCCCCTTCTCTTCCTTCCATGCAGAGTTCTGGATGCTACACTCTCTAGTCAGACTCTATCCAGACATCTGTTCCCAGTGGAACCCTACTCGGGAGTTGATGCCTTCTCACCTCCAGCATCAGCCCCATCTCCTCCTGTTCTTGGTCTGGACCTGCTGTGAAGACTGAGGGCCCCTGAGATCTCTCTGAGTCTACTTTCCCGAGCAGCAAGTGAGAAATGAAATGAGCTAAGGATTGCTCTCCTATGGGCTCTGCCAGTGCTGGAGTGTGTGTGCCTGTGTGTGTGAGAGAGAGAGAGATAGAGATAGAGATAGAGAGATAGAGAGAGAGAGAGAATGTGTGTAAGAGAGAGGCAGAGAGACACACCCACAGAAATGAGCCTTTTGTCAGGCTGAAGGGAAAAATGTTCAGTATGAACAGCAGCTCGTCTTGCACCACCAGAGGCCTCGTTAGCCCAGAAATTCCATTTCTTCCCCTCTCAAAGGAAGGGCCACGGTCTGCAGACTGTGGTCAGTCTTCTGGCTCTGGGCTGTCGAATGGCCATCAGGGGCTTTTCCTGGGTTCGTTTCCCCCATGGCCCACAGTAGAGCAAAGAGATACAGGCGGGAAAGCCACACCAAGCCCGGGGACAGAATGGCCCTACCATTCATTGCTGGGTGGTGGATTACTAAACACAAGATTTACAACTCTTAGGGAGTATGAAGAACTTACAAAGGCTTGTGTGATCAGCAGGGACTTTGTGGAAGATGATCTAGGGATGTGATTCCAGGGAAGAAGAAGGAGGTGGGTAGAGAGCTAAGGGTGAAGTGGCCCAGTATGTGAGGAAGACATGAATAATCTTAAAGTGGAAGCTTACAATGTCTTCGGGAGGAACTCACCTGCCCATGGGATCCTCAGAATCACAGTCACGGACAATAACATGTTTGCTGATTTTATGATACAGTGCAGACCCTTGCAATTGCTTCCAAAGACCGATCATTGCCAGATGAATACCATTATTTATTCATTGGCCTGCTAGTACTCTTTGGCACCCATTTGGGGAACTCTTGAGTGGGGATGTGAGGTGGTTAGAAGCTAAAGCATGCTTTTATCATTCCAGATTGAATGGATAAAAGGAGGAAACCTGAATCTAAAACAGCAGAGCTCTCAGGGTGCCTGGGTGGCTCAGTCAGTTATGCGTCTGCCCTTGGCTCAGGTCATGATCCCAGGGTCCTGGGATTGAGCCCCGCCGTGGGCTTGCTCAGCAGGGAGCTTGCTTCGCCCCTGCCTGCTGCTCCCCCTGCTTGTGCTTACTTTCTCCCTCTCTCTCTGTCTGTATCAAATAAATAAACAAACAAATAAATAAATCTTAACAACAACAACAAAAAACAGCAGAGCTCTCTCCACTGGATCACCAGTTCGAAGAGTAAAGGTAGAGGTTAAGGCAGCTGTTACTTTATTATTATTTTATTTTTATTTATTTATTTTTTCTTAAAGATTTTATTTATTTGACAGTGAGAAACACAGCAAGAGAGGGAACACAAGCAGAGGGAATGGTAGCGGGAGAAGCAGGCCTCCTGCAGAGCAGAGTGCCCGATGCGGGGCTTGATCCCAGGCCCCTGAGATCTGACCTGGGCCGAAGGCAGACGCTTAACGACTGAGCCACGCAGGCGCCCCTTATTTTTATTTTTTAAAAGATTTTGCTTATTTGACAGAGAGAAGCACAGCAAGAGAGGGAACACAAGCAGAAGGAATGGTAGTGGGAGAAGCGGGCTTCCCGCCGAGCAGGGTGCCCGATGCGGGGCTAGATCCTGGGACCCTGGGATCATGACCTGAGCAGGCAGACGCTTAACGACTGAGCCACCCAGGCGCCCCAGCAGCCTTTACTTTAATGGGAACTATGCCACTTGAGTAAGGGGTGGACCATGCTTAGTTAGAGTGGAATTAGAGCTGGTGTTTTTACCTTGGGTTTGGAAGTAGGCTGCAGTATAGACCAGGCCAGGTGTGAGCTGCACTTCCTTTACTAATAGTGTTTATGCCCAATTAAATACAACATCCTTGTGGGAGAAGGGAGATCACAGATAAAGTAGGGAAATCAATTAATGAAAAATGGAAAAGTAAAATATTAAAAGGCAACAACCCTGTAAATTAAGCAGGAAAATGTCTGGATTAATGTTTCCAGGCATTAAAAAAGTATCCTCATTGGTGATGAACCAGCATAGTCAAAGAGGCTGCTATGGGTAAAAATATGTCTTTTAAAAATATGATCAGGGGCACCTGGGTGGTGCAGTTGGTTGGGCAACTGACTCTTGGTTTTGGCTCGGGTTGTCAGTGGTCTCAGGGTCATGGGGTCAGGCCAGTGTGGGCTCCATGCTCAGGGTGGAGTCTGCTTGAGATTGTCTCCCTCTCCCTCTGCCCCTCCTGCTCGTGCTCTCTCTCTCTCTCTCTCAAATAAATAAAGAAATCTTTTAAGAAAAGTATGGTCAAATTGACTGAATGAGGAAAAAGAGAAGACACTGGATGGCAAGAGTTAGATATCAACTAGGAATAAGGTCACTGAAACACTGAGAGGGACTGAGAGCAACTTACCATCACCAACTTTTCAAACTTTTAATTGCTGTGCGTAACACGAAGATCATTCAGTGAGTTATCACTGCGTGAGCACATCCCTGTAACTGGTGCCCCAGTCAGGAACAGAACCTCGCCGGCTCTCCAGAGGGCCCTCATTCCCCAGCCACGTGCCTTGTCTTAATTCCTGCCTTCTCCATCCTCAGCAAAGGTAATAGCTGTCTTGACTTTGAACACATGCGTTGGTTTTGTCGGTTTCTGAAATGTACCAGCACAATAGGTCTTTTGAGTCTTGCTTTTTGTCTCCTCGATAATACGCTTGTGAGATTCATCCACATTATTGTATGTAAGAGCAGTTACGTTTTATTGCGGGGTGGTACCCAATGTACTATTATCAATACTGCAGTTGTATTAATTCATTCTGTGGATGGACGTTTGGATTGTTCCCAAGTATCCTGTTGTTATGAGCATTCTTGTTCATGCTTTATGAGGCAGGGCTTTCTTTTGGGCATATTCCTAGAAGTGGATCTGATAGGTCAGAGGATGTGCGTGTTTTCAGTTTCTCAACGGATGCTGTCGAAGTGGCTGAGTCAGTTTATAAGCCCTCCAGCCCTGTAGCAGTGCTCCTGTTGCCCTCCTTGGCAGCGCTGATATGATCAGTCCTTATTTGTAGCCATTCTGGTGGGTGTGTAGTGGTATTGCCTTGTTCTAATTTGTATTTTCCTGACTGCAAATGAGGTTGGGTGCCTTCCATAGTTTATTGGCCATTTGGATATCTTGTTTTGTGAATTTCCTGTTCAAGCCTCTTGTCTGTGTTTCTCTTGGATGGTCTGATTCTTTTCTTACTGCTCGATAGGCATTATTCGTAAATTCTGCATGTGTGATACAGTGATCTTCCTCCACCTGATGGCTTGCTTTTTCATTCTCTTAACTTTTCCTCTGAGATAGTAGTTCTTTTTCTCTAATTTATTTTTTTATTTTAAAAAATTTTTAAAAAAGATTTTATTTATTTATTTGACAGAGAGTGCATAAGTAGGCGGAAAGGCAGGCAGAGGGAGAGGGAAGCAGGCTCCCTGCTGAGCAGAGAGCCCAATGAGGGGCTCGATCCCAGGACCCTGAGATCATGACCCAAGCTGAAGGCAGAGGCTTTAACCCACTGAGCCACCCAGGTGCCCCTATTTTGCTGTTGTTGATCTGAGATTCAAGTTAACTGGTTGATCTGTTTTTTCTCCCTAAATCTGGCAGCTGTACCTCCAGGGGACATCTGACAGTGCGTTGGAGACATTTTTGACTGTCGTAACTGGGGTAGTACTGGCAATGGTAGCGGCATCTAGTGGGAGTCCAGGGCTGCTGATAAACACCTTACGATGCACAGGATGGCCCCCATAACAAAATTGTAGCCAGTTCAAAATGTCAGTAGCGCAAGGTGGAGAAACTCACTTTTAAGTTAGTGGTTGCATGCCTTGAAGAAATCGTTCCAAAACCCCAAGGTAAAAAGGTACTCCCTTGGCACATCATCTAGAAGTTTTATTGATTTACTTGTCATGTGTAGACCACCTGGAATTGAGTTTTGTGTGTTTGTAAGATGGGGTCAGATTTCATTTTCCCCTTGGATATTCACTTGGCCCAGTGGTACGCACTGAAAGGACGGTCCTTTCCCATTGTCCTGCGGTTGTTCCTTTGTCGTAGTCCACAGATGAATGTGTCTCTCTCTCTCTCTCTTTTTTTTAAAGATTTTATTTATTTGACAGAGAGAAACACAGTGAGAGGGAGAACACAAGCAGAGGGAATGGTAGGGAGAAGCAGGCTTCCAGCAAAGCAGGGAGCCCGATGCAGGGCTTGATCCCAGGACCCCGGGATCATGACCTGGGCCGAAGGCAGAAGCTTAACGACTGATCCACCCAGGCGCCCCTGAATGTGTCTCTTTTAGAGTCTCTCCTGTTTCATTTCTCTAACTGATTGTCTTTGCACCAACATCACATTGTACTAATAACTAGAGATTTAATAAATCTTGATTTCTGGGAATATTTTAGTTTGGGTTTTTGCCAGAACAGACCCTGATACAAAGATTTGAGTGCAAGTAGTTTATTTGTGATGTGACGCTCCTGGAAGCATCAAGAGAGGAGTGGGGAGGAGAAGTAGAGTAGGGAAGGAAAGAGGGAAAGAAAACACAGTATGTTACTGAGCAGATCACTGCCGTGGACACCCGGAACTTCATCTCACTTGGGACTTTTGGGAGAGGTTGTAAGATGGAGCTCAGAGTTGTCTCACCAGCAGAGTGATGACACTGGGTTAATTACCCATCCATTTCCATCCCTTGTGGGGTGAGGCCACTTGAGGGGTCACTTCTCGTCTGCTGTGTGTACCGACCATATTCCTACACCAGAGAAAGCTTTTAGGGAAAGAGTTGTGCATGACCAGCATAAGAAGCTTTCTGTGGGAAGCGCCCGTCCCTGAGCACTGATGGAGTAGGGACAGGGTCAGGTCGGGTCCCCTCCTGCCCCACATTGAGTTCATTTCACCTTGTCGTTGATTCTTCAAGGTAGCGGTCATTTCCATTTATATAAAAAGTACACATATCTATTTTTGGGTATCTATCTATCTGTAAGAGATATAATCATTTTTAAAAAGATTTTATTTATTTGAGAGAGAGAGAGAGAGAGAGAGCAAGCAGGAGGGGCAGAGGGAGAGGGAGACAGAGAATCTGCGCTGAGTGTGAAGAAAGATGCGGGGCTCCACCCCATTACCCTGAGGTCACGACCTGAGTGGAAACCAAGAGTCCGCTACTTAACTGGCTGCACCACCCAGGCGCCCCATATAAAAGGTATTATTTTAAGGAATTGGCTCACCCCACCGTGGGAGCTGGCAAGTTGGGAATCTGTAGGTCATGCCAGCACACTGGAAATTCGGGTAAGAGTTGAAGCTGCAGTCTTGAATCTGGATTCCTCAGGGCAGCCGTTTAGAAAGACAGGTTTTCTCTGTCACAGTCTCGAGAATTCCTTCTTAGGGAACCTCTCCTGGCTCGTGAGGCCTTCCCCTGATGGGATGAAGCTCCCCTGCATTATGGAGGTTTACTTAAAGTCTACTGATGTAAAGGATTTTTAAAAAAAGATTTTATTTATTTGGTTGAGAGAGAGAGAGAGCATGAGCAGAGGGAGAAATAGACTCTGTGCCGAGCAGGGAGCCCAAGGCAGGGCTTGATCTCAGGACCCTGTGAGCTTGACCTGAGCAGAAACCAGGAGTCAGACGCTTAACTTGCTAAGCCACCCAGGTGCCTCGCAAAGTCTACTGACTTAAATGTGAGTCACTTTGTAAGGACAGACCACAGTCCCTCTGGTGGCAGCTGGTCCTAGGGTCATCATGAGCCGTTGTCTCCCTCCTGTGGCACCTGTCCCCCATCCCCCTCCTCCTCCACTCCTTGTCAAGCTCTTCTGTTGGTTTAAATTGTTTACCCACTAGGCTAACCCAGAGCTTTATCTCTGAGGTTACTAGGTTTTTTTTTTTACGGGTAAGAGTATTTGGAGTTTTGTGTTTTTGTTTCTGTTACTTGGCTTTAGGGCTATGAAACACCATGGCTCCGCAGAAGAGGAGTTGGCTGCACTACTTCAAGTTCAGGGTTGAAGTTAACTTGAAGTTAACCCTTCAAGTTAAAGGGTTTTTTTAAGCTCTTTTTTTTTTTAAAGAGCTACATGTTTTAGTGGTCACTGGACATAGAAGCCCCAAGGAGTGCCTCACACTTCTCCCTGCCCTTATTATGTGGCAACACCTTTATTTTTATATAATAATAAGGTTGAGTTATCCGTGCCAGTGGGGTAAGTTCACTGCTGCCTAGGGACTCACTCAGATCAAGACGGGCTTGACATGATGGCTGGCAGCCCTAACTTTAGATTGAGTGGAACCCTCACGATATCCTCAGTTCTGGTGGAAGCAACTTTTAATTCAGGCAATGTGAGCACAGTCACTCGATGTCCCACGGTCAGATACTCAGTGTCTGTTAGGGTCCCTCCACAGCCCGCAGCTCCTGTCGTGCTGCTACAGCTCGAGTTAGTGGAGGTGGGGCTTCAGCTCTCCTGTGTTCCAGTAACCACTCCTTGCCCAGCCGCCTTCATGCCAAAGGGACAGCGGTGGCTTCACACTGCTGCCAGCTCTGGGGTGCATGACCACCCCCTAGTGGTTTCCTGTTCCCTTTGCACACACATCCTCCATTGGACTTTTCCTAAATTACCTGGGGTGATTGGGCCATCTGTCCCTGCTGGGACCCGACAGTCAGACCCTTTGAGGATAAAGGCCCAGAGAACACACTGATGCGACTGTTTCACGGCCCAGGGGTGGGGCTGGAAAACTTGCAGTTGGTCATGCTGCCTTTTCAGAGCCTGCAAGCCCAATGCAGATAAGCTCATGTGTGAGATGAAAATCAGAGAAGATTGTCATCAGGAAAACCATCATGAAAACTAGCAAAGATCTTAGTTTCCTGGCTACCCCCGCCCATTAATGCAATCCTTTCCTAACTGGTGAGGACATGAACTTGAAGTGGTGCAGCCAACTCCTCTTCTGGGGAGCCATGGTGTTTCACAGCCCTAAAGCCAAGTAACAGAAAAAAAAACCTCAAAATTCCAAATACCTAAAATATCCAAATAAGTTGGAAGTACTCTAAGGTTGAGTAAGGACAGAAGCCTTTCACCATTAATCAAAAACATAGACTCAGTAGGGGCGCCTGGGTGGCTCAGGCAGTCAAACATCCAACTCTTGGTTTGAGCCCAGGTCATGATATCAGAGTCCTGGGATTGAGTCCTACGTTGAGTCCACGCTCAGCAGAGAGTCTGCTTGAGGTTCTCTCTCTCCCTCTGCCTTTCCCCTGCTCATTTTCTCTCACTCTCTCAAGTAAATAAATCTTAAACAAACAGACAAGCAAAAGAGACTCAGTAAATAATGGCGCCAGTCACAAAGTGCATAATTTGGGCAGAGATCTGTTAGCTTCTTCTTAATCTCCCGTGTCCTGGTGGAGGGATGGTCAGTCAAGGGATAGTTTACAGTGAGGGGAGAAGTCCCGGGTCTTTCCGGGAAGAACAAATCCCATATTACATTACACCAAAGTTTCGAATTTTCCCAAATGATTGAATTTTTTTTTTTTTTAAGATTTTATTTATTTGACAGAGAGAAACACAGCGAGAGAGGGAACACAAGCAGAGGGAATGGTAGCGGGAGAAGCAGGCTTCCCGCAGAGCGGAGAGCCCGATGCGGGGCTCGATCCCAGGACACTGGGATCTGACCTGGGGCGAAGGCAGACGCTTAACGACTGAGCCATCCAGGCGCCCCTGAAAACAAATCTTTAATGAATTCGAAATATTCACTCATATGAATTTACCATCTAAACTCCATGGCTGGGATTCCAATTTTTCAATTATTAGTGATGCTGAAATTAAAATCTTTATTCATTAATCTTTGTGGAAGACATTATCTCTGATTATGTCTTAAAGACAAATTGCTAAAAAGGGTTGCAGAGACTCGCTATATCCTCAGAAGCCAGGAGAGCTACCAGCCTCAGGCTCCCCTTGGACCCATCCCCATCCTCCTGCCCTGGCTTCTATCCCCAGCCAGTCCCTCAACTGCTAAGACCTTGTGTCGGGTAGACTCTAGGCTTTTGACTTCCTACTAGTTTGGGTGTAGCCCTTGTGGCTGTGTATTGCTCATGCAGAACTTGAGATGCTATCCCTCCTCTTATCTGCTCCAGCTCTGTGTTTTGCAGCAGGGAGTGAGAGATAATCTTCTTTGCATCTCAGATTAAAGCTCCACAGATGGTAGATCTTCTCTTATCGAGGTGGACCGTGAGGAGGGCTGTATGGGGTACCAGCTGCTTCCCCTAGATTGCTTGCTTGCTTGCTTATTTATCTATCTATCTATCTATCTATCTATCTATCTATCTATCTATCTATTAGCAATGGGGCACCAGCTGCCTCCCCTAGATCGCTTATTTATTTATTTTAAAGCAATTTTTTTTTTTTACCAAAGATGTTTTTCTTTTCTTTTCTTTTTTTTTTTTTTTGAGATTTTATTTACTTATTTGACACACACACACACACACACACACACACACACACACACACACACATCACAAGTAGGCAGGGAGGCAGGCAAAGAGAGAGGGGGAAGCAGGCTCCCTGCTGAGCTGAGAGCCCAATGCGGGGCTCGATCCCAGGACCCTGAGATCATGACCTGAGCCAAAGGCAGAGGCTTAACCCACTGAGCCACCCAGGTGCCCCTAGATCACATATTTAAACCAGTGGTTCTCACTGAGGATGATTCCCTGCCCCCCTTGGGAACCACTTGGCACTGCCCTGAGAAACTTCTGGCTGGTACAACTTAGTGGGGAGGGGTACTAGTCTTGGCAAGTAATAGGGAGAGGTCAGGGATGCTCTAAACATCTGACATATTTACTTGTCATTCACACTGTTCTTAGTGATTCTGAGTATTATTAGAGAGAAATCTGAATTGATAGAGAGTTGATGTCATCTTGTTTAAGTCAGAAATACCAATCCTGCCTCTCCAGGGATTCCCTCTCTCTTCTTTCTTTCCCTAGTGTTTCTTCATTATTTCTTCTCTGTCTCTATCTCTCTCACACTTATGCCCCCCTCCCACACCCCCACTCCTTCCAAAGCTTATAGGCTGCCTAGGCTGGGGGCTGGTGGCTCTGTGCCGGGAGAAGGAGCGCCGGAGAGAGGACACATGCTCAAGTCTGGAAGCTGGGTCTTTATTGACGTTTACTGAGGACTCTGTCACCTGGAGGAGCCCTCTTGGGTCTGAGGGATGTGGCGGGGTCTCAGCAGAGACCAGAGGCACCTCGGAAGTAAGTGGCACAGAGAGCCTGCTCAGGTCTGGTTCCAGATTTCCCCTCGGGCTGGCCCAGGCTCCATCCAGGCTTAATTCTGCTTCAGGACCTCATTGATCCAGGGCCGGTAGTGGGAGATTCGGGTGAAGACAGCAGGGGGCTTTGCATCCAACCGTCCATAGGAGACAATGCCCTGGGCCACCCCAGCACAGAGAAGAGGGCCCCCTGAATCTCCCTGTGGGGCAGGGTGGGGGGAGAGAGCACACGGAAGTTGAGCAGGGAATTCATCCATTCCTGCCTGTGGGTCCCAGTCCTGAGTCACAGTGAGACCTCGGGTCAGACCCAGCCTCCCTGGCTTCTCATGGGGTTATACATCTCGGTATGATGCCCCTTTTCCCTTTCCTTCCTGCCACCCCGTGTGTGCTGTGCAGCAGTCTGGGAAGGATGGTCAGAGTCTGCATGGTGGGGCTGGGGGGGATGGATCTGCAGGGGACAATTCCAGTTCCTTAGGCCTATGATCTGAAACCTTGCTGCTCGCTGACCATTTTTCCACCCTCTCTCTTTCCGGGAGATGTTCTGGACCCCCAACAGTGATCTGTGGAAAAGAACCCATGTGGAGGGTCACCTTAAATGAAGTTTTTGTTGTCCGGGGATTGCCAACACACAGCTGGAGTTTGTGGTCAAAATTTCTGTACTGTCTGCAGGCCTGGGGGTCCATGATCCTCTGCTTCACCTCTTGCAGAGTGTCAGAGCCTGTCCCATTCACTCGTCTTCTGCCCCAGCCCGCCACTCGGCACATTCTCCCGGGTGGGATGAAATTGAACTGGGGTGGAAGGGGGCTTGTCCCCACGGCCAGGGTCAGGTTGGCTTTCTCCTTCAACTGTGAAGGGCATGAGGGACTGTTAGTGCTAGAAAGGGGTGACGGGGTAGCTGGAGGAAATCGGGTGGGGACCGGGCAAGCTTTCCCGTTTGAACTACACCCACTGGGGTGACTCGGTGGGGTTGGAGTCCAGAGGCAGGTTGGGGATATTTCCGGGCAATGGGGACCTGAAGGAGAAAACTAAGAGGGCAGGAAGTGGAGACGGGGGAGAAAGAAATGATCACCTTCAGTAGCATGATGTCATGGCGAATAGTAAGGTCATCGTATTTTGGGTGAGGGAATTGTTTTATGACCTCAAACTTCTGCCACGTGTCTTCTTTCTTTCGTATATTATGGGCTCCGAGGGTGACCATTATGGAACTGTGGTGAGGGAGAAGGAAGGACAAAGAGAAACAGTGATGGCCCCCGGTTTCTCCTGGGATGTGCCCACTCTGAGGAAAGGGAATCGGAGTCTGTCACAGTTACTGGACTCTACCCACCTCCCTTTTCCTGGGCCACTTGTGGCATCAGGGGGCTCAGCTTTCACTCAGGGAAGAGAGAGAATTTCCAGGACCTTCAGAAATTGCTGGGGACTGAGCTGGCCACGGAGGATCCAAGGGAGAGGGTTAGCACTTGCTAATTCAGGAAGCCCTGTATGAGGGCCAGCCCTCCAGAGCAAGAGATACCAGGGGAAAGGGGGAGGTGGTGGAGTCCCTGGGAGACCTCGTTCTCTGCCTCCCATGGAAAAGATGGGTCAATTCCATGACAACTAAAGGCCAGTGTTCTTGGAAAGGGCAGAGAGGATGTGGTCTGGAAAGCTGGCTGGGTCCCTGAAAGTCACGTATCTCATTTGTTGGGGTTGGGGAGATGGGAACTACTTTTAGAGGAAGAACACTAGGCTAGGGCCTCCTTTTTCCTTTGTAGGGTTGCTGAGCTCACAGTGGTCAAAGATCAGGGCATCCATCAATTATGGGACCAATTTCCTTAAATTCAAGTCTTGCCTCTCCCAGTCCAGGGATCCCTCCTCAGGCTGCCCAAGTATGCGTCCCTGGCTGCTACCCCGGCTGTTTATCTCCCTTTGGAGATAAACAGGACCCTGTTGTTTCACCTTCCTGCACAGTGAGCAGCTGTCAGCACGAAGTTCCGTCTTATCAGGAAACCACCACAAGACATCGGGTGATTGTGGGAAGTGGTAATTTCCAGGTGGGCCATGTAAGGGCGTGAGTGTGGCTTGCACTCTGTGCCCCCGATGATCTCCCCTGGAACAGAGAGCCCCAGGGCCTGAACACAGAGAATGCATAGGCTGGGTTGAAGTTGGGAAAGGCTTCTCTTGAGTCTCATCCTCCCCCTGTACTCTGCCCATCGTCCCCCTCAGGAGGTGCGGGTATCTGGTCTCCCCATCCACAGGGCCCCCTACAAATTCTTATTCCTTCTTCCAGCTATAACAGCCAATCTGGCCGCAGATGCCATTCAGGCATTTTTCATCTCACCTTTCCCCCACTCCCATACTGCCCCTGCCTTAATGCTCCTCTATCCCCATGTGGGGCAGCGCTCCAGGTTCCTGGACCTTCTCTCCATAGGTCCTGAGCAGCATCACAGAATGGCCACATTACGAGGTAAAATGTAACCCCGATGCTTAGAGGATGAAGAGAACATAGGACCTTCTACACAGTATCTCATATTATAGCATGAGAAGATGCCCCCCTTCCTCCCACCTGTGGTGGGCTTCCCCTGGTCAATGGGGTTCCTTGTCCCTGGGAACTACCACAGGCTGCAGAGATTGGGAGGGCATATCCCAACTGGAACTTCAGTCTGGACTCTTGCAGAGAGATCCTGCAACCTTGTTTAAGAGTCAGCTATATTCAGACTGAACTTCATTTTGGGGGCTGATCCTGCTGCTTCCAGAGAAAAGGACCCCAAGACTCACCGGCTTCAGCTCTGCAGCATAGGAGAAGGAGCAGCAGGGTGATAGGAAGAAAATGCATCTTTTCAGTGAGGGTGCCCCGGCCAATGCTGCTTCTTTTTTCCAGTCTTGGGTTTTATAACTGCAGCAATGAGCGAAGGGCTGGGCTGGTAACCACAGGAACTGCGTCGTCGTGGTTTCTTCTCCCACCCTAAGATCAGAAGTTCCTCCAAGTTACCCTCTGTCTTGCTGGAGGTGAAGTGGAGGCCTGACCCTCAAGTTCTGGTTTCCAGGATGAGCTTTTTCAACCACGGTGCCTTATCCGGGGCGTGGGGCTGGAGGGATCATGTCCTTCCCAGGTAGGGCAGTTTGTTAAAGGCTCTTCAGAAACATGGGTGGGGAGAGTCCTTACGTGGAGCATCCAGAAACATATGCACTTCTATGGCCCATGGAAGGAAATGCATTTTGCAGATGGACTCAATGCACATATACGTGTGTGTGAGTACACGAGCACACACACACACACACACACACACACACACACAAATTAATCAGAAATTTCAGGAAACAATAGTTATCCTTGTCATGTGCAGTGCTTTCGTTTTTCCATTCCATCCTGTTCCACTCCATATTAAAATATGAACAGCACCCACTTAATGGATAATTACCTGCAATTAGGATCTCTCGCTTCCTTTGAACCGAATGTTCACTGGCAGAAGATCCAC
The DNA here is from genome assembly GCA_028646535.1 of Procyon lotor. NCBI lineage: Eukaryota > Metazoa > Chordata > Mammalia > Carnivora > Procyonidae > Procyon > Procyon lotor. The sequence goes on from CM053609.1 coordinate 59,673,408, forward strand.
GGAGAGTAGATGTGGGAAAGGAACAGACCCTACTGTAGGACTTCACACATATTATCACAATAGCAAATAGGATCAGAATTCACATTTTTTGAGAGCTTATGAGTCATTTATTGTCCCAATTCTTAGATATATTTGCGTAATGACCCTGTGAAGTAGGTATTCTTAGCTCAGTTTTATGGATTGGCTGTTGAGGCTTATGGTTCAGAAATAGATTATCCTGATTCCAAATCAAGGACCCTCTCTGCTCTACCACCACAGAAAAACAGAGAAATAGAGCCCCACTAATGGGTATGTATATGGAGAAGAGCGGTTTGTTCTGGGAGCCTGGGGTTTCCTACCCTTACATTCTGACTTATTTTGCCAAAATAGAATGTACACAGATGTCGGTACCTGAGGTTTTACTCTTTTATTCCACAACAAACTCAGGAAGTACCGTTACTGTCACTTGACAAATGTAGGATTAAGACTCAGACACATGAGTCTGAATAAGATCATAGAACTCATAACTATTATAACTGGGTTTCAAGCACCTATCTGTTGTTTTCCCCAGACTTGGAGGAGCAGGCTATCCAGGGAAGAGTTGGGTAACAGGTGGAGTGTCATTTCCCTTAGAGGTTTATTTATTTATTTAAAGATTTTATTTATTTATTAGAGAGAGAGAGAGAGAAAGCGCACAATCAGGGAGAGCTGCAGCAGATGAAGAGGAAGAAGCAGGCTCCCTGCTGAGCAGGGAGCCCGATGCAGGGCTCAATCCCAGGACGATGGGATCATGACCTGAGCCAAAGGCAGACACTTAACTGACTGAGTCACCCAGGCGCCACTCTCTTGGAGATTTAGAAGCCATTTAATTCAGAGATGGAGAAGCACAGGGAAAAACACACCTTCCCAAATCATTCTACCATACCCTTGGTCTCGTGACTGGGGTGATCTGTTCCTTAGTATTGTTAGGTCCTCAGTTGGCCTCAGCTCTGACCCTCTGTGGAATAATTACATTTATACATATTTGTAATGTCTGATGGGTCCTCGTACTAATTTTTCCACTTTATTTATCTGACAGATAAAATACAGAATGCCCAGGGGTGCCTGGGTGGCTTAGTCGGTTGAGAGGCGGAGTCTTGGTTTTGGCTTGAGTCATGTTCTTGGGGGGGGGGGTCCTGGGATTAAGCCCTGCATCAGGCTCTGCGCTCAGTGGGGAGTCAGCTTGAGGATTCTCTCTCTCCCCCATCCCTCCCCCGCTCACGCTCGCTCTCTCTCGAATAAAGAAATAAATATTTAAAAAAATACAGAATGCCCAGTTAAATTTGTATTTCAGATGAACAACAGATCATTTTTTTTTTTTAGTCTAAGTATGCCTCAATGTTAAATGAGACATAGTAAAATAAATTGTCTATCTGAAATTCAAATTTATCTGGGAGCCCTACATTTTATTTGCTAAAGATGGCAACCTTCCTCTGAGTCTTCTACCATCCGCACAACAGGAGAATCTGGACCCGGAGAAATCCTGTGCTGTGGGCTTGCCCCACTTGCACCCCAAAATCAGAGGAGTAAACAAATTTCTAGTTTTCACTCATGTAATGAGAAGTTGAGAGGTAGGTAGTCCAGGGCTAGTGGGATTGTCCCACAGCATCATTAAGGCTCAGGTTCAGCAACATTCAATTTTGTTTCACCCTTGCTGGCAGAGGGCAGGAAATGAAATAAGTACCACTCCAGTCAGGGGCCAATTTCAGAACGAAAGAGGGTACTCTGTCCATATTTCCCTCCTTGCTCTGTCATGTGTGTATTTGTGTATTTGAACCGATTTCCTTTTTCTCTGTTTTCTGCCTGCCTTCTGCTATTTTATTTTATTTTTTTAAAGATTTTATTTATTTATTTGACAGAGAGATAGAGAGCACAAGTAGGCAGAGTGGCAGGCTGAGGGAGAAGGGGAGGGAGAAGCAGGCTCCCTACTGAGCAGAGCGCCCAATGTGGGGCTCGATCCCAGGACCCTGAGATCATGACCTGAGCTGAAGGCAGAGGCTTAACCCACTGAGCCACCCAGGCGCCCCTCTGCTATTTTATATATAGGATGCTGTTGGTGGCGAACTTTCGGCTGAGTCCACAGTTTGGGGGTCTGACTAAATTAGAACTGGAATGAGTATTACCTGGAGATCCTCTACTTGGAGCTGAAAGCAGTATGTGCGGAGACAGGCTTATTTCGGTTCTGGGGAGAGTTGAAGCTCATTTTCCTTTGTACAAGAGATAGTGAAGATTACTTTCAGTGAGGGCAATTTTGTTTTCAGAAAGTTACCTACGAAGAAGGAGTGTGTGTTGCATTGGGTAGCCGAGTGATGGACTGTAGTGGACATAGGGGAATGAGGACATTCCCCTATTAGGGAATTTCCATTAGGGAAATTCCCAACCATGATTCTTGCTTTCCTAATGTGAAATCCGTAAACTTCCTTTCTCAGATTCTCTTGCACCTACGCTCCAATCTTGTGACTGAGACTCTGGCAATCACCTAGGTAGGTGTGCAGTTTGATTTAGAAAGGTGTAACCCAAGGGAGCAGGCACCATGTGGAATTACTTTTTCTAGCGAGGCTGGGCTGTGGAGGGGTCTGGGTTTGGGGGAAAAATTAGTTATGGTTCAGATGTCTGGTGCTGCCTACAGGGTCTGGGCCAAGCCCGTGGATTGTGAGGACTTTGTTGAACAATCCTGTGATGTAATTCGACATTGTTTCTGGCTACATGACCTCCATATCCGATTCCACATATCTGAAGAAGATATTGACTCTGTATAAGGAAGAATTTACTAATAATCTGTTGTTACAACATGAATGTGTGGGGAGGGGAGTTAAGTGATGTCCCCATTGCTGAAGATAATAAAGCAGAGGTTGGATAGTCTTGTTTAAGATTCACAGGTAGTGGGAAGGAAAGGGTTGGTGACGGCATTGTTCCTTGGCCCCAGTGAGGCCGAGGGATCATCCCTTCTCCGAATTCCTGAAACATTTATCATCTGGGCCATTGTTCACTTTGACCTTCATGGCTTGCAGCTGGCTTTGCAGTTCAATGGGGTGGGGGGAGGGTGTGAATCCTGTTTCTGCCACTTAAAGAGCTCTCTGACCTCAGGAAAGTCCCTTAAGTTCTCAGCCTTAGTTACGACCGCTGTAAAATATGAACAATGAAGTGAAGCAGGGTTTTTGGAGAATTAAATATGGTGTGAAATGAAAAATACCATAGGGTCGGTCCTTAAGAAGTATTGATTTTGTCCCTTTGTGTTATCTCTTGTGCTGCCATGTAACCATTTGATGGGTAAGTGGTTCCTATATCCTCATGGAGGCCACTTATCTTTTCCTTTAAATCCCCCTAAACCTGTTACATAGGAAGCAGGTGTACCAGACTCCAGTCATGTTCTGCTTGGTACAGAGTGTTGTTTTATACTTTGAACTTTGAGCTGCCAGGTGTTTCTTAACCTCATTCTCTGAGTGAGAGCTGTGGCTCCCTTGAGCACCTGGGGGAGAGTGGTTTTAACCCTTCAGTCGCCAGGTAGGGATACGACGGCTGTAAACTTCCACACCTGTTGAAGTCTGTTGTAAGAACTACTGTGGAGAGGGACAGCTGATGGTCCGGGCTTGTGCCTCCTCGCATCCGACTGACACAGCGGTGCCACGGAGCAGGCCTGTAGGACATCCTTTGCGGTATGGGCTGTGTTTTCCTGAAGCAGGTTGGAGCTTGCTGTGCTCGCCTCCTTCTGTAGGTAATGTTCCAGAATAGCCACGTTTTCTTTCTTTCTTTTTTTTTCCTTTAATTTTTTTTAAAAAAAGATTTTATTTATTTGACAGAGAGAGACACAGCGAGAGAGGGAACACAAGCAGGGGGAGTGGGAGAGGGAGAAACAGTCTTCCCGCCGAGCCAGGAGCTGGATGCAGGACTTGATCTCAGGACCCTGAGATCATGACCTCAGCCGAAGGCAGATGCTTAACAACTGAGTCACCCAGGTGCCCCAGTTTTCTTTCTTTTTAAATTAAAAAATTAAAAAAAAAATTTAAATCCAATTAGCCAACATATAGTACACCATTAGTTTCAGAGGTAGAGTTCAATAATTCATCAGTTGTGTATAACACCCAGTGCTCATCACATCACGTGCCCTCCTAAATGCTGGTCACCTAGTTACCCCATCCCCCACCCATCTCCCCAAACAAGGTTTACTGAATTTAACTGCTACCAGCTTACCTTCAGTATTGCGAGGTAATTTGCAAGGATATAAGCTGATTTAGTCTACTATACCCTGACCTCTACTTTCCTGTGACAGGCTGGTGTTTGAGGAGGGAAAGTTTTAGGGAGCCTCTTCTCATGAGTCTGGGCAAGCTCTTTTCCCTGGCTGTTTCTCCTCTGGTGCCTGGGATGCTACCACTCCCCCATCGCTCTCAGCGTTTGTTGGGCAGGCCATCGTCTTTGGCATCTCGGAATTAACCTTGTGGCCCTGGTGGCCTTTTCTTTTCCAGGTAGGGTCCAGGAGAGACGAGAGAGGCAGCAACTGGTATATCCATTCCAGGAGTTGATCATTTAATCGATGGTTGTTGCCCATGGGGGAGTCAATACCTGGAGGCCCAGCCCTGTTTCTCACAGTCTCCATGCTGCTTCCGGGGGCCATGCTGTCAGAGTGTCTATCATTCCTGGATTCCGAGTAACTTGTCTGGTGATAGTCCCAGAGTGGCCTGGTATCCTCCTCCTACTGAGATCTCCATTGTTTGTTGAGGGTGTCTCATTTGTCTTTTTTTTTCTCCACGTCCTATGCTCTTAGTTGCAAGGAGATGCCTTTTGTTCCTTGAGTGGCAAATGCTGCCTAGCTACAGGCCAAGGCCAGTGGGGCTGTCGGGGCAGGTGTGAGAGGAGGTTACACGAGACGTCCCAGACACCTGGTGTAGAGCTGCGGCAGCGCAGGGGATGGCCAGCCCTCTAAGTGTCCCCCAGAGCTTTCACTGCTGCCTCTGCTGAGGGACGTTTGTGTTGTGTCCAGGTTTTTGTAATTATGAATAGAGCTGCTATGAACATTTGTGGACAGGTTTTTGTGTGAACTTCAGTTTTCATTTCTGTAAGATACGCAGCCAGGCATAGGATTCTAGGTCATAAAAAGTGTATATTTAGTTTTCTAAGAAACTGCCAAAGTATTTTCTAAAGTGGCTGTACCGTTTTGCACTCCCCCAGAAATGGATGAGAGCTCGTGTTGGTCCACATCTGTGCAAGCCCTGGGTATTTTCAGTTTTTAAGAAAAATATTTATTGATTGATCACAGGGAGAGAGGGAGCAATACATACATAAAAGTAAGGGTAGACATGATGAAGGATGGAATGTGACTGTAGAGATGAAAATTAAAAAAGATTCTAAAAAAGGAATTGATAAGATACGAACTTGGTTGAAAAAAAAAAAGGAGGAAAGAATGTGATCAAGCTGGAGACTAGAACAAAACCATGCACTAGATTTAGGGTATATTTTGATCTATTAGAAGAAATTGTATCCCAAAATTTTAAAGAGAAAAAACCCTATATGTAAACAAAAAATAAAAAATACAATGAAGGGATAAAATATGACTATAACAATGAAAATTAAAAAATATTTTTAAAAAAGGTGTTAATAAGATAAAATAGTTAAAAAAACGTTAAAATAGGAAGGAGGAAAAATTTAAAAAAATAGAATAAGAAAAAAAAAGTAAAAAAATTTAACTTTGAAAAACTAAAGTTTCATGGGAAAAAAGCCATGAATTCTATGTGTTACTTTCCCCTAGCTCGGGAGTTCTGCAGTTCTCATTGATCGATCAACTTGGTGTTGGCTGGATGTTCTTGCTGATCTTCTGGGGGAGGGGACTGTTGCCGTGATTCTCGAATGTCTTTGCCCGAGGCGGAATTGCACCACCCTTGCCAGGGGCCGGACTAAGCAATCAGCTCAGTTTCGCTCTGGGGGAACTTTTGTTCCCTGAACGCTTTCCGTACTGCCCTGGAGGACGGGAATGAAGATGGCGGCCTCCCAGTCCCTGGCCACTAGGAGCCGAGAGCTCAGGGCCCCACTCCTCAGTGCGCCCTCAGAGAAAAGCTATCAATTCCTCCCATCTCCCTGGTCTCCGGCCGCACTCTGAGCTCACCAGCCTGACTGAGCATTTCTATCTCTGGCACATGGCCCCGTTTGGAGTTTCCAAACCCAGCTGATTCCTGCAGTGCGCTCCCGTGCCACTCCTCTTGGAGTAGGAAGGTGACTCTCCCTGAATCTGCCACTTGTGGGTCCCTGCTTGAGAAGCAGTGGTCTGACTGTGCCTCAGATCATGGTTTAAGGTAAGCCTGAGCTGAGAGCTTGCTCCTCGGCTCCGTCTGCAGCAGCTTCCCCACTGGATACCTGGGGGCTCTGCTGCACTCAGACACCCCCAGTCTTTCTGTGACCCCACGGGTCCTGAGACTGCACTGTCCCTGTGAGGGCTCCAGCACCCCCACTTGCCCCCCCACTTAGCCTCTGGAATGACATCCCTCAGGGGAGCAGACTCTAAAAGTTCTGATTTTGTGCTCTGATGCTCTACTGCTTGCCAGGAGCCGACCCCTCCCCCGCAGTCTATCTTCCTGAATGTTGCCTCAGATTCACTTCTCCTCATGTCCTACATTCTGGAAAGTGGTCAATTTTCTATCCCTAGAATTGCTGTTCTCTTCTCTCTCCTGTTGAGTTTGTATCTGTTCAGAATGGTTTGAGAGCTATCCAATTGAACTCCCTGGACCTGATGATATCTCAGCCTCCTACTCCTCTGCCATCTTGCTCTTCTCCACCTAGTATTTTTAATTTTAGCCATTCTAATAGGTGTGTGGCAGTGTTTCACTGTGTTTTTAATTTGCATTTTTCTAATGGCTAGTGAAATTGAATATTTTCATGTGTTCATATGCCACCCATAAATACTCTTGGGTGAAATGTACTCATGCTTTTTGCCCATGTTTTAACTGGGTTTTTGTTTTCCTCCTGGTGAGTTTTGTCAGTACTTTATATATTCTGGATACAAATCATTTTTGAGGCTTATGATTTCCAAATATTTTCTTTGTCTGTAGCTTGTCCTTTTATTCTCTTAACAGATACCTTATGTAGTGCAAAGGTTTTTAAATTTTGATGAGTGCAAAAGAAATCTATACCTTCTTTTATGGATTGTGCTTTTGGTGTCATGCCTAAGAATTTTTTGCTTACCTTCAGACCATGAAGATTCTCTAAAAGTTTCATAGTTTTACATTTAGTTTTATGATCCATTTTGAGTTAATTTTTGTATAAGATACGACATTTAGATCAAGATTTTTCTCTCTCTCTCTCTTTTTCCATATGGTGTCCTGAGAATTAAATGAGGCAAAGCAGGTAAAACAGTACTAAGTGGGGCCTTGTTAGAAGTTAGTTCTTGCCCTTGAATTTGGTATGGCCTTGGGGAAAATGATCTCTTTTCATGGATATGGTGCCAACTCATAGAGACTGAAGACCTACAAGGGCAGAGGTATAGCTCACCTTACATTTCTTTTGGGTCTTCTGGGTGAATTACAAGTCCAGAATGATGGCCAAATTCACCATTGCCCCTTTTTTATAAATTTATTTCCTTGGGATCTTAATTTTCCTCCATTTGTAACTCTGGCTCTCACTCACTTTGTTATTGAGGAAGAGAAATGTCTTTGGGGTGCCTGGGGGGCTCAGTGGGTTAAGCATCTGATTTCGGCTCAGGTCATGATCCCAGGGTCCTGGGATTGCATCCCGTATTGGACTCCCCACTCAGCAGGGAGTCTGCTTGTCCCTCTGCCCCTTGCCCTACTTGTGCTCTCTCCCTCTCTCTCAAATAAATAAATAAAATCTTAAAAAAAAAAAAAAAGGAAATGTCCTTTATGACAGTGACCTTGGGTAAAAATTTATTTGAACTATCTGGAGGTTCAGACAGTTCATCTATCTGATGATAGATCATGATATCTATCATCTCATGAGCCATGACCACTCTCAAATGTAGCCAGGGCTGGGACTTGGGCACAACAAGAGAGGCACATAAGACACATGGTTGAGGAGATGCCAGCTCTCAGGGTCCTGTAAGTGTCTCTCTAAGTGATTCTCTTCTTAAATTTTCCACCCAGGTGGCTTTGAGGCACGTCTCCTGCAGGGTGAGGCTTGAAAGAGAGAGCAGCCATGGGGTGGGGCTCAGGAGCAGAGAACAGTAGATTGTGAGGACAAGGTGGCAGTGAAGCCCTGGCCAGACCTGTTATTCTAATGAGTATAAAAAACCAACGAACAAAAAAGCCAGAAGAATTTTCTGCAGCAGGCTGGAGCTACACTCTGTAAATGTGGTTTTAACAAGCTCTTTATCTCACTCATTGTAGATTCTTTCCTTGATATGTTGAAATGGCAAAGCCTTTTATGAATTTAACGCCTGCTCCGAATATAAAAGACTTACTAAAGTAAATAGTGGGAAGGTGAATGGGGGGATGAGGTAACTGGGTGATGGGCATTAAGGAGGTCACTTGAAGTAATGAGCATGGGGTGTTATATGCAACCGATGAATTACTAAATTCTGCCTCTAAACTAGTAATACACTATATGATAATTAAATTGAATTTAAATAAGAAATTAAAAAATAAAGTAAATAGTGATTTTTGGCGAAAATTTTAAATTCCTAAAACTCTGCCTTAGCTCCTGTATTCTAGAATTACTATAACAAAGTACCACAAAGTAGGTGGCTTAAAAGGATAGAAATGTATCCACTCACAGTTCTGGAGGCTAGAAGCCTGAGGTGAAAGTGTGGGCACTGTGGATTTCTTGTGAGGGCTGTGAGGAGCAATCTGCCCCACGCCTCTCCCTAGGTTTGGTGATAGCTGGCACCCCTTGGCGTTCCTTGGCCCCCAGATGCATCATTCAGTCTATGTTTTCACACAGCCTTCGCCCTGCGTGTGTGTGTCTTTCCCCTTGTGAGGACTTGGGGCATAATGGATTAAGAGCTCACCTGACCTCATCTTCATGAACTGCCCTTGCAGGGTGGCAGCTGCTTCCATGTTGGCCCATGCCAACCCCCTGCACAGCGCATGACTGTGTGAGGGGGGAAAGTGCTGGAGGAATTCTGGGTGCAGGAGGGACAATTCCCACGTTCTCAGGAGAGGGCCTCACACTGGGATCAGAGGGGCAAATATTTTCCCTTTGGGCTTTTTGACCCGGGCCCTCACAACCCTGGCTCTGGAAGAGCTGATTCCTCATCCTTGCCCTGTGTGCCACCCTCAGCTGTCCAGAGGCCCTCTGCCCATGAGTTTGGGCAAAGCCATTTTATCTGAATGGTTCCTGTTGACCCTGTGGTGCTGAGACTCTCTTATTGCTCTCAGTGCTAGACAGGCTCATTTCTTGGGCCCTGTTGTCCCTGCTGTGGAACTAATGCTGTCGGGATGATGAAGAAAGTGCTCTTTCCACAGCAGGGGTCCGTGGCATGCTTCTTTGGTCGGCAGGACAAGAGGGCCAGTGTTGGCCTGCTGTGACCTGGCTGCCCCGAATGATGTGGTGGCCTCTGGAGGTGGAGATGGCAAATGAAAATGGGCTGGTTGCTTGCGATATACGTCGCTGACTATCTTGAGATGAGCAGGGCACAAGAATCTCTCCTCAGGCCACTTCAAAGCTGTGCGTAGCTCTGGTTCCTACAGCTCCTTTCATGAAGAGAGAAAGCAAGTCAAAGTTTTCTCACCTTCCTTTACAATGAGCAGCTGTCATCATGAATTCTTGACTTGTGAGAAACCCGCCACAGCTGGCAACATGACCCTTGTCAGTGACGATTTCCAGATGGGCCATGCAGGGGTGGGAGTGTGGCTTGGACTCAACGCCACTGAGAATTTCCTCTGAAACAGAGAACCCCATATCCCTAAACAGAGGCTCACTTGCCTTCAGACAGAGCACGGGGTGAGGATGGAGCTCAGCCCTCCATGTGTCCTTATTGTTTGCTTTCTTGACCCCAATCTGCCCTGTCAGCCAACTCTCAGCCTACTTTTAGAACTTGATGGTTAGTCTTGATTCTGAGCTGTCATTTGAATGTTTCTTTCCTTTTTTTTTTTTTTTAAGAATTTATTTATTTATGTGAGAGAGAGGTGTGAATGAGCAGGGAGAGGGCAGAGGGAGAGGAACAAGCAGACTCCTCGTTGAGTGCAGAGCCTGAGGCGGGCTTGATTCCAGGACCCTGAGGTCATGACCTGAGTCAAAATCAAGAGTCAGACGCTCAACCAACTGAGCCACCCAGGTGCCCCTTTATTTTTTATTACTGAAGTATTGTTGACATATCTTCTATTAGTTTCAGGTGTACAACATAGTGCCTTAACAATTCTATACATTACTCAGTGCTCTCCATGATAAGTGTACTCACAGTCCGTCAGCATACAGTGTTATTACAATATTATTGACTATATTCCCTATGCTGTACTTTCTGTTTCCATGACTTATTTATTTTATAAAATATGAGTAAGAATATACAAATATATACAAATATATTTGTGAAATATAAGGATGTGTAAATAGAATATATTTATAAAATGTAAGGATATATAAATAAAATATATCTATAAAAGAGAAATATAAATTTTATAAATAAGGCAGTTTGTGCTTCTTAATCCCCTTCACCTGTTTTGCCCATTCCCCATCCTCTGCCCTTCTGGTAACCCCCAGTTTGTTCTCTGTATTTAAGAGTCTGCTTTTTGTTTATTTATTTGTTTTTCCATGTTTTTTTTTAGATTTCACACATACGTGAAATCATATGGTATTTGTCTATATTTGTATTACTTATTTCCCTTAGCATAACACTCTCTAGTTTAATCCACGTTGTTGCAAATGGCAAGATATCATTCTTTTTTAATAGATGTGTAATATTTCATTGCCCATGCACACGTGTGAATGTGTGTGTTGTGTGTGTGTGTGTGTGTGTACTGTATCTTCTTTATCCATTCATCTATCAAAGGCATCTGAGTTGCTTCCATATCTTAGTGATTGTAAATAATGCTGTAGTAAACATAGGGGCACTTATATCTTTTTGAATTAGTGTTTTCATTTTCTTTGGGTAAATACCCAGTGGTGGAATTATTGGATCATATGGTATTTCTATTTTTAATTTAAAAATTTTTAAAGATTTTATTTATTTATTTGACAAAGAGATCACAAGTAGGCAGACAGGCAGGCAGAGAGAGAGAGGGAGAAGCGGGCTCCTTGCTGAGATCAAGCCCAATGCGAGGCTTGATCCCAGGACCCTAAGATCATGAACTGAGCTGAAGGCAGGGGCTTTAATCCACTGTGCCACCCAGGTGCCCCTATTTTTAATTTTCTGAGGAAATTCCATACTGTTCTCTACAGTGGTTTACATTTCTACCACCAGTACATGAGGGTTCCCTTTTCTTCATATCCTTGCCAACAGAAGGGGGTTGGTTTAGGTGATGTAGGAATCTAGAACAGGGATCAGCAAACTTTTTCTGTAAATAGCCACATAGTGAGTGTTTTCGGCTTTGTAAGTCATACTGTGTCTGTGGTAACTTATACAACTCTGTTGTAGTACAAAAGCAGCCATAGACAAGATGTAAACAAATAGGTGTGACTGTGTTCCAATGAAAGTTTATTTTAAAAACCAATATGCTAAAAAAAAAAAAAACAAACCAACAAAAAACCAATATGCCAATACTGGCTTGAGGGCCATAGTTTGCCAACCCCTGATCTAGATCTGCCCTTCCTTCAGTCCAAATAATCAGTAGAAGAGAATGTGGCAGTGAGAGAAAGAAGGAAAAATGGGGAATTTATTGACTACCTACAATATGTTTGGTGCTGATAAAACTTTACATATGCATCATCTCATTTGTAATAGTCCTTCTGGGGAAGTATTATTATACACAATTATGGAACACTCAAGTGAAGCTCAGGATGTCACATAGCAGCAAGATCCAAAATTTAATATATCAGATTCTGAAACTTGTACTTTTTCCATTCCAATAATCTGACTAACAAGGGATGTGAGATGAAGGGTTAGTCCAATAAATAGAGCAAGGAATGGGATGTATAAAGAAGAACAGTTGTGTTCTCTAGGGGATGTTGGGTTTTTCCAACTAGTGCACTGGGAGTCACACTTAGTTTAATAACCAAGTGATATCTGCACTTTTCATTACTTGAGGTATTACTCTGGGCTCTCATTCATTTATATGCATTAAGAAAGGAAAAAGTTGGGGCTCCTGGGTGGCTCAGTCGTTAAGCTTCTGCCTTCGGCTCAGGTCATGATCCCAGGGTCCTGGGATCGAGCCCCACATCGGGCTCCCTGCTTGGCAAGAAGCCTGCTTCTCCCGCTACCATTCCCTCTGCTTATGTTCCCTCTCTTGCTGTGTTTCTCACTGTCAAATAAATAAAATCTTTTAAAAAAAAAAAGAAAGGAAAAAGTCGTTCTTTTTTTTTTTTTTTTTTAAAGATTTCATTTCATTTATTTGAGAGTGAGCGAGTACATGAGCAGTGGGAGGGACAGAGGTAGAGGGAGAAGCAGGCTCCCTCCTGAGGGTCCTAGGATCATGACCTGAGCTGAAGGCAGACACTTAACCAACTGAGTCACCCTGGCGCCCCAGGAAAATGTTGTTCTTGATTAAACTATAACATGCCATTGATTACAAAATTCTTTCCTATTGTAAAGGGGTTAAAATGTAAAATGTTGTGTATCTTGGAATCAATGAGATATGATATATTGCAAGTAACTCATTCACTCACATAACAATCCTGAGAGCTATTGTTGTTTTCATTTTACAGACAAGGAAACTGAGGCTCACAGGATTTGAGTCACTTGACAAGATTTCATAGTCAATAAATATCAGAACTAGGTGTCAAACACATACCTGTTTGACTTCAATCACATATTATTTCCATGTATAACCCTGCTTTCCTAGACTGTAAAAACAACAACAAGAAGAAGGATCTAGAGAGGATTTCTCCACCAGTTCCCATAATTTTATAAGATGCAATCCTTATAAGAAATCCATTATTTTACATTACTCATTGTGGTCCTGCTTTCCTTGATTGAACTCTAAAGGACAGAGATATTGGCACTGGAAGTGAGTTTGAAAGAACCTTCTCGTAACTTGGCTTGGGTTATTTATTGCAGGTTCTCTAATCTGAATATATTTAAAGGCATTGCTTAACCTGTTGTAAGTGGTAAAGCATATTAGTTGTAAGTAACCATTATGGCATACAGAACACACCTATTAAATTATCATCTCTAGATATCTGTAATCAAAAGCTAGACTTTAGGTGATTAAGTATTTGGTGACGTAGAACATATTAGTGGAAATAAGGAGTATTATGGGGTTGATGATTGCTTCTAAACAACTAACAACTTACACTAAAGAACCTAAGATGAATGAGCTTTGGGCTTTCAATTCCAAGCTTATGATCTAAGTAAGGGTCCAGAAATCTTCTCTGCCGTAAAAGAAACCCTTTTCTCCTGTAACCTCCTGTCTAAGGTTTCTAAACATCAAACTAATGTCTTATCCTGTGGGTGGTTTGAATGTATCTTGACTCACCAAACTGGCAGGTCTCTCAGATGAAGTTAAAGCATTAATTGAGACTCTGAAAATTGGAGTGGGAATACATGTAGGCATATTCTGATGAAGCTGGGATCTTGAACCCCTAAATTCCTCCAATTCCCCTTTGTCCATAATAACAGCCCATCTTTTTTTTAAGATTTTATTTATTTATTTGACAGAGAGAGAGAGGGAACACAAGCAGGGGGAGAGGGAGAAGCAGACTCCCCACCGAGCAGGGAGCCCGATGCGGGGCTTGATCCCAGGACCTGGATCATGACCCGAGCTGAAGGCAGACGCCTAATGACTGAGCCACCCAGGTGCCCCTGAATGGAATAGGTCTTAAAGGCATTGGTGCAAGTGTTGGGCCAGGCTGACTTTGTTGATGGGATGCACTACATACAGATTCCAGTGTCGGCATATTAGATCAAGCATGTCGAGGTGGCTCTAACTATTTGACTTGTTGGTTGGACTGAAATACGGATCCAAAGGTGGCCTATACTAAGTGCAGTTGAGATGCCAGGCTTCTTTGATATAGAGAAAGGTATTCTAAGCTGTGGGGAAATCAGAAGGTAGAGAAGATTTATTATTGTGAGACTGGTTAACTCACCCCCCTTAAGTGTGTCCTAGGAGAGCACGGAGAACATTCTTGGCACCAAAGCTGTGAAAAATACATTGGGGGGGGGCCACTGGCATTTTTGGAGAGTGCTATAGTGGCTATTTGCTACAGGTGTGGAGTGACCATGGGAACTGCTGCTACTGGATCTGGATCCCTGAGTTCCAAGGTGGTGATGGCATCTCAGGGTGGGAGAAGCCAGGCTACCAGAGGTGCAGTGGGCTTGGTTACTCTAATGAGTATCAGAGTTGAAGCAGATGTCAAGTAGAGGTCCGTGACTTTGGCTAGTTGATCGTGGAGTCCCTGAACTGAAATAGATTACAAAAGGTCTTAGTTGACTTGTATAAGTAGAAACATTCTGGGGCTGGTGAGCAGAGGTCTTAAATATCACGAGGCACATCAGCTAGCTCCCAGACTTGAGCCAGCTCACTGACCCAGAGCTCCTTGAATGAAAAGGGCGAACTGCTTTTGAGGAAGGCCCTTGCTATGTAGCCAAAAAATTGTGCTATACATCTTCCTCTTTGCCTTCTTCAAAGGTACCCATGGCCATTTACCAGAGTGACTATGAATTAGAGGGAAAAAAATCTGAGACTTAATCATGCCTTTGTGGGTTTTTTTTTTTTTTTTATTACAAGGCCTTGGCTCTAAGCTGATATGAACTCCCAGAGACCCAGAATGCCCGTGTGAATCACCAGTCAGAGGAGGGGCTTATGGACTGATCAACAAAGTCTTGGCACACATCCATCTCATAGTGGGCCCAGTGGTTCCCAAATCAGCCTTTGACTATTTCCCAAGCTCCAGAAGGCAGAGGTAGAAGGGATGTATAAAAAAGTGGCAGAATCTCCACCCGAGACATTCGGGTATTAGTGCAATCACCACATTATAGAAGGACGCAGGGGTGATGATTCCTACCATATCTCCATTCAGATCACCTGTTTGGTCTAGTTAGTCTTTAGTCATAGGACTCCTGGGCTCTCTGTCTTATGCCTGAAGAACTCTCAATTTTGTTTTTTTTTGTTTTTGTTTTTTTTAAATTGTGCTGGTGCTTGAAGGTGTTAGAGGACAAAGTGGTCGGGGAGGTAAAAGGTTGAGGGGGAGGTGGATTCTGATGTCTTGGAGGAGAACTCCCCCTAGGGTGAGGGATGGCAGGAGAGCCTCTTGTTTTATTTTCTCACTTCTGTTGTAGGCTCACTGCAGACCTGAGAATGGTCGGCTTTGTGTTGTTTTCTGCTCTGTCTCACCTCCTTTCGGTAGCCTCTAAGGTTATCCAGTAGTCATGCTAGGCAGTCCTCCAGCCATGCCCTTCCCAAGGGTTTGGGTAGTCCCTTAAATCTGGGATGCTTCTCTCCTAAACCTTGTGATGCCGGCAGTCTATCAGCAATCAGCACTGGCCAGGCTGGCAAGAGATAGCGCTCTGCGTCTTAGAATCAGATCTATCAACCGTGATCTTCTCTTATCTGGTGGGCTGTTGGAGGAGGCCTATTTGGACCAACTGTCCTTTTCACGTGCCTACTGGGGGTTTGTTTGATTTGTGGTTGCTGCTAAGAATGGGGTAGGGCAACTGCTTTGAGTCAGCCCAGCAACAAGGGACGGAGGCATAGCCTCAAGTTATCTTTTATGCTCTCCCATCTGTGTGTTCGATTAACTGAAAGGGTGCTACTCAGGACTCTTCATTTAACCTGCCAGCTTGTTTTTCCATGCAATCATTCTTTTTGGCTGCTCCTTCTTGCATTTCCTTATCTCTTTACAGAACCATCCAGGAATAACTTTGTTCCTCCCCTAGGTGCCATCTATGATTGATAGAATTTTGAACATTTGGCTGGGATATTGATGCTGTCATAGAGGAGGGACCTAAGCACCAACATCTCCCTTGAAGGACTGATTTTTTCATGCTTCTAAGAGGATTATCATAGGAGAAGAAAGAGTGCATTTCCTAGGGTAAACGTCTGTCATTTAATGCAAAGATCACACCTTGAAGACCATATTTCTGTGGATTCTTCTAAGTTGCTCGACTCCTTCCTGAACTGGGCAGATGTTGTGAAGGAGTACAAACGTGCAACTAAAAGATGAATAAATTCTAGAGATCTAATGCACAGCACAGTGACTACTGTTAATAATATTGTATTATATACTTCAAAATTGCTAAGACACTAAATCTTAAATGTTCTTACCACAAAAAAAATGACAATTATGGGAAGTGATAGGATTTTATCCAAAGCTATAGTGGTAATTCTATTGCAATATGTAAATATATCAAATCAATACATTATACACTTTAAAGTCACTCAATGTTACATGTAAATTATATCTCAGAAAAAAAACACAAAAAAACCCCTCACACAACCCCATAAAGCCCACAAATCTTAAATATACTCCTAATAAATAGCCTGCAGAGCAAAATGCTTAAATTTTATTGTGACTACTGTGACCATTCCTCACCCTGGACTCTTCATGTGTGAGAAAGACATGCTGCAGTGGTAGGAAACACAAAGAGAATGTGAAAGATATTTATCAGAAGTGGTTGGAAGGGCAGACGCAAATCCTGGTCGACAGAACAACTGCTGATTTTGACAAGGAAAGATACCTCCTATTCCGTTCTCTGCTCCTCCTCCTGCAGGGGCAGTGATCCCACCTCCCCCCAGTCTCCTGGGTCCTCCTCACTCTGGTGTGATGCCAGCACCCCATATGGGGGGGGGGCTTTCCTCCTCTTGGGATGATGCCAGCCGGAGCTGCTCCTGGAATGAGGGCGCCCATGGAAGGCCTCATGCCAGTGATGTCTGGGTCCCCAGTGGTGAGGTCTCCTGCCTGCCTATGATGGTGCCCACTCAGCCAGGAATGACTCCACCAGACAAATAAGGAGAGAGGGGAGCCTCTTTATATCCATTTTATTTTCTTTCTTTTTTTTTTTTTTTTTTTTAAAGATTTTATTTATTTGACAGAGAGAAACACAGCGAGAGAGGGAACACAAGCAGAGGGAATGGTAGCGGGAGAAGCAGGCCTCCTGCAGAGAAGAGAGCCCGATGTGGGGCTCGATCCCAGGACCCTGGGATCTGACCTGGGCCGAAGGCAGCCGCTTAACGACTGAGCCACCCAGGTGCCCCTCCATTTTATTTTCTTTTTTAAGATTTTATTTGTTTATTTGAGAGAGCGAGCGAGTGCAAGGACAGTGGGTGATCTGGGGGGAGCAAAGGGAGGGGGACAAGCAGACTCTGCAATGAGTGCCGAGACCCGGGCAGGGGTCTGTCCCATGATCATGAGCTGAGCCAAAATCAAGAGTCAGTTGGCCAGCCTACTGAGCCACCCAGGTGCCCCTCTTTACATCTATTTTATATTTCTTGTTGTACTTCCCCAGGAGATCATGGGGCTGTGACTCTGGGTGTTTTGTTTGTTTGTTTTTTTCAAGATTTTATTTATTTATTTTTTAAAAGATTTTAATTTTTAAAATTTTTTTTTATTTATTTGACAGACAGAGATCACAAGTAGGCAGAGAGGCAGGCAGAGAGAGAGGGGGAAGCAGGCTCCCTGCTGAGCAGAGAGCCCGATGCGGGGCTCGATCCCAGGACCCTGAGATCATGACCTGAGCTGAAGGCAGAGGCCTTAACCCACTGAGCCACCCAGGCGCCCCAAGATTTTATTTTTTTGACAGAGAGAGAGAGAACAAGTAGGCAGAGAAGCAGGCAGAGAGGGGGGGGGAACAGGCTCCCTGCTGAGCAGAGAGCCTGATGTGGGGGTCAATCCCAGGACCCTGAGATCATGACCTGAGCCGAAGGCAGAGGCTTTAACCCACTGAGCCACCCAGGCACCCCATAGAAACCAGGCCCTGGTGCTCCAAAAGAGTGTTCAGAATCTGTTAGAGAAGGTAGACAGATGACAACATACATAAGAAAGAGGCAGAGGCCCTACCTTCAGGGACCTTGAGCATACCAGGACTCAGGAAACAGAGGTCTTCTCAACCCAAGTCAAGTTGGATGGAGGATAACTTAACTTTTTTCCTCCTTCTCCCTCTTTCTCTCTCCTTCTCCCCCGCCTCCTCCTCCTCCTCCTTTTTTTTTTTTGGCTTTTGGGCCCTCAGCAGGAAAATGAAATGTCATTTTTTTTTTTTTTTAAAGATTTTATTTATTTGACAGAGAGAAACACAGCGAGAGCGGGAACACAAGCAGAGGGAATGGTAGCGGGAGAAGCAGGCTTCCTACCGAGCAGAGAGCCTGATGTGGGGCTTGATCCCAGGACCCTGGGATCATGACCTGGGCCGAAGGCAGACGCTTAACGACTGAGCCACCCAGGCGCCCC
>CM053609.1:59692339-59717660 GCA_028646535.1 Procyon lotor
TTTGTATCTTTTTTTTTTTTTAAAGATTTTATTTATTTGACAGAGAGAAACACAGAGAGAGAGGGAACACAAGCAGAGGGAATGGTAGCGGGAGAAGCAGGCTTCCTGCCGAGCAGAGAGCCCGATTCGGGGCTTGATCCCAGGACCCTGGGATCATGACCTGGGCCGAAGGCAGATGCTTAACGACTGAGCCACCCAGGCACCTCCCTACATTGTATCTTTAGGGTAAATACTCAGTAGTGCGATTGTTGGGTCATAGGGTAGCTCTATTTTCAACTTT
Organism: Procyon lotor; assembly: GCA_028646535.1. NCBI lineage: Eukaryota > Metazoa > Chordata > Mammalia > Carnivora > Procyonidae > Procyon > Procyon lotor. Next base: position 59,692,620 of record CM053609.1, read on the forward strand.
TTGAGGACCCTCCATACTGTTTTCCAGAGTGGCTGCACCCGCTTGGTTTCCCACCAACAGTGTAGGAGCATTCCCCTTTCTCTGCATCCTTGCCAACATCTGTCATTTCCTGACTGGTTAATTTTAGCCATTCTGACTGGTGTGAGGTGGTATCTCACTGTGGTTTTGATTTGTATTTCCCTGATGGCGAGTGATGTTTAGCACTTTTTCGTGTGTTTCTTGGCCATTTGGATGTCTTTGCAGAAATGTCTGTTCATGTCTTCTGCCCATTTCTTGGGATTGGATTATTTGTTCTTTGGGTATTGAGTTTGGTAAGTTCTTTAGAGATTTTGGATACTGGCCCTTTGTTTGATGTGTCATTTGTGAATATCTTCTCCCACAGAATGTAGCTTATGAAGGTGAATGTTCTATGTGATCATGAGGAGAATATGCATTCTGCTGCTATTGGATGAAGGAGTCTATAGATTACCCTTGTATCAAGTTGACAAATGGTGTTGTTTAGTTCAACTATGTCCTTACTGCCTCTGGATCTGTCCATTTCTGAGAGGCATTGAGGTGTCCAGCTGTGATAGTGGATTCACCTCTTTCTTTTTGCAATTCTGTTAGTTTTTGCTTCATATAATGTGATGCTCCTGTGGATAGGCACAGGCATCTTAAGGACTGTTATGTTTTTGTGGAGAATTAGCCCCTTTATCATTATGTAATACCCTTCATTATCCCTGATAACTTTCCTTGTTTTGCAGCCTGGTCTCCTGAAATGAATATAAAATTAGTATTTCTTTTGATTAGTATTACTATAGTCTATTTTTCTCCATTTACTTTTATTATTTATTTATTTTTTAAGATTTTATTTATTTGAGACAGAGAGACAGAGAGAGGGCTAGCATACAAGCAGGGAGAGAGGGAGAAGCAGCCTCCCTGCTGAGCCGGGAGCCCAACATGAGGACTTGATCTGAGGACTCCGAGATCATAACCTGAGTGGAAGGCAGATGCTTAACTGACTGAGCCCCCCAGGTCTCCCTACAGAGGGCACACCTTCTTAAGAAGAACAGAGTGTTCTATTTTACTTCAGAATGGATCCTATTCCTCCTCTCTCTGCCAGAAACATGAGGGAATTTTTCTCCAGTATTTACTGTGAAAACCTGGTTAAGTTCTAGGAGGTAAATCTCACAAAAGTGTGGGGTCCCCCTCTGACCAGTCCTTCTGGAATTTTTAACTCTCAGGCTGTCTACACTGAGCCTCCAGCAATTTGTCAGCTATAGCTCGGGTTTCCCTACCAGCACTGGTTCCCACAGTGGTTTCTGCTCCCGAGTCTCTGTTCCAGTGAGTCATGACTCCCTGCATTTGCCTGTCAGTCTCCTCAGTCATGGGGGTAGTGGTTTGTTCTGGGTCCCCCCATGTCTTATGGTCCCAAGAAGAGTTGATTTTCTTAGTCTGTTCAACTTTTTACTTTGGGATGGTCGTTGGGATGGTTTATCAGCTACCAAGCTTCTTACATGCAGAACTGGCAGCTGGAAGTCCCAACTGGGGAGTTCGATAAGCTTCTCAGGTAGTTAACAATCTGTAGCTGAGGCTGAGAACCACTCTGTGAGGATCTTCTCAGGGACTCTTAACTTTAGGCTGGTTGTGTTAAGTTGGATTAGATGTTGTCAGATCAATGCTGTCAGACCCTAGGGTTTTGTGGCCCCATATCCAGATGACCCTTATTTGAGCACTTTCATATTGTCAAAGCCAGTTTTGTCTTTTCCAAGATTTTACGATGTTTTCGGGTTACTTGTTTCCAATTCGGGGCTTTCTGACAATTCTGGGATAGATAACCACTTTCAGCTTTGCAGAATGGGAAGTTCGAGAGAGAGAGAGAGAGAGAGAGAGAGAGAGAATGCACACGAGCCAGGGGAGGGACAGAGAAGCAGACTCCCTGCTGAGCAGGGAGCCTGATGCGGGGTTCGGTCCCAGGACCCTGGGATCATGACCTGAGCCAAAGGCAGGATGCCCAACGACCAAGCCACCCAGGCGCCCCAGCAGGCGGAACATATAAAGTGGCTTCTCCTGTTCATTCTTTGCCCCTGACTCTCATACAGAGTTAAGTAACTTGGTAAGTCACACTAATACAGGGATTCCAGGAGATGCTCAGGTTAGTCAAACACTATCACTTGACTGAGTTGTGTGGATTGCTGGAAGCCCCAGGGAGGCAGATTTTATCTCAGAGAAAGGCAATGGGATGGGTTTCTTGGTCTCAAAATACAGATAGGAGAGCTGCAGGATGCATGGCCATGCGGCCAAGGGGCTGGGAGAGGAGAATGTGTGAGGAACAACATCTTTTCATTGCAAGAACTGGCTGGGAGTTGGGAGGCCAGGTTCCCGTCCTGTGCCTGTGGACAATTCACCCCAGGGCTGTGCCGGCCCCTTTCCTTTCCAGGTCTCCTATTTTAATGGAGCTGGTTAGTACCTATCAGTGTACTTCAAGATTTTGACTTTCTTAAGCCACGAATATTTTTCTTATGTAAAATTTGGACCCATGCTAAGTATTTAAAACCAATGAGCAGTGGCGCCTGGGTGGCTCAGTCAGTTAAATATCTGCCTTCAGCTCAGGTCATGATCCCACGTCCCGGGATCCAGCCCTGTGTGGGGCTCCCTGCTCAATGGGGAGTCTGCTTCTTGCTCTTCTTCTCCCTCGGCCCCTCTCCCCTGCCACACTCATGTTCTCTCTCTGTCTCAAATAAATAAAATAAAATCTAAAACAAAAAATGAAAACACTATGAGTAGCTCTGATTAAGTGTTGTGGGGTGGGGGCTGGTCCCTTTCTTGTCCTCCCCTTTCAGGCAGTATGTTAATTTGAACACCACGTGACATGATGGAATCCGATTGACTGACAGGTCGTCCACCAGAGCAGTCCTGCAGGTGCAATGGTTGAGCTCTACTGGGAGAGCTGGAAACTCAACTCCTGCCAGTCAGGTTGCCTGTTGTTGCTGAGAAGCAAACTCCTCAGTATTGCATACTCAAGTGTGTTTGTCGAGAGGATGTTCAGGTTGATGAGACCAGGAATCAGTGTAGTGTGGGCTTGATAAAAGCAGAGCTGCAAGTCAAAGTGATTGTGATGTTTGAATATAATTCATTCTGTTCCTACCCCAAAAGAGAGAAGGATGTTCTCAAGAGGCGGGCAGATCACCTAATACCATTGTAAAAGGAAACAAGAAACACGACAAGATTTTACGCTATCATAAGACAGAGATAACACAGCGTTGCTATTTCAATTTTATATGGACACTGTCTACTTAATCTTTATGTATTTAATATTGTTCTTTGAAATATTAATGTACATAATGACATACAGTGTTTTGTATATTAAAACAACACAATAAGATAGCCAACAAAATGTAAATCTCTAAAAAAAGATGAAAAAAATTGCCGTTTAAATGACAAACATAAGATAGTATACTTTTTCCATACATGTTAATTATTTAATTAGTCTTACAATTAGTTACTAATGGCCACGGTAAACAATCTTATTGTGGAATAGTTTAAAAATAGCATATGATAAGAGAAAATTAAATAATAAAGAATAAAATAAGTTTTCATAACATCTAGGTAAACACTCAGTCTTAAAGAAGTAAGTTAGATGGGTGTGGTTGTTACATATTATAGTATCATGTTTTACTTTTTATTATCTGTTTTGGCTAAGTACCCAGGTAGCACTCTAAAAATTAGTGTCCTGGTACTGGGAGAAATATATTTGGGTGAATTTTGACCTTCTGTACTTGTTTGCAGGGGCAGCATAATGTTTCTCCTAAGATTGTGTTGACAGGGGAGGATGCAGAGCTCATTTTCCTGGGAGGGCAGAAGTTTAAGTCAAATAGCGTGGTTTAGGAGGGGAGAGACGGGGTGACCCTGGTGCCCACATCTTCAGTGTCCTCTCCCGCCTCGGCACCTGTGCTCTTTGGAGCAGCTGTCTGGAGGCAAATTGCACTTTCTGTCCAGGCTGGGAGGTCCCAGGTCCTTTGCATTCTGATCCCATGTCTTCAGCATCCCTGTTGACTCAAGGTCAGGGCTGTCCTGTGGTCCCCTGCAGAGGTGACAGAAGATGCTTCTCAAAGAACCTCACCCCTCAATATCCCTATTCTCTAACTTTCTGTACCTGTCCAACTTACTCTTCGGGCACCCTTCTTTCCCCAGACAAACTCAGACATCATTATCAAGGTCACCAGCCCTCACCTCTGCCACTGCGCTATAGTGTCCAGTTATAGTTAGTGAATTGCCAGTGTCTAGTTTCTCCTGACTCTGATGTTCTTCCCTGGTGGTGGAGGCAACAAGTCTTGGTAGGCAGCAAGTCTGCGGAGCTATTGGTTTGGGAGAGAAGTTTCCAGTGAGGTTTCTGTGTATGAGCTTGTCATGGTTTTACAACTTTTTGGTCAAGTCAGGAGGGCCTGTAATACAGAGTCTGCACCTGGAGAAAGTGGGAGAAACTGAGTCCTTCTGCAGTAGTTTTCAGTGTGCAAAATACTTTCTTACTGAAGTTCTGCTGCTGAGGTTTACTTAATAGGGAGGAGTAAAGACCTATGGAGGGGTGGGGGTGGGCTTGGCTTCTGGGATGATCATGATGGGATTTGTCTTCTGGAGGTAAAATCTTTCCAGCAGGGCGGCTGGAGGCAAAGAGTTACCTTGGAAATGCTGACTGGCGGAAAATACATGGGTCTGCCCTGATGCTTCCTTGGCACTGAGTCCAGAGTGGTGCTCTGGGGCTCTAAGTAAACGTCACAGAGAGAAGGGGCTGAATGGACTCTTCCACCACTCTCCCCTCTCCCTTCCCCACTAACAAGTATTCTTTCTATATGCCAACGCAAACACTTAATAATGAGACTGTTATCCCCCAGAGCAGGCAAATGATAAATAATTCCTATGGGTAGATGGTAGAGAGTGCCTGAGTATTGTCAAAGACGTAATGTTGATTAAAATTTTGTTGATACATGACTTACACTGAGTATTATAGCCAAATGACTTTCTGATAAAAAATAACCATACAATAATGATTAAATTTACCAAAGTGTTTTTGTATATAGCCAGTTAGATTTGGTAAAATATGTGTTCGATGGTTATTCCATTTAAGATTATGGAAACCGCGAAAGTTCAGATGGTAAACGTCACACCGCAAGAAGTAACTGGCATTTTGATGGATGTAAAAAAACCTCCCAGCTGATTCTGTACAGTTATCTTAAGAAGGTGTTTAAAGTATGGTTTAAATTACGTGACTTTAGTGATCTTTTATTTGAATATGATATTGACATAGATAGTCATGGACTAATTTTTAGGCTATAAGTCATTATTGTAGTCAACATTTTGTGTGGAGTTTTGTATAACTTTAGAGTATCAAAATAAGAAAATGAGAGCAGTGGTCTGTACTTCGGTGGGGGTTGGTGTGGCTTAAGGCTTTAAGAGAACACTGGCTGTGGATAGGCCCTTGGCTTGCCTGCGTCTCTCGGCCACTGTGAATAGCGATGCCGTGAACGTGAGTGTTGGGTAGCTATTTTTAAGCAAGAAAATCTTTATTTTTTTCTTCCTTCTAGTACATGTATGGTTTCATTTTTTGCATTTATTTATTTGTTTGAGGGAGGGAGGGGGTGAGAGAGAGAGAGAGATTGAACAGGGGGAGGGCCAGAGGGAGAGGGAGAAGCACACTCCCTGCCGAGCAGGACCGTGGGCTCGGGGCTCTAGCCTAGCACTCTGAGATCATGAGCCGAGCTGAAGGCAGCCGGTTAACCACCGACTAAGCCACCACGGCGCTCAATTGTTTTGCATGTAGGTGTCTTATCTATTTTATTTAGGCTTTTCGTGTGAGGAATAGGTCCAATTTTATCTCCCCCTTCCCAAATAACTATCTAGTTGTTCTAATATCATCTACGAAAATTCATGGCTTCCCAGCAATTTGCCACCTTTATCAAATATTAAACTGAGCCTTGTAAGCAGTTTCAGTTCTGTCCATTTGGTCTGCCGGCCTACACAGAGCCCTGGCACACGGTTTCAGAGGGTATTTTAATAGCTAGCAGGGGACTCTCAGGTAGGGTGGAGAGTAGAGAGCTTTGCCCAGGGGAGAGATAGGCCTTTCCATCCTTTTCCAGGGTGGTGGGGGAGGAGAATGGGGGACTGGATAGCTTGGAGAAGGGAAGAAGCTCGCATCAAAGCATCGCCATGATGGTGTGGGAGGGGCTAACTGGTCCTGGGGAAGAAGCCCATTTTCCTGGAGGAGCTCAGACTCTGCTGTAGCTTGTGTTTTTTTTTTTTTTTTTTTTTTTTTTGTTGTTGTTGTTGTTCCAAAGGATGTTTAATGAACACAAGAGAAATGAGTTATTTCCGCTCTAGACATGGACATTTATTAAGGCTCTGACATCCTCCCTGGAGCCGCCCCAGGGCAGAGTCAGCCACAGCGTGGGAGTTAGGTCTGGCACGGCTATTTGAAGCGTCTCATTGTTCTGTTTATCCAGCGTATGAAGCTTCCAATCTTGGTGAAGACGGCTGGAGGAGCCCCCCTCCTATCTCCATAGGAGACAATTCCCTGCGCCACACCGTTACACACCAGGGGGCCTCCGGAGTCCCCCTGTGGGCACCGAGAGAAAGAGACTCTAAGCCAGGCCTCCCCGTTGCTCCCCCTGGCTCTCAGAGAAAGCAGGGGTGGGTGGGTGAGATGGGAAGAGGGCCGTGGAGGTATGGAAGTTAGCCTTCTGGATCTTTCCATGGCTAGACTTCTGGCCTGGCTACAGTTACTGCCTTTCACTCAACCTTCCCCTTCTGCAGGAAAACCCTGCACATTATATGTTGTGTGTTGGTGCTCCTCCCATTCCCCCACCCCTGGACCTGATTGATGGGAAAAGCCATCTCACTCTGTTCTGACCCCACCAGATGGGGCGAGGGGCGTAGGGTGGGGGGTTAGGGCTATAGCTTGTTCCTACTGCCCAGTCTGCCTAGCCTCCCCAGGCCCTGGTGTTAGGCAGTGTTGGCAGATGCCTGTGGCCTTACCAGGAAGGCGGACTTCCTCTCCCTTGGGTTGCCCACACAAATTTGCGTTTGGCTGTTGTAGAAACTGAAGCGATTGGAGCACCTCGAATCTCTCTGCACGGTTAGCTTCACCTCGTGGAGTCTGTTTGTTTCCCTGTTCGGGCCCAGCAGGCCCCAGCCCGCCACAGTGCACCTGGTCCCGGGTCTCACCCTGGCCTGAGCCTGAGGCATAGTCACTGGCCGCACAGCTGACGTCTGTCTCACACTATTTACCAGCTGGCAGGAGGAGGGCAGGCGCTCAGGGCCTGTCTGTGCCTCAGGGCCCGCGCTCCATCCCTACCACGGGACTCCGCCCCTGCTTCCTCCCCCGAATCCCAGGATGGCGAAGCCCCCCAGCGGTGGGCGCCCGGACTGGCTGGGCAGGAGAACCAGAGGGTTGGGCAGGCCAGGCTGTACCTTCAGTAACATGATGTCATTCCTGTTGGTCTGGGGATCGTAGTTAGGGTGGCGGATGGCCCTGAGCGTCTGTGTGCGCTGCTGGGTCTGTTCCTGCCTCCGGATGTTGTGGGCCCCCAGGATGACAGTGATAGTTCTGCAAAGGAGAGGTGGCCTAGAGGTAGGTGTGAGCCTCAGGAGCTCTGGCCACCCGACTCTGCAGGGCCAGTGGACACCCCAAGGAGGCAAGACTGCAGCTGAGGGACTCGAGGGGATAGGGGGTTCAGAGTCCCAGCCCTCTGTGCTTCTCCTCAGCCCTGAGCTGGGGGTGGTGGGGGCACCCGGCGACTTTACACTTTGCTTCACCTGGAACAAGTTGAGAAATAGCCGAAATTCCCATTTTGAACTCCAGCACATGCCTTCATCTCCTCCTTTTCTCCTCATTCGCCCTGGCCTGTTCTCCGCCCCCAGAGTCCCACTGGTCTCTTTTTCACTCCTTCGTGGCTGGAGCCCTGCTCTCCCGTGGCTGGCCCACGGCTCCCCTGCGTCGGCTGGCCCACGGCTCCCCTGCGTCCGTGGTCCTGGGCCCCTGGGAGCCGCTCACCTTCCCCAGCAGTGAGCTGCCGTCAGCACGAAGTCGTTTCTCACCAGGAAACCCCCGCAGGTTTTGAGCCCATCTGGAGACTCGATTTGGAGATATGCCATATAGGGGTGGGAATGAGGCCTGGCCTCTCGGCCTCCGATGATCTCCCCTGGAAGGAAGCATTCGGCACTCACTCTGTGCTGGTGGAAAAGCAGTGTGGGCACTGGGGTCGTGGCTGCAGAAGGGCTGGCCGATGGGGAGGGGGAGAGATGACGCAGGGGAAGGAGGAGCTGCTGGGGAGAACCGGGTGGGTCCGCAGGTCACCACGGTTTGGGAGAAGGCTCTCGTGTTCTGCCGCTGTGGCTCCCCAGCCCAGACCTCGGTTCCCTCCCAGCTCCTCGGAGAGCAGCGCCAGTCTCTCCAGAGGTTCCCTGAGACTTTCTTCCTCAGGGATGTTCCCAGGTCCCTCGGAGGGCTGCTCAGGGCCCGCTCATGACCAGCATGGGTCTGGTTTTCAGAATCCAGACAAGAGCCGATGGCACTTCCTGCGCATGCTTATTGCCTAGGCTCGGACCCGTGGGCAGCAGGAGGAATTTAGAGAGCACACCGATCTCATGTACTGTGCGCTGGGGCAATTCCAAGACTTTTACAAAGTACACTCACTTAAGTCTTGCAGAACTCTAGGAGGTACGCACTGATATCATTCCTAATTTACAAACGAGGAATCTGAGCAGCTGTGAGTTCATATAACTTGCCCAACGAGTCAGGAGGTGTCCAGGTGGTCTGGCTCCAGGGTCTGGGAGAGGGGTTGGGCCTGAGGTTGGGGATGGTCACTCACCTGCCCCAGCCCCAGGGGGTAGGAGAAAGGCCATCGGGAGCAGGAGCAGCAGCATCTTCTTGGGAAGGCTGCCCCAGGTAGGTGCTGCAGGTGCTCTCTCCTGCCTGACTTGTAGCTCCTGAGAGAGGAAGGAAGTCTGGGGGGCGGGAGGGGGGCTCGAGAACAGTTCCATTCTCCTGCTGGTGTGACAGGTTTCGTCACCCAAGGCTGCCTGGGAGGCTTGCCCACCAACTGCCAGTGATCTGCGGGGAAGAGAGTAGTCTGAGCCAACGCCGCAGTCTCTCGAACAGAGGCTGAGTCAGGGCTGGCAGCCCAAATGGGAACCTGGGGCAAAGGGGAAGGGGGCTTGGGGGCACTGGGTCCCAGAACCCTAAACCCCCCAAATTCGATACTACGCCAACAATACGTGAAAGCTGCTAGCTGCCTATGTCCCCCATTTCCAACCTCTCCAGGATGGAGCCTCAGTCCTTTGGAACTTCAGAGTTCCTCGGAATAAATGCACGTTTCCTAGATTGCTTATTTAATTTATGCCTTAGTGAGGTGTGGACATGGGTGAATGAAAGATGGGTGTGCTGTGGGGGTGGGATGGGGAGGACACCGGGAATAAGTCAGAGGAGGCAAGAGAGGGAGGAAGAAGCCTGCCTGTCTTTACCCTCTGGCCCCTGGACCCCCTGCTGACACCTTAGCTACTCCCAGTTCTTTCTAGAAATTGTCAAGGCAGATTGAGTAACTCTCCTGAGCGGGTGCAGGGCATTGCCAAGGAAGGAAAAGGGAAGAACAAGACTCAGCTGCTGATAATTACTTTCTCAGGACACTTGATCCCCAATCAACGCTCAGTGAAAATTATAACACAGTTGAAGATTTCTATTTTCCTGCCTTTTTTTTTTTTTAATTTAAAGATGTTATTTATTTATTTGACAGAGAGAGACACAGCGAGAGAGGGAACACAAGCAGGGAGAGTGGGAGAGGGAGAAGCAGGCTTCCTGCCGAGCAGGGACCTGGATGTGGGGCTCGACCCTAGGACCCTGGGATCATGACCTGAGCCACCCAGGCGCCCCTATTTTCCTGCTTCCTACTCAAGATGAGGGCTTTTGTGTCCCAAAAGGTTCCCTGCGCACAGAAAAGACCCTGGCTGAAAGAAAAGCAACTCAGATCCTTTCCATCCACGTTATGAGTCCAATTCACCTAATCTCCATTCTCTGCCCCAGGGGTTTCTGAGAAGGAAATGCACGCTTGCTGTGCTGTCTGTAATCCATAAAGAACCACCTATAATACATAAAGGACATGCACTGCACATGGAGAGTAAGGCATCCCAGATCACTGCAGAGTAACACAGACACCGCCCCCAAATACTTAGAAGACTCTGTGGGTGCACAGAAAAAACATTGTAATATGGTATAATTTTTGCAGAAATGTCAGAATTAAAAATTAATACAATTCTTAAACTATGGCTATGAGAGCTCCACTTGAAAAATCTTATGGAAATGAAGAATCCTCTCTTGTATATAGAGATGCATGATTTTCACAGCTGCAAAGAACTTAATCCCTTCTCTGATACATGTTTAATGATTGCAACCTCATGAAATTTCTTTATGTGTCTGAAAAGTAATATGTAGAAAAAAAAGAGAACATTTTAACGGCTTTATTGGTGCCTTAGCATTAGGGGTAATTTTAATTTATTGTTACTTAGCTTTTTCAACACTTTGTTTTAAAACCATTAGTCTGGGGTGCCTGGGTGGCTCAGAGGGTTAAAGCGTCTCAGGTCATGACCTTTCTTGACCGTCAAAGGCTTGGGTCATGGTCTCAGGATCCTGGGATCGAGCCCCGCATCAGGCTCTCTGCTCAGCGGGGAGCCTGCTTCCCCCTCTCTCTGCCTGCCTCTCTGCCTACTTGTGATCTCTCTCTCTATCAAATAGATAAATAAAATCTTCAAAAAAAAGGTAAAACCATTAGTCTTTTTTTTTTTTTTAAAGATTTTATTTATTTATTTGAGAGATAGCATGAGCTGGGGGGGGGGGGGGCTGCCGGGGTTGGGGGTGTCATTGTGGAGTCTGCTAAAATTTCTCCCTCTCTCTGTCCCTCCCTGCCACACCCCTGTATGGTTTTTCTCTCAAAAATAATGATAAGTTAATTCTGGGGTTGGAGGGCAGAGAGGGCATTTTTACTGGGAAGAGACACATGTGGAGTTTCTTAAATTTGGCCCTTGTTGTTTAAGTTTTGGGTACTTTTCATGTGTGTCTATTTTGCAATAACATTTTTTTTAAAGTCTGTTTGCTAGGGTTGGGGATTAGAGAGAACATTTGGACAGAGAATGGAATGTGGGAGAACAAACAGGGGTACATATGTTTTTAATGTTTTTATTTTCTGTTTTAATAAAAATTATGATATTGGAACAAGGAAGACTGTGATACATTTCACAACATTCATAGCTGGTTACATCTACTTTTGACTGTTTTATTACATTTCCGTCAGTTACAATAGTCTTCTCCTCTGGGATGTTGGGACATGAAAGTAGGATGTTTCCCACCTCCTCCCAGGCCTCGTTATTCTGCCCAGATGCAAAACCTCTGGGCTGGCAGTTGCCCGCTGAGGCCGGGCCACTTCCCTCCCCGTCCCTTTGATGCCACTCTGGTCAGAAACCAATCTGGTTGCTCTTGGCATTGTCGGAGACCACGGTACTCCTGAGGCATCTTGGACATTCTCAGGGCCGCCTTAATGTCACGTGGAGAAGCACAGAGGGGAAGCTCCTTGGAAAGTTTCTGCCGATCAGCTTGTGATTGTTCTACGGAGTGCCAGCGCGGGGCGGAGCAGATATCTGCACCATGGTCTTCCCACACGCGCGTGTCTGCTGGGAGTGAGACCCTTTCTTGCCAAGAACTGGCCTGTTTGTGCTCCAGCAGGAAAGAACAAGTGACAAAGGAAATTCTAGGTGGACATGTTCCCTGAGACTCTTCCTTCGATGCTCAGACCCTCCAACTCTTCAACGATAGGAGATCAGTAATGCTGATTCTGATATATTCATGGGGTGAAATGCTATCCAGACATTAAATAACATCATGTTTTAAAGACTGCTTAGTGGCACGGGGCACTCTGCATCATCTAATATTAAATGGAAGAAGTGGAACATGGAACAGTGTGTCCAATTTGATGCTGATTCTGCAGAACAAAATTTTGGGCCCGTGAGCCGTATGAACAGCAAACGTCGTAAGGAATTGTGGTAGAAGCGAGCTAGCGGTTTAGCAAAACAATTTCCCTTGTCTTCCAGAGGACCGGGGTGCACGCCGTTGTGCGGGCTTGCTTGACAGTAGGTGTGACTATGTGAACGTTGTAGCAAACGGGATGTGAGTGGAGATGTCGTGCCTTCCAGACCCGGCCTATCACCGGCTCCCATGTCTGAGCATCCAGGTTCTTCCCCTACATGGGTCTGACCCAGACGAACACAGAGAGCTTGGAAGTCATCTTTAGGGAGCCTGTACTTGGGCCCCTCAATCACGGGCACACGTGGAAGGAACGACCTTGCCCAGTTTTCTCCACGCATTTGATGGGTAGGTCAAGGACTTGTGGTCAGCCGCTGGCTGGCTGCTGAAGGGACCTGTTGAGCCCGGACTCGTGACCCCTGCCCGAATGGGCGGAAAGCGGGCGCTAGAGAATGGGCTCGACAAGGGGCCTTGAGGCCTGCTGGTCTGTGATCGGTCATACCTCCCTGAGGGACAAGCTGCGCAGGTTGTGACTGTTTAGATCATTAAACTGCAGCAATGCCTCTGAAGCATGTGCACGTGCTACTCGTAGTCTTACCCAGACTTCTTGGAGCCTGTGATGAGGGGAGCTTGTTTTGATGTGTTAAGAACAAATTCCTAGAACGTGTGACTCCCCGGTGTAATCGTTTTTTGGACTTGTTTTTCACACACTATATAAGAAAGTGTGCTCTTGAATAAAGCCGAACACAGTCTGGACATCATCCGTTGTGTTCCTCCTGCTCCCATACTTTGTCTTTTTGTCTTTTTTTCCTCATTCCCTTACCCTTAGTCCCGGTTCGAGATTGTTGTGCAGGCCGCGGCAAGGACTCCTTTGTTCTTTTTTTTTTTTTTACCTTTGTGCATAAGGTGTGAAAATGCCGTCTTCTCCACGTCTGTACAGAATCTCAGTTGTGAATTTTTCTCATAGAAGCAAAAAATTATTCTTTTGATTTGCTTAATTAGTGAGCTTTTCTCCCCAAATGTTTATTTTTTTTAATAACTTGCCTATTAACATTTTAAGCTTAGTTTGCTTTCTTTTGTTTCCTTAGCCTAGTTTTCTAGAGCTGTGGATAATTAGATGTCAACTGCTGCATTGCACATTCATGTAAATGTGCCGTATTCACCATTTCCCTCGGTTTTTAAAGATTTTATTTGTTAGAAAGAGAGTGCAAGCGAGCATGAGCAGGGGGAGTGGCAGGCAGAGAAGAAGCAGGCTCCCTGCTCAGCAGGGAGCCCAATGTGGGATTTGATCCCAGGACCTCGGAATCACGACCTGAGCTAAAGGCAGCTGCTTAACTGACTGAGCCACCCATGCGTCCCTCACAATTTCCCTATTTTGGACGTTCATACTGATTCCCGTGGGAGGTTTATTAAAGAATGGTGTGATGAACACCTTTTGAATAACCTCCCTGCATACACACACACACACACACACACACACACACACACACACACTAAACCTTATATAGGATGAAGTTCTAGAAATAAAAATCGCAGAATCAAGAGGTAGAAACAGGTGTGAACTGACTTGGAAATCATTTCGAGGGACTATCCACGGCAGCCCAGTCTTCATGATGCTACTACGGTCATTGTGAGGTGGTAGTTTTTCTTCCAAATGTTTATCCTACTCCGTCAAGTCCATCTATCAGGTGTGAGGCAAACACTGACCCATCAGGCTCTGACCTTTAAGGCCGCACATCTCTGCCCCCAGTGGTGCATGTCCTGGGCTCCTCTGTCGCCGGCTCAGGCGTCCACCCTGGAGCTCCATGGAGCTCTTCAGGGTGCCTTTCGGAGGTCTCTACAATTCTTTGGTGTGATGGCTTCTCTTGAGGGTGCTGTCTTTACTGCTGGGCCCAAAGTTGTCCCCTGGCTTGTGCTCCTCCAGTTCTTCACTTGCTCATCTCCACACATGCATTCAGGTTTTTTGTTTTTTGTTTTTTTTTAACATACATTCAGTTTTAATCTGCCCCGTGCGATTGCTGGTGCCATGAGCTCCAGGGAAGACTTGGCAGATGGGTGGAGTCATATGTGAAAAATTCGCTTTTATGTGCTTTTCACCTTATTTTTCAATGGGCTGGAGTTTGCTTTTTCACATCCATGTGATTTATTTGTTATCCTCTTCAGTGAAATTCTTTCTTTTTTTGATGGTGGTCCCACTTGAGTCAGTGTTTGACTGGTTGTCCAGTAATTGTGAATTTACCGGGTTCTGTCACGTCCAACTCGCTCGTGGTGTTTTTTTTTTTTAAAGATTTTATTTATTTATTTGACAGAGAGATCACAGTAGGCAGAGAGGCAGGCGGGCGGGGGGGGGGAAGCAGGCTCCCCGCTGAGCAGAGAGCCCGATGCGGGGCTCGATCCCAGGACCCTGAGATCATGACCTGAGCTGAAGGCAGAGGCTTTAACACACTGAGCCACCCAGGTGCCCCGCTCGTGGTGTTTTTGAGGCATACAGGACTCCAGGGTGCCTGGGGTCCTCAGTCAGTTAAGGTCTGACTCTTGATTTCAGCTCAGGTCATGATCCCAGGGTCGGGCCCCAAGCTCAGTGGGGAGTCTGCTTGAAATTCTCTCCCTCCCTCTCTCTGTCCTCTCGGCCCCACCCCCCGCCTCACTCATAACTATTAAAAAAAAGGATACAGGACCCTTGAATAAGTTTATCCGGTCACAATGAACTATCTTGCACCTGAAATGTGGCACTTCATGGGTTTGTGGACTGCAGTTCATGCCTTCTACATGTGAAAGAAAAATAAGGCTGTCGCTCCCTTCCTCCTCTCTCCCTTCCCCACCTCAGGATGTGGCCTCTACCATGCATAGATTGGAAACTTCTGGACCCGTGGGTCTCCAGCTTTCTTCCCATTTCAAATTGCCCTTCTGGAACCAAAGTCATGCATGTGAAACTGTAATGTGTGATACAGATAAATTTCAGGGATTTCAATTATTTTCAAGACAGGCTTTCTCATGGAGCCTTGCCTTCCCTTCCCTTTTATTATGTTCAATTAGCCAACATATAGTACATCTCATGAATTCTAAATACAGATCCATTTGTGCCAAACCTGAACTGCTAAAGAAACTTAAGGGACATTTCTCACTATGTTTCCCCATGGTAGGGACAGAGCCTGCCACGTGCCTGGCACAAAGAGAGAGATCAATATTGGATCTACGGGACGGGCGCCTGGGTGGCTCAGTTGTTAAGCAGATGCCTTCAGCTCAGGTCATGATCCCAGCAGCGCATAGGGCTCTCTGCTCGGCAGGAAGCCTACCTCTTCCTCTCCCACTCCCCCTGCTTGTGATCGAGCTCTCTCTCTCTCTCTCTCCCTCTGTGTCAAATAATAAATAAAATCTTAAAAAAAAATACTGGATTTACAGGAGCCCAGAGCCCTCTGGCTCACAAAGCTGCCGTAACCCAGGTTGCCAGCAGGGGGAGCAGGGGTCCTGAGACCAGGCCAGGCTGAAAGGGGCTGAGGCTGTTGAGTGACTCCCTAGGCCACAGCGGCTAGGCTCCTGGGGGATGGGATGCTGGTTTGAAGGGAGGGACTCAGCCGGTCCTACCCTTTGGGGGGGGGTGGAAACTGGCGCCTCTGATAGGCATCAGGTGGGCTGGCAACACAGGTGCCAGGTTGGAAAACAGGCTGTGTGGAATGGGCAATCAGGGAGGAAGGTTGACTAAATTTAGTGCTGAACGCTGGGCAAGGCATGGGAGGGAACCGGGGTGAGGCTGGGGGAGCAGCGCACAGTCCTTGCTGTAGGAGAAAGCTGCCTTCCTGCCCCCCACTCCCCTCCCCTGCAGAGAGAGAGAGCCCCTGGAAACAGGAAACTGAGTGCCCGTGGCATGGCCCCCTGGTCTGCTGGGTCCCTGGAGTTATCTCCCTTTCTACTGACCAAATTGTTGGGTTGGTGATGGTGGTTGGCTTAGAGAATTTAAGAAATTTCTAAGGCCCAGAGGGGATACTTTTTGGGGAGAGAGGATGGTCCTTCTATAATAGAATTTAGGCTGAACCTTTGCAGAGGGCTAAGCACCAAAGAGGTCTTACTGGGAAACTGATGAGAAATTAGGCAGCGTAGGGGTTAGGGAGGACGGAGGGCAGGGGGAGAAAGGAGGCAGCAAAGCCTGGTGTTGGCAGCAGAAGACAGCCCGGAGCAGTGTTGCTTCGGACCAGAAGTGGTTCAGTGAATAAATAAGACCTCAGTCATATTCGCTCCAGAGATCCATTTATTTTGGACCTGCCATCCCTACCCCCCACCCCCCAGTTCCAAGGGATTCTTGCCTATGGCCCAGAAAAGATGGCCAAGCACAGCGCTGGGGTGGGGTGGGATAGGGGTGTCAATCTCATGCTTGCTGTTAGAGGCGCTTCATTGTTCTCTTTATCCAGGGCAGGAAGTGGGAGACCTTCATAAAGACCCCTGGAGGGGTCCCGTCCGGTTTTCCATAGGAGAAAATCCCCTGGACCCTGTTGTTACACACGAGGGGGCCCCCGGAGTCCCCCTGTGGGCAGAGAGAGGAAGGACTTAGCTGGCCTCCCGGTGGTCCTGCCCTCCCCACTGCCCTGGGGATGGGTGGTCTGTGTTAGGGGGCTGCATGAGAGATTGGGCCCAGGGCAGGCCTTGTCCCTCTCTTAGTCCCTGGGCTCTAGCCTGGTACTGACTGTTCTTTCCAGTGCCACCCAGGCCAAACTTTTCTCTCTAATCCTAAGGGAACTTAGGGATTGAGTGTATGTGTAGGGTAATTCTGCTGTTGAATGACGGATCCTTCTTCCCCTCCACCCCGACCCACTTGGGGGAAAACTGAAGACTGGATTTGTGGACCCTGCTGCCCAGGCTCTTAGGCTGAGGCACGAAGATACGGCCACTCCCACACCCCAGACTGCCCCAAGTTCCTCTTTCCTGAGGCCTGTCTAGGTGGATGCTAGAAGCCTGACCTTGAAGGCGGTCTTCATCTTCTTCCGGTCTCCTACACAAATCTGGGAGGCCCCGCTGTAAGAGCCACGGAAGAGGGATTCACACTCCGTATCGTTCTGTACTTCCAGCGACACCTCCTGCAGAGTGGTTGCTAAAGTGCTCACTGAGACCCGCCCCCAGCCGGCCACACTGCACACCTGTCCGGGCCTCACCGGGTTCTTGTGACCGGGCAGGTGGAGGGGCTTCACAGCTTTGGTCTGCTTGGCCTTTCTCTCCAGCTGACAGGAAGAGGCAAGAGAATCCAGTTCAGACAATGGCCTTGGGGCCTGGACACCCCAATGAGGCTGCACTGTCTTCTCTCTGCCCTGAACCACAGGGACTGGTCAGGAAGCCAGGCTGGAAGGAGGGAGGGGACAGGTCCCAGTGGGAGGAGAAGCCAGTGTGGACCCAGGAGAGCCAGGGCAGCAGGGAGGTTTCCTTACCTTCAGCAACATGATGTCATTGGAGAAGTTCTTATAGTCTGGGTGGGGGATGGCTATTTTCACAGGGATGACCTGCTGGGTCCTCTCCTGTTCCTCGATGTTGTGGGCCCCCAGGATGACCCTCATGGAGCTGCACAGACAGCAGAGTGGGGTGTGGGGGTGTGGAGTCACAGGGGCTGTGAAGGGCAGGTGGCAGCCAGGGCAAGACCAGGCTGGAGGCAAGGGTTGGAAATCGAGGTGACAGATGGGTCCTGGATCCTCTTTTTTTCAAATCCACTGAAGGTGAGGCTTCTGCAAGCTTTCTTTTGCCTTCAGGCAATAGCATGAAATTACACTGAGTTTGCATTTTGGCTCTAATGGATGTTTCCATCCTCCAAGGCTGTTTTTTTTTTTTTGCTCGGTGTGGCCCCTCTCTTCTTAGCTATGCCACTTACTTTCACATTGGACCCTCTGGCCCCAAAGATTACCTGTCCTGCTGCTCAGCCTTTCATTGCTCTAGCCATGCTTTCAGCTGGCTCTTCTGATGAGCTCTCATAGGCTTGAGTTACCAGGAGCCCCGGGTGCTTCCCTGGGCTGCAGCCCCTGGGGACAGGACGGGGGTCCCTGTTGGGGTCTCAGATGTGTAGGCTGGCTGCTGGCCCTCACCTTCCAGAGCAGTGTGCAGCCGTCAGAACAAAGTACTTGTGCACGAGGACACTGCCACACCTGTTCTTCTTGCCCTTATGCAGAAACTGAAGAAATGCCATGTAGGGCCGGGAGTGGGGCTTGGCCTCATGGCCCCCGATGATCTCTTCTGAAAGAAAAGGCTGGAAGATGGGGTGTCTGGGGGTGGCTGTGGTCAAGAGGGAAGGCTTAGGAAGGTAGTGATCGGGGCGGGGTCTACAGTGCCCTGTGGACCCCAGGGTGGGCAGTCCTCCCGGGTTCCTGTAGCAGGATGACCTTTCTCAAGGTCAGAAGCCCCCTGAGAAGGGAGTAGGGTTGTTCTCCACCTTCCACTTCAGGCACATGTGTGGAGGAGGTAAGATCTATCTTCAAGACAGTGGAGTCCCAGAAGATCATGGACAGGACTCCCTTGATACCTGGCTTTTCAGTGAATCTTCCGGGTCCCTTTGAGCCTCTGCTAATGTCCCAATGGGTGCCATTTTCGAATAAACTACCTGTGAGTTTGTGGAGTTGGATTTTCTAAAATCCTCATGTCCTAGGGACTAGCACATGGTCTCAGTAGACATTTTTAGGTTGCACAAAGGAAGGGCTTTCAATGAGCTTTTGGTTGAGGTTGGGTGGAGATAGTGCTGGTGGGATTCGAGGCCATAGGAATCGGGAAGGGCACTGCCAGAGACAGTGGAGCAGCCAAGGGCCCGGGGCAGGCAGGGGGAGGTGGTGCTGACAACGGGCTGCACAGGTCTGGGGTAGAGCTTTGGGTACAGTCATCTAGCTGCTGCTGAGATCGACTCTACCCGGGGCCCCTCTCCCAGGCAGGAGTTAGCGGGTAAAGAGCACCGAGAAATTTAACTGGTTTTTTTAAGCTGGGTCCAGTGGTACCAAGGTACTACTGTAGCCGGTTTGTCTGAGCTTATCTTTCCTGGGCTGGATTCAGGGCTTTTAACCGCCTGTCTTTCGTAGCTTCACATCTTCTACCAGATGCCTTTCTCTAAACAACTCACTGTCCAAGTGATGAGAAGGAGGCTAACCCCTACTAACCCTTTTAGTGAGCACTCTTCCTGCCGGCCATCTTTGTTGAGCGTCTGGGTTTGGGGTAGGAGCTGGGGTTCAGAAAGTTTCTGGGCTCAAATTGAGAACAATCCCTGACTATGCTGGACAGAAGGGTCAAGAGTACAGGGGGTTTTGAGATGCCTGGGTAGCTCAGTCAGTTAATCGGGTCCTTTGGCTCAGGTCACCATCCCAGGCTCCTGGGACTGAGTCCCGCGTCGGGCTCCTTGCTCAGCGGGGAGCCTGGTTCTCTCTAGGCCTCTGCCTGCCACTCTGCCTGCTTGTGCTCTCTCTCTCTTTGACAAATAAATAAATAAATAAAATCTTAAAAAAAAAAAAAAGTACAGGGGGTTTTGTGGGATGGGCTCAGGTCTCTGGAATGGGGATGGTCACTCACCTGTCCCAGCCCCAAGGGGCAGAAGAAGGGCCAACAGAAGCAGGAGTGGTTGCATCTTCCCTGAAGGTCTGCTCCGGTCAGAGCTGCTGGTCTTTCTTCCTTCCAGATACAGAGCCCGGAGGGGAGTGATAGAAAGGTGGCCCACTGATTTAGGCCTCTTCAGCCTCTGCTTCTCTACGGCTGAGTGTCATCATTTAAGGTGGTTTGTTTGTTGAAGGTCTCTGGCTTGGGTTAGGTGAGAAGGGTGCAGCTATCACACTTGCACTGCCACCGCTGACTCATAAGGTGAAAGCAAGAAGAAAGAACAAGAAAGTGAGGGCTGTGGCTCCTGCCAGCAGGGGGGCTGGTACCTCAGAAGCCCCTCAGTGACTGACTCAAGAAAGTCTCCGTTTCTGGGCTCTTGGCTCTTTTTCCATTTCTGAGGAAATCAGGAATAATTATTGAGCTAGCTAGGTGCAGAGATACAAGAGAGCTTGAGATGCCGGTGGTCGTTTGGAGCCTACTAAGAATCTGTGGAGTGTACATTTTCTCACAGTCGAAGCACACTCATCAATGGCAGACATTCAGCAAACCACTTTTTCTTTTCAGCCTGCCTTCTCTGAGGTGGGTGTTTAAAAAAATGAGATTACTTTTTCTGAATACATTCTTATGTAAGAGACTTAGAGATTGTTGAAAAATGGAAGGAAAAATTTACTCAGTAAACTATAGGCTATAGGACACCTTTGAAACCATAAGATATCTTTTTTTTTTTAAAATATTTTATTTATTTATTTGACAGAAGAGAGAGATCACAAGTAGGCAGAGGGGCAGGCAGAGAGAGAGGAGGAAGCAGGCTCCCTGTTGAGCAGAGAGCCCGAGGCAGGACTCGATCCCAGGACCCTGAGATCATGACCCGAGCCAAAGGCAGAGGCTTTAACCCACTGAGCCACCCAGGCACCCCACCATAAGATATCTTTGAAACACAACTTTTTATTGTAATGAGTTTCCTTTGAACACACACACACACACACACACGTCGGTGAGGAACACACTTCCCAATGTGAGGTGGGAAGAGGCTGGATCAGACCAAGATGGAAGAGTATACTCAGGGTCATTTGGGGCTGTGGGAATACGGGTGTCAGGACAGCAGAGGCTGTGCTGGGCTCTGGGACCACAACAAGGCTGTGCCTCGCACTTGGGCTACCCTTGGGAGTACTGAAAGGCCCTCCTGAAACTCTCAGGCTCCAAAGCTGCCACTCCGATTGGGGGAGAGAGTGCTGCATGGGGTGAGTTACAGCTTTCCAGAATCTTCCTGCCCATTTCTATTAGGATGAAGTGGCCCCTTATCCCAGAGCTTCTTAGGCGGTCCTTCCAAATGTGGATTCCTTTATGTTGCCGTATTGGGGTTGGATGGGGTGGGGGTGTAAGGATAATGTAGGGGAGGGCAATATAGATGAGGTAAGAGCATCCTCTAGGAGAGGGTCATTTTTCTTGGGGCAGTGTGTCCTTTTTCCTGATGGAGCTTACATTCCCCTTACATCCTCTGGCAGGGGGAGGTGGTGCTGGGGGGTGTATTTGGAAGGAGCTGGGTATCAAAGCAGCATGACTTTTTATTCTAGAGAAA
Source organism: Procyon lotor (assembly GCA_028646535.1). NCBI lineage: Eukaryota > Metazoa > Chordata > Mammalia > Carnivora > Procyonidae > Procyon > Procyon lotor. The sequence continues at coordinate 59,713,784 of CM053609.1, forward strand.
TGTGAACAGATGGTGGCTGGATAGGCAGCAGGTAACTAACAAATGTTTTGGTGAATAAAGGAGGAATCTAATTTCCACTCAAGAGATGAAAGTTTATTAACCCTTGGCAGCCTCCTCTCCACCCACTTTCCCAGTGCAGTTCTGGCCTCTGCCCCAGAGAAGATGGACAGATTGATCCTGGGGGCATCTCAGTCTGGTCCCTGCAGGCTGAAGTGGCTCATTGTTCTTTCTATCCAGTGCAAAAAGCTTGAGATCCTGGTGTAGACACGCGGAGGTTCCCCATCTGCTTTTCCAAAGGAGACAATGCCCTGGGCCACGTTGTTACACACAAGAGGGTCCCCGGAGTCTCCCTGTGGGGAGAGGGAGGAAGGACTGAGTCAGGCTTTCTCTTGGTCCTGTCTTCCCTGCCTCCCCTGGGGGTAGGTGGTCTCTGTTAGGGGGCTGTGGGTGAGATCAGGGTCAGGGCAGACCTTGTGGCCTCCGTTGGTCCTCAGGCTCCAGCCTGGCCCCGATACTCCCCTCTCTTTTCTCCCTCAGAAAGCCTCTGCCCATAAATGGCTGTGGGACCACTCTTACCCCCCCCTCTCCCCCCCCCCCCCCCTTTCCCCCGGGAGACAGAACCAGGGACTGGATTGGATAGAAAGGCTGAGGACATAGAAATAAGGCTCGTTCTTACTGTCCCTTCTCAAAGCTTGGCTGTCCCAGGGCTGGGCATGGGCCATGCTGGGGATCTCACCTTAAAAGAAGTCTTCTTCTTTTTTGGATTCCCCACACACATCTGGGTTGTGCCATTGTAGAGGTTTTTATAGCATGAGGTGCATTGCTTGTCCCTCTGGACTTCAAGCTCTACCTCGTGCAGTTTCCTGGCCCCAGAGGTGCTGTTCACGCTGAGGCGCCCCCAGCCAGCCACACTGCACACCGTCCCTGGCCACACCCGTGCACTCCTCTGGGGCAGCCTGAGGGGGCTCACGTGGGCAGTCAGGTGGGCCTTCTTTTCCAGCTGAATGCAGAGGAAAGGAATTCTAATCTACCAATGGCTCACAAAGACTCCTGGGACAGTCATGGGGTTGCCCTCCTCATAGCCCCAGGACAAGGGAAAATGTCATACTGGGAAGGAGGGACAGGAATGATGTCACAGGGGATGCAAAATCCCTAGGAATAAAGTGCGCAAGAACCAGTGGACCGAGGGCCCTACCTGTAGTAACATGATATCGTTGAAGACATATTTAGGATTATAGTCTGGGTGGTGGATGGCTTCTCTCACTGGAATGACCTGCTGGGTCCTCTCCTGCTTCTTGATGTTGTGGGCCCCCAGGATGACCCTGATGGAGCTGCACAGAGAGTGAGTGGGAGGTGGGGTCACAGGAGGTACAGCCCAAAAGCCGTGGACGAAATGGGACAGCTCAGGGCAGGGCAAGACCGGGATGGAGAGGAATTCTAGGGGATGGGGCCCCGGGGCTGAGCCTCTGTGAATCCCCTGCTTCTTGACAGCCCAGGCTGGGTGGGCTGAATGGCAGTTCAATGCCATTCAATGGCAGTTCAATGCCATTCAAGAACTGAATGGCAGTTCTTGGAAGAGGGATCCCCGTGTGGAGTTAACAGAAGGGTGGGCTTCCAGGCACTGCTTCTTACCTCCCGTTGCAGTGAGCTGCTGTTAGCACAAAGTCCTCACGTACCAGGAAACCCCCACAGGTTTTATTTGGATTCAGGATCCGAAGAAATGCCATGAAGGGACGAGAATGGGATTTGGCCTCGTGGCCTCCGATTATTTTCCCTGAAAGAAATAGTTTACCCTGCCTGCTGTGCTCATGGAGCCAAAGGCTGGAGAAGGAGAGATGGGGATGAACTGAAGCAGGGGGGAAGGAGTTAGGGGGGCAGAGAGCAGGGTCTGTAGTAGGCAGCAGCAACCAAGAAGAGTTCCTCGGCAGCATTGCTGGCTTGCCCGATGACCCACAAGACTCAGATTCTCCCTCTAACAAAGAGAAGAGCAGTCCTTGTTCCTTAATTCCTGCGGTGGACGCATAGGGTGGCAGATTAAATTGGCGCTTGGAACAAGCAGTGAAGTCCCCACAGATCCTGGAAAACCCTTTCCTTGATAGTATCTGGGTCCACTCTCCCCTTCTGTTTCCCAGACTTTACTGAGCTGCTCCTCATTTGTAATGTTTGGGACATGAGCTCAAAATGCTCATGTTTGTGTTGTGAGTTGTGTTTGATCTTTGCTAGAGCCTGACATATATTAGGCGCCCAGGAAGTGTCTTAGCTGCATGAAGAAAGGGCTCCCAATTAGCCTCTGAAGGAGTGTTGGTTGTGGTTCTAAGTACCAGGAAATAGGGGGCCATTGTGCCCCTTGTGGCTGAAAAATTACCAAACCTAAGTATTAAGAGGACCAGGATGCCACCAACTCTGAGACCAGCTGGGGCCTTGGCTTCTTGGGCAGCATAAAAATGACAAAGCTTGGAGAACTGGGTGGAGATTGAAGATAGATTTTAAGAGATTGAGTCAGAAAGTTAATGGGCCTACTTAAGCGAAGGACTCTTGGTTTGGACCCTTGGTTTGGACCCTTGGTTTCAGCTCAGGTCATGATCTCAGGGTGGTGACATCAAGGCCTGTATGGGGCTCTGTGCTCAGTGCAGAGTCTGATTAAGTTTCTCTCTCCTTCTCTGCCCCTCACTACCATGCACATTCTCTTGCTCTCAAAAAAAACAAAACAAAACAAACAAGAAGTTAGTGGGCCTTGCTTTGACTATAGAAGCCAGCCCGTTTCTCCAAACTGCCCATTCCTGGGGGATTGGGGCTCCAATTAGTTCTCATTCCTACCTTCCAACTCTTCTAGATGCCTTTGTATAAGAACCCAATTTCCAGATGACAAAGGTAGGACCTGGGGAGGGGATAGGACCTATAGCCCCCTCTGGGGAATACCCTTCTGCCCTTTCATTCATGCTGAATGTTTACCCTGCTTCAGATTTGCCCATCTTTGAGTGAGGTTGGCAAATCTGATGTGGGATCAAAACTCAGAAGGGCCAGGATGTGCCTGAGTGGAGCCCATCTGAGCAGGTCTGTGCCACAGTGGGATGGGGCTGGGCCTCTGCTGGGGGGGGGCAGTCACTCACCTGACTCGACCTTGGGGGCCAGAAGAAAGGCCACCAGGAGTAGGAGCAGCTGCATGTCCCCAGGAAGGCTGCCCAGGTTGGAGCTTCAGTACTTCCTCCTAGTCCTCTAACCACTGCGTTCCTCTCTGGTGGTATAGTCTTTATCACATAAGGGCTCTGTCTGAGTGCCTTCTACCACTGTCTGATCAAGTCCTGGTGCGAGTGAAATAATTTATCAGTCACTACGTCAGCACTGGCAGCTCTTGACCACACCGGCTGAGAATAGGAACCACAAGCTACAGGTGGGGTGGTTAAAAACATCACATCTGTGAATAGCAGGGCCCTGAGTTGCTGTAATCTGAGCCTCTTGATGATATACCCAAGAACGTCTTCTTTTCCTTGGCTCTCTTTAGACTATCAGGATGATCCTTCATTGAGCTGCCTTTTGTTGAGACTCAGGGCTATTGGAGGTGAGATCCCTTGCTTCTGGTAGAGGAGTCAAAATCACCAGTGATCTAGTAAGGATGGTGAGGGCCGCAGTTAGAGGGATGGATTGAATGAATGGTGTGGGAGTAATGTTGAAGAGGGCTTCCTTCACTTACTGAAGAATTGAGTGGTTTATTATTATTTTTTTTTAATTAATTTTTATTAACATATAATGTATTATTTGCCCCGGGGTACATGTCTGTGAATCATCAGGCTTACACATTTCACAGCACTTAACAGCACATACCCTCCCCAATGTCCACAACCCAGCCACCCTATCCCTATCCCCCCACCTCCCAGCC
>CM053609.1:59724296-59746746 GCA_028646535.1 Procyon lotor
TGTAAGAGGGTTCCATTTGAAAATTTTTTTTATATTAATATATAATGTATTATTTGCCTCAGGGGTACAGGTCTGTGAATCATCAGGCTTACACATTTCACAGCACTCACCATAGCACATACCCTCCCCAATGTCCATCACTCAGCCACCCTAAACCTACCTCCCAACCCCCCAGCAACCCTCAGTTTGTTTTGTGAGATTAAGAGTCTCTTATGGTTTGTCTCCCTCCTGATCCCATCTTGTTTCATTTTTTTCCCTCCCTAACCCCCACGTTAGGAATTTGCCTCTCAAATTCCTCATATCAGAGAGATTATATGATAATTGTCTTTCTCTGATTGACTTATTTCACTTAGCATAATACCCTCTAGTTCACATTGTTGCAAATGGCAAGATTTCATTTTTGTTGGGTACATAGTATTCCATTAAACAAACAAACAAACAAACAAATATCACATCTTCTTTATCCATTCATCTGTTGATGGGCATTTTGGTTCTTTCCACAGTTTGGCGATTGTGGCCATTGCTGCTATGAACATTGGGGTGCATGTGGCCCTTCTTTTCACTACATTTGTATCTTAGGGTAAATACCCAGTAGTGCGATTGCTGGGTCGTAGGGTAGCTCTATTTTCAAGTCTTTGGGGAACCTCCATACTGTTTTCTAGAGTGGCTGCACCAGCTTGGTTTCCCACCAACAGTGTAGGAGGGTTCCCTTTCTCTGCATCCTTGCCAACATCCGTCGTTTCCTGACTTGTTAATTTTAGCCATTCTGACTGGTGTGAGGTGGTATCTCACTGTGGTTTTGATTTGTATTTTCCTGATGGCGAGTGATGTTGAGCACTTTTTCATGTGTCTCTTGGCCATTTAGATGTCTTCTTTGCAGAAATGTCTGTTCATGTCTTCTGCCCATTTCTTGATTGGATTATTTGTTCTTTGGGTGTGGAGTTTGGTAAGTTCTTTAGAGATTTTGTATACTAGCCCTTTATCTGATATATCATTTGCAAATGTCTTCTCCCATTCTGTCAGTTGTGTTTTGGTTTTGTTGACTGTTTCTTTTGCTATGCAAAAGCTTTTGATCTTGATGAAGTCCCAATAGTTCATTTTTGCCCTTGCTTCCCTTGCCTTTGGCAATGTTTCTAGGAAGAAGTTGCTGCAGCTGAGGTTGAAGAGGTTGCTGCCTGTGTTCTCCTCAAGGATTCTGCTGGATTCTTATTTCACATTGAGGCCCTTCATCCATTTTGAGTTTATTTTTGTATTTGGTGTAAGGAAATGGTCCAGTTTCATTCTTCTGCATGTGGCTGTCCAATTTTCCCAACATCATTGTTGAAGACACTGTCTTTTTTCTTTTGGACATTCTTTCCTGCTTTGTTGAAGATTAGTTGACCGTAGAGTTGAGGGTCCTTTTCTGGGCTCTCTATTCTGTTCCATTGATCTGTGTGTTTGCTTTTGTGCCAGTACCATACTGTTTTGATGATTACAGCTTTGTAATAGAGCTTGAAGTCTGGAATTGTGATGCCACCAACTTTGGTTTTCTTTTTCAACATCCCTCTGGCTATTCGGGGTCTTTTCTGGTTCCATATAAATTTTAGGATTATTTGCTCCATTTCCTTGAAAAACTGATGGTATTTTGCTAGTGATTGCATTAAATATGTAGATTGCTTTAGGCAGGATAGACATTTTCACAATAATTTGTTTTTCCAATCCGTGAGCATAGAACATTTTTCCATTTCTTTGCCTCTTCCTAAGACACAAAGTAGTTTTCTGAGTACAGATTCTTTGCCTCTTTGGTTAGGTTTATTCCTAGGTATCTTATGGTTTTGGGTGCAATTGAAAATGGGATCGATTCCTTAATTTCTCTTTCTTCTGTCTTGCTGATGGTATATGGAAATGCAACTGATTTCTGAGAATCGATTTTATGTCCTGACCCTTTACTGAATTCCTATATAAGTTCTAGCAGTTTTGGAGGAGAGTCTTGCGTTTTCCAGATAAAGTATCATATCATCTGCAAAGAGTGAGAATTTGACTTCTTCTTTGCTAATTCGGATGGTTTTATTTCTTTTTGTTGTCTGATTGTTGAGGCTATGACTTCTAGTACTATGTTGAATGACAGCAGCAATAGTGGACAGCCCTGCTGTTTTCCTGACCTTAAGAGAAAAGCTCTCAATTTTTCCCCATTGAGAATGATATTTGCTATGGGTTTTTCATAGATGGCTTTGATGATATTGAGGTATGTACCATTTATCCCTCCACTTTAGTTTTGATCAAGAAAGGATGCTATACTTTGTCAAAGGCTTTTTCAGCATCTATTGAGCATATCATGTGGTTCCTGTTCTTTCTTTTATTAATGTATTGTATCACATTGCTTGATTTGTGGATGTTGAATCAATCTTGCAGCCCAGGAATAAATCCCACTTGGTCATGGTGAATAATCCTTTGAATGTACTGTTGGATCTTATTGGCTAGTATTTTGGTAAGAATTTTGGCATCCATGTTCATCAAGGATACTGGTCTGTAATTCTCTTTTTTGATAGGGTCTTTGTCTGGTTTTGGGATCAAGGTAATGCTGGCCTCACAAAATGAGTTTGGAAGTTTTCCTTCCATTTCTATTTTTTGGAACAGTTTCAGGAGAACAGGAATTAATTCTTCTTTAAATATTTAGTGGAAATCCCCTGGGAAGCTGTCTGGCCCTGGGCTCTTGTTTTTGGGAGATTTTTGACTGCTGCTTCAATCTCTAAGGGGTTATGGGTCTGTTCAGGTTTTTCTCTTTCTTTCTGGTTCAGTTTTAGTAGTTTATATGTCTCTAGGAAAGCATCCATTTCTTCCAGATTGTCAACATTCCTGGTGTATAGTTGCTCATAATATATTCTTATAATTGTTTGTATTTCCTTGGTGTTGGTTGTGATCTCTGCTCTTTCATTCATGATTTTATTAATTTGGGTCCTTTCTCTTTTTTTGGATAAGTCTGGCCAGGGGATTATCAATCTTATTAATTCTTTCAAAGAACCAGCTCCTAGTTCCATTGACCTGTTCTATTGTTCTTTTGGTCAATTTCATTGATTTCTGCTCTGAGCTTTATCATTTCTCTTCTGCTGGGTTTAGGCTTTCTTTGCTATTCTTCCTCCAGCTCCTTTAGGTGCAGGGTTAGGTTGTGTACTTGAGACCTTTCTTGTTTCTTGAGAAAAACTTGTATTGCTATATACTTTCCTCTCACAACCACTTTTTCTGTGTCCCAAAGATTTTGAACAGTTGTGTTTTCATTTTCATTTGTTTCCATGAGTTTTTTTTTTTAATTCTTCTTTCATTTCCTGGTTGACCCATTCATTCTTTAGTAGGATGCTCTTTAGCCTCCATGTATTTGAATGCTTTCCAATTTTCTTCTTGTGACTGAGTTCTAGTTTCAGAGCATTGTGGTCTGAAAATATGCAGGGAATGATCTTAATCTTTTGGTACTTGTTGAGTCCTGATTGTGACCCAGGATGTGACCTATTCTGGAGAATGTTCCATATGCACTAGAGAAGCATGTGTATTCTGTTGTTCTGGGATGGAATGTTCTGAATATATCTGTGATGTCCATCTATTCCGGTGTGTGATTTAAAGCCTTTATTTCCTTGTTGATCTTTTGCTTAAGTGATCTGTCCATTTCAGCGAGGGGGGTGTTAAAGTCCCCTACTATTATTGTATTATTGTTTTTTTTTTTTTTTAAAGATTTTATTTATTTGACAGAAAGAAACAGTGAGAGAGGGAACACAAGCAGAGGGAATGGTAGCGGGAGAAGCAGGCTTCTTGCCGAGCAGGGAGCCCAATTCAGGGCTCGATCCCAGGACCCTGGGATCATGACCTGAGCTGAAGGCAGACGCTTAACGACTGAGCCACCCAGGCACCCCTATTATTGTATTATTGTTGATATGTTTCTTTGATTTTGTTATTAATTGGTTTACATAATTGGCTGCTCCAACGTTAGGGGCATAGATATTTAAAATTGTTAGATCTTCTTGTTGGACAGACCATTTAAGTATGATATAGTGTCCTTCTTCATCTCTTATTATAGTCTTTGGCTTAAAATCTAGTTTATCTGATATAAGGATTGCCACCCCAGCTTCCTTTTGATATCCATTAGCATGGGAAATTGTTTTCCACCCCCTCACTTTAAATCTGGAGGTGTCTTTGGGTCTAAAATGAGTTTCTTGTAGACAGCATTTTTTTTTCATCCGTTCTCATACCCTGTGTCTTTGGGGCATTTAGCCTATTTACATTCAGGGTAACTATTGAAAGATATGAATTTAGTGCCATTGTATTGCCTGTAAGGTGATCGTTATTGTATATTGTCTTTGTTCCTTTCTGGTCTCTTACTTTTAGGCTCTCTCTTTGCTTAGAGGGCCCCTTTCAATATTTCCTGTAGGGCTGGTTTGGTGTTTGCAAATCCTTTTGGTTTTTGTTTATCCTGGAAGCTTTTTATCTCTCCTTCTATTTTCAGTCATAATTCGCTGGATATAGTATTCTTGGCTTCATATTTTTCTCGTTTAGTGCTCTAAATATATCATGCCTGTCCTTTCTGGCCTGCCAGGTCTCTGTGGATAGGTCTGCTGCCAATCTAATATTTCTACTGTTGTATGTTATAGACCTCTTGTCCCAAGCTGCTTTCAAGATTTTCTCTTTGTCACTGAGACTTGTAAGTTTTACTATTAGATGATGGGGTGTGGACCTATTTTCATTGATTTTTATTTTGAGGGGGGTCTCCATGCCTCTTGGATTTTGATGCTTGTTCCTTTTGCCAAATTAGGGAAATTCTCTGTTATAATTTGTTTCAATATACCTTCTACCTCCCTCTCTCTTTCTTATTCTTCTGGGATCCCAATTATTCTAATATTGTTATGTCTTATGTTTTGTCTTATGTTATGTCTAATGGTGTCACTTATCTCTTGAATTCTCCCCACATGGTCCAGTAGTTGTTTGTCTCTTTTGCTTAGCTTCTTTATTCTCCATGATTTGGTCTTCTGTATCACTGATTCTCTCTTCTGTCTCATTTATCCTAGCAGTAAGAGCCTCTATTTTTTTTTATGTTAGCGGAAATTTTTCAAATTTCTTTTACTTTCCCAAATATGTTTATTTTATTTTTTTCAGTGTTACAAGATTAATTGTTCATGCACCACACCCTGTGCTCCATGCAATACATGCCCTCCTCAATACCCACCCACCACCAGGTTCACCCAACCTCCCACTCCCACCCCTCCAAAACCCTCAGTTTGTTGCTCAGAGTCCACAGTCTCTCATGGTTCATCTCCCCCTCTAATTTCCCCCCATTCCCCTTTCCCTTCCTTCTCACAATGCCCTCCATGTTTTTCCTTATGTTCCACACATAAGTAAGACCATAAGATAATTGGCTCTCTCCACTTGACTTATTTCACTCCATATAATCTCTTCCAGTCCCGTCCATGTTGATACAAAAGTTGGATATTCGTCCTTTCTAATGGAGACATAATATTCCATTGTGTATATGGACCATATCTTCTTTATCCATTCATCTGTTGAAGGGCATTTTGGTTCTTTCCACAGTTTGGCGATTGTGGCCATTGCTGCTATGAACATTGGGGTACATGTGGCCTTTCTTTATAATGCATCTGCTTCTTTGGGGTAAATACCCAGTAGTGTGATGGCAGGGTCATAGGGTAGCTCTATTTTTAATTTCTTGAGGAATATCCACACTGTTTTCCAACGTGAAGAACCTCCATTTTTGATTACACCTCATTAATTAATTAATTAATTAATATCTTAATATTAATAAGATTAATTAATATCTTTTTTGATTTCAGCTTGGTTAGATTTTAGTTCTTTTATTTCTCCAGAAAGCTATTCTCTATTATCTTCCATGCTTTTTTTGAGCCCAGCTAGCACCTTGATAATCATCATTCTGAACTTTCATTCTGACATATCACTAATGTCTGTATTGATTAGGTCCCTAGCTGTTGATACTTCCTTTTGTTCTTTTTTTTTTTTTTTTGTAGTGAGTTTCTCTGCCTTGTTGTTTTATCCAGATAAGAATAGATGAATGAGAGAACAACATACTAAAGGGGTAGCAATGACCCCAGAGAGATATACACTAACTGATTTATTTTTTTTTATTTATTTTAAAAAAATATTTATTTATTTATTTGACAGAGAGTAGTAGGCACAGAGGCAAGCAGAGAGCCTGATGCAGGGCTCAATCCCAGGACCCCGAGATCATGACCTGAGCTGAAGGCAGAGGCTTTAACCCACTGAGCCACCCAGGCGCCCCTACACTAACCAATTTAGAAGAGATCGGAAACTGAGGGCAGAGGAAAGGGAGAAAAAAAGAAAAAAATACATTATACTGGTGAATATAACAGAGCCACACACTTGGTTTTGGGTGTATTTTGGTCTGTTAGAGGAAACTACCTTCCAAAATTTTAAAGAAAGAAAAACTTGTATATATATAAAAATAAAGGTAAACACGATGAAGGGATGGAATTGACTATAAAGATAAAAAATTAAAAAGGATTCTAAAAAAGGAATTGATAAGTAGTTGGTTGAAAAAAGAAAGAAAAGAGGAACGAATATGATGAGGCTGGAGACTAGAACAAAGCCATGCACTAGATTTAGGGTATATTTTGTTCTATTAGAAGAAATTGCATCCCAAAATTTTAAAGAAATAAAAAACTTCTATGTATACAAAAAGTAAGGTTAAGTATAATGAAGGGATAAAATAGGAGTAAAACAATGAAAATTAAAAAATATTTTTAGAAAGGTATTGATAAGAGGGGCGCCTAGGTGGCTCTGTGGGTTAAAGCCTCTGCCTTCAGCTCAGGTCATGATCTCAGAGTCCTGGGATTGAACCTCTGCATCAGGCTCTCTGCTTAGTGGTGAGTTTGCTTCCCTCTCTCTCTGCCTTCCTCTCTGCCTACTTGTGATCTCTCTCTCTATCAAATAAGTAAGTAAATAAATAAATAAATAAAATCTTAAAAAAAGGTATTGATAAGATAAAGTAGTTAAAAAGTGCTAAAATAGCAAAGAGGAAAAATTTTAAAAAATAGAGTAAGAAAAAATAAACTAAGAAAAATTTAACTTTGAAAGAGTAAAGAATCATGGGAAGAAAGCCATGATTTCTGTGTGTTGCATTCACCTAGTTCTGGAGTTCCACAGTTCTCACTGATTGTGAATTTGGTCTTGGCTGGATGTTCTTGCTGATCTTCTGGTGGAGGGGCCTTTTGCCATGATTCTCAAATGTCTTTGCCCAAGGCAGAATTGCATGGCCCTTGTGAGGGGCCAGGCTAAGTAATCTGCTTGGTTTTGCTCTTGGGAGCTTTTGTTCCCTGAATGCTTTCTGTAAAGCTTTGGAGGATGGGATGGCCTACCAATCTCTGGACCCAGAGGAGCCGAGAGCTCAGGGCCCAACTCCTCGGTGCACCCTTGGAGAAAAGCAGTCCATCTCTCCCGTCTCCTTGGTCTCTGGCTGCACTCCAAGCTCAGCGGCCTGTGACAAAGTGTCTCTATCTCTGGCGCACGGCTCTGTTTGGAGTCTCCAAACTGAGCAGATACCTGCAGTGTGCTCCTGCACCGCTCCTCCTGGAGGAAGAAGGTGAGTCTCTGCGGATCTGCTACTTGTGGGGTCCCATCCCAAAGAGCAGTGGCCTGTGTGTGCCTTGGATGACAGTTTAAGGTAATCCCGAGTTGAGAGCCCCTCTTTGGCTCTGTTTCTGCAACTGGGTTCGTGGCTCTGACACCTGGGAGCTCTGCCACCCTCAGACACCCCTGGTCTTTTTGTGTCCCCACGAGTCCTGTGACCACACTGTTCCTGTGAGGGCTCCACCTCCCACTTAGGCTCTGGAGTGATAGCCCTCTGTGGAGCAGACTTCTAAAAATTTCAATTTTTTGCTGCACTCCTCTACTGCTTGCCGGGAGCTGACCCCTCCCCCAATGGTCTATCTTGCAGAATGTTGCCTCAGAGTCACTTCTCCACACGTCCTACCTTCTGGAAAGTGGTTGATTTTCTGTTCCTAGAATTGCTGCTCTTCTTCTCTCTCCTATTGAGTTTGTAGCTGTTTAGAATGGTTTGATAACTATCTAGCAGAACTCCTGGGATCTCATAATATTTAGGCCTCCTACTCCTTCGCTATCTTGCTCCTCCCTCTTTTTAGTTTTAAATTTTTAAAAAAAGATTTTATTTATTTATTTGAGAGAGAGAGAGAGCGATCGCAAGTAGGCAGAGGCAGGCAGAGAGAGAGAGGGGGAAGAAGGCTCCCTGCCGAGCAGAGAGCCTGATGCAGGGCTCAATCCCAGAACCCTGAGATCATGACCTGAGCTGAAGGCAGAGGCTTTAACCTACTGAGTCACCCAGGTGCCCCTATTTTTATTTAAAAAAAAAAAAGTTTTTATGTATTTATTTGTGTGTGTGTGAGAGAGTCACACATGTGAGTGAGCTGCGGTGAGGGAGTAGGGGCAGAGGGTGAGAGAGAAGCAGACTCCCCACTGGCTCGATCCCAGGATCTGGAGATCAAGACCTAAGCTGAAGGCAGATGCTTAATAGTCTGAGCTGCCCGGGTACCCCTTATATCTGTTACTTTTGAAGCAAATGAAAATAAGGCTGCCCTGTCCTGTAGGTGAAGAGGATGCCCCAGTAAACCAAGTTTAGTAACTTCCCACCTACGAACTAAATGACTAAAGTCATTTCCAAATCCCATACACTGCTATTCTCGAGTCACATGTGATAATATGCATGCAGACCATAACCAGCAATAAAAATAACTACAAATACTTGCTTCCTGTGCATTTCCGACAGAGACGTAGATCACATGGTCTTGAGTGAAGGAGGGAGAAGGGGTTAGTTGGTTTAGGTGAAATTGAACAGTGTCAGGCTTGTCTGGGCTCAGGTGATAGAGCCTGCATTCTGTCCAATCAATGCCTGGCACTTAGTAGGTGCTCAATCAACATTTGCTGGTTGATTGATGGAAAAATCATCTTTCCCAATCCTACTGCACAGAGGAGCATTTTCTCAGTTAAAGACTGTTTTAGCCCAAGGTGACCAGCAGGGAGTCTCAGCCTAGAGGTTGACAGTGACAAGAGGGACAAGTTGAGAGAGACTCAGGCTACTGAGTTACCAGGCAGCAGTGGACCCTGACACATTGGTGGGGGAGTGGTTGAACTAGCCCGGCCAGGTGATAGATGGGGCCAAGAGTTCTGGAGAGCCACCCCACGAGCCCTGTCCTCCATGGACGCTGTCTGTTGCCTCTGACACCTCTCTCTGTTGGGTCATGAGCTGGGCTGGCATCTCAGTGGTGAAGCTCTGCTCGAACTTGAGTTTCGTAGGTGGAAGGGATGGGAGGCAGGTGCCAGCTCAGATCAGTGTTGTCTGGAAGGGACAGGCGTTGGTGGGCACTGACTCTCAAATACTCTCAGTGTTTCGTGGGAATGCAGAGGAAGGGGCAGCCAGGATACTTGAGGCCAAGGTGGTCCCCGAGCTCAGATGGGGTTAGCCAAGGGAACTCCGTCGAGGTGAGATTCCAGGGCTACTCAGGAGACCCAGGCCCACTCTGTGCCAGCTTCCTAAGCTGTGGGAGACAAATGTCCAGCTTCAGAAGGTCCCTGTCACTTTCCAGTGGGGTAGGGCTACGTCCTTGAGCTGTAGTTCTAGACTGGGCCAGCTTGGTGTCCAGTGTTACTCCCTTCCTCACTGCCAGAGAACCCAGGGGGAGGAGGTAAGAAGTTCACTCCGAGCCCCCGGCCCAGAGAGGTTCATGGTTTCTCCTGGTGGTGCTCAGCTTTGGCCCTGGCAGAAGGGCAGGCTCTGAGAGATAGGTGTAAGTCAGAGGGACCTAGAAGGAACTTTTCATGGGGTGGGGGAAGGGGGTAGAGGAAGGGGGTGGAAGATGAAGGAGAGGAAGCAGAAAACAGCAGAATTGTGTCATTGGCCTTGTAAGCACAGATTTGATGCCAGGGAATGATGGTCAATGAATAAATAAGAAGCCAGCCCTTCACTTTTCAGTTAAGAGACATTTATTTAATGGGTGACATTCAGGTGAGATACATTTATTCAATTTCTGGCACCTTCCTTGCCACCCTTCTCAGGGTGATTCTGGATCAGCTCTAGAGCAAATAGTCTGGGTCCTGCAGGTAGAGGCTTTTCATAGTTTTCTTTATCCAGGACAGGAAAGGTGAGATTTTGGTGTAGACCCGTGGAGGTGTCCCATCTTTTTGTCCATAGGACACAATGCCCTGGGCCACATTGTTGCACACGAGAGGGCCCCCAGAGTCCCCCTGTGGACAGAGATAGGGAAGGAGTGAGTCAGCTCGTGCTGCCCCCGCCCTCCCCAGCCCTTCTGAGAAGGCTGCCTTGTGTGGCCATCATGGGTGATGGGGGGACAGGACAAGGCTGGACCTTGTCAGTGCTTCACTTCTCCCTAGGTGGCAGCTCCCTCTCCTCCCCTGGGTCCCAGGTCCTGTACTGAGGGACTGCAGGCTCCACTCTCCTGTTTAGGGGCCCGGAAGCAGGTGGGCAGGGCTGACACTCAGCATGGAGGACAAGCCCTGTAACCTAGATGGGGGCCAGCTCCCCGGAGCCACCTGGTTTGCACCACTGCACGCCCAGGGAGCAGAGTTTTCTAGCATTGGTGGCCCGGCACGGGTTAGAGTGCTGCAAGTTCATCCTTCTGCAGGAGCACCTCATTTGAATTCATCCTAGGCCCTCGGCAGGCTCTCAGAGGGTCTGGGTGCCCCCATCTCTGGCTGTTCCCCCTCCTTTCCTCAGGAGAAAGATCACTGCTTGGGTCTCTGGATCCCAGGTCTTCCCCAAACACCCCTGTCCCCAGAGCGATGCTAAGCAGACACCCAGTCTCACCTTAAAGGATGACTTCTCTTCCTTTGGGTTCCCCACGCACAGCTCAATGGTGCGGTTGTAAATCTTGGGAAAGCAGGATTTGCACTTCCCATCATCCTGCACTTCCAGCCTCACCTCCTGCAGAGTGTTCGGGTACCTGCGTATCTTGGCATCCATCTGCCCCCAGCCGGCCACAGTGCACACCTGTCCGGGCCTCACCCGGTCCTTGCCCCAGGGCAGGCGGAGGGGCCTCACAGCTGCCGTCTGCTTGGCCTCTCTCTCCAGCTGATCGGAAGAGACAAGAAAGTCCAGCTCAGCCAGTGGCCTCTGGGTCTGGACACCTCGATGAGGCTGCACTGTCTTCTCTCTGCCCTTAGCCAGGGACATTGGTCAGGAAGCCAGGCTGGAAGAAAGGAGGGGACAGGTCCCAGTGGGAGGAGAACCAGTGTGGACCCAGGAGAGCCAGGGCAGCAGGGAGGTTTCCTTACCTTCAGCAACATGATGTCATTGAAAAGGTTTTTGGGATCATAGTCTGGGTGGGGGATGGGTGTTTCCACGGGGATGACCTGCTGGGTCGTCTCCTGTTTCTTGATGTTGTGGGCCCCCAGGGTGACCTCGATGGAGCTGCACAGAAGGCAGAGTGTGGTTTGGGGGTGTCAAGTTACAGGATACAGCACAAGGGCTGTGAAGGGCAGGTGGCAGTTGGGGTTGGCAGGGCTGGAGTTGATGGGGTAACTGAGGCAGCAGGCGATCCCAGGTTGAGGTGTCTGTGCCTTCTGCTTCTCAGCAGCTGAGGTAGGATTCTGGAGCCATTGGTGACTGTGTCAGCGGTTCTCAGGGGTCAGTTACCCATTGAAACATGTGGAATGACATGAGTTTGCCTTCTGTTGCCAGAGCAGGTCCCAGATCTTCCCTTACTCCAGCGATGGACCTGGTTCCAGCCTCTGGAGGAACCCCACCACCTGCCTGCCCTCCCTCACCCCCTCTCAGGAGTCCCCCTGGCTCATGTGTTCCTCAGAGCGCCCGGGGAAGAAGGCAGGGCTCCGTGCCGGGGTTTTCAGGGCAGTGCAGGCTGTGGGTCACTCCTTACCTTCCCAAGCAGTGAGCAGCGGTCAGCACGAACTTCTTGTGTACCAGGAACCCACCGCATGAAATCAGCGTATCCTGTCTCTTGATCATAAGATGTGCCATATAAGGCCGGGAGTGGGCCTTGGCCTCATGTCCCCCGATGATCTCTCCTGAAGGGAAATTCTGTTCAGTTCCTGTGTACCCACTGAATGCACCAGGCAGGCCCAGCCTGGATTTGGGAGGGCGTGGGAGGGGGCCTCCGCTCCCTCCTCTGGGAGGAGGAAGGACAGCGTCTCAGCCTCTGAACCTGTCTTCTACACATAACTGGAGGGGAGCGTACCTGTCATAGGGTCAGAGATGTCCTAGGGGCTCCTGAGCAGACTCTCTCTTGACTTTGCTTTCTTTCAAGCGAGTTTCTAAGGCCCCTGTCATCCTATGAAGTCTTCTCCAGTTGGTAGGACCCAAGTTTAGTTATGTAGGTGTTGTCTGACAAGGCCCATTTCTGTGGCCTGACATGTAGTAAGTGCCTAGATAAGTGCTGTTTGGCTGCATGAAGGCGAGGCCCCCCAGGGAGCCTCTGGATGAAGACTGATAGGGCCAGTGCTGCTAGGATTCTGGAAAGCAGAGAAGTTTAGTTGTGCCAAGGTTATGTTTGAAAGAGGGGAGCCACTAACAGCAGGGGAAGAAAAGCAGAGTCAGAGAGAGGGATGAGGAGCCCTGGGATAGAGCCAAGGTAACAGCAGTCTTCTGGGGACCGTGGTCCATCCCACGGCGTGGTCAGCTGAGCCTGGGCTCGTCTCCCAAGCAGATGCTGTGGGAAGAACCCAGCTCATCCCACTGGGAAGCCAGGCCTGCTCTGCCCTCTGCAGGGGGGTTTATGATCTCTTTTCCAGTTTCTCACCCTCTGCTATGCATTTCTAGGAACATTCCATTTCCAGATGGCAAAGGAGGAGCCCGGAGGGTGGGGGGGCAGCACCCTCGGCTCTTCTGGATACCAGCTTTCTGCCCTGCCATTCCTGCTGGTAGCTTACACAGCACCCTGCTTGAGAGTGGGAGGCAGGACAAAGGCAGGGTGCCGAATGTTCCTGGTGGATAGGTGGATCAGGGGTGTGCGGAAGGGCCAGGAGAGCTGGTGGGATGGGGTCGGGCCTCTGAGGGTGGGGGTGGTCACTCACCTGCCTTGGCCCCGAAAGGAAGGCAAAAGGCCAGGAGGAGCAGGAGTGGCTGCATCTTTCCAAGGAGGCTGCCCAGGTCGGGGCTGCTGGTGCTTCCTCTGTGCTGTCTTTTAGCTGCCAGGAGAGGAAGTGGGTGCAGATGGGCTCGCTGACCTTGAACTCCTCTCTGGTTTGTGGTGCTTCATCCTAGAAGGCTTTCTTTGAAAGCTTCCCTGCCCCCACCCCTCTGTCTGATGACGTTCTTGGGATGGTTGTGTGAGAATCGTGCTGTGACCACATCAGAACCCACACCAGTTGACTCAGAGCAGACCACTTGTTCCGGCCCAGAGTAGGATGGCGAGCATACAAGGTGGGGACTGGAAGAAGTCATGTCAGCCTGGAGGGGTTCTAGACCCCAGAATCCTCAGTCCCCAGTGATGGGGCCACCACTGCCTCAGCTCCACACTGCTAAGTCCATCAGGATTCTTTCTTTAGCAGCTGTGTATTTAGGGACCCTGTCTGAATGACCCAACATACCAGAGATGGGTCTCTTTCCCTTAGAGAGCAGGCTTCCTGGTGGAGGAGACAGAAGCAGCAGTGACCAGCGTCCAGCATGGCAGCACCATGTTGGAGGGAGGCACAAGACAGTAAGAGAGTGTGAACACAATCTACTAAATCCGTAGGGCAACCCATTCATCACCCCAGCTTCTTTTCTAGGGAATAATCAGAAAGATACCTTTATCTTTTAAATGTACCTTGATTTTTTAATCTTATTTTTAAAAATAAAGGTATCTTTCTGATTATCGTGGTAATATATGTCCATTGAGAAAATTTGGGAAGTAGAAAGGAAAAGTGTCACTTATTTGCCTATCTCCTACAAACTGTTACCTAAGCAATGCATTTTATTTTTCAAAAGCTTTATTCATTCATTCATTCATTTATTTATTTGATAATTTTATGGTAGTGAGATCAACAGCAGAGTTGATCTCAGTACCTATGTTTGCTGGTCATTTGTGTATCTTCCTTGGAGGAATGTCAATTCCTCCATTTCTTTGCCCATTTCTTAATTGAGTTTGTCTTTTTCTTTTCTTTCTTCCTTTTTTTTTTTTAAGATTTTATTTATTTGACAGAGAGAAAGATGGAGAGAGAGATCACAAGAAGGCAGAGAGGCAGGCAGAGAGAGAGGAGAGAGAGCCCAATGCGGGGCTTGATCCCAGGACCCTGAAATCATGACCTGAGCTGAAAGCAGAGGCTTTAACCCACTGAGCCACCCAGGCGCCCCAGCTAGAGTATTTTTGAAGCTAATTATGCATTTATTTTTTTTAAGATTTTATTTATTTGACAGAGAGAGAGAGATCACAAGTAGGCAGAAAGGCAGGCAGAGAGAGGGGGAAGCAGGCTCCCTGCTGAGCAGAGAACCCGGTGGGGGGCTCAATCCCAGGACCCTGAGATCATGACCTGAGCCGAAGGCAGAGGTTATAACCTACTGAGCCACCCAGGCGCCCCAAGTGTCTAACTTTTGATTTTGGCTCAGGTCATGATCTCAGGGTCCCGAGATTGAGCCCTGTGCCAGGCTCCAAGCTTGGCTGGAAATCTGCTTAAGATTCTCTCTCCCTCTTCCTCTGCCTCTGCCCCCTGACTCTCTCTCTTTCTCTTAAATAAATCAATCTTAAAAAAAAAATACCACTTGCAACTGCTCAAGAAAAGAGAAATAATATGATAAAAATCTCTCAAAACCTGTACAGGATTACCTTCTGTTTAAGATGAACATAACTGAATTGTTTTGGCATTATTGAAATATCAGTATTACCGTGATGGAGAACATTTTAGTGGTTGCTCCTTGTCGGGGATGTGAGGGTGAGGGAGGGAGGTGGGTATAGCTATAAAAGTGCCACAGAAGGAATCCTTGTGATGATAGAACTGTTGTGTGCTTTGCCTGTATCAGTGTTACGTATCGATAACCCAGTTATGATATTGTACTCTAGTTGTGTTAGATGTTACCATTGGCTTAACCAGATAAAGTGTCTATGAGATACTGCTGTGTAATTTTTTCCATGTGAATTACATGTGAATCCACAATTACCTCAAAATAAAAGGATTGTTTATTACAACTTCTGAAAATACAAAAAAGACACAACTGATTTTATACCCTGCAATTTGTTGAATTCATTTTATTAACTTCGATTCCGCTCAAATCCCCACCCCATGTTGTTATTGTCATGAATAACACCTCTACATGTGTGTGCCCATTAACATAGGTGGGATATGATTCTGAAGTCTGTGGTCTTATCCAGAGCTCTATAAATGTCATCAAATATGTGTATATATGGACATATACATTTATGTGTGCTTACATTTCCCTGGTGGTGTAGTGCCGAGGACATATTTATATGTGCTTGTGTATACAGTTGTATATGTATAAGCTGTATGATTTTGTTTGTTTGGATTCCTTCATTTTTTTCTTATTGGGCATGATTTTGGTACATTTTCGTTTCGGGAGGATTTTCAGCATTCAAACAGAAACTGTGTGAAATCAACTATTTTCCCCTCATTGTGAAAGTGGTCAAGATCATTAAGATATTGCGCTACAGAGATCTTTGTGGGCAAGCAGATGTGAGAAGACATGACTCTGAGGGTGACGGGAACCCAGAGGGAGATATTTCCTTTATGTGAAAATAAGTATGGTTTTAGTGGTGTGTGTTATTTGGTTGAAGAATAGTCATCCACAACTATGACTGAAGTTAACCCCAAAGCCGCTCTCCAGTTGGCATCAGGACCTGGGAAGGGATGG
Organism: Procyon lotor; assembly: GCA_028646535.1. Taxonomy (NCBI): domain Eukaryota; kingdom Metazoa; phylum Chordata; class Mammalia; order Carnivora; family Procyonidae; genus Procyon; species Procyon lotor. Next base: position 59,740,135 of record CM053609.1, read on the forward strand.
CTGCTGGGCATGCCTGGCTAGACTGACCCAGCACATGGTCAAAAAAGAGTCTCATACCACATGTGTAGTCTCCAGGCTAAGAGCTGAATGACTTTGAAGGGTCACTGTGGGCTTGGAAACTCAGTGAGTTGCAGTGACCATGGTGGTCTGAGGTTTGGAAACTGTTCTCCATTTTTCTGGCCCCATGTGAGCCTCTCTAATCTGATTTAAAGAAGTTAAGGGAAGTGTGGTATCTCTTCCACGTCCGAGTTTATATTGAACTTTACACCCTAAATGTAAACCATGAAGAAGTGGCTGCCCTGGTTATATTTTTTCCTTCCTACATCTCTCCTACATCCAGAGGTAGGTCTCCATTGACACTAGAATTATAAACTTCAATCCCAGGGTCAAATGTGATAACGTACATGAAAACTGCAAGTTGTAAATCAAATGAATATTAAAGTTGAACAAATAGTTTTTCATTTGGGTGGATTTCCCACACAGATTCAGGCCAATCTGACCAACCTGAAATTCTGGTGAATGTCCTCTGGCCTTAAATTTCATGAGGGCCTGGACAGAGTCTGGCGTGCTCGCTTCTGAGCCTCCAGTGTCTGGCACAGAACAGGTGTTCAGTATCTGTTATTTGCTGATTGACAGCAAAAGTAGTGCTGTCCATTTCCTGCAGAGACTCTCTCCCGTGTCCAACAGGTGGGAAGCCAGGATCTTAGACCAGAAGCCAGGTTACCATGGGTGACCAGTAGACATCTGAAAGGGGCCAAAGCTGTGAGTGAATGGCCTATGAGTGAACTCTGACCCCTTGGAGGATGTGGGACTGGATGTGAGGGGCTCAGCCACACAAGAGGTGTAGAAAAAAGCCAAGCAGGTCATAATTTGGCAAGGCTTTGGCAGGAGGTGGCGAGGAGTAGAAGAGAGAAAGATACAGAAGACAGGGGAGAAATGTGAGCAGAGGGCACAAGGCAGACTTGGTCTATAGCTCTTACTCAGTGACTGTTGAATAAATAAAGGACACGTCAATCATTGCATTCGAGAAATGGATATTTATTAAGGCCTCCATGCAGGGACGTCTGGACTCTTCCCTAGGGACAGCGGTCAGTCACAGAGGGGCCTTTGTTGAGGCCCAGCTTTCAGCTGAGACTCTTTTTCAGCTGGAACCCAGCTGATCTCTTTTTCCAGTGCAGGAAGCTCAGGATCTTGAAGACCTGGAGGTGGTCCGTTTTTCATCCGGAAAGGAGACAATGTCCTGGGCTGCGTTGTTAATGGAAGGGGCCTCTGGAGCCTTCTATGGGCAGAGAAAGGAAGGGTTGAGCTGGCTTTCTCCTGGTCCTGCCCTCCCAGCTACCCTGCGGTGGGTGATCTGTGTTAGGGGGCTGTGTGGGGGATCAGGAGCAGTCCTGAGGCCCAGCCCTGGCCTCGAATGTTCTCCCAGCCTGATCCAGGCCTAGCCTCTGCCCACAGAGCTTTTTTGTGGCACTAACTCGGGAACAGTTGCCTAGGCTTGTGCGGGCCGTGCTCTCCCACAGCTGTGAGCCGGAACTTGGCTCTCCTGGCTTGGGGCTGCAGAGCCCTGGAGAAATGGCCACCATTTTCTCACAAAAGGCACACCAGTGTAGCCACACCAGTGACAGTCCTACTAAGGTGTCTGTCTCTATTCCTCTCAGAGGAGCTGAAATGATCCTGATGCATCTAGCTCAGAGGATGTGATTTTCAAATGCACACTTCCAGATAAGGGACTGTATTAGATTCCTGTGGCCACTGCAACAAATGATCACCAATTCGATGGCTTAAAACAACAGAAACATATTCTCTCACAGTTCTGGAGGCCACGACCCCAGAAACATCAATTTTGTGGGACTGATGTCAAGGTTTCAGCAGGGTTGGGTCCCCTCTGGAGGGCCTAGGGGAATCCATTTCTTCCTTCTTCCAGTTTCAAGAGTACATTCCTTTGTTCATGACCCCTTCTTTCATCTTCAAAACATGTAGAAATATAATTAGAAGAGCTACAAATAAGTCAAGTTAGGAAAAAATATCACATGATATTCACCACCTAGTTGCAACCACCAATGATTTGGTGTATATTTTAGTAGTTTTTTTCCTATGCAAATAGGTACACTTAGCAAAATGAAAAAGGGATAATGCTACACGTAAGATTTCCCTCCAGTTTTACTGAGATATAACTGACATACTGCATTAAATAGGTTTAAGGTGAACAGCATAATGACTTGACTTACATATACTGTGAAATGATTACCAAAAAATAAGCTTAGCTAATGTACATTATCCTTCTAATGTGCTCTGTCCTGGTGTCTGTGGCATAGGGAGGTGCTTTGTATTCTAGGATTTTCTCAGGTGTCTTGTCCATGAATTCATTGTTCTTCTTGTGAGGGGAAGCCAAGTCAGGAACAACCTCTGTCACCATCTTGATGATATCATTCTCCTACACGTAAGATTTTGTAATTTGCTTTTGTTACTTAGTCATATATAACTAACAGGAAATATTAATCATCATTTTACTTTATTTTGTCATTTGCATGTAACATATGAACTTATGACAATTTACTTATTATTCCTTTTGTTCTATTCAAGGTTACTCTCATTTTGTTTTTTTTCTTTTTTGCTAGTATATACAACATGTAATGAACAACCTTTATGTACATGTCCCATTTTCCAAGGATGGATTTGCTTGTTCAAAGCTTAGTTATATTTTTAAATTAAAAAAAAAAAAGATTTTATTTTTTTATTTGACAGAGAGAGAGAGCGCTCAAGTAAGCAGAGAGGCAGGCAGAGGGAGAGAGAGAGAAGCAGACTTCCTGCTGAGCAGGGATCCCGATGTGGGGCTTGATCCCAGGACCCTGGAATCATGACCTGAGCTGAAGGCAGCCGCTTAACCAACTGAACCACCCAGGCGCCCCCTATTTTTTATACACATTAGCAATTGCTATCCAAAAAGATTGTACCAATTTATTTTATTTTAAAAGAGTTTATTTATTTGAGAGAGAGAGAGAGTGCACAAGCAGAGTGGGAAGGGGCAAAGGGAAAGGGAGAAACAGACTCCCTGCTGACAGGTGCCCCAGATTGTGGTAGTTTATATACTCAATATCAAGAAATCTCTATGGCAGAGGTGCCTGGGTGGCTCAGTGGGTTAAAGCCTCTGCCTTTGGGTCAGGTCATGATCTCAGGGTGCTGGGATCCAGCCCTGCATCGGGCTCTCTGTTCAGCAGGGAGCCTGCTTCCCCCTCTCTCTCTTCCTGCCTCTCTGCCTACTTGTGATCTCTCTCTTTCGCTGTCAAATAAATAAGTAAAACCTTAAAAAAAAAAAAAAGAAATCTCTATGGCAGTTGTATATACCTATCTTATACTGCATATTGTCATTCTTCTAAATCCTGGCCAGTCAAAAAGACTGAAATGTTATCTTGACATTTTAATGCTTTTTTGGGGGGGGAGTGAGAGCATGCAAATAGCCAGTTAATGTTTTTAACCTGGTGTTCTATAGGGTTCTTAAAAATCCTATTTATGTTAGTATCATACTCTATTATGTGGATATACCCATAGTTAATGCTTTCCTGCTTTGTTTTTTAGGCCATTTCTAATTTCTGGCAATAGTAAATAAAACTGAGATGAACATTTCTTTTTTAAGATTTTATTCATTTATCTGACAGCGAGAGAGAGATGACAAGTAGGCAGAAAGGCAGGCAGAGAGAGAGGGGGAAGCAGGCTCCCCGCTGAGCAGAGAGCCCGTCACGGGGCTCGATCCCAGGACCCTGAGATCATGACCTGAGCTGAAGACAGAGGCTTTAACCTACTGAGCCACCCAGGTGCCCTGAGATGAACATTTTTATGCTGAAAGTTTATTGCAGACTGTGTGTGTGTGTGTGTGTGTGTGTGTGTGTGTGTGTGTGTGTGTTTTGGGTTCTGTTTTTTAGGATATATTCCCAGTGGTAGAATGATCATGTCATAGCACATAAACATTCTAAAAAATGATATCGAAGTGCTGAACTGTCCCTCTTTGTTGCTGGGAAACCTACTAAGAAAGAAGATATTCAGGATGATCCTGACTCGTAAAGCACTCCCTAGTCCTTGTCGTGCCACAGTCATTACCAGTGCAGTACATCGTGTCCCTCATCCCTAGGGTCTTAACCTTTACACAACTACATAGGACCAGGGTGTCCATCAGGTGCTAGCAATTTAAGGGCAGGAGCAAGAGGCCAAACTCTCCTTATGAGGACCAGGGGATGGGTGGGGGATTTTTATTCCTTCTCTTCCTTCAGCCTTGGTCCCATGTCTGCTGGGTCAGAACGTCTCCGTTAGCTGGTTTCTCAGGTCTTTCCCTTCCCCTTTTCCATTATTCTCTGGCCTGACTACCAAACAATGATCTGTTGGATGCCCCTACATTCCTCTAAGTGCCACAAGTTTCCCCTAAATGTAGAAAAGGGGAGTTTTAAAATTCAGGAATCAGGATATCTGGATATCAGGAAAGAGCTTCACACCAGATTGAGTTAACTTTTTGTAGGAAACATCCCCTGAAGAAAACCAACCTGTGACAAATTTGGATATTTCTCACTGAAATTTAACAGTTTTCTATATGTTACCAGGACAGGAGCTCACTAAAATATAGTCATTGAACTATTTTCCGGGAGTTTGTGAGGTAAAGAATAACTGCCAAAAAGATATGGCAAAGGCTAGGGAAAATAATCCTAATTATGACCCTCGCAGGAGAAATTGAATCAGGTTGCCTTGGTAAGTAAAAAAGGAATATGCTGACTTCTCTCTGTAGTTTTAGCAGGCAGGCTAGTTAGTCCAACCCTCTGAATGAAAAAGGTGCAGGGGAAAAAAACTAGGGAAGAAAAAGCTTTCTAAAGTGCTGATGAACTGAGAAGACAGTGGAGAATTCTCAGGTTAAACTTTGGATTTAATTCTGAAACCCAGAAAGGCAAGCAGAAATCAAGGCAACCTAAGCATTTTTTTGCCCTGAAGGTATTTATCATCTAACCAATTTGGCCCTCAGTGTTGGTGATTTCTTAGGGCAAGAGGGATAAAAGTCAAGGTCCTGGGTCCAAATGATATGGAGGGTCAAGTAAGAAACTCCCTCACTCTAATCTGGGACCCCCATGGCCTGTCCTATGGCATAAAGGTAAAGCAGGACTAAATCTGTCCTCACCAGAGAAGGCAGCCTTGGTAATGAATAAAGTGAAAGAACATCAAAAAGGGAAAAATAACCAGACCCTGAGAAGTTGTGACCAAGGGCCAACCTTCCTGAAGATTTACAGCCTAGGTTCTCATTGACTGGACAGAACAGGTCTCAAGCAGTGGTCTGGATTTTCTGATGGTTTAGCAGGGAAATACCCTCAGGTGCCACGCAGAAGCAATTGCATATCCTCTCTGAAGGAGACACTTTTATTCTAGGCCTTGGAAATCCTGCCATCCCCCACCCTCCTCCAACATCTTTTTAAGAGTAACAAGCTATACGTAATCAAAATGGCAAAAGAACACAAGAAAATATGACATTGTGAATGAATCAGTAGAAATTATACTTAGTAAGAGCAGGTCAGCGAGCACTTGAGATGTTGGTGTTATCTGGCACATGTCATAATACAAACCTAAAAATAACTGTAGGGAACACGAAAATATGTAGTGTTATAACAATTTGATAAGGAACTAAACAGGACTTCCAAAAATAAAAAAATGTAATAAAATTAAAAATTCAGTGGATGGTTTTGATTATAGACTGAAGACCACAGAAAAGAGAATTACTAGCTGGAAGAAATAGCAGAAGAAATTATTAGAGCACAATACAGAAAAACCCAAAACTAATCTAGTTACTAGAAACTATTAAAGGAAAATGAACATTGTTTATGTAGAATGATAGTCACAATTTCTGATAGTGCTGGAAAAAATAGGGTAGAATGGGGATGCTTGGGTGACTCAGTGGGTTAGGTGTCTGCCTTGGGCTCAGGTCATGATCTCGGTATCCTGGGATTGAGTCCCACACCGAGCTTCCTGCTCAGTGGGGAGCCTGCTTCTCTCTCTCTCTCTCTCTTTCTCTCTCTCTCTCCTGCTCCCCCTGCTTGTACACATACTCTCTCTCTGTCAAATAAATAAACATCCTAAAAAAAAAAAAAAGAAATAGGGTAGAATAAAAATGCAAAAATGTGGGGAGAAGGTAAATGATATTAAAGGTCCTGCATTTCTTTTGTTTTCAGGGAGGGAGGGTTGACCTGATTAAGTTTAGTCTTTGATGAGTTAAGGAAACATGCTGTACTGTTATGTAACCCCTAAAATAATATAAACAATGTCTATTTTTCAAATTAGTAGAAGGGAAAAAGGAAAGGTAAAAAGTAATCCATCCTAGAAGAGGTAAGAAAGAAGAGGGAAAAATACCCCATAGAATAATTGGGGACAAATAAAAAGTCTAATTAAGAGTATATTTAGGGGCGCCTGGGTGGCTCAGTGGGTTAAAGTTTCTGCCTTCGGCTCAGGTCATGATCTCAGGGTCCTGGGATCGAGCCCCGTGACGGGCTCTCTGCTCAGCGGGGAGCCTGCTTCCCCCTCTCTCTCTGCCTACTTGTAATCTCTCTCTCTCTCTCTCTGTCAAATAAATAAATAAAATCTTAAAAA
>CM053609.1:59747246-59758546 GCA_028646535.1 Procyon lotor
TTTTTTTTTTTTAAAGATTTTATTTATTTGACAGAGAGAAACACAGCGAGAGAGGGAGCACAAGCAGAGGGAATGGTAGCAGGAGAAGCAGGCTTCCCGCGGAGCAGGGAGCCCGATGCGGGGCTCGATCCCAGACCCCTGGGATCTGACCTGGGCCGAAGGCAGACGCTTAACGACTGAGCCACCCAGGCGCCCCAGAATACATACTTTTTAAGTGATAACAGCAATAGAAGTATAGGGTTTCTAGGAGCAAATCTAACATGCTAAACATGTGCACATGAACATAATAAAAGTTTATGAGGAACATAAAGGAAGACTGAATAAATTCAAGAAATACACAACACGGATGGTGTAGCAAATCTACAAGCTACCTTTACGAAATCTATTTGCCACCTTCTTGTTGTTAACAAAACCCAAAATTTGCAGAGTATAGAAATGTATTTTGCTGAGTTTTCTTGCAGAAAGGCAGAATTTTCTTTTCCTTTTTTTAAAATATTTTATTTCTTTGTTTGACAGAGAGAGAGCACAAGGTGGGGGAGTGGCAGGCATAGAGAGAGGGAGAAGCCGGCTTTCCACTGAACAGGGAGTTGGATGTGGGGCTCCATCCCAGGACCCTGAGATCATAACGTGAGCCAAAGACAGATACTTAATCAACTGAGCCACCTGGGTGTCCCAGAAAGGCATAATTTTCAAGGAAGTTCTGGCCAACAAGAGGTAAACAAGTGTCTGAGATAGTTTTTGTTTGTTTGTTTGGCTTTCCCCTCTTCATTTTCTTTTCTCCTGGAGGAAAACAGATGTGATGCCAGGAGTAGCTACAGCTATTTTGTAACAAGGAAGCAATAAACATAAGGCTGAAAGCTCAGCATGTATACGGATAGAAGTCAAAGGCACTTAATGAGAAGCACCAGGCAGTCACCACAGCAGCCCTGGACCACTTGCCTCCAGACCTCTCAGTATAGGGAGACATAAGCCTTCACTGTCTGCACTGCTCTAAGTCAGTTTTCTCTTCCTTGGATACAAAAATATTGTTCAATGTTGCAGCTCAGAACCCAGTGCTTTAAAGATGGCGGTACTCCCCCAGTTGATTTACAGATGAAATAACAACAGATACTCATGGCAGTCTTAATCTGGCTGGTTAAACTCAGCTGCTCTTTGCAGAGCTGTATGAGATGTCAAACAGGAAGCCACCACATCCGGGTCTGGACTCTCTTGGGCTTTTTCTGGGACCAGCCCAGATGCTTAGAGGCTGTTTGCTTTCCTCACAGCACCTGACCCCTCCTTTCACCCCAAGTCACTCCATACGCTCCTGAGCTCCCTTTACATTCCTTTGTACAACAGGGACACTCTCCCCCTTGGCCCCAGATTCCCCTCCCCTCCCCCACCTGCACTCTCTGACTGGAAGCAGAAGCTCTAGTGAGGGGGCTTCACAAGAACTGATGCAAAAGCAAGGGCAAGCATCCACCCTCAGTGTGCCCAGTGCGGGGAGCAGTGGGAATGGGGGTGGAGGGGGAAATTAGCTTCCCTCACCTCAAAATGAGGTAAGAGGCTGCCTCTTCTTGGAAATAACTTCCATATTCTGGTCACTTATGGGGGGCTTCTGATAAGTGATTCGGCAGGAGCTCTCTCCCCCGCCCGTTTCTGTGGTCACACACACCACACAGAGATGAGTAATCCTTTCCAAGCACAGCCTCTACTCCCCAGCCTCGGAGCTGGGCCCTGCCGTGTAGCTCTGACCCATACCTGTGTTTGGCTGGCTTGTGACATAGAACTTTCAGGTTCCAAGTACCTGGCTCCTGTCCTCACCCTTCCCCTCCTGCCACATAATTCCCAGGAAGCCCTAAAAGGAAGAGCATCACAAATGCTTACAACCAAGTCTTTGCCAATCCACAGCGCTCCGACCCTCCCCTTCCCCGTGGAACCCGACACAGCCTGCGAAACTACACTAAGACAACACAGCGCCATCCGTAAGGTCACCTCTGAGCCATCACCTCTTCTAACATCCTTGAATGAATGGAGGCCATGGAGACCAAAGGACGCTGTGTTTCCTCTGAAGTTCCAAGAACACCCAACCTGACCATGTCCGTGCCTCAGTGGTGCCAACGCCTCTTCCCTCTTTCTTAGTATTAGCCCTAGGATTTGACATCCCAGCAGCACAGAATTCTGCCTGTGCCTCAGTGTCTCTCCGAGAGTTTTGGGGAAAAGAATGCTTTCGTTTTGTGCTCTTGACCTCTCCCTTCCACAGGGTGAACTGGGACAGGCATCCTGTGCTGTCTCCCCGTCCCCCTCTCTCTCCTTGCATTACCCCTTCTCCTTTGACCCAAGACTGATGGGTCACTTGAAGCATTCAATAAGAGGAATGGCTTTTGTGCCTCTTTCGGTTTCTAGGCAAGTAGAAGACCTCGTTGGCTGGGCCCAGGTGTATGACCCTGTTTGGTATCTATCCTCCAGTAGATGGAAGTTGGATCTCACTCCCTCACACTCTCAGCTGCCTGAGTAGGGGACCCTACCTCCTCTCAACCATCTCTCTCGGGCCCCAGTATGGCTTCTTGAGAGGCCCTCTCTAGCCTCTATGCTTTCAGTCTTCCAATCAACAATTAAAGGGGCATTTATCAAGCACCATCGCTTTTACAAACCACCCAGTTTGAGTAGAATCAAGGAACAGTCATGCATGAGGGCAAAATTGTAGAGATAAGGATATTTATAGCAGGTATGTTAAGAGAACTGAAAAAAAATGCAAATAATTTAACTGTTCCAAAATAAATAACTGGTTGAATAATTAATGGTATATCCCCACAAGGGAAAATTAGGCAAGAATTACAATTATTGGTGTAGAAAGGCGATTCTCAAACTGTCAAAGTATAGCCTGCATCAGAGTTAGCCAGGGGTTTGTTAAAAATACAGATTCTGGGCACAGGTCCAGATTATGAAATCAGAATCTCTGGGAGTAGGACTTGGAATCTTTATTTTAACAGGCTACTCCAGTGATACATAATGCACATAATATTTAAAAACTTACATCCATGGAAGTCTAGTTAACTGTGAAAGAAAATGGTCATGATATATTGTTAGATGAAAATTATAGGTTATAGAAAAGATTCACAATATAATCCCATTTTTTATAACAAATACTGAAGACAGATAGATAAAACTGAAAAGATACTTGACAAAATATCAGCAGGACTGAGCAGTTAGCTTATAGGCTATTTTTATTTTACTCTTTACATGTTTGCTTGTTGTGAGCAATTGCTACATTCCCAAAATAAGCATGTATTTCATGAGTACTTAGCAAATGATAAAAGTTATGTTGTTTTTACAGAATAACATAGGAGTTAGACTGCGTAAGACTTCCTTTAACTTTTACTTTCACCTCGGATTCAAGAAAGCCAATAAGAGGCAGATCACAAAATTTTATGCCACATGACAAAATTTTTAAATGAAGAATTAGAAATAAAGGGGGAAATACAGTATTAGTGTAAAATGAAGCCAGGATTAAGGTCAGTTTCCAAGACTGTGTCGCCATAAACTTCAATATTGTTTCTAAAGTTGAGCTGTGCGTTTGGCTCTTGCTGATAATGGAAGAGCCACAGTCACTGAGCATCAAGGGCAGCCAAGGACAGGGAGGAGGGAAGGAAGGATCACAGCAAAGTTTTAACTTTGATGACTGTGTGGATTATAGAGCCTTTAATCAAGACAAAAAGTTCATGAGAGCCCTGATCGGTTTTCTGTATGGAAAAAATGGAAAAAAGTATATGAAAACAAGTCCAGAAGAGACAGCTCCCCCTGCTACAGTTACTGGGCACCCAACCGAGTGACTGCCCCACACCCCAGGCTCGCAGCCTAAGATTCAAACCCCAGTCTCAATAAAAAGTCAGGGACGTTACAAAAAATGAACAGAAGAAGAGAATAAACATGTCTCCAAAGAGGATGTACAAATGGCAAGCAAGCACCTGAAAAGATGTTTCGCATCATGAGTCATGAGGGAAACTCAAATCCAAACCACAATGAGATATTACTTCACACCTACTAAGATGGCTACCATTGTTTAAAAGGTCGGGGGAGAGCATTGGCAAGGATATAGAGAGATCAGAACTTTGTACGTTGCTACGGGAGTGCAAAGGATAAGGTATAAATGTCAATCGGTATGGCCCCTGCAGGAAACCATTTTGTAGTTGCTCAACAAGTCATGTAGAACTGCCCTTTGGCCCGGCAATCCCGGTGCTAGGCATATATCAGGAAGTTGAAAACAAGAATTCAAACAGATGTTCATGGCAGCACTACACACAATAGCCAAAAAGTGGAAGCAACCCAAATGTCCATCTACTGATGAATGGATAAACAAAATGTAGTCAATCCATACAGTGGAACATTATTCATCCATAAAAAGGCACTGATGCTACAACATGGGTGAACTCTGAAAGCATTCTGCTGAAATAAAGAAGCCAGACACAAGCCATCACAGATTTCAGGACTCCACTTACATTCAACCTACAGAACAGACTAATCCAGAGAGGAAAAAAGAAGACAAGTGTTTTCCAGGTCCTGCAGGGAGTGGAGATGGAGAGCGACTGCTTAATGGGTGTATTTCTTTTTGGGGGTGATGGAAATGTCTTGGAACTGGATAGAAGTGATGGTCACACAACACTGTGAGTGTACTGCCATTAAATAATATACTTTAAAATAGTTCATGTAAGCTTAAAAAAAGGGGAGGAGGGCACCTGGGTGGCTCAGTGGGTTAAAGCCTCTGCCTTCCACTCAGGTCATGATCTCAGGGTCCTGGGATCCACCCCCGCATCGGGCTTTCTGCTCGGCGGGGAGCCTGCTTCCCCCTCTCTCTCTGCCTGCCTCTCTGCCTACTTGTGATCTCTCACTCTGTCAAATAAATAAATAAAATCTAAAATAAAATAAAATAGTTCATGTACTGTTAAGTGAATTTTGCCCCAATTAAAAAAAAAAACAAGGAATTTCATAGTCATTTAGGAGTAGTTTGTGAAGTTAAACCTGAGCATACTGGGGTTTTCTAAAAGATTCTGGAGAAGAAGTGGAAATAATTAGTCTAGTTTTGGACCCCTGGGTTTGATGTGCCCACAGAGCATCCAAGGGAAGTTTCTAGAAATCAGGATTACCAGTCTCAAGCTGGGAAGAAAAGTCAGGGCTGGAGCTCTAGATTTGAGGGTCATCAGACTGGAGGTAGAAGCTGAATCTATACATGTGGGTTCTCCTTGGGCCCCTCACATGAATGGTGTGGAATATAGGGCCCTACGAAGAAATTCCATCGTTACCCCTAGATGGTTCTTCTTTGAAGGTTTCCTCATCACTATGGTGTTTGTATTCATTCATTGCTTTTAATGAAGGTGGAAGGTCGTATGTAAACTTTCACCATCCAGAAAAGCTTTGGCTCTGATGGGGGTGGGTTTCTCTGAAATGCCAAAATAATTTTTAAAATGTGACCTCTGTTTGACACATTACCAGAACACACGACCACAGGCCCCTCCTTCTCAGCTTCTTTCTGTCTGTACACAGCAAAGTGTGAGAGTCCACCCTTATCTTGACATATCTTGACATGTCATGACCACATGTCCCAGCATGTTTGTGGTGGGCTTATGGAGAACCCACATGGGTTCTTAGGAGTCACAAGAAGAGATGTGTTACTGTGACTGGCAAAGCAAGGTCACACCTTTCTTCCAAATCTTTTCTCATGTTCAAATTGGAACAAATTTCAGGGTACCAATAACTTTTTAAAGGGCATTTTAAAAAGAAAATATGGTGGAGGGATGGGTGAAATAGGCGATGGGGATTAAGGAATGCACTTGTTGGGGCACCTGGGTGGCTCAGTTGGTTAAATGTCTGCCTTCAGTTCAGGTCATGAGCCCAGGGTCCTGAGATTGAGCCCTGTGTTGGGCTCCCTGCTCAGCAGAGAACCTGCTTCTCCCTCTCCCTCTGCTTCTCCCCTGATCCCCACTCATGTGCTCTTCTCACTCTCTTTTTCTATCTCAAATAAATAAAATCTTTAAAAAAAAAAAGAGTGCACTTGTTATTATGAGCACAGGGTAATGCATAGAACCGTTGAAACACTATGTTGTACAGCCAAAACTAATATAACACTGTATGTTAACTAATTGGAATTAAAAACCTAAATGCATTTTAAAAAGAACTGATAAAAAATGCAAAAGCACACAAAAAGAAAAAGAAAATATGATAAACTCAATAACTATTTAATCTAGATAAGGGGTGTATGAAGATTTATTGTACCATTTTCTCCATGTTTATATCTTGAAAATATAGTGATTTCAAAGAGAATCTTTACCATTACGGTGATTTAGATTTCACACAGTTTATTAAGAATAAGATTTGTTCCAGGCACGGCTAGGAAATATCACACATGACTACTGCCTGCATGATGGACCGTTTTGGTGACATCTCCTATTCCAAATAAATGCCCTCAGCCTTAGGTTACAATAAATAATGTTATAGAGTAGGAAAGTGATTAACAATGATTCCTTGGGTCTATAAGAGGTGAAGACAAAATCTGACTTGGATAAGAAGATTTGAAATTAGAACACATTCCCAACCTGATAATCTTAATTTCTCTGTATCTCCCAGAATCACATTTTGGGAGGTTCAATCACATAGCTTCATTTTCTCATAGAGAGGAGTTGATTCTCGCACCTAGAAGCAGAACTTCCTAGAGCAGGCTGTTCTGCTTGTCTACTCTCTACCGTGTGTCCCCAGGGCAGCTTCATCTGTTGGATGCTGGTTCTGAGGCAGGTCTGCTGACAGCAGCTCTGAGGCACACGGACTTCCTCACATTGCCTCTGAAGTGGTGTGAGAAAGCCACTTAACTGCGGGTTGTGGTAGCCCTGGGTCTGAGAGATCAGTCCTCCTCTTAAACCAGGCACAAGCTCTAGACTGAGAAGAAAATCCAAGAAGGGAGAGAGAAGGGGCACCTGGATCCCTCAGTGGGTTAAAGCCTCTGCCTTCGGCTTAGGTCATGATCTCGGGGTCCTGGGATCAAGCCCCCATCAGGCTCTCTGCTCAGCTGGAGCCTGCTTCCCTCCTCTCTCTGCCTGCCTCTCTGCCTACTTGTGATCTCTCTCTCTCTCTCTCTCTCTCTCTCTGTCAAATAAATAAATAAAATCTTTAAAAAAAAAAAAAAGGGAGAGAGAAGGCTCACGGCTTTCCCCTGTCTAGTCTTAGATGGAAGAACATACTTTTTGGACACAGATAATAAAATCATTATTCTGAAAATCCTATGTTGGGTCAAAGCTCTGATACCACATCATCATGGGGTATCACTGTCACTCCTATTTTCCCTATAAGAAAAATGAGGCCAAGAAAAGCTAAATGTCAAGATATGATGTTATGCCATATTAAGCCTCCACCTTTAATTTCTGCTTATAATTTCAATTTCAATTTTAATTTAATTTCAATCTTAGTATTATGGGAGTTTCTCTTTTATTGAAATGTAACATATATTAGTTTCACTTGTATGACATAATTATTCACTATAAGTGAATAATAAGTCACTTGACCACCTTCACCCATTTCACTTCCCACCCCCAACCCTGCCTCTGGCAAACACCAATCTGTTCTCAATATCTTTGAATGCAGGGTTTTAGTGGGGTTTGGCTTTGGGAGGGGTGTGGAATTCCACTTATAGGTGAGATCATATGGTATTTGTCTCTCTCTGACTTATTTCATTTAGAATGATGCCCTCAAAGTCCATCAATGCTGTCACAAATCACAAGATTTCCTTCTTTTTTAATGTCTGAATAACATTCCATTGTATTATATATATATATATACCACATTTCCTTATCCATTCATCCATCAATGGACACTTAAGTTGCTTCCATGTCTTGGCTACTGTAAATAATGCAACAAGTAACATGGGTGTACATATAACTTTTCAAGTTAGTGTTTTCATTTCCTTCAGATAAATACCCAGAAGCAGAATTGCCGGGTCGTATGGAAGTTCTCTTTTTAATTTTTTTGGAGAAATCTCCATATTGTTTTCCAAAGTGACTACACCAATTTACACTCCTACCTACAATGCACAAGAGTGGCTTTTCTCCACATTCTTGCCAACATTTGTTATTTCTTATCTTTATTTTTTTTATTTCTTATCTTTAATAATGGCTGTCCTAACAGGTGTGCTTGTGATTTTGACCAATGTGATTTTGTGCTTTTCATTTGCCTTTCCCTTATGACTAGTCATGTTAAGCACCTTTTCACTGAAGATAAATAGCTGTCTCCCCCACCCCAAAAAAGGATTAAGGGGGGAAATAAGAGTTACCCAAACATTTCTGAAGGGCTGCCATATGGATTGGGTCATTAGAGGATTGGTATCTATAAAATAGCTCAACTCTAGTTTTTGACTCACAATGAAGTTATAAAGGTCACCAGCATCTTCCCAGGGAGGCCTGTACCACTAAAGTGTTCTATGGTTGGTACTACAAAATGGTCTGGAAAAAGTACCTACCATGTGCCAAGCTCTGGGTATGGTGTTTTACACGCCTTATCTCATTTAATCATTTTAGCATCCGTGTGCTCACATTTTTAACATATACAGAAACAGTTCAAAGAGTTTAAATAACTTGACTGAAGTCACAAAGTTAGTAAATGGTCAAACCAATAATCAAACTTGGGTCAATCTGACACCAAAACTTATCTCTTGTGGAAACAACTTGTTGTTTCAGGAGAAAGATTGCTATGGAATTCAAGAATTCATGTCTTTTTAACTTTGTTTATGGTTTCTTTTGGTATGCAGATTTTTTTTCACTTAAGCAAATATATTAGAATTTTTCTTATGTTTATTGCTGGGTACAAGATAAATATAAAAAAATCAGTTGGGTTCTTTGCTTTCTGTGGCTTGTTGAAATTTGTCTACCCTAAGGTTATAAATGTATTCTGTGTTTTCTTTTAGACTTGTAAAAATATGTTTCTTACATTCAGATCTCTATCTCTTTAATTTCTACTTCGATTTCTAATTTTTTCTAATTTTCTTTAATTTGATGATGGTATGAATTAGTGATGTAATTTAATTTTTCCCCACATAAATAACCAATTGTCCAGCATCATTGATGAGACTCCATCTTTTTTCTGCTAATTTTTCATGCCTCTGTCATCTATTGGGTCTAAATGTGAGGACTCTTTCTGAACTTTCTACTCTCTTCCATTGATCTTCTCTTCTTTAATCTCTGTATAAATACTGCATTATATTAATAACTATAGCTTGTAACAAATATATTAATATTTGCTTTGCTAAGCCCCCATCTCATTCTTCTCCAATTTTTTTGTTTGGTTATTTGAAGCTTTTTAATTTTTTAAGACAACTTATGTTACTTAAAAAATTCTACTGAGCTTTTGATGAGAACAATATTGCATCTGTGAGTTAATTTGGGGAGAAGTGACACCTTTAGGAATATTGAGTCTTCTCATCAAAGAACATAGTATGTTCTGCCATTTATCTTTTTAATAACTTTCTCCATAAAAGCCTCACCTACCTGTTATTTATTCCTGGATACCATAGAGACATTGTTCCTATTGTAAATAAGTTTCTTTTTAAAATTTATATAGTCTGGGGCACCTGGCTGGCTCAGTCGCTAAGCATCTGCCTTCGGCCCAGGTCATGATCCCAGGGTCCTGGGATCGAGCCCCGCATTGGGCTCCCTGCTCGGCAGGAAGCCTGCTTCTCCTGCTACCATTCCCTCTGCTTGTGTTCCCTCTCTTGCTATGTTTCTCTCTGTCAAATAAATAAAATCTTAATAAAAAAATTTATATAGTCTAATTTTTTGTTCTAAGTTTCTAGAACCCAACTGATTTTTTTGTATTTATCTTGTACCCAGAAACACTGCCGAACTCTCCTAAGTTTGACCTGACATCACATGTAGGTCATGTCCTAGTCCATGGTCTGAAACATGTCCCTGGCGTGGGGGCTTGGGAGCACCTTCTCTGGTCACGTGCCCTCAGTGTGGTCAGTTTGCAGCAGCCTCACCTGTTCTGTCTGCAGCTCCCATCCTGTAACTCTCTAAGGCATTCACGCTTGTGAGGTGATTCCCTCTGGAAGGCTGAATGGGAGGGTGAATCCAACCAAGTGCTTCATTGGAGCATCAACAGCCATTTCCCAGGCAGAAAAGGAACACTGGAAACAAGCCATAGTCCTGGAGAGAAAAGGAGAGAGCACACCAGTAAAAGAGAAGTGGGTATGGAGGGAAGAGAAGTCTTCACTCACACGATCTCACCGGTGTAAGACCTTAAGTGATAATCCCTCCCCAGGCATGAAAGAAGGGGACAAAGAATACAGAGAAGATGCCCTTTTAAAACCTCTCTTAGAAGGGGCGTCTGGGTGGCTCAATCGGTTTAGTGCCTGCCTTTGGCTCAGGTCATGATCCCAGAGTCCTGGGATCCAGCCCCTCATGGGGCTCCCTGCTCAGCAGGGAGTCTGTTTCTCCCTCTGCCCCTCCCCCTGCTCCCTGCTAGTGCTCTCTCTCACACATGGACTCACACTCTCTCTCTCAAATAAATAAGTAAAACCTAAAATCTCTCCTAGAAATCCTGCTCAGTGACTTCCATGGGCTGGAATTGTATCCCACGTAAACCTCTATGTGCAAAGGAGTCCAGAAGGTGGGTATATTTAACTGAGTGCCATCATCACCCTGAGCAACATGGGGGTTCTTTAGTGAAAAAGAAGAGATGACTACTGGACACGTGACTAGTAATGTCAGCCTCCATTTTAAGGACACTAGGCATTCGAGCCTTCTCCATAAAGGTGAGCCAGGAAATGTTGTGGGCTGCTTGAAGAGATCTTAATAAAATTCATTGGCTAAGGTAGACAAGTATGGACTCTGCTGTGATACTGTGTACCTCAGATTTGCCACCTGTATATAATGGGACACTGCTAGAACTTAGAGGTCTAAGAGACATTTATTTTGATGGTGTTGCTTTGTCACCAGGGAGGAGACTCATGCAACTAGACCTGAGCTTGTGCACAGGAAGAAATCTGCCCACCCCACCCCACCAAGTCCTCAGGTGGTTGCAGCTGAAGAGTTAGTGGGAAAAGCCACAAGCCTGTCATTTTACTTCTCCACCTTAACGTTCTAAACATCTATGGTCTTACTAGGTCTCCCCACCCAGTGATAGGGAGCCTGCTCTAGGACCACCAGGAGGTTTTATTATTCAGTCAAGGGTGTGAGACAGAGATCTCCTCGGACTACTTGCCTGGGCAGAGTGGTCTGAGCTTAGACCACAGTGAGAGGATTCTCTCAGAGAACCTCAGGTTCGAGCAGCAGCAGACTTCCATG
>CM053609.1:59768273-59786840 GCA_028646535.1 Procyon lotor
GGGCGCCTGGGTGGCTCAGTCGTTAAGCGTCTGCCTTCGGCCCAGGTCAGATCCCAGGGGTCTGGGATCGAGCCCCGCATCGGGCTCCCTGCTCCGCGGGAAGCCTGCTTCTCCTGCTACCATTCCCTCTGCTTGTGCTCCCTCTCTCGCTGTGTTTCTCTCTGTCAAATAAATAAAATCTTTAAAAAAAAAAAAAAAGTATGTATTCTGCTTGGTTGTATAGGAATTGATTTTTTTGTGTATTGATCTTATTGAGTCTCATTAGTTATACTACTTTGTAGATTCTTTTGGGTCATCTATACTGACAGAGACAGTCACATCATCTGTGAAAATTGACTATTTCCTCCCCTTTTCCAATCCTTATAACATTTATTCCTTTTTTCTAACTTATTGCTAGGTTAGGACTGGCAACATACATACAATGTTGATTTTAAATGGACCCTGGAGGAGATTGTACCAGTAAGGTATTTGCTATTTTTTGTTAGTTGTTAGTGCATGCAAGAGGGGTGCTTTATATTAGGATAGTGGCAGTGGAGAGGAACACAAGTGACTAGATTATGTTTAGGAAATAGCGTCAAAAGCCCTTGCCTATTGACTGTGCTTGTGGGCTGAGAAAGAAGGAGCCAATTTCAAAAAGAAATATTTTATTTTGACATTATTTCAAGATTTCAGAAAAGTTGCAAGAATGATACAAAGAATTACCGAATAGCCTTCACCAAGATTCCACGTGTCCACATGTTACTATATTGGCTTCTCTCTGCCTCTTTCATGTTAAGAGTAACTTGCAGATATATTGCCTTTTTACACCTAAATGCTTCAGTGTGTTTTCCCAAAGGAAGAAATTCTCTTTTAAGGTACGGTACTATTACTAAAATCAGAATTTAATATGGCTATGATGCTGTTATATAATCTACAGAATTATTTATGTTTCTCCAATTGTTCCAATACTGTTCTTTATAACTAACCAAGATCATGTGTAGCATTTTGTCCTGTCACTCTTTAATTTCCTTTCCTTACTTATTTAAGTAAGCTCCACACCCAACACAGAGCCCAGTGTAGGGCTTGAACTCATGATCCTAAGATCAAGACCTGAGCTGAGACCAAGAGTCAGATGCTTAACCACCGATCACCCAGCCACCCCTAATTTCCTTTAATCTGGAACAACTTCTGAGTCTTTACATTTCATGACCTTGACATTCTTAAGAGTACAGGCCAGTTATTTTGTAAAATGGTCCCCAATTTGGGTTTGATGATTCCTCGCGATTGGATCCATGTGATGGACTTTGGACAGGGACATCATAGACGCGATGCTGAGCTATATTCCCGTGTCACATCCGGAGGTACTTGCTGTCAATCATTCCCTTTACTGGTAATGTCCCATTTGGTCTTTTGGTTAAAGTCATACCTGCTAAAGTAAAATAGTAACTTTACTATTTTAATTAATAAGTAATACTACTGTAATTAATAAGTATCTGCAGGGAGACCCTTTGAAAGTACATAATAATATTCTGTTCCTCCTCAAATGTTCACCTACCAGTAGGGATAGTTCTTGCCTATGAGCTTTATTGTGAGGATGGATCCAACAGGAATTGCCAGTGAATTGGAAGTAAAACATGGGGAAGGGAAGGGTCAAGAGTGATTCCCAGGCTTTGGATCTGAGTGGTGGTGCTGAGGGAGGAGAGTAGGGGGAGGAACAGGTACAGTGGGGGAGAAGATGAATCATAAGTGTTTTGCACACAGTTGCATGTGTTACGTCTATTGGACATATATGGAGAGTTTGGGCGGGCTGGTTGGAGCCCTGAGGAAAGATCAGGGCTCAAGATGGCCATCTCCAGCTATTTGGGGCTGAAATGAGATAAGACATACGGACTACACTTGGGGCTCTCTAAAGGGCTGTGTGTGTACAAGGGGTAAATGACTAGATGCTTCCTCTTGGTTGCTGTATCAAATATGTTTGTTACAATTTTAGTAACTAAAACTCTCTTCCCATGTTCTAATTGATCTTCTATTCAATAAATTGCATAATACAAGTTTTAAGAATATACATTTCCCTTGAAACTCAGTAAAACTATTATTTTAAAATAAAATTATGTCTTCTATTCATAATTTTATTTTCCTTGTATTGCTCCCTCCTGTGGAGGAAGAAAAAAAATTGCTCTGGACCGCTTTGCAGAGACATTAAGAGAACCCAGTCGGGACACCAGAGGGCGCCATACAGACAGTCAGCGCCGGCAGAAAAAAAGGTAGCAATAGAGAGTTCCAGATTCCTTGCCTTCTCTCTCTCCCTTAACTCATAAATCAGGGATCGTGGGATCTGATCCCCACAGTACTTCTACTCTTAATAAACCGCACATGAACTGGAAGGACATCTGGATGTGGGGAAGGGAGCAGGCTGTCCTGCATCTTGACCGCAAAGAATGATTGGCGCGAGGGGTCCTGTTCAGAGCTGATGAAATGTGTATGAAACTCTCCTCCCCCAGACTGCTAGCCCTCTGAGTCACCCAGTCACCGGATGAGTATTCCATAGAAGAGGAGAGGAAGATGAAAAAGCTACATTATCACCTCTTCCTTGTAGTGCTTTCCCAAGCTCTTTTAAAATTTTCAGCTTCTCTCCTTAGTCATTTTTCCTCTCTAATGTTTTGTTTCAGAATTAGCTGGAAGACTTCTGTTTTTGTTTTTTTTTTTTTTTCTCTTTAACTAGCATTTTGCTTATCTTATAGTTTATTGCGTTCTGGAGAATTTATGCCCTATAAATAAATAAAGGTATTATTATTATATAGGTCTATTCAAAGCATTAGTTGAAGGGAGAAGTGACATTTTTCTTTATTTGCTTAGAAATGCATTACAGTCACCATAGCTCTCCTCTAGCCTTGGATTAATGGCGTAATTATTCACACTGGGCGACTTAGATGGACTTGAGTTTGAACTTGGCATGGATTAATATACTAAAATATGCCTCTTGTTCTCTCTCATTGCCTAATTAATTCTGAATTATGAAATTCCCTTTGAGCTTCCCAAAAAGCATGGTCACCGGATTTCGGTGCAATTATTCTTTCTTTGCAATAAAAATCAAGCGATTTGATAATCATGGGCTGTTTGAAAAGAGAATGTTGATTTGAGCATCCTGGGAGGGAGAGCACCAACATAAGAGAGCTTTCTGGAGGTTTTATAGTGAATAACTTGCACATGATGCATTTATAAGAGTCCTAAAGGAGACTGGATTTGGTGTGAGCCGGCTTTGCCATGAGGGAAGGTGGAAGGGTTAGGAGCATTACCCCAAGTCTTTCTGCCAAGCTTGTACCTCAGTGTCTGAAATTTCCCCTCTGAAGGCCATGCCTTTTTGATTAGGACACCATCCTCAGCGGTTCCTAGTTAAATATGATGGAGGTGCCCTTGGAGAAAACATGATCCACTGGCGGCACAGTGGGAGAGAACTTGCCATTCTATGACCGACTTGCCTGCACCCGTGCTAGCCGCCCCTTTAAGGAAGGAAGAGTCACTCTTGTGAATTATTGGAACTCAAGACACTAACTGGAAGTTAATAGATAATGGTTGTAACATCGTGACATAAGAGGCACAAACAGAGCCCCTTCAACCCTTGCTCTCTTTTCCATTCTATGGGGATGTGTAAGTGGATTCAAGACCACTCTTTTCAGCTGATTTTCTTCCTAAAGTTTTCTAGAGAAGTTAAGATCCTAAGAACGGGATTCAAGACTTGAAGGAGAAGCTGTAGAGTCTTAGTTCAACCGTTATTAGGACTTTGAGCTGGAGCATTAAGCACTGAAACAACCATTAGTAGCATTTGATTAAGTCTTAATTCCTTATCTGTGGCTCCCTTAGGATCCTCAGGGAATTGGGGGAAGAGGATAATTGGCATTGTAGGATTTTAATATTTTTCTTTGGATTCCTGGTGATAGTACCATTAAACAATATCAGTATAAAAACTCCAATAGAAAATCCGGCAATATGTATGACCCATCTGAGCATCAGTTGGTTTATCATATTACCTTGAAATGGCTATTTTGTACTGAGTTTTTCTCATCAACACATATGCATTTTCTCTCTCATCTGGAAAACGAAACAGAATTTCCCAAACCCTTCAACGTGCTCTATGACTCTGTTCCCTTTTATGGAAAATTTATTTAAAAATGTCATATGTGGGGTGCCTGGGTGGCTCAGTGGGTTAAAGCCGCTGCCTTCGGCTCAGGTTGTGATCTCGGGGTCCTGGGATCGAGCCCCACATCGGGCTGTCTGCTCAGCGGGGAGTCTGCTTCCCCCTCTCTCTCTGCCGGCCTCTCTGCCTACTTGTGATCTCTCTCTCTCTCTCTGTTAAAAATGTCATATGTACTTTTTGCCTCCCCATTCTTATCTCAGATCCTATTAATTTTTTGCCCACCAGTTCATTGCGATCATTTTGTCAAGGTCATCAATGTTCTCTCTCTTGCTGAGTTTGATGTCACTTCTGTGTCTTCCCCCCGCCCTTCCTTCCCCACCTCCCCACCGGTATTCTCAGGTGTATTTGGCATCACGGACTATGTTCTTTTTCATAGAGCACTAAAATCAAACAAACTTGACTTCTAGGCTAGCTCTCTCCTGATTTTCCTTTGATATCTTTGTCCATGGATTTTCAGTCTGTTTTCCTGGACTCTCCTCTTCCCAGGACTCAGTCTTTTTCTTTATCTATGCTTATTCCTTAAGTGATGTCCTTGGGTACTATGGTCTTAAATACACTGGTATACTGGTGAGCCTTGTACTATCAATTCCTGCTGCAGTAGCAAATTACCCCAATTTCCCAAAGCCTTATAACAAACATCTATTTCTTGTTAATGGTGTATAAATGCCAGAGGTCAGCGGGGGCTCTGCCTAACGTGGCGGGACCAGTGTGACTTCTCATCCTAGACTCAGTAGTGCTTTTCTGGACTATGTTGTGCTCATGGCAGAGGGCAGAGCAAGAGGGTGCAACACAAACCATGAAATCACATTTAAAGCTTTTGCTAAGCCATGCACTTGCCCTCTCATCTCATTGACCAAATAATATCCTTCTGTAAATATGTGGAGGGGACATATGTTTTCTCTTCAAAGGGTGCACAGATGACTCACGTGTGAATTGAGTGAACTGTCTGGCCAACATTGCCATAGAGATGTCTACTAAGCAAGTCAGATTTGTGATGTCTCAAACAAAACTCCTGGGTCTTCCATCCACCCCAACCTGGATGTATTGTCTTCTTAGTAAACACCATCACTATTCTTGCAGATGATCAGATCCTAATGTACAAGTTTTCTTTGATTCCTTTTTTTTTTCCTTCATAAGCTAAGCAAGAGCAGGTTCTGCTGCTTCTACCTTCAACATATGTCCCAACTAGTCACTGCCACCAGCACTGTCATCCCAACAGTCTCCCAGTTGGTTTCCCTGCTTCTTCTTTCCTTCTTCCCTTCCTTTCCTTTCCTTCTTCCCTTCCTTTCCCTTGCCTTCCCTTGCCTTGCCTTGCCTTCCCTTGCCTTCCCTTGCCTTGCCTTGCCTTGCCTTCCCTTGCCTTCCCTTCCCTTGCCTTGCCTTGCCTTTCCAATAAACTCCTCACACAGCAGGCAGAAGGATCTTTGAAGAATGTAGATCATATCTATTGGTCCCCTACCCAAAACCCTCGAGGGTCCTGGTTTCTACACAGCCACCAGCTTTCTACATGGCCCTGTCAACAGTCAGCTCAGATTGATAGGAAGATCAATCTCAGATACTCAGATACTCAGAAACATGTGTAAATTGAACAACATTTACTTATCTAAAAAAATTACAGGAAGGAAGTCCTTACACTCAGGTCACATGGCAAAAGTGTCAGCAGTATTTTCCTACCCTACAAGGCTGGAAAAGTATCTGCTGGTCTAGACTGTGGGTGAGCCCAACCTCATCTGAACCAAGTACATTCAAGGTCATTTGATATACAAGATCACTGCAGAGAGCAGGAAATACCATACATTCAAGCATAAATGCAGTGCTCACGTAGAACCACCAACCTCCCCCAACTAGCAGAGCTTGATCCAAGTGACTCCTGAACTTGATGGTGTGTAACAAGGGTCTCTTAGGAGTCCCTGGGAGTTATGCAAATTGGCCTTCAGTGTGGCTCTAAGTCCTCTCCTACAGTCCCCCATCATCCTCCAAATAAAACACAAAGTTCTGAAAGTGGTCTCAAGACTCAAGATGCTCTGGCCCTGATTTACTGGTCTCTCTTGCTCTGGTCACACTGGCTCCTTACTGGTCCTAGAACGTTCCGAGCTCATGTCTGTCTCAGAACCTGTACTTATATCATCCCTCTGACTGGATGCTCTTTTCCTAATTCCTCTCATTTCATTTGGGTACCCATCCAAATGTCACTCCTTAGTGAGGGTGTTTTAGCATCCAGTCGAAAATAGCCTCTACTCCAATTCACATCACTTTATATTGCCTTTTACTTTATTTTTATTTTTTATTTTATTTTTTATATTGCCTTTTAATATCTTCTTTAAAAAAAGTTTATTTAAGTAATCTCTATACCCAACATGGTATTTGAACTCATGACCCCAAGATAAAGAGTCACGCTCTCCCCTGACCGAGCCAGAATAAATCATTTAATGCATGAGGGGATTGAATGAGACATGCCAATAAATAAGCTAGGAGAGGGATAAGGAGAGTGTCTAGATGATAATAATTATGATAACAACACGAAGAAATATGTTCTTATTTTACAGACAAGGAAACTGCGGCGTAGAGAGTTTAGATATAGTGCCTATAGTTGGTAAGGGGCAGAGTCAAGGCTCAGATTCAAAGAAGTCCATGCCAAGGCCACCCAGTTAAGCCTGGTCATGTTGCCTCCAATATACTAAAGCAGTGGTTTCTGAAATGGCGGTGTGTGTATCCCAGGGAAGGATGAGATGAAACTCTGGGGTCTGGCAGGAACATTTAAATGCCTATTTCCGTTCTTTTATAAACTTAGGTGATTTTAATTTCTGTTTTGCATTGGTTTTGTAATGTATTCAGTTATGTAGGGTACCACTGGTTCACACATATTTTGTTACTAAAGAAATATTCACAGATATGGCATGTATGCTCCAAAAATGTTTGGAGGCCACTTAACCAGGTTGCTGTCCATTTCGGAAAGGTGCTGAGCAGGGTGGGGGCACTGGGTGTCTTAGGTGGTGAGAACAGGGAAGGAAGTGGAAGGGTGTTAACTGTTGACACCTGCAGCTGGAGTCTGGGGGTGGGGCTAACACGGCTGGTGGGTTTCCTCAGCTGTGTGCCTGGCGAGACAGCCCCGCTTGACAACCCCACAGCAAATAGGCTGAATTAGCTTCTGAACAGCATGGGACACATAACCCATGGAGACGAAAGCCCCTAAGGAAATGCTTCTCCTCAAATTCAGGAGAGGGCCAGTCTGGGAATGACTTCCTAGTTCCTCCTTCTTACCCTTGATCTTTCACTCACGCTTGCACACACGGAGTACACGCACACACAGACACACGCTTCCACACTTTCAGAATTTGTAAGAGATTAAAGAAATGGTCTAGCTTCGTTGTTTCATTTTGTAGGTTAGAGCTGGGAAACATAGCTCCCTCGTGGCACGACCGGGACTAGGTCCTCCTGATCTGATTTCCAGCCTCTGGGCTTCCCAGGCTTCCAGGGAAGCCTCACTTCTGCCCCTTTTCTTACAGGACAGATTTTACCCTGAAGGCTGGTCCCATTCTCACAATACTGGGTCTTTGGAATGTTGGAACCCCCAAGACCCTCAATAAGCAGGGTCTTTGTGGGTGCATTGCCCACTTCCCCTCCATTTCAGTATGATGTGATCCTCAAACGTGTGCAGTGCATCCCAAAGTGCTGAATGGCTCTGTGGCCTTTACTTCCATACCTTCTCTTCAGTTCTCCCTGCCCGGCCCTCCAGGCGGCAGCTCCTTGCTGCCTTCCAGAGCAGGAACCAAGCAAGTACTGGAAGCTTAATTGATCTGGATGTTTGGAATCAAACTTCATTAGCTCAAATTACTTGAGTTTGCCTAATTTGTTTCTCTATGTGAGCTCTGATAAGCTTGGTTTAACATCTTCTAAACTGTGGTGTTTATCATCATCAATGCCTACTCAAATTACTCCTGCAGAGTAATGGACCAGGAGAAAAATGGTTTAAAAGGTGTAGTTATTTTGCATTTTTATACAAACACACAGAATGTGGAGTCCAAGTCACTAGATTAGTGCATTTATTTCTGTAGGACGATTCTACTTTTTAAAAATGGAACTCAGCCAGAAAAATCCCTTCAATTATTAATATTCAAGCATTACTTGTTTAAGTGTTTTAAGTCCCATAAACTTTGAGATTTTTTTTCTATTTATAAACAGGGATAAATTCACTGTTTTTGTTTTTCTTCCCATCTGTTAGAGACTTTCGACTAACCTGTGTGTGTTTATGTATTTAGAAATACACACATTTGTTTTTGGGGACAAAATATCCAAGAAACTTTTAGCATTATTCAAATTACTGTTGAGTCTCTGGAAGAAATGGATAGCAATGGTTGCTTCCAAGTCGGAGCACTGAGATGGCTATTGATCCATGCCAAGAAACCTTTAGCGTTATTCAAAGTCCTGTTGAGTCTCTGGAAGAAATGGATAGCAATGGCTGCTTCCAAGGCGGAGCCCTGAGAGGGAGACTTCCTTCTAGAATACCCATTTATATGTGTTTAACTGCACTTATAATCTTTTCCAAAAATTAAAAACAAAAACACTTGTCAGTAACCATAATCCCAAATAATCAGTTTCCCCCAGTACGAAGGCCTGTTAGGTATGCTTCTATTTTTATGTAAATCCAAATAGCTAATCCCAAGTGTGTTGCTACATGAGCCACACAGGGTTTCAGACTTGGGATGACTGTCTGTCCACCAATTATTACTTTAACATGGAAGCTCGACACAAGAGAGCATGGCCAACACCGAGAACTTGGAAACCTATGTTAACATCGTCACACCTACCTCAATCATTTTGTGTCCTTCTAGATTCTGAACACATGGATGCTGTCATTCTTTGCAAATGATGAGAAAGCTGTGGCCTCACAGTCAGATTAGTAAGGAGGGATGTGTCTTTTGGCCTGTCCAGATACCTCTCTGCATTGATAAAAATCAGCTCGTTTCCCACACTTCTTTGCACTCCACAGGTGTAACCACTTACATGAGAAATGGCAAAGTCAGATGATAATCCATATACTCCAGAGCCTCAATGTCATACACAAGACAGGAAATTCAGACAAATCAGGCAAGATTGTCTTTCTTGTTTTTTAATTTATCTAAATAATTGTAACAATTCCCAATTCTGCTTATATACCGAGTGTCCCTGGACTGATCGTGTGGGGACCAATGATGTCACGTGTAGTTGTGGTCCCACCAATATGTGTCGTGTGGTTTAGCCAGCTCGCTAGTCCTGACCAGTGGGATCTGAAACAGCTGTGTCTCTGTGCCCTTGCAAGCTTCCACCTACATCTCCTGTCTTAAGGAGCCTCAGAGGGGTCACTGTTCGCTTAAGAACCAGTCCAGGAGACAGCAGAGTGCTCATTCACTTCCAAGCCTCTGCCCAGGACTTCCCCAGGTTGTCACAGGTATGGCTGGTGCTGCACACCTGACTCGAGTAACACAGCCTGCCTAGTGCGTGGGTCCCTGCTGCTCCGTCACACCATCCGGTCAATTCCTGGAGCAGGAAAGAGCCCCTCTCTTGCTTGCCGTTTGCCTCTCTTCCCAGGGTCCCATAGTAGAGTAGCATAGATCCAGAGCTACACCGAGCTCTTACTTTTTTTTAAAAAAGAGCTTTATGGAGACATAAGTCATATATCATATGATTCACCCATTTAAAGTGTACCATTTTTTTGGGTATGTTGCATCATTAATTTTTTAAATAGTAAAAATATATATGACAAAAAATTTCACTTCAATTTTTTTTTCACATATACTATTTTTATATTTGTAGGGCTGGTCGGTGGGCTACTTTATATTCTATTTTCCCTTGATACTTTTTTTTTTTAAGATTTTATTTATTTATTTGACACAGAGAGAGAGATCACAAGTAGGCAGAGAGGCAGCAGAGAGACGGGGGGAAGCAGGCTCCCCGCTGAGCAGAGAGCCCCATGCGGGGCTTGATCCCAGGACCCTGAGATCATGACCTGAGCCAAAGGCAGAGGCTTTAACCCACTGAGCCATCCAGGAGCCCCTCCCTCGATACTGTTATATTTTTTTTATGTTTTTTATGTTTACAACATAAAAAAAATAATACTTTTTTATGTTGTCACATATTCTTACGTCATTTTTAAATAACATAATAATCCATCATATTGGTGATACTTAATATACGAAAACATATTTCTAATATTTGGCTATTTAGGTGGATTCCCTGGCCTAGCTATTTAAATCACCCTATGAAGAAAATTTTCAAGTGGCGTGCTAGAAATGTTCTTGCTTGAAACAGTAAATAAAAATGGAGAAGAGAGGCAGGCACTTAAGCCTCTCACAACACCCTGGCAGTGAAGAGGGAGAGAGAACCATTGCATGAAGTAGGTCCAGCAATGAAGAGTCTGGCTTCCAGAGATCTTCCTGGTGGGGACTCTGAGCAGCTGTCATTGCTGAACGCAGATGGTCAGACAGATGGAAACCATAATAAGCAGCACTTCAGGTAGTTCTGTTTTTATTTATTTATTTATTTATTTATTTATTTGAGAGAGAGAGAGCACAAGTGTGAGGGGCAGAGGAAGAGGGAGAGAGAATCTCAAGCAGATTCTGTGCTGTGCGTGGAGCCTGATGTGGGGCTCGATCTCATGACCCTGAGATCACAACCTGAACTAAAGCCAAGAGTTGGATGCTTCACCACCCTTAGCACTGTAGGGACTTCTAAGCAGAGTATCAGAGGCTGTCTGGATACTGCATACATCCGTGCTGGCACATTTCCTTGCAGTCACTGAAGTGGCTGTTGGCTTAGTAGAGTCCTGGAAGGACGTGTTGTGGGGGCTACCCTGGCCCATGTCTTTTGTCAACATTCCCTGTCTTCAAGGTCAATGGTTTCCTCTTTGACACTGAGCAGTTAGTTCTCATCCACATTTACTATCTATAGGTTTTTAGAGTGGTGGCAGTTACATAGGTAAGCAATGTATAGAGCTTGTCTGGTGAATCTTCATGCTTGTTCCGCTTTCTGGACAACTGCATATGGATATGACAGACGGTTCCTTATTCCCTTGGCCCAGACATCTTTGTTGAGTCTGTTGTCAGTGCACCCAGCTGGATTTCCTATCTCCTTCATGGCAGACTTCCAGATCTCTCGGAGGGCCCGAGGGGCACGCCTCTTGAAACCCATTCTGTGGATGCACGTGTGAATGTTGATGTTGTGTTCTCTAGTTGCTACCTTGTTGATGGCAGAACGGCCCTTCCTCTCGCCACTCTTCCTTGCAGGAGCCATTCTGCTGGACCCTGGTTGGAAAGCTCACTTCAGTGATGTTTAAACATATGATTCAGTGGCACAGTTTCCCACAGGCTGCGCCATAGAACATTCCCATTAGCAATGCATGAATGCCAATGTTTTAAATTTCCTTTTTTTTTTTTTTAAGATTTTATTTTTATTTATTTGACAGAGAGAGAGATTTCAAGTAGACCGAAAGGCAGGCAGAGAGAGAAGGGAAGCAGGCTCCCTGCTGAGCAGAGAGCCCCATGCGGGGCTTGATCCCAAGACCCTGAGATCACAACCGGCGCTGAAGGTAGAGGCTTTAACCCACTGAGCCGCCCAGGCGCCCCTGTTTTAACTTTCATGCAGAGAGTATATCCCTGTTGCTCTCCCCACAAGGCAGGCAAACGCTGATAAGCCTGCCTGGAGGAGGCAACTTCAAAAGACAATCTCTAGTCTGCAGGGGCTTGCTTGCCTCTCAGGTGACTTCCCAGAGGAACCCAGAGCCCCATTCTAATCTGGCTTCTGTTTAGCCCTTGTGTCTGGTCTGCTGGTTGTCCCTGTTATGCCTGACCCCCAGTCACTGATGCTGTTTGAGTTCTATTCCCAGACATCTCATAAGCCTTTATGCAAATGAACTGATCAACACAGACTCTTGAAAAAGAGATCCGTTGCTAGCTCCACACACAGATCTCTCCTTGGGTTCAGCTGGGAAAACCTTTTAAAAACATTTTCATGCAGATTGGTTCAATGGCTCTAAGTGAATAGGCAGAACAATTCAGTGAGAAACAGTCAATCATCATTCAGCTAGTTAGGAGATGGTCACTTGTGTTGTTAGTTGGGACCCTCCAAGGAGCGGACACTGAGATGGGATGAAATGAGCGTGATTTATTAGGGATATGGCCAAGGGAAGGTGGGAGGGGAGCCAGGGGAGGCTGCGAGAGTCCGCGTGAGGCGCAATTCTTGCTCCAGGGCGGGAGGGGAAAGGAAAATCAAGTGGAAGCGCCTAGACGCCCGCACAGAAGGAAGTCTGGCAAGGCTATTGGGAGTCTTTGGTCAAAGTCGGGTGTCAGAGGGTCCCGCATCCCCCTGGAATGGGCCTGCCTCAGTGTCCCGGATCGGCTCTGTCCTTGGCCGTGGGCAGCCCAGGGCACGTGTGGCACAGTGAAGGGCCACGGAGCAGCAGCTGGGCTGTGGTCGGAGCTCTGAGAGGCACAGCTCCCGTGAAAGGATCGAGTGGGTTTCGGTGCGCTCACATGTGGAATGATTCCTTGGAGATTTGTAAGAAACACACTTCTCTAGGAGGGTCTGTTGCCGTTTCCCGGTAGAGGTCCTCCCCCCTGGACATTCATGCTGGAGAACACGGGCTTATCACCGCTGGCTCGGCAACTGCCTGTCTTTTAAGGTGCCTGGGGCCTGGGGTCAGCTGTGTGAGAACACTCTTAATCAGGATGGGAAGTCGCAACCACACCAGCCTTGCAAAGATCCCTCACATCATTTCTACCAAGTGTCTATTATGTTGAGAGTGTTGTGACAACTATGAAATCACTCTATTCTGACCGTGTTGTTTACCCAAGGGCTCGAGGGGCAGGGTCAGACTAGAAAACAGAGTTGCTGCCTCCCAATCCTGGCACCATTCAGTATCTCTGAACGATATTTCATTTCCTCATTGTTTGGGGGTGGTTTGCTCCCCTGAAGACTTCAACCTGCCTTGCGACTTCACCGCAGGATCCCTGGGTGTCTAAGAAGTGCGCTTGCCCGATGTGGTGGGAAGACCCTGTCTACACTACGCGTCACCTCATCTCAGTCCCTGTTTGCTCCTTGTTAGACTCCTCACCCATTTCTCCTCAGCCCCAGTGTCCTTTCTCCGTTCTAACCATGAACCTTGGCTGCATCGCTGCTGTTCCACTGGGCTGTCCTCCCTGGCCCCAGAACCCCACCGGGCAGATCAACCAGGAGTCCTCTCCACATTGGCTCAGCCTGGGGCCTGCCCACCCTTGTGCGCAGGGACCCATCCAGGAAGGTTGGGGCCTGCAGCTTGGCCACGCCTCGAGGAGAAAATATGGATGTTCATAGAGCAGGCTTTGGGGTTCAGTGGTCCTCAGATGCTTTCCAACCCTCAAAAGACATCTACCTCTGAACTCTATTCATAGCAGGAATATACACTGCCATGTGGTACTGAACTAAGAGAAAACACATTGCCTGTGTGCAGGGTTGGGAGTAGCTTGATCATTAGGGCCTACCTCACGCCTGGTGGCCTCCTTCACAGTTCCTCCTATGGCTTGGCCTTAGCAGTCAGCTGGGGCGAGCTTTAAATAGTACTCATTCCCCTGAAGGGAAAGTTCAAGGTCTGTTGATTCACAAAGGGCTAATATTTTCCCCAGAGAATGAAGAGTTAGGCTGTGAGCCCCCAGACCTGGGGAGACCGTGTTTACACAGGACAAGCCTAGCGAGATTCCCGTGCCCCTGCCTTCCCTGTGTCCCACAGGGAGATGTCTTGTGCTCCCAAAGCTGTCTCTCTTTGGTGGGAATGGAGGTGATATGGGCATGGCTTTTCTGGGGAAATTTTTTTGATGTAGAAGGCAAGGGGACATCCAGCTCTCCTTCAACCTTACTCTTATTAAAAAAAAAAAAAAATCAGGTCACTGAGATATTTTTGGTCAAGCAACTTAAGATTGGAAGTGTATACATCAGTGGCTGGAATGGACATGTGCCGAGCTGAACACAAGTGAAAAGGCCTTTTGGTGCTCAGTCTTTTCTTGAGTGGTTGGCAGGACAAATGCTATTATCTCCATTTGATAAGAAAAGCATCATTCTCTCAGCAAACAAGTTTTGGGAAGTTACTAAGGTTTTCTTCTTACTATTTACTGAGTGCTTGCTATATGCCAGGCACAGGCTACTGGCTGTGTGATCTACCTGCTGTCCAAAGGCTCCCGTGACACAGCAGCTGTCACTAATCCTATGTGGCAGATGCCACAATGGAAGCTCAGAGAGGTGATGTGACTTCCCCAGGACACTAGCGAATGGCAGAGCTAAGGTCTGAGTTGTGCAGTGCGCATCCAGAACCCAGGCCCTGGGCTGTTCAGCTGCACCGATGAGCAGTCTGTTCAGTGTGTGAACAAACTGTCACTCAGTCACAGCTGAGAAAGACCATGAGGGAGAACTACCAGGGGCCACAAGAACATAAAATAGGGCTCCTGATTTGGCGTGGGGGCTAAGGAAGCCTTCCCCAGGGATGTAACAGATAAATGCAGGCCGAAAGGAGGAGCAGGGGAAAGGTGAGGGTGGGGTGAGGGTGGGAGAGAGGCCAGACGGAGAGAACCTGCGGGCAAAGGCCCAGGGGAGCCTGGACCTGCTTCTGAGGATCAGGCAGAGCCTGTTTCTTTGTGGAGCAAGGAGCATGGGGCAACGGAGAGAGATGGGGTGGAAGAAACTGGCGGAGGGAGGACTTTGTAGTCCACAGTGAGAATTGGACTTGGTCTAAGAGCACTGGGAACCAGAGGAAGCGGGGAGGTGGGCTTATCAGAACACACCGGGGCCGGGAGCGGGAGGATGGAGGGACAGCGCAGGGTGGGGACCGTGCTTAGGAGACTATTCCAGTCCTTTGGGGGAAGGCGTGTCGATGGGGAGAAATGGGTGGGCTGGGTGACCCTCATGAGACAGAGTTTGTGCTGACATACGCTCAAGGACTCTCTCTGAATGCCAGCAGGAAGGACAGACTGTACTGGAACATTTATACGAAGCACTCCTTCAACAATGAATCCAGTCCTCAAGTCATTTATTTTTTATTTGAGAATGATATTAAATTGTGATGGGAATGAAAGTGGAACGGGTGAGACATTGCCCATGGGATGCTCCCTTCTGGTTGCTGTCATTTCTTCCAAAGGAAGGAGACAAATTCTTCCACACTTGTAAATGTCTCTTAAATGTCCCTGGCCTTATCAATGCCCCTCCTGAGGGGCCAGGGGAACCTGTAGGTGTTTGCAGGACGCAGCAGAAAAGGGAAAGATGTCTAACTGTGTGTTGGTGTGTGTGTTTCCGAGTGTGTATTTGAAGCCACTTTGCAAAACCAGATCGCAAAACTCGTGCGAGAAGTCCCAGGCAGGGTTTCTAGGATGAATAGTCCATATGAAAGGGGGAAAAAATGCTTCCTTGAACTCAAAGGATGAGCTTTAAAAAATTTACCCAAATTTGCTAGATGTCTTGCCATTGGGTGGCATTAGTCTAAATTTTGTCCCAACCTGGCACCCACGGATGGCTCTGCCCTGCAGCTGTTATTATATCCTGGCTAATGATGAAGGGGGTCATTATGTCGAATTTTCCCAAGGCTTCATGTTTGTGGTGGTTTTGAGCACTTCCTCCCAGGGGGTAAAAGATGATTGGTTGCAGGTCCTAGAACTCTCCTTCCCTTATCCCTTGTCCCTGTGGCAGCAATAACAGCTGTAGAATAAGCCCAAAGTAGCACACTGCTAGGAGATGCCACCGTGTTCGACTAAACCCACCCAAGTTTAAGGCCTTTGATTCTGGAAAGTAACTACTTATTTGACAAACCAGAAAGCGAGGCAAGCTATTTGACTTAAAAGAAAGTAACAGGGGTGCCTGGGTGGCTCAGTGGGTTAAAAGCCTCTGCCTTCAGCTCAGGCCATGATCTCAGGGTCCTGGGATCGAGCCCCACATTGGGCTCTCTGCTCAGTGGGGAGCCTGCTTCCCCTCTCTCTCTGCCTGCCTCTCTGCCTACTTGTGATCTCTCTCTCTGTCAAATAAACAAAGAAAGAAAGAAAGTAACAATGGGTATCAGGGTCTTTGTCACCAAGCTCTTGCCTCTTGGATGATATTGTTCCCACACCTGAGAGCAACTAACCCATGAGACAACTTGCCTTGAGACAAGGTTGCCTTGACCTTCACTGCATTATAACATCAGATAGAACCCAGTGAGGCCCAAATACAGCACGAAGCCTGTAGAACCCACCTGATGCCCTGAAAACATTTTTTAAGCGGGGAGGGGCAGAGAGAAAGAGAATCTCAAGCAGATTCCATGCCCAGTGTGGAGACTGACACCGGGCTCCATCCCAGGACCCTGAGATCATGACCCAAGCCTAAACCAAGAGTCAGACACTGGACGGAGCCACCCAGGTGCCCCTGAAAACACTTTTTTGAAAGAATCCTTTATTGTAAAGCTTCTTCAAGAACTTTCATCTGCTCCATTTCTTAATAAATTGCTCTGTACTTTTTCAGTGGACAATGTGGACAATATTTACTTGATTTGGATAAATGACTAGCAGCATGCATAAGGAAGCTTCTCTTCAAAGTGCATCAGTTGATTAATGACTTGGGCAAGAATCACTTCATGGCTCTTTGCTGCATTATTAGTCATTTTGTGATAATGGCTTTTTGTCACTTTAAAATGCAATTTTCTTTATGACTCAGTTATGGTCACATGTGTTTGAAAAGGTTAGCTGGTGAGTATGTGACTCACCATTTGGTGACTTTGGCTTTGCAGGAAACATTTACAAAACTTTGGTGTGCCCTTGAAGAGCAGTGCCCAGGGATATGGAGAACTGTAGAGCTGGGGGAGACCTTAGATCTCTTCCTGCTCAAGCCCTTGATGTTGTAGAGGAGGACCCTGAGGTACGGAGGTAATATTAGGGCTGCCCTTCCCAAATCAGCCTGAGTTTCTCAGAGCCTCTGCTGTGCCTTGTACTGGGCTAAGTGCTGGGGAAATAATGTCGCTTTGGTTTCAGGCTTACCCTCTAGCTTTGGAATGAAAGCTGCCAGTGTAAACATTTAAAGATAGCATATGGTAATATATCAAATGTGTGCAAGTGAGGCCCAGGCTAATGTAGCAAGCTGTGCTTTACTGCCATGCTGCCTATCACCATCAGTCAGTAGGTCAGTTGGAAACAGAGTGTGGGTTGAGGCAGAGCAGAATGGTGAGAGCATCATCCTGGGGTATAGTGTAAAGCTGGCCACACACAGCTTCAATCTAGGTCGTGTACGGCAGAACTGGTGCAGGATCCGAAGACAGATCATCCAGCTTAGAACCATGGGGACAGTAAGGTCAGGAAAGCCTGAGACTCCTTTTGCACAGGGCTTCCTTCCTCCTCACTCCCGCAGCGTCGTTCTGACTGGGGTGGGGGTGGGGTAGGGAGTACGAGGCTCCAGAGCCAGATGGACTCGGACAGGACTCTGAGAGCCCTGCCACCTTGTCTTGGTATGACTTTGAGCAAATTATCTCACTTGTAAATTTCATTTCTTTATCTGTAAAATGAAAATAATAATTAGTTATGGCTTCGTATAATTTTGTGAAGATCAATTGAGATAATGCATGAAAGTAAAGCACACAGCACTGTGTCTGACATAGAGCTACGCTTATTATAAGGATCTATTATTAATATACCCAAATCAACTATGCTGTTAGCACAGTTGCCGATAGCAACTAGAGAGAGAGAGACAACGTGTGTACGTTTCCATAGACTGCTCTGCTATTTTAGCCATCAAAGAGAGAGCTGGATTATGGAACCCATTGGTTGTACAATGAATAGTTCTTTAAATGGCCATACAACAAATGGTTTTAATGTGGAAACCCAAGAAACAGCTCATTTGTAAGTGGTCTTGTAAGTCGTTAGGGGTTTCCCAGTTTTTTTCTCTAGGCACAAAGGAAGACTACATTTCCCAGACTCTCTCACAAGTAGGTACAAATCATGTGACAGGTTTCTGGCCAATAAGACGTGGGAAGGAGGATGTACTCCACTTCTAGGTTGAACTAATAGCTGCTTGAATGATTCGCTTTTCTCTCCGCTTTCTTTTTTCATGGTCACATGGTTCAGATGGCAAAACTATTAAATGGAAAGAACACGTATCCCTGAGTCACTGCTTGTAATAGAGCCAAGGAAGGGAGTTGCCTAAACTTTACTGAATCTTGCATGAGCAGGAATAAGTTTTCATTATGTTGAGTCTTAGAGATTTGGGGAATACTGTAAAAATTAGCTTTACAATATTACAAACTGGTCAACTGGAACCATTTGCATGCAAAAAATGTAAAGATAACAAACATGTTCACACCCAAATAATTCAAAAGCCGTGTTTAATAACAAACAATTTTATTAACAAAAGGGACAAGCCGTATTTAACTTGACAAAAAA
>CM053609.1:59787340-59816819 GCA_028646535.1 Procyon lotor
ATTATGTTGAGTCTTAGAGATTTGGGGAATACTGTAAAAATTAGCTTTACAATATTACAAACTGGTCAACTGGAACCATTTGCATGCAAAAAATGTAAAGATAACAAACATGTTCACACCCAAATAATTCAAAAGCCGTGTTTAATAACAAACAATTTTATTAACAAAAGGGACAAGCCGTATTTAACTTGACAAAAAATTATTATATTGCTGGTTGTTTCTTTTTTTAAGATTTTATTCATTTATTTGAGAGAGAGAGAGAGAAAGAGAGTGAACACACAGAGGGAGAGTTAGAGGGAGGAGACCCCCCCCACTGAGTGGAGAGCCCAACATGGGGCTCAATCCCAGGACCCTGAGACCAGGACCCTGAGATCATGACCTGACGAAAGGCAGACACTTAACCGACTGAGCATCCAGGTGCCCCCGGGTTGTTTCTTTTTGAATTGTCTGCTATGCAAAAAGAATTAAAAAAAAAAAAAATAGTGCCCCTAAAGGTGGCATTCTGACTTAGGTCTGAGACAAGATACACGTTTAGTTTTGCCAGAGAATGTTCTTCATCATATGCAGCTGAGTGGAAAAAAAATTGTTTCCAAAGAGTACAGATTGATCCCACAGAAAAAAAAAATTACAATGTCAATAGTGATGTCTCTCATGGTGGTGGGGTTGATAGCCAAGCAATTCTTATCCATATGCTTTATTATATTTTCTAAATCTTCTACAATAAGCATGTGTAACTTGTAAACAAAAAGATAAAAAACCATTTAAAAAGTATTCCTTAAAATTTATTTTATTCTTTTAAGCCCTTCATCCTTTTACACATCAATAACCCCTGAAATTACTAGAAAAGGAAAAACAAAACAGGAACAAAACAGGTTATTCACATAATAGATTTTGGCAGCCAAACACTTGAAATACAGAGATCTGAAGGAGTAGGCTCTAGTGAGCTAACCACATCACCACTGCAAGTTTTGGGGAGAAAGCACCCACATGAGCTAGTGGTGCTGGGGAAATGTTCAAAAGATTTTAATCTGAAACAACAGAAAAACCAGAACCGTGACTTGCGGAAATGCTTATGTTTGCTTTGGAGAAGTGACAATGAGAAAAGGGTCACAATAAGAAAGACATTTCTTGGATGCCTGGGTGGTTGAGTTGGTTAAGCAACTGACTTTGGATCAGGTCTTGATCCCAGGGTTTTGGGATCGAGTCCCGCATCGTGCTCCTTGTTCAGTGGAGAGTCTGCTTCTCCTTCTCCCTCTGCCTGCTGCTCCCCCTTCTTGTGCTCTCTCTCTGCCAAATAAATAAATAAAAATCTTTAAAAAAAAAAAAAGAAAGACACTTCCGGGCTCGTTACTCTAAGGGCCCTGTGGTGGGTGTCTTCTGAAGGGTCAGCCCACTCTTCTTGTCCACCACTCCATCTCTTCAACCTGGTCTGCCCCTGTGTGTCTGTGTTGTGGAGGGTAGTCAGTGAGGTGGGGGCTCCTCCATCTTTCTTAGGTTCTGGTAAAATTAAAATGGGAGATCAGAAGACATCAGATACTTTATTCAGCATTCTTCAATACTTTACCTATCCACATTCAGTTTCATGAGTCCTTGTAATATGGCCCCCTTTGATTACACTAATCCTAGAAGTAGGATTAGAAAGAACATCTGTAGTCAGAAGACTTGGATTCTCTTGCCTGCTTTTGGTGTGACTTCAGTCAAGGTTTTTAATCTTTCATTTAAAAAGATGACAAGGTCAAATTTGTCAACCAGGCATTTGTCCATGAGAATGAAGACATAGGTGTGTCTTTTATTTCAAACGGAGAAGGATGACTGGCATTCACTTGGCACTTAGGCCACACTAAGACTGAAAAGTCTGGAAACCTGCAGTCTACTTAATTTTCTTAGGGGATGGATACAGCTGAAGGGTCCCTAGAGAACATTCAGGCCAACACCCTCCTCCTTTTTCATCTCCAACTGCACTGTTAGAGGTGAGGGAAATGAGGCCCAGAGAGGTAGCAGCAATGCGCTCACTTGGCCTTAGCACACGGTTGCAGAACCATCACCGAGCATTTGCTTATGAGCCGGGTCCTGGGTTAGGCCTGATGACTTAATGATGTGCTTTCTCATGTGAGCTTTATAAAATCGCTGCATGTCACTCACATTTGAGAAAACTCCAGCTCAGTTGGTCCGCTAGACGTTCCTTCTTAGATAAAACTTAGGATGCCACAGTCAATCCTGTCAACAGACTGGAGATTGGGGCTGTCCTCCCCCACAGACATGATTTCAGGGATCAGGTAATAGAAGAGGTGGTGGGGAGACTCTGCCAGGTAAACCTCCAGCTGCCCTGCCCATTGCGGTTCCCTCTGTTGTTTGGTGTTCAAAGCCAACACAGACAGAGCAAAAGAGGCAGGTGTCCATATATCCACAAAACACAAGCTTTATCTTCTGTGACTTAAGGATGAAAGAAGAGTAGAATATTCCTGGGAAGTTTCTTTCTCTATTGATAACTGCATTTAATGTGGCTTTTCTCAAGGTACATGGTGACAGGTGTGATGTGTGATGTCATTTGTGGGAGTGGATACTCCCACAGAATATATGGGACTATAATATATCTCAGGCCAGAATATGTCCCTTGCTGTCCCTGACACCTAACACCAAATCCTCAGATAATTCCTTCCTTGCCTTAGATATTGGGGAAAAAATGCTATTAGAATGAGTCTCATCTCCAAAACTATCTCCCTCTCTTCTTTTTAAATTTTATTTATTTGAGATCGAGAGAGAGAATGAGCAGGGAGGAGGGGCAAAGGGAGAGCGAGAAGCAGACTCCCCACTGAGCAGGAAGTCTGATGTGGGGCTCCATCCAGGCCCCAGACTCAGGACCTGAGCTGAAGGCAGATGCTTAACCAACTGAGCCACCCAAGCGCCCACCTCCAAAACCATCTTAACACTCAGTGAACTATTGCATTACTGAAGGAACTCAATATATTTCCCAGACTATTTATTTGCAATGAACCATGGATTATTAGCCATCCATTCTGCATATTTTTGCTAACTTTTTACCTATTTGGGCCCGTGAATGAACATTCAGACTTTTCTGTTTTATAGTGACCCAAAATTGTCCAAGATAGATGCTAAGTAAATATTTTTGGTGAGGTTCAATAGTGATTTTTTTGTGACTATCCATTGACTCCTTAACTCAGATTAGACCTAGGAACATTAGAATTGATGCCGGAGATGGTTATATATTGTCTCCCAAACCCACTCCCCAGTAAATGAGTAAAACAGCAATGGTTGTGAGTTGCCTAGGGTAACCCAGCTCATGGGTGGGGGTGGGGGCGTTGGATCATGACTCTTCAGTCCAGTGCTCTCTCTGCTCCAAAGTGCTGCCTCCAGGCATCTCGAGGTGTAGCTTCCACTTTGCTCCCTGGAGGAAACCAACTTCCATAAAAGAAGTCTGACTACCCTAGGATGACCATGGTATGAGAAGCTCAACCTTGTCATCTGGAGAGGACACATGGAGGACAACTCAAGTCCCTAGCTGACAGTCCCAGCTGAGTCCCAGCTGCCCGCTGAGACCAACTTGCCAACTCCACGAATAAGGCCATCTTGGAAGTGGACACTCCAACTCCAGTCAAGCTACCCCAACTAGCTCCACATGGAATGGAGGCGAGCTGTGCCTGTACAATCTGCTCAAATTGCAGAATCTTGAACAAAGCCATGAAGTTTTGGGGCGGCTTGTTATGTGGAGATAGGTAACCAAAATAGTAGGGGAAAGGCAAAGGGCTGGCCTGTGGCTTGAAGATGTGGAGCAAGGAGGTCTAAAAGCAAGTTCCAGGGCAAAGGCTTAGGGATTCAGGGATAGAATTCAAAAGGGGTGGCCGAGAGACACAAATCAGATCCTGAATGGAGAGTCTGTGTCAGAAATTAGGCAAAGCGGAGGGCACCTGGGTGGCTCAGTCGGCTAAGCAACCGACTCTTGGGGTTTCAGCTCAGGTCATGATTTCAGGGTCCTGAGATTGAGCTCCACTTCGGGCTCTGGGCTCAGCGGGAAGTCTGCCTTAGCATTCTCTTCTCCCTCCGCCCCTTCCCCTCCCCTGTCAAATAAAGAGGTAAGTCAAGAAAGAAAGGAAGAAAGGAAGGAAGGAAGGAAGAAAGAGAGAAAGGAAGAAAGAGAGAAAGAAAGAAAGAAAGAAAGAAAGAAAGAAAGAAAGAAAGAAAGAAAGAAAGAAAGAAAGAAAAAGAAACTAGGCAAAATGGAAGAACAAGGGGCAGTCCAAGGAAAGGATGCCTGAGAATGGGGAATGAAGCAAGTCTGGGGTTTTTTTTAAGGATCAGACCAAGACTTTTTAAGGGCTTTTTTTTTTTTTTTACCCTCTCATAGAAATTGTTCAAAGAATACAACTAAAGCAAGTACAAAAGCAAGCATTTCTGAAATATCTGTGATTCTACCAGATCCTTGAAGTACACTGAAGCAAGTGTACTTCTCCAGCCTCAGTGGTGGGGGCAAGAGCCCGCTGAGGTACAACAAAGAAAGGTCAGCGTCTCTACAGCCTTGCCCATGCTGGGTGGGGTTCCCAGGAAGTCCTAATGAAAGGGGCAGAACGGATGATCAGGACACACCGTAGTGAGCTGTTGATACAGTAAATTAAGGGCCCATGTATTCTCATGCAATCTTTGTGTTCTCTTCATAAAGATCCGACTTAAAGCCCCGCTCAGGGTACTATTACATAAATACATACCCAGGAGGCAGCCTGCTCAGGTGGTTTCTAAGACTCAAAATTTGTAAAAAGCCAGGTAAGCTTTTCCAGAAGTTTGTCTTGATTGTGTTTACTTCCAGCTGTGTGTGTCATGTGGTACGTTAGCCCAGCTAATACTTAAAGCGGTTGGATTTATTAGTCTACCCACCTCTTGCTGCAACCACACAGTTACCCATGTTTAAATATCACCTGTTGGGCATTGCTGAATTCCTTCCGAATGTGGTACATTTCTCGTCTGGGCAAAGACCACGCTGAGGATGTCTGCCTCATTCCTTCACAGAGCCGAGCCTGAGCTAAATTGTGGAATGTTCCAGGGGCGTTTCCTGTATCTGCACCCCTCCTGATAATGTGTTGCTCCTCTCCCCAAGGGAGACAGGAACATCAAATCCCCCGAGAACTAGCACCAGCCCTCCTGTGCCCCCATGAGGCGAGTTCCCTCTCAGATCCTTCACGCTCCTGACGCAACCCCTTCCTCACGAGCACTGACCCGTCCTCATGGTGACATGTTGTGAGATATACGTTTTGGAGTAATTTTTATTGGCATTTTTTTATTGGCAATTTTTATTGGCATGGTGAAATGCTCACAACATCATTGACTTTTAAAAGGCTACAAAACCATACAGTATCCACAGTATTTGAAAAATGTAATAGGGGTGGACATTTCATTATTTTAACAATTGGCCGTAATGTTTCTCTTTGGAGGGGCAAACTCTTCTTGCTTTAGAAAATAACTTGATGTAAGCCTTTGATTTAGAAGGGAAGGCCCAAGCATAGGAGAGCAGGCGGGAGCCTAAACAAGAGCAGGAAGTGGCTTTGGGGCCCTGCATGAGACTAGCCAGAATCAGGGAAAGAATATAGCAGACCAAGGACAGCAGAGCAAATAGGGGCCGATGGAAATTCTGTGGCAGAGAGAATGGCCAAAAGACTTTGTAAGAAAGGCCTGGAAAATGTCTTATTTGAACCTGCTTGCTATAGTGCATACTTCAACTCCCTGTCTTCAGCTTACCATGAGCATGAATGTTTTATGTGGGTGGCATTGTACGTGTGGACGTGTGTGTTAGGAGTGGGGGGCTGATCTGGTAAAAAGTGGACATAGCCTTTATGGAGGTACAGTCTGGAACTAAGGACTGACTCTGAACAAGTAGAGGCCTCATCTGTCTGCAGAAATTTAGGGGGACTTCTTCAAGCCGTGGAATGGGATTTTCCTCCTTTTATCTAGATCTCGAGATCTGTATCTGGAAAGGAGAATCTCATGCTGGGGGTAATTTTCCTCTTTGGAGTTTTCTACAATGAGCATTTATGGTTTTTAAAATCAGAAGATAGTATTTTGAAAAGTGTACTCATTCTAGGCCTCCCTGGTTGTAGCCTTAAGTTGGGAAGCATTTAACAAATCAGTCTCTCATAGTGACTGTTGATGACTAATAATGAATGAGGCGACATGTGCAGGGACATGTGGATTTTAGCACAAGCT
Organism: Procyon lotor; assembly: GCA_028646535.1. NCBI lineage: Eukaryota > Metazoa > Chordata > Mammalia > Carnivora > Procyonidae > Procyon > Procyon lotor. Next base: position 59,793,551 of record CM053609.1, read on the forward strand.
CCTGGAGACTAATTCTATAAGACAGAGGAATATAATTTCAACCAGAGTGAGAAAAACACCATTCAGACCAAGCAGCTCCATATTCTACCGACCTGAAGATAATTTTTCCCTTTAGCTAAAAATGTGGATAAGCTTTGGAATTGGTAGGAGGGGAATTATATTTCATGGAGACGTTTGAGAAAAGACAAAGAGCTCCCCAAGGCCTCCAAACACTTAACCTGTGAAAATTCGGGCTCTGTTTGAGAGAAATGGTGATAATATTTCCTAGTGGGTCTTGAGCAATCAGGAATTGTTTTATTTTGGAATTTTTTTATTAGACATTGGCAGCATAACTTTTTTTTTTTTTTTTTGTGCTCTCCTGTGTGGCTAAAACCTAAAATAACTTGAAGCTCAGAATCTGTGGATGTATCCTTCATAGGGGCAGGAATCATTTTTATGTTCCCCAGCTGCATTCCTAGGACTTTGGGCAAAGCCTAAGACTTAGAAAAAGATAATAATGACTAAGCATGGCTACTGTTATTGTTCACAATGTCACAGCTCTTGTTCTAAAGACTTTGTTTCTGGGGGTGCCTGGGTGGCTCAGTTGGTTGGGCATCTGACTCTTGATTTCAGCTCAGGTCCTTCAGGGTTGTGAGTTCAAGCCCTTGGCTTGAGTGAGTTCGCCCAGCGTGGAGTTCATTAAAAAAAAAACAACAAAAAACCACAGCCAGTTTGTTTTCTCACCCTTTTTTTCTTTAGGGTGAGAACCTTAAGGCTCTACTGTTTTAGAAGCCACTCAGTAAATAGAAGGGAGGAATGAAGCAAAGGGAGGAGAGAGGCCGAGAGGGAGGGAAACAGGGAGTTCCTGGTGGCGTTTGATCTAGTTTGTATTTTTTTCCCCCTGGTTGAGAGGATATAGTAGAGGTCAGTAATTCCCTTCAGAATTCGTTTGGAAACCCCTTGAAAATAAACGACAGATATTCTTCATCACGTGGAGAAGGATCAGGACTCCTGGCACCCTCATTCCTACCCCACACATTAGCCGGATCATTTGGGGGTCCGCCTTGAATTTAGCTTTAGCTCGGAAGCTCCCCGCTGAGAGGCTGGCGGGCGGAGCGGGTTCCCGAAGAGGCGCTTCCCATCCCTCGACACGAGAGGGCAGTATTTCAACAGACCTGAGCTTTCCAGCGCCTCGCGAGGTGTGCTCGCATTATCTCCAGCAAAAAGCCTATTTGGACTGATTATTTCAGCTCAAGAATTTGAGAGTCCAGGGAAGGATGCATTTTAATGACTCCAGGGAACGGATCAAATTAAACACATTATCCCGGATTTTCTTCCCTCGCCTGCTCTCACCCGCCTTCTCCGCGGCGTCTGTTTGCGCCGCGTGGGCCCCAGCCCCGGGGCCTCAGATCAGCCCCTCTGCAGAGCAGCAGCCCTTGCTAAAAAACCGAGGGCCAGAAAAGGCCTCCGCCGCTTGTCTTGGCGCAGATCCTCCAAGGTCACCTTCCAGCAAGATCAACTTAGGAACCTCTGGAGGTTGCGTGCCCGGCCCCCGGGTCTGCAGCTGGACGAATTACACAGGCCCAGGGTCGGCAGCGGGCTCAGGTGACCCAGGACGACTCACTGTTCTAGGAGCTTTACATAGATTATTTCTGATTCCCAACAGCCTTGCAAGAGAAACTGGATTGTCATGTGGTAGATGAGGAAACAGACTGGGAGGTTAAAAAACGTGCCCAAGGTCATGAAACTAGGAGATGCTGAACTGGGACTCATACCTGGATGTCTGGTCCCAAAGCCTGGAGTATGTACCTAGCATCTCCCCAAAGGGAAGCCGGTTTCTCTTATTCCTGTAAGAATCCCATGACACTTGGCCAGAACATTAAGTGGACACATTAAAAGACTTCCGGGGGCGGGGGCGATGAGAGGAGGGAAGGAGGCAAGGAGGAGCAGAGGGTCAGGCTCCTCTGGGCACCTCGAAGTTGAACCTGAAGTTCTATTTATCCTCTATCCTGTGTAGCTCCTGGAATAATCTGGCATTTAATGGGTGCTCACTGCTGCACAGGACAACTTAATTGGATTTAATGAAATTCGTGGCCCCTCAGGTTATTTGACAGATTTACTCATGATTTTAAAGAAGTTTGTTTCTGTCTCACCTTTATCTAGGCATTATTTCTGTGGAGCTTCTCCTTAAAACACTCTCAGAAACTCAGGAGTAAGTCTTGTAATTGTTTTCTCAGCTTTATCCTCCCTGATAAGATATGAGTGATTTTTTTTTTAGAGGCAGCACTAACTAATCAATCATAACAAACATCTGTAATCTGATTTTAGAGCAATCTGCATGATAACAGTTGGCCAAGGAGAAATAATTTCCTATCACAGTGGGATAACATGCAAATGAAATTTTCGACTCCGAGCTCCCTCACCTCATGGAATGTCAGAGAAGTAAGTACCAAGCAGAACGTGTTTATGAATGGGAAAGCCAATGGTGTTATAATTTCTGTTAGGTTATTCTCAATCTCGTTTTCCTAAGGAATAAAATAGCTCTAAACATTTCTAAATATTTCACTCCATATGGCCCAAGTCCCAAACTTAAAAATATCTACCAACTGCCCACAGAAAAGAGTTTTAAAAGAAAAATTATTGATTTTATTGGGAAATTTCCTCAGAAAAGTTTTGCCGGGGGTAAAACATGGGTGGCTTGCTCGGTGATGTAGTTCATGGTTCACACAAGGGTTGGACAATTACATTAGCCACGTCATGGAAGGTGTTGCACTTGGTGGAAAGTTGGACCAGAGGACCCCTGGGGAAGGTTCCACAGACTCCTTACAAAATCCTTGTAAATGAAGCACACACGTGGTGATTGCCTTAAATCTTAATAAAGTTCACCATATTGCCTTGGGAAGAGCCAGGACCAGTGACCGGTGGGTGACCTCCTCTACTGCGTCAGTGGGGGGCTCAGCAACCTTCTCCAGACAACTTGCTTGCCAACTCCCGCGAACAAGAACAGGCCACAGGCTGTGAATAAATACTTCAAAGAAAAATGAGAGAAAAACCACAATCTTTCAAAATGGGGCACTGCTGAGAGAAATGGGTTAAGACATAGTAGCTGTTCCTAAAATGAGAAAGCTCTGTGGCTTTCCTTACTATCTCGAAAACCAGCTGGTACATGACAGATGCCATTTTATCAGCTCAAATCCTGTAATTCTTTCTTTCCACCGTGAGCCCAAATGCGGTCCCTGTAGCAAGGGCACGGGAAGGCTGACACACAGTGACACGCTTCCCAGAGGTCTGCAGACCCCTGCCAGTTGGCAGTTGCTTCTGGATGAAGGGGGCAGCTGACCCCACATACAGCAGCAGCATAATCCGCTCGCTCACCCATTTAACCAGTCTTTCTTAAGTGTCCTCTGTGTGCCAGGCAAGGTGCTCGGGATAAATACATTAGAAAATACTAGTCATAATGGCTGTGAAGAAAATAAAGCACGAAGGCGGGAAAGTAAGGTCCTGTACTTCTTCAGATTCACTGGTGAGGGAGGCCTCCTGGAGGAGTGGCCTGAGCCACTGAGTGGCTGGCCAAGAAGCCAGCCAGGCACAAGTCTGGGCAAGAACATTCCAGGCCTGGGAAACAGCAGGTTCTGAGACTGAAAGGAGAAAACCTTGGTGAGCTTGAGAAACACGAAGAAGACTGGTGGGGCTGTTGAGTGGTGCGTGCAGAAGATTGTGGTGTGAGGTGAGGTCAGAGGGGCAGTGGTTGAATCCTGACTGCTCGTGGCACTGTGTAGACCCAGCCCCAGTCCTATGGGGGAATGGTGTTTCTGGATAGCCACCGCTGCTCAGCCTACTGCTTGATTTCAACCTTTCAGGGCACCATGAGGATCCAGATGTAATTACAGTTGGCAAGAATCGCCACATTTCCTCAGAAGGATCCCTCCTATGGGACCCTTGAATCTGAAGTCAGTTGAGGGGGGATCCCCACTCTTGTCCTTCATCAACTTCAAAGACCCCTCAAGGATTGTAATGCAAGGCCACCAGGGATTTTTCCCGTTATATCTCTGAAACCCACATAAGGGTTTTCCTCAGAGTCTCATCAGAACATCGCTCTTTGCTGATCTGAATAATTTTATGTTTTTATTTTTCGAAAGATTATTTATTTATTTGACAGAGAGAGAGAGAGAGACAGACAGTGAGAGAGGGATTACCAGCAAGGGAAGTGGGAGAAGGAGAAGCAGGCTTCTTGCTGAGCAGTGAGCCTGATGTGGGGCTCGATCCCAGGACCCTGGGATTGTGACCTGAGCCGAAGGCAGACCCTTAACCACTGAGCCACCAGGTGCCCCTATCTGAACAGTTTTAAAGCATCATGTTATTGCATGCATAACATTACATGTATAACTCAGGAACAGCGCAGAAGGGGAATGGTATCGATGGCTGTGAATGTTAGTACCTGGAACAGCCTGGAGCTCTCACCCAGCTCCCCCCCCAGCCCCCCTGCCCACAGGTGGATTTCTTCTCCTACTTCTCCACATTACACTTATATCCTATTCATAAAGGTAGGTGGAAAATTCTGATTTTCTGGAAGCTAGCTTTGAATGGAAACAATCAGAAGGCATCTAAAGAGAGTCCCACTGGGGCTGGGGCCTTGAGAGAAGGGTCTTCAGATACCCGTGGCCAGCTCACTGGTATGTGGAGCAAAATCAAGCCCAGACCACTCCTGCCCTTCCTTTCCCATCTTCCACAGTGGCAGTTTCATTTTATTTATTTTATTTTATGTTACTTTTCTTTATTTTTTTCAATTAACATATAATGTATTATTTGCTTCAGGGGTACAGGTCTGTGAATCATCAGGCTTACACAATTCACAGCACTCACCATAGCACATACCCTCCCCAGTGTCCATCACCCAGCCACCCTATCCCTACCCTCCCATCCCCAGGAACCCTCAGTTTGTTTCCTGAGATTAAGAGTCTCTTATGGTTTGTCTCCCTCCTGATCCCATCATGTTTCATTTTTTCCCTCCCTACCCACCATGACCCCCCGCCCTGCCTCTCAAATTCCTCATATCAGAGAGATCATATGATAATTGTCTTTCTCTGATTGACTTATTTTGCTTAGCATAATACCCTTTAGTTCTATCCATGTCATTGCAAATGGCAAGATTTTGGGGGTTTTTTGATGGCTGTATAGCATTCTATTGTATATATGTACCACATCTTCTTTATCCATTTGTCTATTGTTGGACATCTAGGTTCTTTCTATAGTTTGGCTATTGTGGACATTGCTGCTATAAACATTGGGTGCACCTGCCCCTTTGGATCACTACATTTGTATCTTTAGGTAAATACCCAGTAGTGCGATTGCTGGATCATAGGGTAGCTCTATTTACAACTTTTTGAGGAACCTCCATACTGTTTTCCAGAGTGGCTGTACCAGCTTGCATTCCCACCAACAGTGTAGGAGGGTTCCCCTTTCTCCGCATCCTCGTCAACATCTGTCGTTTCCTGACCTGCTAATTTTAGCCATTCTGACTGGTGTGAGGTGGTATCTCACTGTGGTTTTGATTTGTATTTCCCTGATGGCGAGTGATGTTGAGCACTTTTTCATGTGTCTCTTGGCCATTTTGATGTCTCCTTTGCAGAAATGTCTGTTCATGTCTCCTGCCCATTTCTTGATTGGGTTATTTTTTCTTTGGGTATAGAATTTGGTAAGTTCTTTATAGATTTTGGATACTAGCCCTTTATCTGATATGTCATTTGCAAATATCTTCTCCCATTCTGTCAGCTGTGTTTTGGTTTTGTTGACTGTTTCCTTTGCTGTGCAAAAGCTTTTGATCTTGATGAAGTCCCAATAGTTCATTTTTGCCCTTGCTTCCCTTGCCTTTGGAGATGTTTCTAGGAAGAAGTTGCTGCAGCTGAGGTTGAAGAGGCCTGTGTTCTCCTCAAGGATTCTGCTGGATTCCTGTCTCACATTGAAGACTTTCATCCGTTTTGAGTCTATTTTTGTATTTGGTGTAAGGAAATGGTCCAGTTTCATTCTTCTGCATATGGCTGTCCAGTTGTCCCCAACATCATTTGTTGAAGAAGCTGTCCTTTTTCCATTGGACATTCTTTCCTGCTTTGTTGAAGATTAGTTGACCGTAGAGTTAAGGGTCCTTTTCTGGACTCTCTATTGTGTTCCATTGATCTATGTGTCTGCTTTTGTGCCAGTACCATACTGTTTTGATGATTACAGCTTTGTAATAGAGCTTGAAGTCTGGAATTGTGATGCCACCAACTTTGGTTTTCTTTTTCAACATCCCTCTGGCTATTCGTGGTCTTTTCTGGTTCCATATAAATTTTAGGATTATTCCATTTCTTTGAAAAACACTGATGGTATTTTGCTAGCAATTGCATTAAATGTGTAGATTTCTTTAGGTAGCATAAACTTTTTCACATTTCTTCTTCCAGTCCACGAGCTTGGAACATTTTCCATTTCTTTCTTTTTTTTTTTTTTAAGATTTTTTTTTGTTTTTTTGTTTTTTATTTATTTACTTGTTAGAGAGAGAGAGAGCGAGAGAGAGCGCACAAGCAAGCAGAGAGGTAGGCAGAAGCAGAGAGAGAAGCAGGCCCCCCGCTGAGCAAGGAGACCGATGCAGGACTTGATCCCAGGACCCCAGGACCATGACCTGAGCTGAAGGCAGTGGCTTAACCAACTGAGTCACCCAGGCATCCTACGTTTTTCCATTTCTTTGTGTCTTTCTCAATTTCTTTCATGAGTCCTTTATAGTTTTCTGAGTACAGATTCTTTGCCTCTTTAGTTAGGTTTCTTCCTAGGTATCTTATGGTCTTGGGTGTAATTGTAAATGGTAATGACTCCTTCATTTCTCTTTCTTTCTGTCTTGCTGTTGGTGTATAGAAATGCAACTGATTTCTGAGAATTGATTTTATGTTCTGACCCTTTACTGAATTCCTTTATGAGTTCTAGCAGTTTTGGGGTGGAGTCTTTTGGGTTTTCCAGATAAAGTATCATATCATCTGCAAAGAGTGAGACTTTGACTTCTTCTTTGGTGATTTGGATGCCTTTTATTTCTTTTTGTTGTCTGATTGTTGAGGCTAGGACTTCTAGTACTATGTTGAATAATAGTGGTGATAGTGGACATCTCTGCTGTGTTCCTGACCTTAGAGGAAAAGCTCTCAGTTTTTCCCCATTGAGAATGATATTTGCTGTGGGTTTTCATAAATGGCTTTGATGATATTGAGGTATGTACCCTCTATCCCTATACTGTGAAGAGTTTTGATCAAGAAAGGATGCTGTACTGTGTCAAATGCTTTTTCAGCATCTATTGAGAATATCATATGGTTCCTGTTCTTTCTTTCTTTTTTTTTTTTTTTTTAAAGATTTTATTTATTTATTTATTTGACAGAGAGGAGAGAGAGCGCAAGAGGCAGAGAGGCAGGCAGAGGGAGAGGAGGAAGCAGGCTCCCTTCCGAGCAGAGAGCCCGATGTGGGGCTTGATCCCAGGACCCTGAGATCATGACCTGAGCTGAAGGCAGAAGCTTTAACCCACTGAGCCACCCAGGTGCCCCCCTGTTCTTTCTTTTATTAATGTATTATATCACATGATTGATTTGCAGATGTTGAACCAACCTTGCAGCCCAGGAATAAATCCCACTTGGTCGTGGTGAATAATCCTTCGAATGTACTGTTGGATCTTATTGGCTAGTGTATATATATATATACATATGTATATATATTAGACTAGTGAATAGAATAGAGCCACACACTTGATTTTGGGTGTATTTTGGTGTGTTAGAAGAAACTACCTCCCAAAATTTTAAAGAAAGAAAAACTTATATATATATATACAAAAAGAAGGGTAAACATGATGAAGGGATGGGATATGACTGTAAAGATGAAAATTAAAGAAGATTCTAAAAAAGGAATTGATAAGAAGTTGGTTGATAAAAGGAAAAAAAAAAAAGGAAACAATGTGATCAGGCTGGAGACTAGAATGAAGCCATGCAATAGATTTAGGGTATATTTTGATCTATTAGAAGAAACTGTATCCCAAAATTTTAAAGAAAGAAAAACCTATGTGTATACAAGAAATAAGGTTAAATACAATAAAGGGATAGAATATGACTATAACAATGAAAATTAAAAAAGATTTTTAAAAAGGTATTGATAAGATAAAATAGTTAAAAATGTTAAAATAGGAAAGAGGAAAAATTTAAAAAAATAGAATAAGAAAAAAATAGAAGTAAAAAAATTAACTTTGAAAGAGTAAGGAATCGTCGGAAGAAAGCCATGATTTCTATGTATTGCTTTCCTCTAGTTCTAGAGTTCCACAGTTCTCATTGATCGGTGAACTTGGTCTTGGCTGGATGGTCTTACTGAACTTCTGGAGGACGGGTCTGTTGCAGTGATTCTCAAATGTCTTTGCCCCAGGTGGAGTTACACCACCCTTGCCAGGGGCCAGGGTAAGTAATCTGCTTGGGCTTTCTGTACAGCTTTGGATGGGAATGAAAATGGCAGCCTCCCAATCTCTGGCCCTAGAGGAGCCAAGAGCTCAGGGCTGCACTACTCAGTGCACCCTCAGAGAAAAGCAGTCAATCCCTCCTGTCTCCCTGGTCTCTGGCCGCACTCCCTGCTCACCTGGCCTGTGGCCAAGCATTTCTGTCTCTGGCGCATGGCCTCATTTGGAGTCTCCAATCCCAGCACATTCCTGCAGTGCGCTCCCATACCACTCCTCCCAGAGGAGGAAGGTGAATCTCCCTGGATCTGCCACTTTTGGGGTCCCTGCCTGAAGAGCAGTGGCTGACTATGCCTCGGATCATGGTTTAAGGTAACTCCGAGCTGTTAGCTCACTCCTTGGCTCTTTTGCAGTGGGCTTCCCTGCTGTGATACCTGGGAGCTCTGCCACCATCAGATACCCCCAGTCTTTTTGTGTCCCCGTGGGTCCTGAGACCACACTGTTCCCATAGGGCTCCACCCTCCACTTAGCCTCTGGAGCTAAGTGATGTCCCTCAGTGTAGTTGACTTCTAAAAGTTCTGACTATGTGCTCTGCTGCTCTACTGCTTGCTGGGAGCCGACCCCTACCCCCGTGGTGTCTCTTTCCGTATATCGCCTCGGATACACTTCTCTGCACCTCCTACCTTCTAGAAGGTGGTTGATTTTCTGTTCCTAGAATTGCTGCTCTTCTTCTCTTTGATCTCCTCTTGAGTTTGTACGTGTTCAGAATGGCTTGATAACTACCTAGCTGAACTCCTGGGACCTGATAATATTTAGGTCTCCATTCCTCTGCCATCTTGTTCCTCCCACAGTTTCATTTTAGAAGTAAGTGTCCCCCTTGCTTTGGCCTCTGCCCTGTGTCCCCGTGTTGCTTTGAGCTGGCTGCCCACCAGTCCTTCCAGGTGACCCCCAAGGTGGTGGTGAGGGGGCAGGTTCAGCAGCCTGGAGTTGAAGCCCAGCTGTGCTTCTGACAAGCAGTGTGTCTTGGACCATAACTTAACCTCTTCCAGCCATAGGGCATTCATTTGTAAAACCTCTTGACTTAGTTGACTATAAGCACTGTCATTGGACTAGATGTGAATGGCTAATGGTTCTCCTTGTGAGTGCTCTCGCGGGATGGATGTTTGGAAGGATTGTGAGACCCCTCTGCTGCAGCGTTGGCAAACCCAGGTGCTGACCTCGAGTCCTGAATCTTAATCTCTGTGATCTTCCTACTTATCTATATGTCTGCACCCTTCTCCCTGGTTGTCAGAACATCCAGATGGAAAGAGAAAGAAATGGTTAATATTTGTTTTTGTTTTCTATTGTCTGATTTCCAAACTAGTTAATTAGGAATCAAAAAGGAAGATCCTAAGGGGAGCAAAACATAGTATATGGCGTCATAAAGATTAATAAGAACTGGGGGAGAAGCTGACACCATGCCTTCCTCCCCAGGAATGAGTAGGAGGGTCATCTGGGGTGGGGGAGATGGGAAGCAGAAGGTGATCCCGGACACAACTGTGGAGGCAGCCGGAAGCTATGTGAAAAAGAGAGTGACTTGGAGGGGGGATGAATGAGAATAGTGATGACAGTGAGAGGCAAAGCACCACCCCAAAAAAATCCCACCCAAAACTGAGACCAGTGTATTGCTGGACTGTTAGGAAGAAGGAACTTTATTACACACTTTATGTAACCAATTATAATTAATATCAGCACGGGAGGGTGATTGAGTTGGAGTGAGTCCAATATAGAGCATCCTTTCCCCCAGCCTTTAGAGCACGATCCAGGTACTTTGAGAGACAGATAAGTGGTTTGATTTGGGAAGCCCAAAACATGAAGCTTTGACTGAGTGACTTTAGGGCATTGGTGGGATAAACATGGGTCATGTGATTTTTTTTTATTTAACTCTGGGGTTTCACAGGGCTTTGGTGCACCGTGTGACTAGTTTTTACAGTTATGCGATTGTCCTCTGCTGGGTGGCAGTTTTAGGGCTGGGATTTTGAGGAAGCATAGTCCAAGGGGATTTTGACCTAGCAGCTAACGGCAGCTTTCCCCACAGGCAAGCAACTGTTTTTCTACAGGTAAGGCACCAAGTTCCAGCCTTACAAACATGTAGGCATTGCGTTGGGCTCAATGAACAATGGAGGCAAGGTTTTCAGTAGAGGGAAAAGAGACTGTTTTCTTACATCAGCTTTTAGGTATAGGGAATGGAATAATTTCTTTATTGCTTGGCTGCAAATGTACAGTACAAGATTTTAGAAAGCAGAAGAAGCTACATTTCATGTGCTCTAAAGATCATTTATGCGTGAGGTTCTAGATTTAAAATGATGTGTGAGGCATAACCAGGCAGTAGTAGATGAACCACACAACCTTGGGTCCTCTCTTAGACTATTTTGAGAACTCATCGAGAAACCATCCTGGGAGCGAGAGGGGCATTATACAATTATAAAGTGGTCAATCCACCAAGAAGATGTAACTATTCTAAATGGATAGGAACCTAACAACAGAGATTCAAAGTCCATGAAGCACACACTCACAGAGCTAAAAGAAGGCACAAATCCACAAATATAGTTGCAAATTTCAACACACTTCTCCCAGTAATAGAAAAAGTAGACAGAAAATGAGTGAAGATGTAGAAATCTTAAACAACATTATCAGTCAAGTTGACCTAATTGATGTTTATAGATTACATCATTCCAAAACAGTAGAACACTCACCCTTTTCAAAACAGCAAAGCACATGTTTTCAAACATAAAATAGTCATCAAGATTCTGAGTCATAAGTCTCCATAAATTTAAAAGCTCAAATTTACACAAGAGAAGTAAATTAGCAGACACGTTTCTAATTAGGAATTAATTAGAAATCCACAAGGGAGGGAGAAAAAAGAAAATCAACCAGAGAAATATATCTAAAAAATTCAAGTTAAAAGCATATTTTTAAAAATTACACATGGGCCAAAGAAGAGCTCACAGAAAACGAATGTTTTTGAAGTGAATGAAATCGAAAGCACAACATATCAAAATTTGGAGGTGTATTTTTTTTAATTTTTTAAAACTTTTTTTAAAAATTTTTTTATTTATTTGACAGAGAGAAACACAGCGAGAGAGGGAACACAAGCAGAGGGAATGGTAGCGGGAGAAGCAGGCTTCTTGCAGAGCAGGGAGCCCGATGTGGGGCTCGATCCCAGGACCCCGGGATCATGACCTGAGCTGAAGGCAGACGCCTAATGACTGAGCCACCCAGGCGCCCCTGGAGGTGTATTTAAAGCAGTATTTTGAGGGAACTTTATAGCATTAAATACTTTTAATATAAAAGAAGAAATATTTCAAATAAAAGCAATCTAAAATTCTACCTTAAGGAACTAGAAAAGAGAGCAAAATAAACCTAAGGCAAAAAGAAGGAAGGGATCACTAGAGAGAATACTGGAAATCCATAAAATAGGAAATGAACAAATAATAGAGAAAAACAATGAAATCAAATTTCACTGCAGTAGGCTGAGTACTGGCTGCCCAAAGACACCCATGACCTGGGAATCTGTTAATTTACAGGATAAGAGGGACTTTGCAGATGTGATTTTTTAAGGATCTTGAACTGGAGAGATTATCTTGGAATATTGGGATGAGCCCATTGTAATCACAAGCATCCTAATTACAGGGGATGGAAAGGTCAGGGTTAGACTAACGATGGTAGAAGCAAGAAGGTACAACATGCAGGGAGGGGTCATGGGCCAAAGAATGCAGGTTAGCTTCTAGAAACTGAAAATCTCACACTCAATCCTCTCTCTCTCAATCTCAAAAAAAAAAAAAAAAAAAAAAAATGAGAACAGCCTCTTTAAAAAACAGTGTCTGGCAGTTTCTTAAATAGTTAAATATACACTTACAATATGGCCCAGAAATTCCACTCCTAGGTGTTTATGCAAGAGAATTAAAAAATGTGTTCATAGAAAGACTTATATGTGTATATTCAGAATTGTCCCAGTCTTGAAACTACCCAAATAGCCATTAACTACTGGTAGTTGGACAAATTTTGTACATTCATACAATAATATTACTCAGGGATAAAAATAAGCTGCTCCTGGTACGTGCAACAACCTGAACGAATCTCAAAAGCCGGTCATGCTTGTGCTCTCTCTCACTATCTCAAGTAAATGAGTGAAATCTTAAAAAAAAAACAAACAAACAAACCAAAAAACTGTCCTTTGTGTGTCTTTGAAGTTCTCTCCACCCACAGCCCACAGGACTCACTGATCTGCTCTCTGTCTTCTCAGGTTTGATATAAATAGTTCATTTATATCAGGGTAGGTGGTCTTCTAGGGCCGGCCAAGAAATTATTTCTGAGGGCCGCCTGGGTGGCTCAGTTTTTTAGCATCTGCCTTTGGCTCGGGTCATGATCCCAGGGTCCTGGGATCGAGCCCCGCATCGGGCTCCCTGTTCGGCAGTAAGCCTGCTTCTCCCGCTACCATTCCCTCTGCTTGTGTTCCCTCTCTCACTGTGTTTCTCTCTGTCAAATAAATAAAATCTTAAAAAAAAAAAAAGAAATTATTTCTGAGGTTCTGCTGTCTAGATGCTGTCACCGTGTTCCTACACAGCTCCACTGCCATGAATTCATTTGTTGAAACGGAGTCAAGGAAGACAATATTATTCACATTATCAGCTGGAGGCTCTCCATCAGAAATGAGTCAAGAATAAGAAGCGACAAAGACTCAGGTTAGTTTCAGATGTCAGATGTCTGTTACACCCAAATGTGCTTCCAAAAGTAGTGGCTCATGTCAACGTTTGGATTCTCTATGGCAAATATATGGACTATCCGACTACCCATTCATGATCACAGATAATCAAGAGTCAGCGTTGCTTGGGAGAGATCTCAAATGGAAGACATTTCCCCAACTGGATAGAGGCAAACAGCTACAAAGCATCTTCAATCTGATTTCTAAGTTTTGCAATTGCAAAGATGTACATCTCCCCTTCTAGGACCATATTTTGTGATTAACTATGCAATTTCTTTTCTTTTTATAGCCTTTGGATCTCTAAGATTAAATTCGCTATATGTCAATAAATTCTATATTCTCAGTATTTCAACCAAACCGTGCCACTTCCTGAGATTAATTGTTGGAACTCAGATGAGGACACAGCCCTGGGGAAGAAGATAAAATACAAGGGTAGTGAAGTGCAGGCTTTTGTGTATCATTGAATCTTTTCCTGGTGGATTGGTCCCCTAACGTTTCCCCTAACATAAGATTGGGTCAGAATCAGGCATTGTAGTCATTAACATGTACAACCTGGAAACAGAAGTCATCTAGCAGGACTGCCCACTAGGATTCTGTGTGTGCTGGCCCAGCACCAAGGCCCACCTTCAAGATAGATGAAGGTAAGTGAGAAGGCCAAAAATCATGGCAGATTTGGGGCGCCTGGGTGGCTCAGTGGGTTAAAGCCTCTGCCTTCAGCTCAGGTCATGATTCCAGGGTCCTGGGATTGAGCCCCGGGGCTCTCTGCTCAGCAGGGAGCCTGCTTCCCTCTCTCTCTGCCTGCCTCTCTGCCTACTTACGATCTCTCTCCTCTCTGTCAAATAAATAAATAAATAAATAAAATCTTAAAAAAAAAATCATGGCAAGATTCATCAAGAGTTGACACCTAGAAAGAAAATCAGATCAGCAATTTTTTACAGTCCAAAAAAAAAAAAAAGAAACTTTTTACAGTCTATTGTTAGTTTATAAACATGTTCACTGATAGATTTCCAAAACTTTCTTTATTCTCAATTGTTGAGAACTTAAAAATCTTGAAAGTCATTTTTTATTCTTTTTTAATTTGAAGATGGTATAATTTTGAACCATAAACCATAATACAACTGAGAAATTATTGAAAACTAAGAACATTCAGTGAGGTGATTATTTTCACAAATAGATAATTAAAAATAACTTTCCTATGGAAGAATAATAACCAACTAGAAAAATACAATGAGAAAACTACAAAAGCAAGATTGTATAGAACTTAAATGAAGAAAATCAGAGAAATCTACTCAGGAATAGAATACTTTAATAAATGAAAAAGCATGTTTCTGGATGAGAAACAAAATTTGTAAAGTTAACAAGTTTTCCCAAATTGTTTCTAGAATTCACCTATTTCAATCAAATCACCAGTGTAAAACTTTAGGAAACCTGAAAAGAGCAAAACTGATGAAGAATCTTTAATATAATACACCCCAGCATCAGTCCTGGGAAGGCATCACTGGCCTTGCCTCTGGGCAGACAAGTCGGGCAAGTCTGGATGACAAGAGGCCAAAGAGAACAAATTTCCACTACAGTGAAGACACTGGAGTCCTGTCTCTCTCAGGGGGCAGTGTGAGCTAGCCGCTGGAGACACTTTCTAAAAATAAAACAGAGAGTCATCTTATCTACAGAGACTGGGCCTCCATGTCGTCCACAGGGGCATTTAATCCATAATTTGTCTGCACATTTACAATGAAATACTATATATGTACATTTGCAATGAAAGTATTCTTAGTATTGCTGCACTTGTAATTCAGTCAAACACAAGAAAGAATAAGGGGTAGAAGGGAAAGATAAAATCCTGGACAGGATTTCTACGTCCTTTCCAGTGTTCTAGAATTTGATGACACTGATACCTTCAGGGTAGTTTTCTTTTACTTACGGTTTTAAGGGATTTTAAGTAATTGATTCTTTTTTTTTTTTCTCAAGATAAAGTGCTTTTTAAAAGGGGGGAAAATGTTTCCCTAAGGTAACCAGGCTCTGGTTGAAGGAGACAGCAGGAGGAGGGATTAGGATAAGGGGTGTGTGTGTATGTGTTGATGTGACAAATAGAGTTGCTTAGATAGAATTAACTGAGTCTGAAAGCTGGGAATTGGGGAGAGTGGCAAGGGCAGACACCAGAAGAAATTACAAAAGAAGAGAAAGAAAATTTGATTGAGATAGATAATAAATGCTTTTTATTTTTAGTTTTTAAAAAAATATTTTTTTATTTGACAGAGAGATTGAGAGAGACCATAAGGAGGCAGAGAGGCAGGCAGAGGGAGAGGAAGAAGCAGGCTCCCTGCTGAGCAGAGACCCTGATGTGGGGCTCGATCCCAGGACCCTGTGATCATGACCTGAGCCGAAGGCAGAGGCTTTAACCCACTGAGCCACCCAAGTGCCCCTAATAAATGCTTTTAAAAAAAAGACTATTTGAGAGTGTGAGAGAGAGAGAGAGAGAGAGAGAAAGCGAGCACATAAGCAGGTGGAGGGGCAGAGGGAGAGGGAGAATCAGACTCCCAGCTGAGCAGGGAGCCCGACGCAGGGCTTGATCCCAGAAACCCGGGACCATGACCCAAGCCGAAGGCAGATGCCTAACCAGCTGAGCCATCCAGGTGCCCCTAGATGCATAATTTCTTAAATTGCCCCTTGATGGTGTTTACTCAGAACTGTGTCACTTCTTGAATGGGGGGACGACTCTAGAAGTTTCCAGGAGGCTGGGTAGAAGGTGCTTTGTAAATGCCCATTCATGCATATGACAGCCCATGAAGTGAATGTTCATAACTAAGAGCATGCAAATGAATTGATTTATATATCAGCTAGACCAGCTAAGTTTTAGCAATGCCAGGTCTTTGTGCCCTTGGGTATTATTTGGAGGCAAATGAGAAGCTTCTAGATCCTCATGGTGCCTTCCAGCCACTACTGAATTTTTGGCCTGGGTTGATTTCCCTCTTTGTATGGGCTCAGCCAGCATCTCAGTGGCTCGGCAGTTAAGGCACAGGGGAGAGAACTCCTGCCTTTTTACAAATTGTTCATGAATTTTCAAGTGTGCCTGTTGGCCACTGATAGTGGCAGCTTCCTTAGACCTCCTACTGGATAATACTCTTGGACATGGTTGCTGGAGAGGCAGTAAATCAACTGAACTCCTTGTCCAGCAGTCAGATCAAAAGGAGACAAGCAGGGCCGTGCCAAGTTTAATTCACAAAATATCCCAAGGAAATGAATGCAAGTGTAACCCTGACTGCTGTCTGCGAGGACAGGCAGCCCCTATCTCTTCTATGATGACATCCGCTGCGGAGCAAATCGTCCTGGAGCTGAATATCAGTTTGAGAGAAGGTAGGTATGGAGGGGTCAGCACTCATCACAAAGTGTCAGAACCCCAGCTGACAAGAGACCAGAACTACCAAAGGATTCATTTCTGAATTGCAAAGAGATAAATATGAAATTCAAAGAGCTTGTAGGGATTCATAATTAGCGATCAAATTCCTTTTGCAAATAGAACATTGCATTCCTCTTTGCAATGCTGTGCCTTTTGCTAGCCAAGTCTCCCGGACTGGGTTAGTTCTGAGTCACTCAATTGAGTTTCCAGAGACTTTCAGAGGAAAGCCCCAAATCCAGCTGAAAGAGGGACAAACACATTTAAGTGGAAAATTGGATCCTCCTATCTGATAGCCTGTTGCATTTCTACTTTGGCTTACTTACTTGCAAATAAAACTTTCTACAAAAATCTAATGGAGAAACTCAACAATAAAGTTTTATATTTATTCCTGTGAATATCGGCAATGGTGAAAACCTTATCCCAAAATTAATAAAGAGGAGCTGTCCTGATTAATAACCTTCTGTACTTACAAAGCCCCAAGCAAGTTCAGGAAATTTTGTGATGAACACAAATGTATTAACTCTGTAGCACATCTTACTGCATTTTGGGTCCAATCTGACCTACCAGAGTCAGAGCTTTGGGGCACCATGGTGTCATTTTTATGAAGGTAAAATCATTAGCAGCGCCTTGGCATTCAGGGTAAGCTTCCATTCTGATCTTGATCTTTTTCCTTTTCTTCTTTTCCTCACCTTTTGTATTATTATTCTACCTTCTTTCTCATTCTGGGGAAGCAGGCTTCCGGTCACTCCGATGATGAGCTGATGACTGATGGGGCCTGTCCCTGCAAGGATTATTTTGTCTTCTTCCTTCCCATCAAGTCCTTTTAGGTTTCAAATCATTGGCCTAGGGATAATCTCCCCACTCCCCGTCCTTTCTCCTCTCTGAACATCTCTTGCATTTAGCTTTGTACAAGAACTAACACAAATTCGGCGCAACCGCTTTGTGAAACTCTTTGGAAGTACCTGCAAAAGCTAGTCATATGCACGCCCCCTGACCCAGCAGGTCTACCACGCATGTGCCCCCAATCCAAACGCGCATGCGTGCACCAAAGAGACGCGTGTGGGTCCTCATGACAGCTCTCTTCAGAGTAGTGAAAACCTGGAACTAACCCATCACAAGTAGTCCATTAAAAATGGTATTATATTAATAAATAAAATACAGCAATGAGAATGAACAAACTGCAACTAAGAAGGTGAATTACCTTCACAAAGATAATATTGAGCCACAGAATCCACACATAAGAGTATACCTACCATCAAAAATAGGCCAAACTAATTTATGGTGTTAGAAGTCAGGATAATAGGAGTGGGGGCCGGATAGGAGGAATGGGGGTCAGATGCTGACAGGGAGGAGACAACACCAGGGCTTCTAGGATACCAAGTCGGTCCGGTTCTTGATCTAAGTGTTGCTTATATAGTTGTGTTCATGTTGTATACTTTTCCATTTGTATGTTGTGTTACAATAAAATATCTTTTACTTTAGAAGAAAAAAGCCAAACACTGAAAATCATTCTGAGATACATTCATGTTTTTGGGGAAAAAAAAATGTAACCTTTTCTGTACAAAATTTTGCAACCAAACAGCAAGCTCACTTCTACCATGGACCCAACTACCTTTGGCTAATTATCTTAGTCACTGGCGGGGCTTTCCACCTAGCTAAAAACATTTCTAGAATTGCTAAGTGTAATACCTACACAAACTCAATCTATATTTGAGAGGCTCTTGTGTGCCAGGCATTGTGTCAGTTACCAGAGTTAAAATAATGGAAAAAACCCAGTCCTGCCCTCAGAGAACCCCTTGTCTATTCTATTTCTGGGCTTCCCTACTCTCCTGCCTTTCTCCACTCAGACTGCATCCCACACACTGTGCTGAGCCCACCATGTTTCTCTATCTTCCTCTCTTTTCTCCTGTGAATATACCAGCTTTCTACTCATGGAACCATAATTTGATGGGGTTGAAATTGCTGGGCCACTAAGGTAAGAGGCCCGCTGAGAACTGGATTTCAGATGTCTCTAGTCACACACCCCTCCCATCTCCCAGATGTATGGATCTCCATCATCGCTACTCCTGTCCAGCTACTCACTGCTAACGCTAACTGGTACCCGAAAATGTAGTTCAGATGTGTACAACTCTGGATGCTCTATTAACCTTTCAGGTCACTATATGACCAGTAAAACAGACCGAAGTAATTTGAAGAATTATATCCAAGTGGCAGAAAACATTCAACCATCATCCAGAAGTGCTCACTAGTAAATTAAGAATTTCCCAGAAATATGCCTATTATTTCGATGCTGAGGTATTCTAACTTGGTGGCTCCAGGCCTGGGGCCCTTGGGTCTCTAGGTAGGAACCAGGTCTTTAAGTTATTTGCAGTATGTTAACAAACCTCACAGAAATTGCACTTACCCGCAGTAAGGTTTACAGGCTAAGTAAAAGGTGAATGCTTATGTGTGATTAGAAATAACCTTTGTGTTGTATACTTAGTGACTGCATGGTGACTACAGGTTCTGATTGGTAGTTTCCCATGACTTTGATACATGAAAATTGGTAAACAAATTAATAGTTACTAAACAGGTCGAGCTTTCTTGAAAGATCAGCTTCAAAATTTGTGTGTGTCTATGTGTGTTGGGGGTGGGGGGGCCTTGGGGTTAATAAAATAATGCAATGTCTTCCTGGTAGTGAGAAATTTGATGTCTAAAGATCTAGTTTAAAGCGTCTTGCCCTTCTGCAGGGCCAGCAGAGGGCGCTGGGATTAAATTATTCCCTCTTGAGCCATTCTTGTTTCAAGGGCACAAGTTAACAAAGGAGTGGAGGACCAGGACCAGGGTGGAGGAGGAGGAGGACCTCTGTGGATGGGAGAATGAGCCCCTGGGGATGGCAAGTCCATTTCATGGGAGAGCTTTTCGGGCATAGGAGACGTAACACGCAACAAGGAAAGAACAGTATTTTGGAGGCAGTTCTGTTTTTACTCTGGTCTATATTGGCCCACAATTGTTCAGAAACAGACCACCCCTCAGTGTCTGTCCATCTGGGGCATAACTCAATGGATAAGTCCACCTCTGACCTCCTGAAGTGTCATTGCCATCAAAAGGATCAGAGGTATGAACATGTTAAAACAGTGAAGTTGTCTTGGCATTTCTGGGCTTTGTTCCTTCTCCTCCTCTCCTTACTCTTCCTCCAAGGGTGACCCTGGAGGAATTATTTCAGGCATTAATAAGTAGGAAAGGGATGTTCTTTTCTTCGGTTGGGGCTTATAAATCCCCACTACTTCCTGCCCACAACATAGAAGGAAGGTGCAGCCTGCTCTCACATCCTGAAGGAGGCTCTTCTGCAGAGAACAGTGTGGTCAGTGTAGTCTGCACTCCATCATTCAACTTCCTCTACGTGACTGGTTATCTCTTTCTGGAGGCACTAGCGTGGGTCATCTTGCCTTACTGCATTTTATAACTCTGTGTTCTACTAATTACTATTCTACACATTCACAGGGAGTTTCTTTAGGGCACTTAACCTGCTTAATTATAAGAATTCTCGTATTCATCATTTCTTCACATTTTAGATCTTCCTACAGTGTTCAAATTTGTTTACTCCAGCTGGGTACTTGACTTTCAAACTGATTATATTTATTTGAACTTTCAAAAGTGTGACTTTTGGGCTTGCTTTGGCAGCACATAGACTGAAATTGGAACAATTCAGAGATCGTTATCCCTGGATAAGGATGACACGCAGATCCGTGAAGCGTTCCATATTTTTATGAGATCTGCTGTCACTGGAGAGGCAATGTCCTGGGTCCAAAGTCAGTGGCTTGCATTGCCAAGTTGGAAAATGCAAAGGCTAAAGAACTGGCCACCAAACTGGGTTAAGTGGGTGCTGTTGAATGTTCTGTACCTAAAAGTAATCAAAAGTTCTCTTTCACGGGTGCCTGGGTGGCTCAGTGGGTTAAGGCCTCTGCCTTTAGCTCAGGTCATGATCTCAGGGTCCTGGGATCGAGCCCCGCATCAAGCTCTCTTCTCAGCAGGGAGCCTGCTTCCCCCTCTCTCTCTGCCTGCCTCTGCCTACTCATGATCTCCCTCTCTGTCAAATAAATAAATAAAATCTTAAAAAAAAAAGTTCTCTTTCAGCCGGTGTCAAAAAATACGTGACTTTTTAAAATAAGTACTCTGTGACTGGAATAATAACCCTAGAGTTCTGAGTCCACGTAAGAACCAGAATGGGCGAGCCCCTTGGAGGTAGCCTATAACTCCTTCTATGGCATCCCTAACCATAGTGATCTTCCTCACATGTTAAAACTTCTTATGATGGGGTGGGGAGGGCGCTATCACTCCCAGGGAAGAATTTCTGGTCACATGATATTAAATAGAAATCTGCTTCTTTGAATTGTCCAACAATTCATCATAGATGCAAGTTCTGCCTCTCCATGTTCCAAATATTTGAAAACTACTATCCAATTTTCCTTCTAATTTTCTTTTTCCTAGAGGCTCAACATCTCAAGATTTTTAATAATGTCTCCTATGGCATGAAGTTCTCCCCACTCCTTTATCATCATGAAAGGAAATCTTTTATTTGTCAGTAGCTTATAAAATAAACTCTGTCCATATTCCTCTACCAGACGAGAAGATGCCCAGTTTATTGGGGATTCACAGAGCTTAGTCTGGTATGGAGGTGAGTCTGGAATGATCATGGAGCTGCAGGGTTTGCAGCCAAGAGAATGCTAGAAGTCAGTGACCTCGGGCACAGCTGGGATTCAAGGCCAAACTGGTAATTCAAGCACAGCATCTGAATCTACTGTCACTGGGCCAAGAGGTAAGAAACCGGCTCAGAATTGGGTTCAGAGCAGCACTGGGCTCCCTGAGGCACTGGGACAGCCCCTGTTTCGTCACCATAGGGCAAGGAAAGGGCTGTATGTGTCTAGCGGTTTCTATCACTGTATCCATGGGGATGTGTGATCAGCCATTCTTAGCTCCAACCGATTGCATCTTCTAAAGACATAACCAATAGTTGCTGATCATTCCTTAGTGATCCACAGCTGGTGAGAAAGGTTTGCTTTTTATGGTGAGGTATTTGTTGAGCTCAGTAAAGATTTTGTGGCTTTTTTTCTGTCACACAGAGGGGTGTACATGGTGGTTTTGCTGACACCACTCCTGATACCAAATGTGTGGGGTTTCCCATGCCAGCTCTCCAGCTCTCCGGCACCAGCTGGGTGTCCGACAGTTCAATCCAATTTCAACACTATCCGGAATTAGCACAGACCTCACAGGTCTGGGGCTCAGCCCAAGACTGCCCTACTTCAGTCATCAGCTCCAAGTAGGGTACCCAGATTACCTACCCTTCTGTCTGGCTGACTACAAACTTGGGGTTCTCATGACTGCCCCCCAGTTTTGCTAATTTGCTATATTGACTCATAGAACTTAGGAACATACGTTACTTACTGTTTGCCAGTTTATTATGGAGGATACAACTGGAGAACAGCCAAATGGAAGGGCAAAGTGTGGGGGGTCGAGGGGTGCTGAGCGTCAAAGCCCTCTCTGGGCACGCCTACCTCCCAGCACATTAATGTGTTCGCCAACCCTGAAGCTCTCTGAATCTCTGTTTAAGAGTTGTTGTAACCCAATCTCCAGCTTCCTACAGCTCCCCAGAGATTGGGGTGGGCTGGGGCTGGGGCTGAAAGTTCTCGTGCTCTAATCACTGTGTTTGGGCTTCTCTCCATGGGCTCCAACCCTGAGTCATTGCATTAGTATGAACTCTGGTGTAATGAAAAGGGGCTCATTGTAAATGACAAAAGACAGTCCCGTATCACTCAGGAAATCCCAAGGGTTTAGGAGGTCTGTATCAAGAACCAGGGACAAATACCCAGTGTATTTTTTGTTATACCACAGAGCGACATCAAGATAGCCTGTAATCTTGACATTAAGTTTTCTCTTTGAGAATGAAATTAGGAAAGGCAAACATGCAATGAATCGGATTGGTTCCCAACCTATAAGGAATAATCTGGGATGTATGATGGGTGGTTTCCAGGCACTTGAGCTTGAAAAATGTTAACCCGGGTTTGGTCCATGGCATATATGTCAACAATTGCTGGCCTAAAGCTGTAAACTTAACAATGAATGTGACCAGATTGAAAAAACCCCAAAAGACCTTTGCTTAAAAAGAATGAATATAGTTATTCTATGAGACAAAAGGCATATGTGTGTGTATGGCCGAGTTGGTTCAGCATACGTACAGGAGAGAAAAAAACCTGGATCTGAAAGGAGCATTTAAATTACCCTGGAGGTGTTCTCCATTGTGGAGCAGGACCGACTCCTCAGACCTCTGTCTGGTTGGATGAAATCTTTCTCCTGAGTCTCCATTTCCCTGTGGTCTGCTTCCATGCTTCCCAGGCAAGGCACTGATTGTGAGTCTCTTGTTTAGGTTCCTTGATTCTAAGAAAAAGGCACCATGGACCAATGTGGATCATTTGACCTCTGGAGAGGGGAAGGTCAAATTGGTGAGTTAATGTGTTTTAATTCTCCTTCATATGTAGAAAAATGATGGCAGGCACACACATGGCTTCAATAATCACTTACGGACTGCTGCCTCCCTAGTCTATGATGTCTGGGTCGTCCCCTCTTTACAGAGACAGCACAAGGCCCAATGCACCATCACTACATCACACAGGCAACTTAAACTCAGCCTTCCCCAAGGTGAACTTCACAAAAACATTTCCCCACCCAT
>CM053609.1:59816919-59834382 GCA_028646535.1 Procyon lotor
CCTTCAGTGACATTAGGGCTTATCTATGCCATATCCAGTGCCATAAGGTGCAGTGATCTTGGTTACCCATCTTATACCCAAGATCTCTTGGGGGGGTAGGGATCTGGCATAGTTAATTTAAATATGTAATGATTTATCCTTAGACCCTGAGGAAAGAATAAATACCAGAACCAAAGTTACAGGGAGACCAATTTTTGGTTATTTTTAAGAATTTTTGTTTCTAACAAACAGAGCTCTCTTCAAAATAAATCAGCTGTTTATGAGATGGGGAGCTTCTGGTTATGGGGGAAGTTAGGTAAAGGCTGGATTGAACCCCGTGGGGCTTCCAGTCCAGTCATCAGAGGACTGGACTGTGTGGTTGTCATTGTGCTGACCCCCAGTGTTCCCCTTCTCCCATCGGATCCCTTCTCCCATCGGATGCACAGAGAATTGCATTTCCTGCCCTCTTTGAAGCAGGCACCGATGTGTGATTGGTTTTGGCCAAAGAAACATGAGCAGAAGTGATGTGGGTCACTTCCAAGCCAATTCCCACTGCTTTAGTCATCACAGAAGCAAGATTGAGTTGTCGCTTCTGTTAGCCTGTGGCCCTGAGTGACCCCAGGGAGCAGGGCCCCTCTGTGGACCTGTGTTAGGCACATCGTGGGAGGGAGAAATCAGTTTCGTTGCGCTAGGCTATGGGGGAACACTTCGGAGGGAAAGGCGAAGACAGATTGTAGTTTCTTGCCATTGGGTCTTGGCCCAGGCCTGTGGGTTGACAAGAAGGTTTTGCTATCTCAGGAAAGTTATGGTCAGAGATCTCTTTATGAACTTGAGACCACCAGACCAGCAGGGCACCACATGCCAAACAAAAGCCATCAACTAGAGATAGGTAGGGGGGCAGGTTCCAGCCTGGCCCAGTTGATTGGGCCTTCCCTGCTGCTTGGAGCCAGTGAGAGAGAGGTCAACTTCCAAGTATGACTTGAGAACCAGTGTCAAGAGCCTGGGGGTCAGAGGATTCCAATTTTTCTGCGGTTGCCAGGTGTGTGACTTTGGTCCTGTCACTTAGCCTGGCTAAAGCTTGGCTTCCTCATAAATAAAGATTAGAAAAGAATCCTTTCTGCCTCACTTAAATTTTATGGCAATCAGGAAATAATGTGCCTGGAAGTGCTCTGTAAATTGAAAATCACTAATCAGATATTGGAGACTATCACTCTTGTTCTTCCATTAATAGTCTTGGCTTGTGATTGCTTTGCCTGCCTTTCCTTCTTTCATATGCCCGAGCTGATCTTTAGATACACGGTGAAGAGAGCATCGGCAAGCTCTTTCACTTAACAGTGCTTCGATGTACACAATTCCACCCTGTCTGCCCCATTACCAATCTCCAAGGAAAAATTTCCCTCCTGGCTCGAATAACCCAAATTTCACAAAACACATGTATTTCTTAAAACATTTTCAGGGACTTACATTTTAAACATTTATACCACGTCCCCCTAAGTCAGTACATCATGTTTAATAAAATGTCACGAAGGAGAAGTCTGGAGGTAATGTTCCAAATGTAATTGGTAGAGCACCAGAATTCTGTGTGTAGATATTTTGGAGTAGTCTTATTGTCATCGAGAGGTCAGGCCACCAGCTATGTAAAACCGCAGCTTGTCGGCAACCCTATTAATTGTTTGGTGATGGGGGGGTGATGTTTTAAGCATTTTTTCCTTTCTAACTGTTAGAGTTTGTTATTTATAATATGGGTGTTTAGTTCTGCTTTAGGAAAACAAATGGGCATTTTGGTTTCGGATATACTGCTAAATTTTCCATTTAAAAATAATAAGGAAGAGGCTCTGATTAGTATTTTCTTGTAGAAAACTAATAGATTACTGATTGTAAGCATGAGAAATATATACTGTTATTTGATTTTGAGCCTCCCTGTTTGTAAAGTGGAAAAGTATAAAGCTCACAGGAGTTTGGAATTTTCCCCAGCATCCCACAGCTTCTGGTGAGCAATAAATCCTAGCCCCCTGGGACTTGTCCGTGCTTACAACTTGGTCTGCTGTCCCTCCAGACCTAACTCAGCTGGGCCTGTGTTCTCTCAAGTGATACGGACATGACATCCTGAGTTGTAGTCAGCTCCAGTTGCTATAACAAAGGACCATAGACTGGCTAGCTTAAACAACAAATATCTATTTTGCACAGTTCTAGAGGGTAGAAATCCAAGGTGAGCATGCCAACATGATCAGTTTCTTGCTGAGGGCTCTCTTCTTGGTTTGCAGATGTACTTTCAAATGAGGAGACATTTCTCTTTCTCTTCTTATAAGGACATTGGTCCCATCATGGGGACTCTGTATTTATGACCTCATTTAAACCCAGTACCTCCCTAAGGCCGTACCTCCTAATACCATCCTACTGAAAGTTAAGGTTTCAACACATGAATTTTGGCGGGGGCAGGGGGATATTGGGGGAAGACACAGACATACCACAGGTTTTTATTTGCATAGATATCAGCTAAATTCTCTTGAGTAGCATTTTCTCTGGCATTTATCCTGCCTGAATTCGCAGATCAATTAGTCATTGGGAGGTAGCAGAAATTACTTGAAAATCACATTAACCAGAAGAGTGAACTATCATATCTTAGAGAATATTTGTGGGGAAAAGAATCCCAATCAACTCATTTAAACAAAAAAATGGAAAAAAAAAAAAAAAGAAAAGGAGGTTTGTTGGGAAGATAGAGGGAGAGCTACAGAACCCTGGGTTGGAAGTGTAGCCAGGGCTCTCAAAGGATCCAGAGCAGGACCAGCTGGCCAGGCAGTGGCTGCCATCTCTGTTCCTTTGGGGCCACCTTGGGTCTCACATCTGCATGCCTCTGGGCAAATGCTCCTTTCATCCCTTTCTTTGCTACCTGCTTTCTCCACTCCATTTGAACTCAGGCTAAGTCTGGCCCCCAGCCCTAGCTTTAAAAGTCCCCAACAGAGAATAATAATGGCCTTGTGCCCCAATTCCAAATTCTCAGGATGCAGGAGCTCATTGATGTTACTGGGGTCGATGGTCACCCAGATTTGATCAGTTACACCAAACAAGGGATTATGGATAACCAAGGACTGCAGGGGTCCATCCCTGTCAAGAAGTAGGGATGGACACACAGGACGTAGAGATTTGACTGAACAGATGATACCCCAAACCAGATTATCCTCGTGGCTAATTTCAAATTATCCTCTTGGCTCTTAGGGGAAAAGGGAGATGAGAGAAAGGAAAGAAAGAAAGGGAAAAAAAAAGACAGACATGGCCTTTAATCATTCATCTGTGTATGGACAGATGTGTGTATATATGCCCACATGCACACATCTCTCTAGGCCTTTGGGACTGTGTTCTTCAGAGACTAAATCCTTCTCCCCACCCTCACCTGCTGCCTTTCCTTATTCCAGTTTTACTGCCTCAGGTAGAGGGTTTCAGGGTATATGCCAGTTTCTGGAAGTGCCAGTGATCCAGATGAAGAGCGTGCACAGAGTCAAGCTAATGTGGAACACAGGGTGAGGTCTAAAGTACAGGATCCTGTCCTGTCATCTGCACTGCTTCCTCAGTCCCCAGCGCCAGACCTGGGCCTGGCAGAGAGTGGGCACTCAATGGTCTTTAATGAATGAATGAATGAAGCGTAAACAGTTCTTCTCAACAAGGAGGATGACCAGAGCTAAAATCAGAACACTGGGCCAGAGGGACCAAGGAGTGACAGAGAAGGTCCCAAGAGCAGCCCTAGCAGTCACCCATGGCGACCTATTTGTTCCCTCCACACCATACTTGAGGGGAAAGTCGGGGCGGAGTGAAGACATTGTATTGAGGGAGATAGGGGCAGGGCGGAAATGATGATGACCCTCTCCATCTTATATTAAATTTCCTCTTATACTTGTTCACCTCCTGTTTCATGTGTAAGCTTCTAAGGGTTAGAATGGTGTCTGACTTATTTATCTATCCCCCAGCCCCAAATAACTATCTATTCATATGTACAGCTGGCATTCAACAAATACTGGTTGAATGAATGAATACATTAAAAATTTAGGAAACCAGGAAAAAATAGTTCCCTTATTGACTTAATACAGAATTTTTGGTGCATAAAGTAGACTTTAATACACACTTTTGTTCTCAAGAACTCAAATACTTGTCAACAGTGTAAAAGTGTTGGGGGAGAACTGTTAGATTTTTATCCTCTTTTCAGAAAAATTATTTCTATAGATGACAGTTTTTCTTGAATTTAGATTTCTAGCTGCTTTTCAACACTTCATGTTGAAAGAGAGCATCCTGTTAGCTTGTGGTATTTACTGTGTATTTTGTGTACTGTACATTCAACCAAACAACACAAGGACTATCTAAATGATATCATTTCTGTCCAAGTGTTGGTCATAGCATTACACAAAATAAACTGCATCTAATATTAGCTGGAACAATTTATTTTTTATGTTGAATTTGTGCCCTGTAACCTTGTTAGACTTACTTAGTAGTTCTAGTTGTTTTTCATAGCTTCTGTTGTATTTTCTATAGTGATCATGTCATCTGTGAATCAAGAGAGTTTTATTTAATTGTCTGCCAGAAAAAGGTGAACACTCTTTAAAGGAATGCAAGCAATCCAGTGCTCAATGACATAAACATTCCCAGTGTTCAGCAGCCAAGAGAACTTATTAGCTATCCAGGAGCCCCTGGGTGGCTCAGTTGGTTAAGTGTCTGCCTTTGGCTCACATTCCGATCCTGGAGTCCTGGGTTCAAGTCCCATGTCAGGCTCCCTGCTCAGTGGGAAGCCCGCTTCTCCCTCTGCCCTCACCCTGCTGGTGCTCTCTCTCTCTTCCCTCAAATAAACAAATTAAAATAAAAAGTTATTAGCTATCCAAAGAAGCGAGGAAATGTACCGCCTAACCAGTAGAAGAATTGGTCAACAGAAACAGACCCAGAGATCATAAAAGTGATTCAGTAAGCAGACAAGGACTTAGCTATCGTATATCCTCAAGGATTTTAAAGAAAGCATGAATATAATGAGGAGAAACAAGGAAGTGCTGGGGGGAAAAAAAGAACCAAATGACACTTCTAGAAATGAAAAGTATGGTATTTCAAATGTTGAAAAAAATTACTGGATGAGATTAACATAGGTATTCTGTTGGCCTCTGTCCCTCCCAGGACCTTAGCAAGGCCGCCTTCCCCCTGTGAATTCCCTCTATCTCTTCTGAACTAAAACAGGCTCAGGCATGTCTCCCTCCCTCCTGGTATTCGGGAGGTAAGTGGTGGTCCCACCACCTGCAGTGTTGTGTGATTATTTTTCATTCTGGAATATTCAGGGCCCCTCCTCACTCTGTATTTGGGAAGAGGTAGTGGCTTAGGTGATTGTTTCTATAACTTGCTTTGATTTGATCCTTTTTCTTGATACAGTTTATGAGCAGCATTTTCCAGTGTGATCGAGCAGCTACGTCCTGGTCCTCAGCCATTTCTGCCCTAGAATAGAGGTGGTAGATTTAAAGACAGTGGCCTCAGGAAGACTCCTGGTCTCTGGCTGGGGGTTGCTCAGACCCTCTTTCCCCACAGATTTTTATGTAAAGTATCACCCTGAGGCCTCTGCTCTTAGAACTAGGACATTCAGAGTCTTGATTATAGACACAATGGTTGAAAACGACCTTGAAACATCCCACTGTCATAGGCATATACAGAGGGGATGAAAATTAGACCATAAAATCTATTTCCCAATTTTCAAAAAAGTTCTTCCAGCGTCTCCGTAAAGAGCTTGTGTGACTAATAGGCTATAAATAAATATAACTTCGATGCATTATGCAGCATGTAGTCTGACTGGAACTGAGACAAATGAGGCAAATAGATGCTCTATTCGGAATCATCAGAATCTATAACGATAAAGTGCAACCAACGCACATGTGATTTTTTTTCCAATCCTGAGCACATGTGAATAAAGTACTTTTAGATAACCGTATGTGCTGATGTTCAAGTTCATGTATTTTTATTTCTCCCTTTTGTAAATATAAGGAAACTTGCAAATTTATAGAAATACCTGAGAAACTTGGTGGGCATTCCCCAAACATATTATTGGGAGGGGTTCCCCTTGAGCTACCCATATTTGTCCCACTTATTTTTTCATTATTGTTTTAACTTAGCTTTAATAGGTAATACATCCACATGGCAAAAAGTCATATATAAATGTGTACACGTGTTTCTGTGTGTGCCTGCACGTGTGTGTGTATGTGTGTGTACAGTGAAATATCTCCTTCCAACTTCCATTCCTCATCTGCTTAGATCTGTACCACTAATGGCGTCACTATTATTAATTGCTTATTTATCCATCCAGCCTATCTTTCTTCAGATTCAAGCTGATACCAATATATAGTCTTATTTTTACCCAGAAGTGCACACACCAAACACTGGTGGTTCCCACCGGCAGGTCAAAAGCAGGGCGGTTGAGGTGTCCCCCCAAGACGTAACATCAATGTCAGCAGTTGTCTAGAGCTTACACCCATATAAGAGTTTGGAGGAAGGAGTATTGACCTATGCTGTTGAGAATTATTGGCACGTGGTTATTTTAAAAAAAAGCAGACCAGTTTCTTTCTTTCTTTTTTTTTAGTGTTTCCATACGCTCCCCGCCCTTTTAAAGATTTTATTTATTTATTTGACAGAGAGAGACACAGTGAGAGAGGGAACACAAGAAGAGGGAGTGGGAGAGGGAGAAATAGGCTTCCCTCTGAGCAGGGAGCCTGATGTAAGGCTCGATCTCAGGATGTTGGGATCATGACCTGAGCCAAAGGAAGATGCCTAACAACTGAGCCACCCAGGTATCCCAGCAGACCAATTTCTAGTCCCTTTTAAAAACCGCTTTTAAATTTCTGCCAACAATGAAGCTCTGATTATCTGCATCAGGGGCTTAATGCTCCCACCAGTCTGTTCTTAGTGTGACACTTTTCTCAATATTTTATAGATCTTTCCATATTACTAAAGAGAAAACTTCTCTGTTTTTACAATTGCAAAATATTCCTTTATGTGGATGAGCAACAACTTCTTTACCTAGTTCATTGTCAACAGTTGATGGTCTTTTAGGGTTGCTTCCAATCTTTTGCTTTTATAGAATATGCTGCAGTAAACAACTCATATGTATGTAATTTTGCATATATGCAGTTATCTGTAGGGTAGATTTCCAGTTATGGGATGCTGGGACAAAGGGTGTCTGCATTTGTAATCTTGATAGATATGGGCAACTTTCTTTCTATAGGAGAGAGCAAATCTATACTCTCACCAGCAACATGCAAGGCTGCCGGTCTTTCCGAACCCTGCCGGGAGACCGTGATATCAAAATAGTTCTGAATTTGCTAACCTGATAGGTGCAAAAAACATGTCTCTTGGTGTGTTTTTAATTTAGATTTTTATTGTGAGTGAGGTTGGGCATCATTTCATTTTTTATTTTTTAAAGATTTTATTTATTTATTTGAGGCACAGAGAGAACACAAGCAGGGAGAGCAGCAGAGGGAGAGAGAAGCAGGTTCCCTGCCAAGCGGGGAGACGGATAATGCAGGGTTCAATCCCAGGGCTCCAGGGTCATGACCTGAGCTTAACTGACTGAGCCACCCAGGTGGCCCTCATTTCATTTTTTAAAAAAGATTTTATTTATTTATTTGACGGAGAGAGACACAGCGAGAGAGGGAACACAAGGAGGGGGAGGGGGAGAGAGAGAAGCAGACTTCCCGCTGAGCAGGGAGCGGGGAAAAAAGAACCAAATTCTTTTTTTGATGTGGGCCTCAATCCCAGAACCCTGGGATCATGACCTGAGCCGAAGGCAGACGCCCAACGACTGAGCCACTCAGGTGCCCCCATTTCATTTTTTAAAGTGACATTTCGTTCTCTTTCTCTTTCTGTGAACTCTCTGTGCATTTGCTTTGCTCGTATTTCTATCAGTTGCTGCTTCTTGCCTTCTCCATTTCCAGGACTTCTTTCTACAATAGGGAGACTGGTCCTTTGTGCTATGTATTGCAGCTATTTATCCACTTTATCATTTGCATTTTAATCTTGCTCGTGGTGCTCTTGATCATGCAGGAGTTTGTGTAATCAGGTGTGTGTTTTCAGTGTGTGCACACAGTTGAATTCATCAATATTTTTGTTACGACTTCTAAAGTTCGAATCCTGCTTTTCTCTTATGAACTCAGGGTCCTCAGGGTAACCAAGTGGTTACTGGGGGGAGATTTTTATTGGTGGAAGTATTTCATCTAATAAGTAGAAAAGGAATGATAGAATCTGAGTACTACCTTGTGCGAGCCCCAGTGCTGTAGTGAATCTGGATACTGTAATCAGTGGTGGCTCACATCACAAAAAGAGAGACAAACAGGCATTATTCACCTCCTCAGTGGAAATAGATAAAGGCACTGATGATGTGGTCTTTCTAAAATAATGAATCTGAATTTGATCGAGATCTAACTAGCAATTTCTAAGAAGCACAGATGAGAGTAAAGGATGAGCAAAAACATTCCTCCTTCTCTATGGAAAACGGTTACTTGGTTTAGCTCTGTTTCCTTGCAAACTAGCTTCTCTCCCATTGCAAGTCTGAGAGGCCAGATCTTAAGCTACCTCCATTCTGGAAGGCTCAGATTAGCCAACTGTTGGGTTTTCAGAGCATTTTATTTCTTCCTGGTTAATAACAAGCCCAGGCCCTATGAGTCCATAGGGAAAAGCAGTATCCATTTCCAGGGACTCGTGGGAAAACAGTGTTTAACAGAATTGCATGAGCCCTAAAAGCTCATGTCCTTTTCTAAAACCCTTTCCCTCTGTGTCCATAAAGTCTGCAGAGTAAATCCTTATTAAACTGATAGCTATTATTCAAAACAGCTCACATTTCCGAGCAATTACTATTCCCCAGCCAACTAAATGCCCAATTACTCTTTAGTAAAAACAGCACCTAGTACAGGGCCCAGCAGGGAAAAGTATTTAACAAATCCTTTATTGCCTCATTCATTTAACTCAGGTGACCTACATCATATTTATATAATTTTTTTCAAAATAAATACTACCCATGGGTTGAGTATAACGGAATTGTCTTGACTGATTCCTTTGTTCTAGAGAATGCTACCCCACAACCGGGAAGGCACAGGCCTTATTCCTTTTGTCCTCACGATATCGCTGTCAAGAACAGGAGAATGAGTCATCATTATTCTTTTAACATAGGCTCAAATTAGGGCAAGGGTCCTGCAAGTCTTCCCTGTCCCACCTCCCAATGGCCTTCCCTCCGAGGTCTGTGGGAGTGCAGAAGACCTCTTTCCTGGCTTGAGCATCAGCCCAGGATGCCTGATTGGTAAAGTTTCCCAGGACACGTGTTCATAACACTAACTCCGTTGTGTTGGGCTTCTTAAAATACACTGATAACCCAGAGGGTTTTTCAAAAGTGAAATATTAAAATGGATAATCTTAAATGGATTTGCTGGACTCCTCAAATCAGCATTTCAACAGTTTGGAGCTTAATTTCGACCACCTATTCCTCCCCGCAGAGAGCTGATGGTAGCCCTTTATCAGGAGTGTCTGGGCTGTCCTACCTCTCTATGATTATGTATTAATACATTGTTATTTTATTTTATTTTATTTTATTTTATTATTTTATTGACAGAAACACAGCGAGAGAGGGAACACAAGCAGAAGGATTGGTAGCGGGAGAAGCAGGCTTCCTGCAGAGCAGGGAGCCCGATGCGGGGCTCGATCCCAGGACCCTGGGATCATGACCTGAGCCGAAGGCAGATGCTTAACGACTGAGCCACCCAGGTGCCCCTACATTGTCCTTTTAAAAACTTATGTTGCAGGGGACTCAGAAGATTCCTTCCTCAAAGTATTCAATGTAGAACATTCTGGTTGAGGGAGATTTGTTATACTTGCTACAAATTCCCATAAGGCTATGCCCACCTCCCCCCACCCCCCGATATTATAATACCCATGCTGCCTTCCCCTCGCTTTATTGTCTGCCTTGAACTTGCACAGATTGCTCTGTGTTGTGCAGCTCCCCACCCTGACCCCAAGGCTGCTTTTGTGTGTGCCTTTGCAGAAGAACTGTCCTGGCAGTCCTATGGTTCATTTTGAGCTGATTCTCAAGAATCAGCTTGGGGGCAAGGGTTATTTTTTTCTAAGAAGGAGCGTGCTGTTTTGTAAGGAGCATGGAATTTGGAATCAGAGAAAGAGCCAAGTTCAAATCTCAGTTCTGTTGCTCACCTGACATGACTTTGAACAATCTGATTTATGTTTATGGGCCTCACTTCTCAAATCTCTTAAATAGGAATATTACCAACCTTGTAGAATTTTGTGATGATTGATCATGTGATATTCCTAATACAGAGCCCATGCTCAAGACTCTTTCATTGATTATAAGACATCATGGATTATAAAACACAGCATTATGTGGGTGCCTGGGTGTCTCAGTTGGTTAAGCGTCTGCCTTCAGCTCAAGTCATTATCCTGGGGTCCTGGGATAGAACCCTGCATGGGGTTCCCGGGTCAGCGGGAAGTCTGCTTCTCCCTCTGCCCCTCCCCCTGCTCATACTTGCACTCTCTCTCTCTGAAATAAATACATAAAATCTTTAAAAATCCCCACAGCATTATGGGTTGTTCATATTTTCTGGGAGTAGGATTTAACATCAAAAGAATATGTACCAGGGGCACCTGGGTGGCTCAGTGGGTTAAAGCCTCTGCCTTCAGCTCAGGTCATGATCTCAGGGTCCTGGGATCGAGCCCCACATCGGGCTCTCTGCTCAGCGGGGAGCCTGCTTCCCCCCTCTCTCTCTGCCTGCTTGTGATCTCTCTCTGTCAAACAAATAAATAAAATCTTTAAAAAAAAAAAAGAATATGTACCCGAAGATCCTATGCACCCAAAGAAAGCTGGTGACTTGGAAAAGTAGACAAGAACAAAAACAGGAGGATTGAGGGTTCTAAGGAAAAATTTTACCGAGTTTTGCTTGACCCAGCCGTAAACCTTCAGATAGAAGAGAATTTACGATGCTTTTGAAAAGCATTTTGGTTTCCTGAAATTCCTGGCTATATTAGTTGGACTATTTGGCTACAGGTAGAAGGAAAACACTGAGAGCTTTCAAGGATAATTCACAAAGTCCAAGGTGAAATCAGATGGGCTAAGTGTCCTGCTCTGGGACACTTGTGTGGGTGGCCAGCTACGGTCTCTGCCCCAGACACTGGGACAGAAGCTCTGTGCTCTTTCCCTCCTGCATTTGTTCCTTGTTCGGGGTAGGAGAGGTAGGATAAAGGGGGCTGAGATCTTGGTGCAGGCTTTGGGGGAGAGGAAGAGATAGCCCCTTGTACTGCTTTGTTTGGGGCCGTAAGTCCATCTCAAATCCAGAAAAAGGAATTCCCTGGCCACAAAGGGACAGCTTGGAGGCGGCCCACGGAGCATGGGATTTAAGGACCCAGGAGCCTGTATGCTGACCTTTTCCCCTTGTTCCATGTCTTTCTGTTTGTGCCATCTGGTGCACCTGTGCTAAGGAAAATCTAGAATGGAGTGAATCGAAGAGTCAAATTAGGAATTTCAACGGCTGAAAGGGGCAGAAACAAAGTCCTTAATTCAGAGGCATCCAGAAAATGAAATCAATTTGTGCTGTCCCATCATTGAAGACACTCTGACCCTGCTCACCCTCTTGGCTCCTCCTTTTCCATCACTCTAGCGACACTTCCCTTTATTCTACTTCCTTCAAACACCCAAGGAGGTTTCAGGTTGCCTAAGGGAGACCTGAAGCATAACTTTCTTTCCGACCTCGGTGGAACGAATCATCTTGGGAGTTTACCAAGAGAACCTTTGGGCTGAATCTCCATCAGACTTTTTATAGCCATCAGAAAGGCATCAGACTCTTTCTACATCCATCAGACCGCTGACCATAAGCAGCCTGTAGCTTCCCTCACCCCAGGGGGACCTCAGTCAGGAAGAGGAAAGAGGAACGAGCATCCAGGTCAAGGGCTCTTCAGTCTTGTCCCCAGACGGCCGTTCTCAAAGGAGTGGCAGCTTTTTACCCTGTGAGGAAAGGTACCTAGTAGCTGCCGGGGCTGCATGCGGGAGGGAGTGAAACAGGTGGGCACCGTAAATAAGAGAGCCCAGGACACACAGGCTCAGGTCTGGGCAAAGGGTTTTCCATCTCAAAGGCCAGCCTGACACCAGAGTGAGGTCTCTCCCTTTATGGGGCTAGGCTCAACTAACTGTATCCCAAAGCTAGGGGAATCCCAGTGGGCATGAGATTCTTTGGGCAGGAATAGAATGGTTTCTCTACCTTTCTGCTCCAAGCTCTGGCAGCTGCTAACTTGCTCACCAAACTGTGGCATTTTGTGTTTGCTGACGCAGAGGAAGAGCACTTCCCTATAGCATACCACCAGATGGTAATTGGATTCTAATAATAGAACAAAACACAGAGAATTCCCACTGCTTGGCTGGGTTTTAACTGATGTGACAGCAGAGAGCCAGCCCCTCCACCGCATGCCCGTGTGGGGAGTGAGCTGTGAAGGCTGGCTCGTTATGCTCCCCTCCGAAACCCAGGCTCGCGGACGAGCCACAGTTCCCAGTTGGCACGGCCATGAGGGCTCCAGCCTTCACTTTCTGGGTGGAAGCTAGGGGATGATCTGCATCTCGCAGTTCCAGAAATCCCCGCGGGAGGCTGGGCTTCTGCTCTAAAGCCTGATTTCTCTTCTCTGCAGTCCCCCGGGGAAGGCAGTCTTCTGGAACCCATGCCTCGACCTCAGGAAGGATCCACTTTCTCTCGTTTCCACCACCCTCATACCCTCAGACCATATCCTAGCATATAGTGACTCCCAGGAAGTTGCCTGCTGTAATACAGAAGATATCTGGGGTGGAATTGGGTTTTCCTCTGGGTCTTGACTCCACTTCCTGGAGTACTGTGTCATTTCAGTATGGGAATAAGCCACCTTCAGCACATCTCAACTTCTCTACACTACCTAGGGGCATTTTCCCAGGGAAGTTCCTCAGAATGAGATTCATAAGAAATTTAGACTGCCCTGAAGAAATCGGGCCAGTTGATCTGTTTTCTAGAGACCATCTCTGAAAATATGCCCATGATGGGAACCCACTAGATTAGGGCCCGCTTACTAAAGAATTTGGACTACAAAGGCACCTAAGATAATCACTG
Source organism: Procyon lotor (assembly GCA_028646535.1). Classification (NCBI taxonomy): domain Eukaryota; kingdom Metazoa; phylum Chordata; class Mammalia; order Carnivora; family Procyonidae; genus Procyon; species Procyon lotor. The sequence continues at coordinate 59,830,026 of CM053609.1, forward strand.
ACTTCTTGATTCATCTGACAATATTAAACACCAACATTTGCTCATAGTGTTGTAGAAGACAAAAAAGTCATCAGGACCCGAGGTCCCTGACCTAGAGTTGTCCACAGCCCAAATCACAGACTGAGCCTCAGAAATCACCTAGCCTAGCCTCCTTCCTCACGTAGATGAGGAAAATGCGAATCAGATAAGTAAAGTGACTGGTTGGCTTTGTTACAAAGTGGTGAATGAGTCCGGAGGCATCCAACATAGGACTCCTATCCACAATTATATTCACCATGCAAATCAAACCCAGGCGTGCATGCTAGAATCAGCTGGAAAAGGAGGGGGGATTTGATGGTAGGAAGAAGGTTGGGACTCATGGGAATATGTCTTGAGCTCTAATCTCTGCAGTTTGCCTTGCGAAGGGCTATGGACAGTTTGGAAAACCTGAATGCAGACACTCTCACTCTCAGAGTGGGCCCTACACATGTGTGGTCTTTACGACCTCTTTGCTGTATAAGTTCAGCTTTGGGCTGAGCAAGGAGGGCAGGCTTCTTGGAGAGAGAACATTTGAACTGAACTTGGAAGGATGGCTGCCGTGAAGAATTAGGAGCAAGAGCAGGCGAAGCTGGCCTGGCCGGGGCCAAAAGTTGCTGTTCTGAACAGTAGTTGGCATGCAGTCCGGTGCCCTTTTCTGTGTGGCTGGAGAGAGAGCTCATGCCTGCATGATTCACGAAAAACATCAGAGGGGCTCAAAGCACCAGGGGTTAAATATCAGGATCAAGGGCGCCTGGGTGGCTCAGTGGGTTAAAGCCTCTGCCTTTGGCTCAGGTCACGATCTCAGGGTCCTGGGATTGAGCCCCGCATCGGGCTCTCTGCTCAGCGGGGAGCCTGCTTCCCCCTCTCTCTCTGCCTGCCTCTCTGCCTACTTGTGATCTCTCTCTCTGTGTCAAATAAATAAATAAAATCTTAAAAAAAAAAAATCAGGATCAACAATGAGGAAGTCAGTTATCTGAGGCGGTGGTAGGATTCACAAATGTTGCCTGTTAAGAAGGTCAGTTTTGCTCTGAATCTGAGTGTTTATAGGTAGGCAACCATATACTGAGATGTCTTTCTGTAAGAGACCAAGACATATTAAAGAAGGATATAATAATAGAATTCCTGTGTTGATTTTGGGGACTGAATATGAGCTGGAAGGAAATATCTGGTGAAGAACAGAGGTTAGCACTCCCAGAGCTAGATTTTCTTTGGGGCTTGGGTTAGTGAATAAATGACTTCGGAAATCACATATACAGATGTTTCCTGCCTAATATGACCTAATATGAGAAGCTGGCTGCCTCCCTTGAGCCAACCCCAAAGATGTCACATAAACAAATTTGATGTGTCTAATAACATGGGTGGGGGAGGGAAAGGAGAACCTAAGGAGGCAGAATGTGGTTGGGTCCTAGGAAGGTGTGGGGAGTTGAGCGTGAAGAGGATTTCCACTTTTCTCAGAGAGAATCTTGGGCAAAACCAGGAACAGAGTTTTCTAGTTGTATCCTGCTCATTCACTTACGTTGCCGGGGCAGAAATTTGCTTGCCAGGCAGGAAAACAGCCCCGCTGGCCCACACCTGCTAGAAGCATCAGGATGGCGTCAGGGAAACCCTGGAATCCACCTGGGCTGAGCAGACAGTGACTTGGGCTGAAAGCCTGGTTCTTGAGGCCCTCTCTTTTCCAGGCCCCCCTGGCCCATAAGAGAGGAGTTAAGAGTGAGGATTCTAAAGCCAAACCGGCCAAATTTTAATTCTGCTCCCACCCCTTACTGCTCTGTGACTCTGGGAAACTTACTTGCTTTCTCTCTCTCTTTTCCCATCTCTAAAATGGACATAATAATATTACCTGACCCTTAGGGTGGGTTGAAACGATGCAGTACACATAAAGGTACTTAAAACTGGGTTGATAGATACTAAGCACTTAAGAAAAGTTGGCTGTTACTTTGAAAACTAGAGGAAGTTGCCTCCAGGGGCAACTGTTTTGGGAGTTGAGGAGTATTTAGGGAATGGTGTGTTCTAGGGAGGGTGTGTGTGTGTGTGTGTGTGTGTGTGTGTGTGTGTGTGTGTGTGTAATTCTGTCCTTTCTAACCCACAATGAGCTTTTTCAGTCTGAGTTATTAAACTGTCCATATCAGCTTTCTGTTATGTAATAAACACACCAAAATGCAGTGGCTTAAAGCCTACCTTTCTCAACCTGTATTCCACAGGCTGGCAGTTTGGGAACTGGGGCTGGGTTCTGCTGGTGGTTCCTCTGGAGTCAGCTGCTAATCAGCTAAATGGTTGAGCTTCTGGGTGTTAGCAGGAAGAATAAGTCAAAACCGGGCCACTTGTCTTTCATCATCCACCTGGCAGGCCTGGGATTGCTCGTACTGTAGCTCGGGCTTCAGGAGCGCCTGGGTGGCTCAGTTGGCTAAGCGTCTGGTTTCGGCTCAGGTCATGAGCCTGCTTCTCCCTCTCCCTCTACTCCTCCCTGCCCAGCTCATTCTCTCTCTAAGTAAATAAAATCCTTAAAGAGTAAAAAAATAAAAGCAGCCCAGGATGGCAAGCCCGATGGACAGCACTGTTAAAATCTCCACTTCCGTCGATTCTTCTCTTGTCTTATCAGCTAACACAAGTCACTTGGCCAAGCCAAGAATCAGTGTGGAGGGAGATGAAACAATTTGGGGGCCATTACCATCAAATCTACTACATCCTCCTTTAATTCTGGAAAGTTCTATATTGTTTTTTTCCAAGTATTTCCTCTCCTTCACTTATTTTTGCTCTTTCCCTCTGAGATTCCTCACATACGGATGTTAACTTCTTTATTTGTCCTCCATCTCTCTTAGTCTTTACTTTTATAGTTTCAGCTGTTTTCATCTTTCTTAAAATCCTCCCGGAGAGTTCTTGACCTGATCTTTCATTTCATGTGTTCATCTTTGTGGCTATACCCATTCTGCTTCCAAATGACCCGCTGAGCTCCTCGTTTTATCAATTACTTTTTTTCATTCCCAGCATCTTTAGTCAGTTTTTCTTTGATTGTTCCTAGTTCATGTTTCTAAACTCTTCCCTCATGCTATTGAAGGTTTTTTCCCAATGCTTTTAAAAAATCTATCTGGTCTATTAAACCTTCATCCTTTGCCATACATTTGTCCTTTGCTGCTTTTCTTTGAGAGTACAGATGTATTGTCACCTTTCCTCTGTAACTCCTATTACCCTGGGAGTTTTTTTTTTTTCCCTAAATCTCTCCTCTATTACAGTTTTTTCCCCCGAAATATGATTATTTTATTTTTTCAGTGCTACAAGATTCATTGTTTATGCACCACACCCAGTGCTCCATGCAATATGTGCCCCCCTCAATACCCACCACCAGGCTCGCCCAACCCCCCACCCCTTCCCCTCCAAAACCCTCAGTTTGTTGCTCAGAGTCCACAGTCTCTCTTGGTTCATCTCCCCCTCCGATTTCCCCCCATTCACCCTTCCTCGAGTTCCAATTGCCTTGGCTGATAGTGGATACCTGGAAGAAAGGGCAGAAGCTCAGATCCTCCTCTGTGCCTCTGCTGGTGAGTTCAGGGAACAGGACATCCCGGGGCTCCCAAGCCCAAGCCCGCCAGTCGAATGATAGAAGGCCCAGCTGACCCACTCTTCCAGCTGGCATCCAACTAACACCCAGAAGCTCAACCATTTAGCTGATTAGCAGCTGACTCCAGAGGAACCACCAGCAGAACCCAGCCCCAGTTCCCAAACTGCCAGCCTGTGGAATACAGGTTGAGAAAGGTAGGCTTTAAGCCACTACATTTTGGTGTGTTTATTACATAGCAACAGAAAGCTGATATGGACTGTTTAATAACTCAGACTGAAAAAGCTCATTGTGGGTTAGAAGGACAGATTTACACACACACACACACACACACACACACACACACACACACACACACAGAATAAGAACATAAAAAGGCAAAGGGAAAATTCTAAAATCTTTTGGAGAGAAAAAAGCAGACCAAAGGAAAAGGAATCAGATGGGTATCAGAATTCTCAACAATTCTGAATATAACAAAATGGATAGTATTTTTGAGGTATTAGAAAAAAAGAACTTCCCATTCAGAATTTTAGATCTACTCAATCATTTAAATATGGTGGTTAAAATAAAGCTATTCTCCTCCATCAGAAAGGATGAATACCCAACTTTTGTATCAACATGGACGGGACTGGAAGAGATTATGCGGAGTGAAATAAGTCAAGCAGAGAGAGTCAGTTATCATATGGTTTCACTTACGTGTGGAGCATAATGAAAAACACAGAGGACATTGGGAGAAGGAAAGGAAGGGCGAATTGGGGGAAATTGGAGGGGGAGATGAACCGAGAGAGA
>CM053609.1:59834882-59853154 GCA_028646535.1 Procyon lotor
CAAGGCTCAAGCTAGAAGAGATTTTTCTAAAGCTTAGCTTGGAAGTCAGATAAGAGGATATTTTAGGTCTCATTTCAGTAGGAAAAGGGATGGTGATTAGAATTCAAGATCCTCTTACAAACCTTCTTGAACAGGTGACCATCATCGCCACCACCCCTGACGCCATTCTCCTTGCTCTGTGTCTGATTCAAAAACCAGCTCTGATTTTTTTTACCAAATACTCTCTGCTGCATTCCTAATTCACCAGTCACTAGATCTCCGATGGGGCAAATTCTGACAGTGGTTTTTTAGAGTCTTGTTCAGTCACAATGGCCATGTTATTTGGGCGATGCTGAATCACTCTAATGTCACACTGGACTTTTAAAATGTATTATCATAGAAAAATGCTACCCAACTGGTCACTTTCATAAGGACATTGTTGCTCTGAAGGTCTAGGACTCTGTATATCTTAGTGTATGATCTTGGGCAAATTACTTAACCCCTTCAAGGCTCAGTTATCTTGTCTATAAAGTAGAGGAAGTAATTGGATTTATTTTGAACGGTTATAATGAGGATTCGATGAGATAATACATGTAAAGCCCCTAGCAAAGTGAGTGGCTCATGGTAGCTTACAGTAAGTGCTTAATAAATTTTTGTCACACATGGCATTGGTGAAAAGGGAGAGGTTGTATCAGACAGGGTCAAACTGGGAAAACAGAAGTCATGCTATATGTTGTGGGAATTACAGGTCTTAATATTGAGAATTCGGTCCTATACAACCACGAACTGTTGGTCAAAAAAGCTATCCCCCAAATCTCAGCCTGAACAACTCAAGTGGGTGCTTCTCATAAGCTCACCAGAAATCATGGCAATTCTCAATAATCCTGGGGCATCCGCACTAATGATCTAAGTCATGATGGAAGTATAACACATCAAGAGCTTGCTGCCACTTCTTGCTGCCACTGCCTGCCTCACCTTCTCTCTCATCTGGGGTCTCAGATGAGAGCCCCTCAGGGGTTGTTGACCCCAGCCAGGAACCATAGAGGGAAGAGGATTCTGGGACATGTAGTTCCAGGACTTTGTGTATGTCCTCACCAAAGCATTAACTGGAGCTTCCCTTAGGTAGCAAACTGAATGGGTTAGATTTTCTCATCTTATTTCCATTCTGCATAGAGATACTAATGAGCAAAGAAAGAGTTCAGAGACAAAAACAAGACAAAATAAAAAACCTCGGTAGCAGCCAAGTAAGTAATCCTGGAATAACAGGTTTTGATGTAATCTGTCTAGACTTTTCCAGAAAGGACTCGGCTCATGACCTGGGGATGGATTTCTTGTGAAAATAATGATTGCATTTCTACAGCGGCTTTCAGGTTGTGAAGAACTGCCACAATCATTATCTTCATTTTCACCCTCCCTACAACCCTGTGGAGTAGAAATGGTTACTTCAAGGTCACAAGGTGAAAACTCAGGCTCAGAGACTCTCCCAGCCAAGACCTCCTAAGCTTGCTCTTCAGAACCTGCCCTCCCACCATATTTATTAATGTAAATAAAGAAATGAGTAAGTTAACTAAATTAAAGAAAAAAAAAAAACAGCAAGAAAGCAAGCAGCTGAGAGCCTGTTTGTACCAAAGATTAAAATAATCCAAACACAAAATTTAAAAACTACATTATTCATGTTTAAATGTTTCAAAATCTACAAGTCCTAAGTGTCTTCTGTCAAGTTACAATCAGACCAACAGAATATTAAATGCAGATAGGACTTTTTTTAAAAAAAGATTTTATTTATTTGACAGAAAGAGAAGGAACACAAACTGGGAGAGTGGGAGAGGGAGAAGCAGGCTCCCCGCTGAGCGAGGAGCCCAATGTGGGGCTCAATCCCAGGACCCTAGGATCATGACCTGAGCCGAAGGCAGACACTTAACAACTGAGCCACCCAGGCGCCCCACGCAGGACTTTATAGCTCAACCTCCCTACTCCAGGGAAGTCCCACCTCAGGCCTCAGGCATAGAATCGAAAATAAAGGATTTGGAACTTAAATATAAGTGCCTGGACTCTAAGACCCACTGGTAGTTACGGGACGGGCTGCCATGAACTTGGTGCATTGCAATGGTGATGTTTAGGTCCTGAGGTTACCTCTGAAATTTTGTGTTGTTCTCTCCCCACTGCCTGAAGGAATTGTGGCTATCACAAGCCTTGATACTAGATGGTAAGTCTTTGATTAAACTTCAAGGCTCAAGCGCGAAGTTTTGGCCGACACTAACGTAATCCAGGGCAGGAAGCAAGCCTGAAATGGGTGCTAAGGCAGAGAGTTCCAATATGCCTCCGACATGCTGAAAACAGCTGTACCAATTAAAAGGCAATTAAATGTGTAATAAATGGAAATGCTACGAAACTGTTCTGTAGAAAAGTCTAAACGGGAATTGCAGGGGTGCACCCAGTGAGAGAGAAATGTATGCCAAGGTGAAGGTTACCGGTCTTCTAGTGGATGTGCTGCTCTGTAATGCCAAGGAGGCCTCTTTAGAAAAACAGCGGCTCAAAAACCAGTTCTTTGCAGAGCCTGCGAGAGCGGCGCAGAGGGGAGAGAAAGGCACGCAGAGCGCGTGCGCACGGATGGGGCGGGCCTGAGCCGACTGTCGGGAGGACCGGAAGGACCGGAAGGACCGGAAGGACCCGGAGGACCGGAAGGACCGCGGAGGACCGCTGCTTGGCAGCTCTGCTAGGCCTGAACATGCCCTGGTGGGAGGGATGGGACAGTAGCAGCGGCAGATGAAGGCGATGTTTTGGACTGAATCATCGGTTCCGAATCATCAGTCAGGAGGAAGAGCGGGACTCAGAGGGCAGGAGAGCCGGGATGAGCTGGAACCCTCCGGTGCCCCATCCGATCTTATGTCCTTCGGCACAGAACACTTCCACCTTTCAGATTCCATGCACGTTCCTCTTTTGGCCAACTCTCAACCAGAACTATCTTAAGGGTGAGATCTTTAGGAGATAAAGAAGTAGAGGTGGCAAAGAACAAACTAGCCTGCAGGCAGAGTACTGATGACTGGAAGGACCTGGTTTGGAGCTGAGATTTTAGGTGAACGTGCAGGGTGGGGGAGGGTAGAAGGGGAGGAGGGAGCAGGAAAGAGGGACCGAGAGCCAGGTCAAGATATGGAAGGGGCAGGTCATGGACAAGCTCGGTGATCCGAACAAGTACATTTCTGGGAAGATAAAACTGGCTTTATTTCACCACGAGGGCTCAAGCAATGCTCATTCGAAGCGCTCGGTTGTGTTGGCTTGAGGCAGGGGCATGTGGTTTTTAGCTGTTGAAAGGGTTCTCACTTTTTTTTTTTTTTTTTTTTGAAAGGGTTCTCCTTGTTAAGATGTCTTGTAATCTGGTCTGTACGATCAGGACCCCTCCCTGTCAAAGGACCACGCCAGGGACCAGCCTACCGACCGGGCCGCAGCCACCTCAACTCAAGTATCTCTCAATCACAGAAATTTTCTCTACCTCAAGCTTTGGGATGACAATAAAAGAAGGTGCTCAGTTACATTATGGGTACCTTTTGCACAAGCCCGCTTAGGTAAGTAGATGGATCAAGACCCACAGATACACGAGAAGGCTCTCTACAGATAAAATTACAATGTGTTCATCGGCTACCTTTTCTCTGTAACCCAAACATTCACCATAAACTCAGGTTATTATGCTAACTCGGGTACGAGTATACACTTGCCCCAAAATGGATAGGGAAATATTTTTGTAGGGGTTGCCTGGAGCTCGCCGGTAGTAAATTAGAATGCCAAACCTGCATGAGGGCAGGCTTAAGGTACAAATTGTCCTAGGAAACCTTTTGTAAAATTTCTGACCAGAATCCATGTCAGGGTGGGCTGGCTTTCTTATTTCCCTCTGCAGGCGAGCTGACTCCCTTTTCTGCTGTGCCTGATCTCCGGGGGCGGGAAGGAGCCTTCGAGGACCCTGAATATTCATGGTGCCTCCCACTCCCTGCTTTGCATGGGTCAACGGGGTGGCCTCCTGGCCCCAGCACAGTCATTCATACCTGAGCCTCTTGGTTCCTGAAACAGGGGGTGGGGAGTGGGGGTGCTGTTTTGGCATCCAGCTCTGCCGGCAGCACGCTCTTGCTGCTTTCTTCTGAATTTGACCATGCATTTAAAAATGTGTTTTCAGGTGTTTTGTATCGTTTGCTCAATGGTTTTAAAATCGCAGATTTCTGGAGAATGACATTGCCGAGACCATCACTAGAATTCATTCCAGCCAATAGGACGCTACCCACTGCACCACTCTCCAACTGGGATTGTAAGTCCTACCTGGAATCTGAGAAGAACAGGCCTGGGTGAGTGAGGTTTCCTTGTATCTCATCCTCTAGGAGTGTGGGGGTGGGGATATCCCCTTCTCATCACCCTACACGCATTCTATAATCGGGGATCTCTGGAATACGTTTTTTTCTTGTGCTTTCATTGTTTAAGTTTACTGCGGGTGAGAAACCTAATCACTGCCCGTGTCTTCCAAGGTGAAGGATCCAGTAGCTCTTGGTTTAGCTGTCTTAGTGCTCCGTTGTGGTTTTGAAGCTCCAGGTTAATGATCTATTGAGTAATAGAGATGAGCTCTGGGGAATTCCTGGACCTAGCAAGCCATCTGCTCTTCTCTCCGGGGGCGCCGAACATAACCCGAGCCCACAAGTCAATGTGCCTTTTCAGATTAGGAACCAGTCAGGACCTAGAATAAAGGAACAGAAGTGGAAAATCAACTTTTTTTCCCCCCTACTCCTAGCTGGGAACATTCGAATGGAGACTTTGATGTGCTCTTCCTTTTCATTTATTTGGACGCTCCTTCCATGAAAGTAATAAGCCAGCTCTTACCTGAGGAAGAGTATGAAAGCAGAAACAAAATTTCCCCTTTCAATAAATATTTATTGTGCATCTTCCGTGTCTATGTGAGGCATGGGAAAGAAAGGCCTCGTAAAACAGGTCAGAAGGTCCAAAGAGACTGGCAGCTAAGGGGCTGCTCTGGCCCCTTGCTGGCTAATTGGAGCAGATGTGGTTCAGATCAGGGACTGAGGACTCCCCAGTGGATGTGTTCTCGCTTGGGTGCAGCCGCAGAGTTGAGACAGGTGGGTGGGGCTGGGGAGATGGGCAGATATGCTGCCCCAGGCTCCTGGAAGAATGTTCTGCTGAAAAAAGATGGAAGAAGGGTACCTAAAATCAGATGATGTGTGAAATGAAAGTCAAGGTTCTATTTATTCTATGACAGTATAAATAAATCACATCTTCAGGAGGATAGAAAAGGAATACGAAGAGAGATTATGAGAGCGATTTTGTACTTTTAAGTTCGAAATGTAACTCATCTTCCGTTCTTTTTTATTTATTTTTATTTTTTTAATTTTTATTTATTTTTTTATTTGACAGAGAAATCACAAGTAGGCAGAGAGGCAGGCAGAGGCAGAGGGGGAAGCAGGCTCCCCGCTGAGCAGAGAGCCCGATGCGGGGCTCGATCCCAGGACCCTGAGATCATGACCTGAGCCGAAGGCAGAGGCTTTAACCCACTGAGCCACCCAGGCGCCCCTCATCTTCTGTTCTTTTATCATATTCTACAATCCGCTTGACTGGCACGGAAGCACAGGCTTCTCAGTTTCCCTCATGCTCTGACCCTGTGCGTATCCCCTACCACCTCAGTGCCTCCATCCCTTCTCCTGAACTCCAGCATCTTCGCTCCCACTGGTGTTCAACCAATGGGAAGAATTATCCCCAAGTTTCGAATGTGGCCATTTCAAATCAAAACTCTCTAGAGGGGCGCCTGCGGGTGGCTCAGTCGGTTAAGTGGCTGCCTTTGGCTTAGGTCATGATCTTAGGGTCCTGGGATCGAGCCCCGCATTGGGCTCCCCGCTCTCCCTCATTCTCTGTCTCTCTCTCCCTGTGCCCTTCCTCCCTACTTGTGCTCCTTCTCTCTCTTAAATAAATAAATAATCTTAAAAAAAAAAATAGCAAACAAACCCCGAACTCTCTAGAACACTGTGTTCTCTCTCCTAACCAAGGGCTACTTATGCGTAGGGGTACTGTGAGATGAAGCAAAGTTGGGGTGATCTTCATGAAGCCTGCGCCAGTGTTGGTCTTATTCATCGCGGCATCTCCAGGACTGTGGTTCCTAGTGCCATGGAGTTCCTAGGAGAGAAGTGGCTCCTCGATAAATACTTGTTGACTCAATGAACAGACGAGTGAGTGAGAGACTAAAGAGAGGAGAGCTGCAGGAGAGTCTACTGCGGGGAAGTTTGTGGGAGTCCCTGCCAGGAGAATGACTCCCCACTCTGCAAGCAGGATCTTTCCAGATAAACAGCTTTCTTTAGGACACGTGGAGGGACGTGGATCAGCTGCCTGCTTCAGACCAATCGAGTCTTCCCGGGTCCCGGCCACCTGAGACTAGCTGGAGATAATTGCAGGCCCTAGAAAAGCTGGCCACGAGGGGAGGCGCGGAACCAAGGCTGGCAGGAAGCCCGACAAGACAAGCCGAGGGCTGTCCGTGTGCCTCCTGCAGAGTCGGCGCCCTCGGGGCGGCCTTGGCAGCGGCAGCACCCTCGCCAGGCAAGCCGACCTCGGAGTTCCTGTGCTGAACACCTCAGAGAGGAAAGGTGAGTGACACTAGGGTCTCTACTTGTGGCAGCAGGGAGGGCTCTCCTGTGATTCCGCTTCACAGGAGCCACCAGCTCCCAACCAATGGCTCGTCCTCTCTTCCTTCCCCTTCCCCTTGAAGAGAGGCCGCCAGCTCTCCGCCTTTCCAGGATCCTCATTAAGTCACAAGTCCATTATAGACAAAATTAATAACCAACAAATCTTTATATTCGTGAAAACAGTAAATGCACAAACATGAAGAGACAAGCCTCTAAACGCATGTTTGGATCCAGGCAAACTGCAGTACTTTCTAAGCAGGCGGGGGGTGGGGAGGAAGGGGGGATGTGGGGAGAGGGGGATGGGCAGGAAAGAAAGGTACCTAATGGAGCAGGAGTTAGGAAGCGCGCCGCTGAATAAAACTTGCCCAGTCAGAAGATTTCCCTAAGCTGGGCTCTTTGAAATATCCCCATTAACCAAGATAAAGTGCCCACAGATGCTCGATTAGCAGAACATTAAATGTCTTCATTATGGAGAGAGATACTTTCTCATTCAGAAGCAATAATGAGCTGCTTCCCCTGGATTCTGTTGGGAGGGAGGGTAGGGGATTCCATAATTTTTTCCCTCTATGTTGTTGATGTCACGGTAAAGTGAAAAGTTGAGTGTTAATGGTAACCCTGAAAGAAAGGCCCATCCGCCTCTGTCTACCCACCCTTGCCACAGCTGAGGTAATTTCTGCACCCAACTCCATGAATTCTCCCTCCTGTTAAGTTGCTCATTCCACAGCAGTCTGACTCCCCTTCTTCAGCCCTGACACTAAATGATTTTAAGATACACTAAACTGTTTGGAGATCACCGTGACCCTAAAATTTACCCAATACAAAACAAACAGACACAGAAACCACAGACAAGCTATAAAAATTTTTTTCCCCTCACACAAATGGCAGAGATTAATACACTCTTAAAGAACTAAAGGGCGCGGGGCTAACGGTCCCCGTTTAATTGGCCAGTGTGGTCTGGGTGAAAATCAGGCAGATCTCGATGAACGACACCTGGGTACTGCCCAGCGGAGGGGTGGCCTCTATCACTGCCATCATGCTAGATGTGGTATCTTTGCTATCTAAATAGCCGCTTAACACATCTTTATTTTTTTATTTTTATTTTTTTAAGGATTTTATTTATTTATTTGACACAGAGAGAGATATCATAAGTAGGCAGAGAGGCAGGCAGAGACGGGGGGAACCAGGCTCCCCGCTGAGCAGAGGGCCCGATGTGGGGCTCGATCCCAGGACTCTGAGATCATGACCTGAGCCGAAGGCAGAGGCTTTAACCCACTGAGCCACCCAGGCGCCCCTGATTAACACATCTTTAAATACATGTTATGTGGACATCGGTTTGGTCAATGTGTTCTTTTCCGTTCTAATGGAGGGGAACCGGAAACTGTCCACATTCACGAGATGGACAATACTATATGTTCATGGCCCTTCAGGACCAAGGCACTCACTCCCCCAGCTGTTAAGAGTGTTGACGGCTGATGGCTCACAGCTGAGTCCGTCCGAGGACTTGCCCCTCCCTGAGGGGAGTGCCCATGGAAAAGGCTGTGCACTCTTCCTCGGGGTCAACCCATTTCCAGTGACGGGTCAATGCAGTAGGACAAGTCTTATCTCCTCTGCTTTGATCCAGGACATCTCTGATGGGCCATCCCTGAGGGGTTGGCTAGCTCTCTGCTGCACCTGTATTCCAGCTTAGCTGCTCCCTTTGCCCTGTCGTGCTTCCCCCACTCCTTTAAAGACGTTGTTCCTGAGACCGCTCCCCGGTGAACTGCCTGTAGGCTTATCTCTGACTGTCTCAGGGTCGGCTTCCTGTGAAATCCTTTCCGTGACGAACCCTGGACCATGGCACCGACATGAGCTTCCTTCTGGGCTTTCCTCAGTGTCAAAAACACTTTCCCCCTTGTGGTGGGTGCAGTGATCTACTGCCCGGATCCAACCTGAGAAAGGGAAGACTTATTTCCCCCGCACATGGCATTGCTGCTGGGGACCAGCCCTCTTTCGAACAAAATTACTCATCCTGATTCACACCTCTGTTTAGGGACAGTCTGCAACACCCAGGAGGGATCCATCTGGTGGTATAAATGGCCTGGCTCCCTCACTTGGAAAAACTTCCCCTACTTGGAAAAACTCTGAATGGACCACTTTAGTTCTAGAGCTCTTATGGGGTTGGCAGAGGCCTTTGGATTATATTTTGGCTCGACTCCCTGTCCTCAATCCTGTGTCTTTCCCTTTCCAAAAGCATTCTCTAACAAAAGTCTCATGTGCTAATCCCCATCTTAAAAATCTTTCTGGTAAACCCAATCTGCAACTTTCCTCTATTCCGAGGTAATTCTGCTTTTTTTAAGAACTTGGCCCAGAGGTCCCCACATCTAGAACCTCCCTGACCATACTCATACCAATCTCCCCTTCCTGACTGGGGAGAGTTTCCCCAGAACATCCTGCATCCTCCACTGTAGAAACTCTCTCAATTTGTCTACACACGTGATTTTCTCCGGCACTTGACTGTGTGCTTTTTGTACTGCTCAACTGATCATCCCAGGGACAGAGTGAAGACCACGAAACTATGCCTCTGAGATCTGAATTCCAGTCTCAGCTCCCTAGTTATCTTCTATTTGCCTTTACCTCTCTGTGTGTCAGTCTGCATAGAGTAACACGGAACTGGTATTCATTGTTGTTCCCTTATCCAAAGGGTTTGTTAATTTTTTTTTTTTAAGTTTTATTTACTTATGTGACAGGGAGAGAGGGCACAAACAAGGGGAGTGGCTGGCAGAGGGAGAAGCAGGCTCCCCAATGAGCGATCCCAGGACCTTGGGATCATGACCTGAGCTGAAGGGAGATGCTTAACTGACTGAGCCACCCAGACGCCCCTCTCCAAAGGGTTTAAAATTTATCAGTATAGCTGTGGTTGGCGAAACTCCAGGTAGGACCGCTCAGGGGTGTTTAAATATACTCTCTTAACAATGTCTACCTGTCCAGCCTTCCACAGGTTGGCAGGAGAGCTGGCTGGCTGCGAAGAGATAGGAGTAGAATACCAGCCTTGGTTCTCAGACCAGGGCTATACTGATGTCAGTGTAGGCCAGGGATTTGCTGGGGCAGCCATGGCTTAATTTTTTAATCCAGATGATTAAATAAGCATATTTAAATATCATTAACCCTGGGATACCTGGGTGACTCAGTTGGTTAAGTGTTTGCCTTCAGCTCAGGTCATAATATCAGAGTCCTGGGACAGAGCCCCACATCGGGCTCCCTGCTCATTGAGGATCCTGCTTCTCCCTCTGCCTGCTGCTCTCCCTGCTTGTGCTCTCTCAACTCTGACAAATAAATAAAGTTAAAAAAAATATATAAGTATCATTAACACTAATGCTTTTGTACCACTTTGCGTATAAACAAATTGCTAAAACACAAAAAAATTCTTTTTTAGACCACATGAGCCGGTTTGACTTTGGAATAATTATTCTGTATATGCACTAAATCAAGGTAGTAAACTGGTATTGTGATTTATAAACTGCCCTTTAAACATTTGGTTTGTGTGAATTCATTCCCTAGACACCTGGGTGGTGAAATGTACTTGCTGAGTTATCAAGGCTGAGGCTCTGACTTCTTGGAGTGCTCAGCAACGTGAAGTCATTCCCTTAAAGCCCAGCTTAAAATGATGGTATGTGGTGACAATTTATTGAGCTCCTTGTGTGCGTCAGCCTCTGTTTTGACTATTACTGTTATCTTTGTAGTGACCCTACAAAGTACCTCTCCTTTTTGTACAGATGATAAAGCGGGGGCTTATATTGCTTACTGGTGTGCTGGGGTCAGCTCAGACAGGCTATCCAGAGCCAACAGTGAGAATCTCTTCCTCATTTTGCATTCAGTGACAACTTTTGGTCGCTGAAAATTGGCCATGGTGGGAGTATTTACACCACAAAAATTGGCACATGTTTACTGATTAGGGCCTTATTTATTTAAGAGTCTGTGGTTCAACATTTACCTGCATTCCATAGTTTCAGCTACTAACCAGTCGAGCTAAGATTCGAACTCTGTTAGTCTCCAAACTCTTGGTCTTCTCTCCTTTGATAGGAGAAGTCCCAGGCTAATGTCAGTACCTAGTGCTTTCCTAAAGCCCAGAAGCTCTCTGTTCTGAAGACCACCTCTCCTCCTGTCCCTAACCAAATTCTGCTAACTCAAGATAGGAAGCAAAGTTCAGGCAGGGGCTAACCAGAATTCCCTTGATTCTGTTTCAACTCTTGCCAGAGAGGAAAGTCACATGGTGAAACTGCTAGGGAAAAACCAAAGAGACAAAGACAGTTTGGATCCTGTTTGTTCAGTGTCCGTGAATAAATGCGAAGGAGGAACTGAATAAACCATTAGTTCCCAAATGCTTTGAGGAGCCCCACTGGAGAGCTCTTTTACTTGGCAGTGAGGAGAAGGACCCCATGGAAACCTTAATCAACACCATCTAATTAAGGAGATGGAGTCTAATCTCTGGGCCAAGTGTCCATCTGCTTCCCATTTCCAATCGTTTAGCACACATTAGAAGTGAACACAAGATAAACTCAGAACAGCCTCAGCAATGCATTCCATTTCCAAGACAGGAGAAAGACAAGACACTAACCTCAAAGAAGAGAGCACAGTGGGCCAAATGTTCTGCTAAAATCTAGCACGGACTGGAGTCAGATATTGAGGAAAATTACCTTTAATTGATAGCTTTGTTTTTAATGGCTTTGGATTCTTCCCCTGGTTGAGATGACCTAGCAATCCCTAGGCAATATATCATAAACATGCACATTTATTTTGCATGTATTTTATATTCCTTTGTATGTTATTTCCATCTTTGGCTTTAAATGGTTCATTCTTTGAGTATAGGGGCCATCTCTATTAAGTCCTTGTAATAATAGAGTGCTTCTTGCAAAATGAATTTGTTCTAAGATTGAGTTGCATATACTGATGACTGTCTCAGCCTTGCAGAGTGACACCCTTCAGGGCCATCCCTCTATCCTGACATGACAAATTCTCCATAGTCCCTCTGCTTTGCTCTTGCTTACATTTGCTTTCGAGTAAGGCAGTGAGGTTATAAGGGTGGGGTGGTAAGAGCACAAGGCAATGTTCTGCTTATGCCCAACAAAGAAACCCTTGTCTGTGAGTCCTATGAAATTGGCTGCTTTCTCAGTCAGCAAAGAATGTGTACAATTGCCTGTTTAGGAACAATCTAGGTCAAATGTTGAGTTCTTGAAAGACATCTGAGGAAGGTTCTCTTTCCAACAAAGGTAGAAGAGTGTGGTTCAGGAGATGTGTTTAATTTTTGGAGACTAACAGTGAGCATGTTAACATTAACGACCACAAACCAGGATTTTTTTTAAATTTTATTTTTTCATTGTTCCAACATTCATTGTTTATGTACCACACCTAGTGCTCCATGCAATATGTGCCCTCCTTAATACCCACCACCAGGCTCACCCCTTCCCCCCACTCTCTCCCCTCTTAAACCCTCAGTTTGTTTCTTAAAGCCCACAGTCTCTCATGGTTCATTTCCCTATCTGATTTCCCCCAATTCACTCTTCCTTTCCTTCTCTAGTGTCCTCCATGTTATTCCTTATGTTCCACAAGTAAGTGAAACCATATGATAATTGACTTTCTCTTCTTGACTTATTTCACTCATCATAATCTCTTCCAGTCCCATCCGTGTTGATACAAAAGTTGAGTATTCATCCTTTCTGATGGCTGAGTAATATTCCATTGTATATATGGACCATATCTTCTCTATCCATTCGTCTGTTGAAAGGCATCTTGGCTCTTTCCACAGTTAGGCAATTGTGGACATTGCTGCTATGGATGTTGGGGTACATATGGCTCTTCTTTTCACTTCCTCTGTATCTTTGGGATAAATATCCAGTAGTGCAATTGTAGGATCATAGGGTAGCTCTATTCTTAATGTTTTGAGAAATCTCCACACTTTTCCAAAGTGGCTGCACCAACTTGCATTCCCACCAACAGTGTAAGAGGGTTCTCCTTTCTTCACATCCTCTCCAACATTTGTTGTTTCCTGCCTTGTTAATCTTTGCCATTCTAACTGGTGTAAAGTGGTATCTCAATGTGGTTTTGATTTGAATTTCGCTAATGGCTAATGATGCTAAACATTTTTTCATGTGTCTGCTAGCCATTTGTATGTCTTCATGGAGAAGTGTCTGTTCATGTCTTCTGTCCATTTTTTGACACAATTATCTGCTTTTTGGGTGTTGAGTTTGAGGAGTTCTTTATAGATCTTGGATATCAGCCCTTTGTGTTGTTCGCGAATATCTTCTATTCCGTGGGTTGCCTCTTTGTTTTGTTGACTATTTCCTTGCTGTGAAGAAGCTTTTTATCTTGATGGAGTCCCAAAAGTTCATTTTTGCTTTTGTTTCCTTTGCCTTTGGAGATATGTCTTGACAGAAGTTGCTGTGGCCGATGTCGAAGAGATTACTGCCTATGTTCTCCTCTAGGATTTTGATGGATTCCTGTCTCGTGTTGAGTTTATCTTCATGTATGGTGTAAGAGAATGATCAAGTTTCATTCTCTTATACATAGCT
Source organism: Procyon lotor (assembly GCA_028646535.1). Lineage (NCBI taxonomy): Eukaryota > Metazoa > Chordata > Mammalia > Carnivora > Procyonidae > Procyon > Procyon lotor. Next base: position 59,848,066 of record CM053609.1, read on the forward strand.
GTCCAATTTTCCCAGCACCATTTATTGAAGAGACTGTCTTTTTTCCACTGGATATTTTTTCCTGCTTTGTTAAAGATTATTTGACCATAGAGTTGAGAGTCCATATCTATGGTCTCTGTTCTGTTGGTCTATGTGTCTGTTTTTGTGCTAGTACCATGCTGTCTTGGTGATCACAGCTTTGTAATAAAGCTTGAAATCAGGCAATGTGATGCCTCCAGGTTTGTTTTTCTTTTTCAACATTTCCTTAGTGATTCGGGGTCTTTTCTGGTTCCATATAAATTTTAGGATTGTTTGTTCCAGCACTTTGAAAAATGTTGATGGAATTTTGATCGGGATGGCATTGAAAGTATAGATTGCCTTGGGTGGTATAGACATTTGAACAATGTTTATTCTTCTAATCCATGAGCATGGAATGTTTTTCCATCTTTTGGTATCTTCTTCAATTTTTCATGAGTATTCTGTAGTTCCCTGAGTACAGATCCTTTACGTCTTTGGTTAGGTTTATTCCAAGATATCTTCTGGTTCTTGGTGCTATAGTAAATGGAATCGATTTTCTAATTTCCCTTTCCATAGTTTCATTGTTAGTGTATAAGAAAGCAACTGATTTCTGTGCACTGATTTTTGTATCCTGCCACATTACTGAATTGCTGTATGAGTTCTAGTAATTTGGGGGTGGAATCTTTTGGGTTTTCCACATAAAATACCATGTTACCTGTGAAGAGAGAGTTTGACTTCTTTGCCAGTTTGAATACCATTTATTTATTTATTTATTTATTTATTTATTTATTTATTTATTTATTTATTTATTTATGTTGTCTGATTTCAGTACTTCTAGTACTATGTTGAACAACAGTGGCGAGAGTGGGCATCCTTGTGTTCCTGATCTCAGTGGGAAGGCTCTCAGCTTTTCTCCATTGGGAATGATATTCACTGTGGGTTTTTCCATAGATGGATTTTATGAAGTTGAGGAATATTCTCTCTTTCCCTATACTTTTAAGAGTTTTAATGAGGAAAGGATACTGTATTTTGCCAAATGCTTTTTCTGCATCAATTGGGAGGACCATGTACTGCTTCTCTCTTCTATTGATTTGTTCTATCACAGTGATTGATTTACGAATGTTGAACCACCCTTGCTTGCATCACAGGGATAAATCCCACCTGATCATGGTGGATATAATCTTTCTAATGTACTGTTGGATCCTATTAACTAGGATCTTCTTGAGAACCTTGGCGTCCATATTCATCAGGTATATTGCTCTGAAATTCTCCTTTTTGATGGGGGTCTTTGCCTGGTTTGCATATCAAGGTAATGCTGGGTTCATAGAAAAAGCCTGGAAGTTTTCCTTCAATTTTTTGAAACAGCTTCAGGAGAATAGGTATTATTTCTTCTTTGAATGTTTGGTGAAATTCGTCAGGTTCTGGACTCTTGTTTTTTGGGAGGTTTTTGATCACTGCTTCAATCTCGTTACTAGATATTTGTCTATTCAGGTTGTCAATTTCTTCCTGTTTCGGTCTTGGAAGTTTATAGATTTCCAGGAATGCATCCATTTTTTCTAGGTTGCTTAACTTATTGGCATATAACTGTTGATAATAATTTCTGATGATTGTTTCTATTTCCTTGGTGTTAGTTGTAATCTCTCCCCTTTCATTCATAATTTTAATTTGGGTTCTCTCTTTTCTTTTGGATTAGTTTGGCCAGTGGTTTATTGATCTTATTGATTCTTTCAAAGAACCAGCTTCTAGTTTTGTTGATGAGTTCTACTGGATCTCTGGTTTCTAACTCATTGATTTCTGCTCTAATCTTATTTCTCTTCTTGTGCATGGGGTTGGCTTAATTTGTTGTTGATTTTCCAGTTCTTTAAGGTGTAAAGAGTTGGTGTATTCAGCATTTTTCAATTTTTTTTGAGTGAGGCTTGGATGGCTGTGTATTTCCCCCTTAGGGCTGCCTTTGCTGTATCCCATGGGTTTTGGACTGATGTGTCTTCATTCTCATTGGTTTCCATGAATTGTTTAAGTTCTTCTTTGATTTCCTGGTCGATCCAAACATTTTTGAGCAAGATGGGCTTTAGCTTCCAAGTGTTTGAATTCCTTCCAAACTTTTTCTTGTGGTTGAGTTCCAGTTTCAAAGCATTGTGCCCTGGGAAATGCAGGGAATAATCTCAGTCTTTTGGTATCAGCTGAGACTTGATTTGTGACCCAGTATGTGGTCTATTCTGGAGAAAGTTCCATGTGTGCTCGAGATGAGGAGTATTCTGTTGTTATAGGGTGGAATGTTCTATATATATCTATGAGGTCCATCTGGTCCAATATGTGATTCAAAGCTCTTGTTTCTTTGTTGATTTTCTGCTTAGATGATCCCTCTATTGCTGGGAGTGGCATGTTAAGCAAACCAGGATTTTTAAAGACTGTTAATCATTGAGTGGAATAGAAAAGAGCTTTATCCTCATGCATACTTGCCTGGATACAGTTTATTCTTATCCCTTAGATGAAATCTGGAGCACACACTCTGGGTTTCACATCATTTGCAGGGAAGGAAAAGTCCCGTGGCCGCTGAATATTACAAAATAACATTCTCTAAGTAACTAAAATTTCTAGCCTGTGTGACAGTAAAAAATCCAATTCATTAAAAAAACATAAAAGGCTTCCCTCTCCCAGCTTGGCATGGCTTCAGTGGAAAGGAACATGGGGTAGGAGAGACTGGGTGGCTGCTTTATGCTTGATTCTGCCCTCTCCCCACCCCACTCTGAGTTTGCTAGGTGACTTCTGTTCCCCTCCAGTGCTAGAGTGGTGATGAGGCACAGGAGGTAAGGGCAGTTCTTATCTGACAGGTGCTGCCGCCATGAACTGGTACCACCGTCTGGTTTGGCAGGCATTCAGCACTCTCTTGCCTTCTTGCACTGATGAAAACCTCCGGTAAGTACAATATCGATCATTTCTGATCTCAGGTCTTTTTTTGTTTTGGTTTGTTTTGTTGTAGATGATCAGTTTTGTCATAGTATGCTAAGAGTTTTTATTATGAATGACGGTTGAATTTCATAAATTTTTTTCTATGTCCATTGTGATGATCAAATGATCTTTTTTCTTCTGTTGCTGTGTGAATCACATGGATTAACTTTTCAAATGTTGACACGTGCATCCCTGGATTAAACTGCACTTAGTTATGATATATTATCCTTTCCCAAACTGTTGGATTTTAATATTATGTGTAAGATTTTTGCATCTATAGTTTTGAGGCACACTGACTTACCATTTTTATTTCTTGCTGGAGAAATAAATGTCTCTATCAGGTTTTGCTGTCTTGATCATGTTTTCATAAGATGGCTTGAAGCACATACTTTTTCTATTCTCTGGAAGAGTTTTTATAAGATTGGTGTTATTTCTTCTTTAAATGTTTGGTAGAATTCACCAGTGAAAACATTAAGCCACAATTTCTTTGTGGAGTGAATTTATTTCTTTTGGATTGCACTGTGGGTTCTTTGGTGATCCCTCCATCACTGGGAACAATATCCCTGTGGATCTCTGCTTTAGGGGACACACTCCTGTTGGCTGCCTAAGACGCCTGAATTATTCTGCTTTGACTGCCATAACAAAACATCATAGAGTGGCAGGCCTAAACAACAGATACTTATTTTATCACAGTTCTGGAGGCTAGAAGTCCAGGATCAAGGTGTCAGGAGGATTGGCTTCTGGTGAGGGCTCTCTTTCTTGCTTGCAGACAACCACCTTTTCACTCTGTCCTCAAATGGCCTTTCCTCTGTGCATGCAAAGGGGGAGAGAGAGTGCAGGAACTCTGATCTCCTCCCCTTCTTATAAGGATACCAGTCCTATCAGATTGGGGGCCCTATTCTATGACCTCATGTAACCGTAATTACGTTTTCAAGTCCCTATCTCCAAGTACTGTTATGTTGAGCTTCTCCACATGAATTTTAGGAGACCTAGTTCAGTCCCTAAGAAACTTGATTCTCTGTGACCACCTGTACACAGACTTTCCCCTGCTCTTGCTGTTTTTACAGGTGGTCTCATGGGCGAAGCCCCTCTGAGATAGTTCACTCTCTCTTCTCTTTCTGCTTACCTCTGGGGCACAGAAGGTATCTTCATCTTAAATCCATCAGTAGAGGAAATGAAAACTAGTCCCAGACTGGGGCCTCTATGGTGTTGTCCCATGATGCTTCAGCTAGCCTCCGGGCCCTTCAGATTTCTTGTCTCTGAGCCAAACACCCAAGACGGCTTTCTGGAGGGCTCATTTGAAGCCCTCTGTAGGCCCCCTTGATGTCTTCATTGGTAGGCTTGAAGTAAGACATGTGCCTCCTTTGTGGGCGAGGTAAAGAGGCTGCCTGACCACTTGCCTCCAAGGAAAAGCCTCTCTCCAATTCCCATCTTTGCTTTTGTCCTCCTCAACCTCTTGATAGGCTGGAGATGAGCAGTGGGCTGAGTCGCGAAACTAGCTTTCATATACCTCCACTTCCAGTTTTGCTTAAGTGGTCCAGCTAGTACCTGTAGTGCCAAAGCCTCTGCTGACATTGAGACGGTTCCCCATTTTAACCTCTTGCTATACTAGCTAACATGCCATACAAGTCTCTGTACAGATGAGGACTCAGAGATTGACCTTTTTTATGGAGACAATTTCTAAGTTATGCACGACAACTATCTTAAAATGGCACTTTCCAAAATTTAAGAGTCTGTCATCCTTCTTTTGTATTATTTCCTGGGCTTATCTCAGAACTTTAAAAAATGCCTCCGGCACTCAAAGTAGATACTTCTGCATCTCCCGGGGTCAGCCTCAGACTCCATCTCACTCTCCCTTTGAGAGTGAGGACTTAGGAGACCACGTTCCCCCCGTGGCGTCTCTTGTTCAGATCCCAGGTCCACAGCTCCAGTACTGAAAAGAGACCTCACTTTGCCACCAGGCCCTCTACTCCTGGTGCCTGAGAGGCTTTGGCCACTGTGCAGAGGAAGCAGATGGAAGCTGCAAGGAGTAAAGGTAGTTGGAGTCTTAAAAAAAAAAAAAAAGAAATCACAGAACACTACATTGTATGTTAATAAAAAATAAATAAATTAATTAAAATTAAAAAAAGACAAAAAAAAAAAA
>CM053609.1:59853654-59875019 GCA_028646535.1 Procyon lotor
CTGAGACACTCTTGTTGGCCGGAGCGCAGAGTCCCTGCTTCTGTCAAGGCAGAGACTTAAAGCCAGTTAACAACCGGCTGGGGTTAGTGTTTTTTTGAGCACTAAGTAGATTTCCAGGTGGTCCAGCTCTCCTGGAATACAACCTGTGTATTTTCCTTGACTGCCTTTCTTTCTCCTGTAAGCCAATGAGAGGATTAATGCAGAGAGGCTTTAGGTCTGGTCTTTGAGAGGGCAAGGGAAAGTTAAATATGAGAACTGGATCAATAAAACATTCTTCTGCTCAGAAGGACTTAGGATCACAGGGCATTAAAGGTGGAACCTTCCATGTCACCTGGAGCGAGTACCTTATTTTATACCTAGAAGTACTGAGACCCAGAGAAGTTTAGTTAGTTCATCGCTGTCATTCACACAGCTAGAGGGAGCCCTGGGATGGGGACCCAGCTGCTTGGGTATAATACAACCCTCTGTGTCTACGAACAAGCGAATACTCTCGTGTCTGCAGAAAATAAGGTTTGAAAAATCATATCTGCTTTTTGGGTAGACAACTTTGGGGAGTGTCTGTCCTGCTCAAGAATCGATACCCCTACTTGAGAGTAGCAGCAGGATGGGGGCGTGGGAGGTGCGGCGGCCACAGAGGCCAACCAGATCATTTCCCCTGGAGACGGAATCAGAATGAGCAATTCCAGCCCAGCCTGGTCTCCCTTTCGACCCTAAAGCTTTGCCCATCTCCCACCTGCTGTGTGGGCTGACTGGCACGTGAGAAGGGTCTCTGGGGAAGAGCTGCAGACCCACGGAGAGGGCGCATGCTCTGGTCCCCGGAGGCTCCCATATCCTAGTCTAGTCTTCTCAGGCTTGGCTGCTCTCCTGTCCCTCAGCGTCTATAAAAATACCTGCATCTCAATACAAAGTACCCTCTTCTTTTTACCCCTAACACTCGTTCAGATTGAATTAGTACTGTTACCCGCCACCAATAATTTCAACTAACATGGTTCCTTATCTTAGGAAAAGTTGGACACATTTTCTTTCCATGTAGTTTAATGAACATGCTCTCACAGAGGACCAGCGTAACCTCCAACTTCTTCCAGAAACCAGCAGAATAGCTCTCTCTCTCTCTTTCTCTTTCTCTCCCCCATCCAATCAATTGCTTAATCTGGACAGTTTTCCTTTCAGCAGGACTCTCCAATCCATCGCTCTTATGTATAAATGATGCCACTAAATTTAGGACCTCTTTCTTCATGCTGGTCATTTGTAATAATCTCCCAACTGGTTGTCTCTACGCTCATTTCTCATTTTTAATTCATCGTCCCTTCAGATGTGGCTCCTGATGCTTTATGACTCTGCCTAATGTTAAAGTGGCAGGATCTGAACTACTGAGCAGGAGAGTGTCTGGAAGGGGCCAAAACAGTGTATTACTTTTCTATTCCTATATACTAAATTACTAGTAATCCTAAATTACTAGACATGTAGCAGCTTAAGCAACATCTGGCTGCTTCTTTTTTTTTTTTTTTAAAGATTTTTAAATTTTTTGAGAGGGAGAGGGAGAGAGAGAAGCAGGCTTCCCACTGAGCAAGGAGCCTGACTCGGGACTCAATCTTAGGATCCTGGGATCATGGCCTGAGCCAAAGGCAGACACTTAACTGACTGAGCCACCCAGGTGCCCCACAGTACTTGTTTATAATCTCACAGTTCCGTAGGTCCTAAGTCAGGTCAGCTTGCCTGGGTTTTATGCTCGGGGTCGCTAAAGGCCAAAATCAAGGTGTTGGCTAGATCAGGTTCTTACCTGGCGGCTCTGGGATGAATCTCGTAAGACTTTGGGGTTGTGGGCAGACCTCAGCTCCTTGTAGTTCTAGGCCTGCATTCTCCATTTCCTTTTGGCTGTCAGCTGGGGGTTATTCTGCTCCGAGAGGCCCCCCCCACATCCCCTTTCACATGGCTTCTCCATCTTCTAAGTAGGACAGGGGCTTTTGAGTCCTTCTCATGCTTTAGTCCCTGGCCCTTTTGCCACCAGCTGGAGAAAATTCTGCTTTTAAAGGGCTCATGTGATCAGGTTAGGCCATCCTTCCTGAGGAGTAACCTTTTTTAAAAAATATTTTATTTATTTATTTGACAGATCACAAGTAGAGCGGCAGGCTGAGGGAGAGGGGGAGGGAGAAGCAGGCTCCCTGATGAGCAGAGAGCCCAATGTGGGGCTTGATCCCAGGACTCTGAGATCATGACCTGAGCTTTAAAGCAGAGGCTTTAACCCACTGAGCCACCCAGGTGCCCCCTGAGGAGTAACCTTAATCACATCTGCGGGATCCCTTGTGCCCACGACCTGGCATGATCATGGGAATGGCATCTCATCGTGTTCCCAGGTTCCATCCCCACTCAGCTGGAGAGATCATACAAGACTGAGGTCCCCGTCGTCATTTTCCACATTCTGCCGATCACAGACAGGGTCATGGGTGGGACTGCTCCCCTAAGCAGTTTGGGAGAGGTCAGATGTGTGAATGTGTCAGATGTGTGCACATAGTGCAAAGGACCGAAGCGTGGTCAGTGATCTCAGTCCAAGGGAGGTCAAGGCAGCAGCGGAGCCCAAATTAGAGACAACAGCTGGACTTCTTGTGTCGTGTGTTTGTGGGGTGGCAGAGGCAGTGTGAGGAAGGGGAATAGTGGGAGGGAGCTGTGCAATGAGGGGAAGGTGCTGGAAAGTTATTTGTTATGATCTAAGCCTTATGAACAGATGGCCCAATGGGTGTAGAAAGAATATTTCTTTTCTTGGGGCACCAGAGCTGCAGTAGTCACTCTTCCGACCAATTTTTTTCCCCAAAGCTTCCCCATATTCCTCAGTCTGGCATTCAAAGGGTTCCCTTTACAGGCTCCCATGTATATTCCAGCCTTATTTCTCACACATCCTTCTCATGCTGACATTTCAATAGAATTGGGATGTAGTGAAATTGGTAACATAGTGGAAGATCGATGCCAGCCAATTGTTCCCTGAGAGAAATCACAGGTGCTGCTGAATTTACAGCGATGTGGGGTCTGTCTCCAGTCTTCAGTGCCTCAAAAGCAGACCATGCCTGGAGTAGTGCTCAAACAGGCACTGATAATATTTGCCATCCATGTTGGCCTTGCTGTGGGTATTCATCTTTTCCCCTTCCTCCAGTGGCTAATCACTGTTTCATCTGGAGTTTCTAGCCTCTCAGCTTTGGCTCAGGAGGGACTGCTTCCTGAGCCCTTATGAATGCTTCCCCTTTCCAGCAATTGTAGCAGAATCAGCTGCCAATCCAATCAGGGGGCTCAGTGCAAAAGTGAAAACGTGGGGCTCTTGTTCAGATATGAATTCCAACATGGCGGCTGCAGAGCATGGAAGCCGGCATGGGCGCCGTGTCACTGCACAGGTCCAAGCTCACTAAGCTGCCCTCACTAGAAGGCCCTCCCGTTTCCCCTCATTCCTGTGTACATCCACACAGTAGATTCCCGAAAATCGCTGAATGACAGACAGCCAAGGGTTTCAAATGGGCTGGCATGATATGCTGTGCTCGGAAGTTCTCTACATTCATAGACATTGCACTGAAGTAAGTCTTGGGCTCAATGCACGCTATAAAAATGCTAACAGAAACGTCTGCTGCCTTAAGCAGAAAATGGCAGCTTGGTAAAGGAAACGTCATCCAGACTCTGAAATATGGAATCCTAATGGGCAAGATCAGGGAAGGGGCAAACAGTAGGGAAGGTGAGAGACCTCTTTTTGGAGATGCAGTTCTTCCTTAGGAAGTTGGGCGGAGTGAAAAAAGTAAAGCCCACCTAACAAATGTGAGGGCATCTAGGCTTTGGGGACCTGCTTTTCCCAAGGGTGGAAAGGCATTCTCGAAAGCACCTTGGAGTAGGGCTGGCACGGTGGGGCTGGGGCGGCGCCGGACAGGGGCAGGACGGAGGTACTGACTTCAATACAACAGCTCTCTAATGAGCTTTAATAATTAGCAAGGCTGCATTCTGCCTTCCCATCCTGGTCTGACAGGCCAGTGAGAATTATGAAATGGCTGCTAGCAGATGAATGGGGATTGCCTCCGCCATCTGTCTTCCAAATGATCCTGTAGGTACAGCTATTATTTTAGTCAGACACTGGCAGGCGGGCAATTGTTCACAGCCTCTGTGAGGAATAGCGGCTGTCAAAAGTTTGGTGAGTGTTACGACTTCCCACAGACCTGTTTTTAGCTGATGTGAGACCTTAAAATGGAGAGGACACAGGACAAGGGGCTGTGGCTGACCCGGAACTTTTCGTGGGTTTTCCCCTCACTGGAGTCACTCCACCCCTCTTCCCATAGACCCCCCCCTCCTGCTCCTCCGTCTTCTCACCCTAGGCATCCTCTCCCCACCTTGTTTCTCCTCCTATCTCCTTTTTCCTCTTCCTCTCCCCAAACTACACAAATATCTGGGGAGAAAAGGTTCTGTTGCCTCCGGGAAGCCCTCCAGGTGTGAAGGGATGGAGCGTTGAGGTAGAAAGTGCCAAGGAGACAGGAGTCAAGCCACTGCACTTGCCCCTGGAGGCCAGCTCCAGACTCCCTGGTGACGCGACCCCAGGGAAGGAGGGATGCAAAGAGGAGCTTAAAAAACACAGAGCAAAGAAGCCAACAAAAGACATACAGCATTAAATATTGTGTCAATCCTGGCCAATAAGGTGGCCGGAAGATAACAGAAACCATTTAGAAGACATGGCATCTAATCAGTCCCCCAAAGGCAGGCGTGAACTTGAGCGCTCTCAATAGCTCCCTGGAATTTGATGATCTCATTTAACAGCGTTTGAATTTTCATCCCGTTTGGACCAGTTTGAGTGACACGATCCAGCCCACGCTGGAATCGACATGACAGATGGATTTGGAGGCCCCACACGCCTCGCTCACCCCCGCGCTCCAAAGCACGGTCCCGCACAGAGTTGAGTAGGGCCCCACTGCTCGGCCCCACTGCCCAGCCCCTCCCTGGAGCAGCAGATGTCTTTGAGAGGATAGCACCTTGAGAGTCGAGTTCAAGGGCAGAATCAAGTGATTGCTCATTAAGCCTGGTAAATACGGCAAAGAAACCCAGAATTTACCGTTCTCCTCCTTCAGCCTTACTTACGTTCTCCTTCTACCTCTTCAGCTCCTCCCTCTTACCCCTCCCCCAGCTCTCCACCCACTACTTCCATTCTGCTCACCGGCAAGGCTGAAAAACAAAACAACAAAACCCTTCCGGGCTGCTCCAGCTGTAGGAGGTGCAGTACATTAAAATCGCCGTGTCTCATTAGACAATGTAATCGAAGTTTCCTTACTTTGACTATGCCAGGGAGAGAATCTGAGGGCTGTATGTCAAGGATTACTGAGATGTCTGTTTTGCTCACAGTCAATCAACTGAAAGTGTTCTCTACTGGGATTTTGGTGGCATAAAACGTTGGCGATCATTTTTTATTTTGTGCTGAGATTCGGGCTTGAAGCTGTTCCCGACGTGGTGCAGCGTGTCCAGTGGGTTTTCTGGCTGATGCCCTGTCGTTCGAGTGACCATGTGGTTTCTCACGAATCCGAGTGCTCCTCAATGAGGGGGGCCCTGATTCATGGTTACAGCAGCACAGCAGACGGGAACGTGGCTGTCCTGGACAAACCGGGGGCACGGTCCCCTGCCTGTCACGGAAAGGCCGAATAGGAGGGGGAAGCATTTCATTGCAAGCAAGGATGATGACCTCTTCTGAGTGTCTAGCTGAAGTTGTCACCCATTTGGCATCTAGTGGAGTCTGCCTTGAAATTTTATTTCTCCTTTTATGACTCTTTGAGACTGGGGTCTTGATTCCTCTTTCCGTTCCCCCAGGACAGAGGCACAGGCCTCAGTAAATGCTTGTTGATCAAGACCAAGTTCGGCATGAGGGGAGCTATCGGCTGTCCCTGGTTTCAGGGGGGCACAGCTACCCCTCACCTTGAGGGAGGTCCCTCCCCAGAGCTTCACCGCCTCACCTCGGGGGTTAAGGACTATGTTGGTTTTCTGTCGCTTCTGTAACAAATGACCACAGGCTTAGCGGCTTGAACCAATACAAGCTTATTACTTTACAGTTCTAGAGGCCAGAGTCCTCAGATCAAGGTGTTGGCGGGGCTGCATTCCTTCTGGCAACTCTAGGGCAGAATCTGTCTCCTTGCCTTTGCTAACTTCTAGGGTCCAGCTGCACTCCGGGCTTTGTGGCCCCTTCCGTTACCTTGGAAGCTAGGAGTCAAGCATCTTGCTGTCTCTCTCTCTGCTTTCCTCTCATCCAGCTTTTTCTGACTCTAACCCGCCTGCCTCTTTCTTACAAGGACCCTTACGATTACACTGGGCTCATTGGATAATCCAGGATAATCTCCCCATCAGGAGAATTCTGATTTTAGCCAAGTAGGAAATTCGATCTTTTGCTGGAAGTAAAGGATTTTGCCAAGAGACTGGGGGAGAGTGGCCGGGGTCTGGGAGCTGGGCGCCAAGATGCCTTTGGTGATATGTCAGGCAGGGTTCAGGCAGAGGAAGGGACCATGCCAGTTACTGGAATGGGAGGAATTTAACATAGATCATTGTTAATTAGTAAGCAGGAGTCAACTGCTAAGGGATCTAGAAGCAGCAGGTGCAATGGTGAGGGTCCAGCTCCAGCGTCACAAAGCAGCGTCTCTTGTGCCTTAGAACGAGGCACAATAAATCCGTAACAGCATGGGTGACTAAAAGGGTGGCCCAGTACAGTGGATAAAGAGTTTGTAGTTTAGAAAACCACGATCCCTTCTTTCCTTTCCAAATTCAGAATCCACAGAAAAGGAAAGGACCGAAGAGTTCAGGAAAACGCATTGCTGCCAAAGCCGGATGGGGCAGTGGGAACGGGCGCCGGTATCAAACGTAAGCCGGGCAAAGAAAAGGCTGTGACCGTTTATTGCATTTCTTTGTTTGCTTGAGGGAATGTAAGTGCCCCCTGACTACTGCTTTCCGCCTTCCTAGGCTGGAGAAACTTCCTGTGATTCAGCTGCCCTAATGGGGGTAGTAGCTAGGAGGTAGTGTGGAGTAGGTGCCTGCGGCTAGTGGCCCCAGAGCAGGGACCCAGGGGCTCCCCACCCCCACCCATGGGAGAAGGGCAGCCATTTGAATCTTGATAGATGGGGACGATTTGCCTACAAAAATGTGGTCTCCGTTTATACTCCCATTCGATAGTATTTGCTTATCCAGTGTCACCAGCTTTTGAATGCTACCTTTTTAAAAACTTGCTCAAAGAGTGAGGCTATCTTTTCATGTTTAGCTACTGCAGTTTTCTTTCTTCCTTTCTCCCCCCGCCCCCGGGAACTCCCTCTGGTGTCTTGCACAGGGACTTTAACCTGAGGAAAGGTTCATTTATGTAATGAGAGTGTCCGATGTACCTCATAAATCGCGGGTCCTGGTGCAGTCTGGTGATCGAAATAGCCATGGTCCAGAGCTGAATGCGGGCCAGACAGTGAGGACGAAAACACAAGTCTGAGTGCACATTCGGGGGTTCTCTCCTCTAGAACCGGTGGTCAGGGAAGGACTTCCTGAGGAGGCATGCAAGTGGAGAGTTGCTAGAAATGATGCGCTATGTGAAGAGTTGGTGAAGGAAGTGTTCTTGACAGAGCAGGAGAGGATTTTCAGATGCACACGGACCTGGCATGTTGAGAGAACAGGAAGCTGCCTGGGCCAGTGAGAGCCCAGTGAGAAATGAGGTGGCTTCATTTTGGGTCCTGACTGAATTCAGGGGCAGACCTGGGCCCTACATTCAAGGTTTTCTTTCCTTGGGTAAAAAGCCTACAGTGAAACTTTGGGCCAATGTCTTTTGTGGCCATGCTTGTGGAATGAGGTTCGTGGGGACTTCCGGAAGCCCTCATCTGTCACAAAGCAGGACTATTATGGATCATTCCTCCCAAAGAAGGACGGGTTTGACTAGCTTCTGCATAGATACAGGGCTTTCCCCTAATTGTCTCTTCCCGTCGCTCATACTGCGTAAGGGGAATATTCGTTGGAGTTAATGGCTAGCCCTCATGCTGCCACAGCAGCCTCCTTCTGCCTTTAGTCTGCCCCCACTCCACCTCAGGGAGGAGGAAGTGACTAAGGGGGAACACAGAGTGGGGACCCAGTGGATAGATAGTGGTGCACACTTCCTCCTGTGGGTCCTCGATCTCTCTTATCTGACATCATTGGTGAGTAGTATGTGCCTGAAGGCTGTGTGTGTGTGTGTGGTGGCTCACCCACCATGGAGAATGTGGCGGGGGCCAGGAAAACAAGCTTGAGTAGGTGGCTTGGGCCAACTGAGCATTAGGCTTGAGGAAAGTCAGGTGTGCCTTCTTCCTGGCCTTCCTCTTGCTGTCACCCAGGTGAGGCGCCCTCGGAGGGAACTACCAAGCTGGCTTCCTAGAGACCCCCAGTCTGGATAATCTGCTTCCAGTGAGTGCAGCTGAGGAGTGTGGAGTCTTCCTTGTGTCTGAAAGAATGTCCTCAGTTTGCATTCTTCAATCAGATCAGTGTCCTGTCTCTTGAATAACTACTTATCATTCCTTTCATGTCTACTCCCTGAATTCCCAAGACCTCGACCATTTCTGGGGCTTTCTCTATGTGAATCTTATGTTAGGGCAACTAGACACCTGAATGGAGACCTGAATGGTTTCTGAAATCTTGTTTTGTTTGTTGTCAACAAGACTTCCCAGGTGGATGGAGAACAGGCTCGTCATCAGGATGGCAGAACTCTCAAGTGTTAGCCCTGGTCCTGGGGTGAGCTGGTCCAGGCCGACCTGTCCAACACCCTGTTTTCACTCCGCCCCTGGGATGCCCTGAGTCTTTCCCTTGGGGGTTGCTTCGAATCCCAGGTGTCCCTTGCCCTGAGCAGTCTGGGTCTGTCTCTTACTATGGTCTTTGATTCTCTTCCCATGATGGCAAGTGGCATTAGACTATCTGTGGGGGATTCCTTTTCTTGGGAGAGTGGGGAGAGGGCACGATGATATCATGTAGCAAGCAGGGTCAGACCTGTAGGGGAAGAGAGGGTGGTAGAGAAAGCAATCCCTTAGGCATTGGGGACAGTTGCAGATGAATACGTTAGCGAGTGACACATACCTCTTTAGCACTCTGTTTCACAGAGCCCTTCACATTTCACACCTCACTCCACTCACCAGGACTGGGAGGCGAGCAGGATGCAGATTATTTTTCTTTGAAACTTGAAGAACCAGATACAGAAAATGATGTAATTTGCCTGAGGACGAAAAGCTAATGACAAAGCCAGGAGGCCGTCTGCCAGGAAGGACTCTAACTTACTTTTAAAAAAGAAATTGGCGTGGCTTGCAGTTTGTTTAAAAAAAAAAAATAAATAACAGTGCAATTGTTAAAGGAGTAGAGTTTGGGATTTGGTCGGGGTACTTCCTGGCTGTTACAACTAGCCAGGTCCTTCTTTACAAATGGCTTAGATCCCAATAGGGTTGGGTTTACTTGGACATCAGAAATAACAGCACTGTGACAACTCTGGGAAAACAGTATGCTGATATCAGTTTTTCTGGGTCCTTCTTTCCTTCTTGCAGCTGAGTGCCTAAAGATGCTTCCAGAAAAGGCTTGCTACACTCAGGTATCAATGACTTCCTTTTCTCTCTTAGGGTTATTTTCACTCTAGGCCCAGGTTCCGTTTGTGGAGTAAATGGTTCTCTTTGAGATATTCTTAATTTAAGACATTTAGGAATAGTTTGAGTTCTTCAAGTTCTTTTTTAAAAAGGTGCATGACTTACTGCCCCAAGGACACATCCCATAATCTCTCAGGCCTTAAAACCATTCATTTCCATTCCTGTAGTGGAGGGTGCAGACTTGAGGGCCAATTTATCTCACTCTTGTCTCTTAGGAATTTAGTCTTTTTGGAAATTTCCTCCAGAAAATGGCCCTACTGGGTTTGCATTTGGGCCTCGAGCCTCAGCTGGGTATACGAAATATCAAGGGTTCTATGTTTAGAGATCATAAAATGGCCAAAGAGTCCTGGAAAATGTCTGTCCGTGTGTCCTGTGCCAACATAGATTTAAGGAAAACTCATCCATTCTTCTAGCCAGCAGTGCGGTCTGGCAGGCATGACAAGCCTGTAAGTTTTACTACCTGATTTTGGATCCATCACAGAGAAGCAGCCTGCTGCCCAGCTGACTGGTGCACGTGGTACCCTTATGGGCCAGGTACGGGGCTCAAGGCTTTACAGTCATGATTTCACTTAATCCTTGTAATAACCTGCAAAGTAGACAATCCCTCCCATCTTAAAGCCAAGAAAGCAGGCGCAGAGAGAATCAGTATCTTGCCCCAGACCACCCACCTACTAGGACTTGGAAGCTGGGCCTTACTGGGACCATTTAATAACCACAATGCAAAACTGCCTCCAGGAAACCACCACAAGGGGGCGCCCTGCCCATGTCCGCGCCAGTACAAGCTGTGCTTTCTTTTTTGTCTTTGGGGTGTGGGATGGATGTGAGTCATACTCTCTTCTCCCCACAATTTCCGTCCAAAAGCCGAGACCCCTTCAATAGCGGACAGTTTCAGGCCAATGTAAATGGGGAAACCAGGACTGGTCACTAGAACTGCAGGTCTAAAACGCTCCCTGAAGGTCACCACTGCACTATGAAAAAAGCATGTTCAAGAGTAGGAACCAGATTTGCCTTCCCAGGGTAGTAAAGGAAAGGATTAGTTTTAAGGAAAACTAACAGAAAGCTTCAGGCTTTACTCACCGAGGATGTGGTATTATAATGACAGAGTATTTGGTGCACGTGGTCAGAGCATAGAACAGTTTTCTTTAGAAATTGTGAATCGTCCAAGCCATGTTTAAGATCTCTGGATAAAGCTGAGAATTTACGGGCCTCATTTTTCTTCTATGTTGTCTGACAATGAGTGGCAAAGGAATTGGGATACAATGTCATAGGACAAAGGGTCATATCTAATGTTGATAAGTGATACCAGGGATTTGCAGGACTGGTGATTCTTGTCCAGCCTCTGACACATCTAAATATGGATGTGTGATGGGGCCAGACTCCATTTAAATGGCCATCCTTGGAGTGGTCGAACATGCAAAGATAGGGGAAAAAAATACATGTTCTTTAAAAAAAAAACAAAAACACCAACTTCACCTAAGAATCATTAGCATACAAAATGTGCTACATTGGTGGTACACAGCAGCCACTGACTAGAATCCCTTAGTTCTGGCCACTGGTTCCCATCCGACAGTGCGTGGAGGGATGGGCCACAGATGCAACCCCACCCCACCCCCCCCACCCCCCCCACCCCGCGACCATGACTCATCAGCAGAAAGAAAAAAATGTGACACAAAACTTCAGGGGTGGGAAGTGAAGACCCGACTCAGGAAATCCCGAGGCTCCAGATGGGGCTCAAGGGAGAAAATATAATGGGGGTCAAGGCAGGAGGTTACATTACAACAATAATTGAGCTGAAATGCATAGTATATTTAATTTCCTTGACAGCTTTAATGGGCTGGTTTAAACCTAGTAAACCTCTGGGGAAGCCAGGTGCCCTACCATCCGGAGCCTGCTGAAGTCATTTCTTTTTTCTTTGCAAAAGACAGGCTGACTAGGGACACCAAGAAGGTGAGTTTGGGAGTAAAATGTGTGCATTTCTAAGAACCCCCCAACAACTATCATGCAGCCAGGATGGGGGCTGCTGGAAGCCCCTGCGAACCAGCTCTTTATGGTCGGTAACAATGTAGGAGCCTCAGCTGAAGCAGGATTTAAAAGGGTATGACAGCAAGGCTTGGAAGGGCACGGAGGGGAGAAAGGTTGGTGGGGAGGTAAAAATGAAGATTAATTTTGCATCAGGCTGACTCTGGCTATGCAAAATCACTTTATATGTGAATCCTGAATCTTCAAAGAGCAAATCAAAGGAAAATCCACCTTCCATACCACCTTGGTACAAGAGGGCTGTTAATGCGTTCACATTTATAGAACATGAGATTTGCCCTGTGGGTAGGATGTCTTCTTTTCCCTTGTCTCTTAAGTCTTTACATTTCTCATACTCTGATAATGGCCCACCTGAGGCATTTTCTGGTTTTAATGACCCCTGTTAATACTATCACCTGCCTAGCCATGTCCAGGAGGGCAAGAAGGTGTCACAAAGGGCATCTAGGAGCACAGCTCAGCTCTTTTCCCGCTGCTGTGGACGTTCCTCCTCCTCAGCTCTTTTCCTGTTGTGTGGATGCACGCGCGCGCGCGCGTGTGTGTGTGTGTGTGCGCACGCATGCGCGGACGTGAGTGTGCGGATGTCTGTCCAGCCACCACCCAGGCTCACCTGTGCCAGGGGAAGAGGCATGCAGAGTGGATATCAACAGAAATAACACTCAAACACTTGCATTTCTGTTTGTAGTTTATTTCTGGTATTTTTCTCTCCACTCTTCTACCTCCCCCGCTCCCGCCCTCAATCTGTTTGTTTAGGCAGATGATTACGATGGGTCAGTAGTTTTTCCCTAAGCACATTCTCGCTGACAGCAAGGGGGGGAAGGCACCACTGATTTTTTTTTTTTAAAAACACTTAGCATATTAATCCTTCCCCTCAAATTGAGAATTTGTTGTGGTATGATTGCTAACAAATACAAATTAAGAAAAAAGTCATTTCTGGAAGGCAATGGGTTTATAATTAGTTTGCAAGAACTGGTGGTGCCTTTCCCTACATAATTAACTCCAGGCGGCTTTCTTCATCTAGCTAGCTCTCTATCCTCTCTTCTCTGAGCTAGACACTGCAGTCTTGCCTTTCCATCCAGGAAACACTTCAGGGTCCTGCCTGCCTTAAAAGCACATGTCCCCGCCAACCCAGGGGGCTGCTCTGTACTCTGTTACCCAAGTCACTTCCCCTGAAAACAAACGGGCGATGCAGTAGTTATTTCCATAAAAGTAAATCGATATAATTTGGTCAAGTCTTCTTTCCAATTTAACAGGGCATGAAACTAGTCTGCTGAATGAGTATTTGAGTTGAGTACATCCTGAGTATCAGCAGAAAGGGAATTGTTCATTGGCTTAATTCCTTTGCCTATGAGAAGAAGAAAAACCCAAACCAAAAAACAAAAAGATCCTTCTTGCTGGATAGAAGCTCGTTGTCTAAATGAAGGTCAGCTCGTTTGTCTTTTTTACATTTCAAGTTTTCCCATTAGAACATATATATGGAAATGCTCTCGTTATGCCAGTCTTAGCTCTCAGGTCTTCCAGAGGCCCATAAGATCTTCCCATCGGCATCAAAAGCATGAGGATGCCTGCCTTTTGGGTTGTGTTTTACAGATTTGACAAATAATTGCGAGAAACTTTCATCACAGTTAAAATATTTAATGACAAAATTAGAGTTAACTGTAATCACGAATCATAGAGCATGTGTTACTTGTCTCTGAAAGAAACAAAAAGTATATTTGACATCCTAGAGAAACTTCTGAAGAATGAGTAACTGTACAACATACAGCAGTGGTGTTACGATTCTAAAAATGAAAAGCAAAACTTATCTTTATTACCCCTTATTGAGGGCATTCTGTAAATTTACATAAATGCACAACCTTTGTTAGCCACAAAAGTAGTAGTAAAACAGATTTCACTGTAATTGTAAGTCTAACACAATCTTTTTCAGAGCTTAAAAAAAGTTAACTACTGATCTTATTACATTTTACAAATACATTCTTGAATATGAAACATTAACCTGAATAACTGTATACGTCCTGTACGCAGGTTATCTAATACTAGGTGAGGACGACTACGGCTATGTTCCAGGAGGAAATGGTAATACTGGAAGCTTCTTTTCTCTATGTGGTGTTGGTACAATTGAAGTCCTTCACAGAGACAGAGTATCCCAAAAACTCATAATGAAGTGCAGAAGTGAAACAAATTTTCTGCCTTCTAGCAGCTTCACCCAACGAATTGGTCCCAAAGAATGTGACATTTTAGCAATTTGCTCTAGGTTAGACTGTATTAATATTTTGTATCGCAGCACCTTCTACGAAAGGATAGCAAAGAACTTCACGTGTGTTATCACGGGGCAGCTCTGCAAGAGGTCAGGAAGTGGAGGAAAGACAGAGGCTTGTCCTTCTGGCCTCGCTAGGGTGGGGGCCTCGGTAGTGCACTGACCCTCGGGAGGTCAAGGGCATGGCCGGGCCCTGGAAGCCAATCAGTAGAGGGAGCTGATAGAGGTGTTCTAATCCGAGCTATTTCCAGTTAAGACTGAAGTCTAAAAGGATAAACAGAATGAAGCAAGAGGGCAAGACACCGAGTGCTTATACTTCTATGAAGAGTAGCTATCACGATTCTACCAGGGAGGAAGAAGCTCAGATTTCACAGTATGCTTATGACCTCATCCCCTCTCCTTTAGAAGCAGCTCTGTAAACACCCTCGTTAGAGAGTTGGCGACAAATCTTATTTTTGAGTTTGGCCGATTGTTGGGAGGCTTTAGATTTACCCTTTCACTTATTCGTACCAACTATCTATCTCCGAAGCTAGAATCCAATTTCAGAAGATGAATATATCCATGTGTATGTGGGTTTTCTGAACTGAGGACTACGGACAAAACCTGTTTCGAGTGATCTTAGAAATTAGAAATGCTTCTAATGGTACTCATCAGATAGCAAGTTCCTTGCTTCTTTGACCTT
The DNA here is from genome assembly GCA_028646535.1 of Procyon lotor. Classification (NCBI taxonomy): domain Eukaryota; kingdom Metazoa; phylum Chordata; class Mammalia; order Carnivora; family Procyonidae; genus Procyon; species Procyon lotor. The sequence goes on from CM053609.1 coordinate 59,868,245, forward strand.
CTTAGACACTGAAAGAAAAGTACAAAATATTATAGCAAACTTACATAGTTTACCATATTAATTTTACAGAGCATTTTCTTGAACTGGACCATCTTCCTAAGAGGATTCAGAAATTTGTCTCCAGCAAACCGCATCGCCCTTTTGACAGGTACTAAGATAATTTTTTTCCCCCTATGGCCCAACTTTGTCTCCCAGGGCATGCTTTATCAGGAGATATTAGGTTATCCAAGTCAGCATAAATAATCCCGAAGTCCTCTTGTGCCACCGTGTAAGAGGCTGGGACTCGTGGGCTCAGTTGGCTCAGTGGGTAGGAGGATCAGAAAGGGGGCCTGAAGATTCAGGCGGCTTAACAATCCGTGCTCTGCGGTGGGAGGCTGAGACTGTGGCTAGGATGTGCAGCTTGCCTCCCTGTTTCACGAAGACAAGAGCACAGCTTTTATGTTTAGCATTTAACCCTCAAGGAAAGAAAACTCCCAGACTCTGAACCCGGCGCTCTCTGGAGTAATGTGGAATCGGGAGGTGTGGGAACCAACTTTATTCAATCTGACTGCTGTGTAAAGTCTTCACGGCCATGTTTTATGTCAGCCCAGGCAAGTTGCAATGGCCATGAAATACAATTTGTCAAGACACCTGCAGTTTAAATTATATTAAATAAATAGACAGCAAGTAACAACAGAGCCTCTAAAAATCAGATATGGAGAAACTGAAGGCCATTTCCCAAGGATATGGTGAGGGTGTTTCTAAAATAGGCATGACTTTGTAAAAAGAAAAGAGATTAGCTGTAGTATCTTTTCACATTATCATTGACACAGACCTTTATCTGGACAAATCAATTCTTGATAAAAATCCAAGCTCTTTTCAATATCAGCTGCTGTAATTTGGGGCAATGACAAAAGAGACATCCATGAATGCAGAGATTTTTAAACAGGCTTTTCCTTATGTGTTTTATCTCAAGTTTTTCCCCTTCCTATGATAACTGCAAATAATCAGCACAGGAACAAGTACTGGAAGTGTTTAAACTGCAGCTCAGAAAGCAGATTTCTGTTATTCTGATTTTTTTTTTCTTTTGAATGCTGGTGATGGCTCATGCAACAGATGACTACGTCAAAAGCAAAATCCAAGACTGCTGTTTCCCCTGATAAATCCAGTTGTTTGCCATAATACAGACTTGTGTTTCAAGATACAGAATCTTAACCTTCAAATTAAGAGGGGCTTGGAGACGGAGAGAAGCAATGACAAAGTGACTAAGTCCCTGCTCGACTCTGATTTCCAACCAGGAACAAGAACATCTGATGTCACCATATGAAAAGATCTTCTGGCTTTAATAACACTTTTTTTTTTTTTTTTTAAAGTAAATCTCTACACCCAAAGTGGGGCTTGAACTTACGACCCCAAGATCAAGAGGTGCGTCCTCTACTGACTGAGCCAGTCAGGCGCCCCTCTGGTTTAATGTCAAGAAAAAAAAGACAACAACATGTTGCCAGTTTAGACCCAGCTCAGCATAGCATTTGGTCCAAATTCCATATTCAAACTACTGGGAGAAAAAAAAAAAGTTAAAAAGACACGTACAAAGACTTACGTCCATACAGTGAAAAAAATAAAAAGCCCCAGGAAGCTGATCCCACTGCAACGTTTCTTAGCACGATCCTTAGTGAAATGTATAAACACAACATCTTTTGTTTCATATTAACGTCTGAAAAGAAAAAGCAAAACTTAAATGTCCACATACAGGTGAAGAAAAAAAAAAAAAAAAGGCAAGCAGAGGTCCGGAATTCTTGTAAAAACTGCTGAGCAAACCTTCCGTTTCTCTCGAGAGGGTCATCGCCGCGATAGGCAGTTTCTCAACACTTGTGCTTCATGGCAAGCTGAGGAGAAAGAGGGATGGCAGAGTTAGGCATTGCCGGCGTTGGGGAGAACTCAGCGTGTTGCTCCCCCTTCCTGAATCCAGGATGAGAGGCAGCACTGAGGTTTTACTCGCTGTGGGGGAGCGCCCTATTGTTCCCAGTGGCAGCTAGGGAATGTGCAACGTTTTCTCCAAGAGCCTACCGGGCACTGCCTTTGTCACTCCTCCTTGACAGTGGTTCCCTTGGTGGGCCACGTCCTGCTGGGCGAGGGGGCTATTTGGCTTTCCCGAACTCCACGAAGGGGCCAGCGGAGGAGCCAAGAGTGCAGGCACAGGGAGGGACTGACCTAGGGCCAGGGAGAAGCAGAACCGAGGTCTCTGGGCTGCCGGGTTCCTAGTTATTCAGGAAAACCAGCACTCCTCAAATATCAGTATTTACTGACCTTATAAAGTATTAGAAATCAACCATAGAACAATTGGCATTAATCCACTCAATATGCAGCCTTCAAACCAAGTTCAGAAGCCCTTGCCGATGAAGTGGTGTAACTGACAAGGGGCCGAGCAAGAGACCGAGTCCAGACCTCCATCTACCACTCCTCCTGCTGGTGTTTGAGACCTGTGGCTCGCTGAAATGTTAGACCTTTACAAATGGGACGCCAATACCACTGTCATTCACTAGCTTCCCAAGCCTGGCTACAGCCCGTGATGATATATTGAAGGCAACACAGGCAGGTACGGAACATAAAGTTAAATCTGACTTTGCTTTTCTTAGATCCTTTCCAAGGAGCCCGTACACCAAGGTGACCCGAGGGCAGAGCTGAGCCCGAGTTGTCACTCCTCACGTGTCCGGAGTCTGGCGTGAGGGAGGGGGTTGGAGCTGGGAGACCCGGGTCTGGCACTCAGAAAAGCTTGGAGCAAACAGCCTGGGGTTCTCTGCAGGCAACAGCTCCGTAGCAAGCCCTGTCCTCTGGGGCACGACCAGGTTCTTGGTCCTTGAAGGATGCGCCAGGGAGCCCGCTGACTCCACAGGGTGGCGCTGGCTGTCACTCTGGGTAGTGTCAGTGATCTGGCTCTTGAGTGTAACCCAGGGCATTCGGGGGTCCGCCTTCCCTGTCTTTGATGCCTTTAAGAACAAAGCAGTAACCCTGAGGCTGCCACCTCAGACCACCGGGTGCGAGAGCAGCAGGCACTTCCTCTGCAGCCAGTGCACCAAGCCAGGTCAGCGTGTGATGGAGAGGGGATGCGCGGACCTAGCCCTCGGGCTGCTGAATTCACCGTGGCTGGAAGAGCTCCCCGTGCCTCTCTGCCTGGTGAAGCCAGCCTCGGTGAGACCTCCGCAGACCCTCTGCAGTGTGGACGCCACGACCGTCAACCTGCGGGGCTGAGCGCTGGGGACTTTTGCTCAGAAAGGTGGAGGAGGCTACGACCTCCTGACCTCGCAGGGTTTATGGCCCATAGACACGTGGGGTGTCTGATCTATTCCAGGGCCCCGCCACCGGCAGCCCCTCTGCTGCAGGGGCTCCCCTTCTTGCTCCATCTCTAGTTTTAATACATTATTCAGCAACGTGGACCATTCCAATCAACGCAGAGTGGTTAAGTGTTGTGCATAATGAATACCCAGCATAAATATTTGATCAGTGCTGCTGTCCTGTTATTCAGGGAGTTGTTAACCTTCAGCTAATGGGCTCGTGCCAGTTCACCCACAGTCATTAATCTCCAGCAACCACCGGGCCCCGGTTACTGCTGCCGTGGGTCTGGGATGGCCCCAAACAGAGCCCCTGCCAGGTGGGGCCGTGGCCAGCTCAGCGCCACAGAAAGACGACGGGATTGGATCTTTAATATTTGAAGTATCTTTGCAGAAAGCGGCATCATTTCCATGCTACCTAGGGTTTTTTTTTGTTTGTTTGTTTTTTAAAATTCTCTGGGAGTTAGAAGCTTTGGAATATGGAAGGCAGGGGGCTGCTGCTCCTCCAAATTTGCTGCATGACCTTGAGCCCTAAACTCAAAACTGCTTATACCTCAGTCTCCTCATGTTTATAAATATCCTAACTCTAATGCTTATGGATCAGTTTAGATGTCAGAGTTGCTACAGAAGAGGAGATAAAAAATTTCCTTTGGGTGTATTTTGTTTTCTTACTATCTCAGGGAAAGCTTTGTCTTTCGAAGCTGTGTAAATGATTCACTCTAAGTAATAAATTGTTACTCATATTGGGGGGAATTTTAAGAGGCTCGGACTCCTGAAGTCCCTCCTGGTTCAGGGACCCAAAGGAAGCAGGTGACTACAGTGGGGACAGGCAGCCGCTCCCTGCCAGCGTGAGAAATGCCTCTTACCCCCCTGCCCCCACAAGGGTGAGCTTGGATAGATCAGCCTGCTTTCCTGTGAGAACTGTCTCCGGAGGGTGCCTCGGTGTGGGTGTTGCCCCGCCTGCTGACTCACGGCCCGGGGCGGGGGTCTGAGCACCCCATACATGGCAACATTGTGCTTTTCGGGGCAGGGAGAGTGAGCAGGCCCGCTCTGGGGTTGTGCTGTACTTCCCTAAGGGCTGAGACCTGGCCAAGGAACCATGCTTCCTCAAGGCAGGTCCAACGGAGCTGGGCGGGGGGGGGGGGGACCCGGAGCATTTTCTATCTGCTCTCCTGGAGATAAGCAACCAGGTATCTCGATGGCAGGGCTGTGTGAAGGTGATCCACTCACTAATGTACCTGGGTCATTGCAACAGTCCTGGGAAAAGAAAGATCCTTTTGACAGCTTTGTGGGAAAGTGTACCTGACTCTGGCTGGGGCGGTGTGCCCTTATTCAATCGGGGAGTTTGGAGGAGTCGTCCCCAGGTCTGGCTGTGGTCTGCGAAGGGTTCTGGCACGTACCCCGTGTCTCAGCTCAGAAACACAGCCCACTCTGAATCGACACAGCTGCTTGTCTGGGGAGGGGGATGGGGGCAGAAGGTTTGGGTTCCATTTCTGAACGCTGTCCTCACCAGCAGGTCTGGTGGAGGCTTGGCCGGGGAAATGACATCTTCACAGTCAGGCCGTGCCCGTGGGTTTAGATTGGGAGTCCTAGTCCCTGGGAAAATAGCCACACCTTAACTAAAGAGGTCATTCTCCTTGTTAGGAATGCTGCCAATGCTGGTGATTCATAAGCATACATCCCAATTTTAGAAAACCACTTCTGGCCAGGACAGTGTCCAGCTCCCGCTCCCTCACCTGCCCTAACAGACACCAGCAACCCCTTCACCTCCCTCTTAGAACACCCATAGGCAGGGGAGCCAAAACCAGGGCAGACCGCCCCCTCCCTCCTCCATCTCTCCTGAAAACAGGCCGCTGGCTGGCACTGGTCCTCCCAGTGGTCAAGGCTAGAGGCCCCTTGCCTCTGGTGGCCTAATCAGTTTCTGCTCCGACAGGCTGTTTCAGGGGTTGGTCTGTGTTTAGAAAGTATCCACATTTAGCAGGAGCCCTGCCCACCCCACTTCAGGGGGCACAAAAATCTCCAATCCCTCCCCATCCCCCTACAGTGCTCATTAAGGGATGGGATAGGGCAGGTCCAACAGAACTATTTTCACAGAAATTGTCACCAGTACTAATTCAGATTCGTGCATGTCCGGTATTGTGATCATAGATTTATAGGTTTGAATTCATTCAGTTCTTTCAAGGCCCGAGGAAACAGGCACTGTTATATTAATTAGCCTTATTTTACTGATGAGGAAATCAGAGCTTAGAGAAATTAGGCACTTGCCCGAGGTCACTGGGATGGTAAACCAAACACAAGACGTTAAGCACACCAGACTGCCTTCCCACGCGCTCAGCACGCTTGGCCACAACATCAGGGACACAGGGCGACCAGGGCCAAGAATCGTGGCCATCTGGTCAGGTTAGCCAACCAGTGTTTGTACAACTGCCTCTGTGGGGGACGCCCACATGGGTGACCTCCAGGTATTGTCTGCCCTGCCTTAGGAAGAGCGATCTCACAGGCTGCCCTGGTAACCTGGCTCATGATGTCATCTGTCACCTAAAGTCTGGTTTTAGCAGAATCTTATCAGTGCACCACTGAATGCTCTATTCCGTGTGGCAAGGTCCCAAAGAGAACTGCCTGTACTCTTACCCCTCGCAGACTTGAAGACAATTAAAAAAAGACTCCCTTTAGTCTTCTCTTCCCCAAATCAACACTTTGAATGTTTCTCCAGACTTCCACTACCGCCCCTCCGCCAATCACAACATGTGCCGTGGTTATAAAGGAAGCCAGGGTGGGAATTCTAGCGTTTCCGTCTCATCCTTATTTCTGTCTCACAAAGGCTGGAGAAGGGACCTGAAATATGAACCTTACGGAAATCTAAAGCCTGAGCTCTCTTTTCAGGACATGTGGTGAGCAAGGGTCTGGCCTCGAGCAGGGCTGCGGTAAGACCCTGTAAGGACAGAGAGCTGATGACACAAGGAGACAGATCTGTGCAAGGGGGCCGCAGGCCAGGAAGGCAGGAAGCGTCTCCTCGGGGTTCGGATCCACAGTTGGTCCTGGGAGTGAGCCCCTGGGAGAGGCCAGCTAGCCTCGGCGCGGGAGATCTTTCTCATCACTTTTCAGGTTGCCTATTCTTGTTTCTTCAGCAGAGCTGGGATTTTCTGTTGAAGCAAGTTAAGTTTTTCCCCAAAGGTCACCTGAAAAGCCTATCTGAAAGGCCGGATCATGAGTCGGAGATGCCAACAGTTATCAGCAGGGGTTGTTCCTGGAAACCTAAATTCCAATCCCTAGCCAGACAACTGCCCTTTAACCTGAAGCACAAGATCAGTCATAAATCCTCTTTATCACCTGACTAACAGGGCCGCTCTTTCCTTTGGTCTGTGACTGCCTCAGAGAGCTGGCTGCCAATAAAAACTCCCCTTTCCCCTTCTGAAAGGGACATTCTTCAGGAGCGTGTGAACGTGCACGTGTGCGCCTGTGGTCAC
>CM053609.1:59875519-59894143 GCA_028646535.1 Procyon lotor
GGGGGGGAACTAGAGCTTGCTTTTCATACAGTGAAGAGATAAGAACACAGGATGCTGGGCTCATGACCGTGACCGGAAAAGGACGGCAAGGAAAAGTACGCACGGGCAGCCCCAAGTCCTTTTTCAAGCACTGGCCACCGGGGGAGGGATATATTCTTGGATCTGACCTCCTCCACCTCCCCCCCCCATACTCTTCCCTGAAACTTGAGCCCTAAAATTCTGGGCAGGAACTAAGAATAGTCCACATTTCCCAAAGATCCAGAGCCATGGTCGGGGGGGAAAGATGTTAGCAAGGAGAGGAATGAAGAAATGGGTACAAGAAGAAATATTTGATGATTCTGGTACTTACTAGGCAGCAGGTTGTATAAGATGGGCAAGGGGAGCGCTTGATTTTGTGTCTCCCACCATGGGAAACACACTGAAATAAGTTTCTTGAGGCCCAAGCTCCCTGAGCCCCTGGAGTGGAGATCTCCGCCCCTCTGTGGGACCCACCTTGTGTGCAGTTTCCGCGAACTGCTGGGCGCTGTTCTTCATGTCTTCCGTCTTCTCCTCTGCTCGGCCTAACCGCTCTCCACGCTCGTTCAAGGCCTGGCTGGCTTTCTGTACGGCGCTGGTCACGCTATCGGCCGCCGAATGGAGGATGCTGTTTCCTGAAGAAGCACAACAAGAGCATCAGTGGCTTCCTGGGCTGACCTCTGGAGACGGAGCCTGCAAGGGCTGGGCGCCTGCAAGGGCAAGGGGGGGTCCCTCCAGAGAAGCCTCGGGGACCTAGAAACCAGTCAACATTTCTTCCGAGCTCGTCTGACTGTGCACATGTAGGAAGAGGACCCACGGCCTGCAGGACTCAGGCAAATGCCGATGGCTTTGCTCACATCCCTCTCACGGATGCATCCCTCACCACCATTCTACCATTCTGTTCTGTGTGGGTCCAAATCCAAGTCCTGGATTTAGGACTTGGCTTGCAAAAGCAAACGGAAATCCTGACAAATTTACAGAATTAGGCAAGTTCAATGAGATATATTTGGGTCTTCTGCACATTTCCTCTTGACCTGGGGTCTAGGTGAAAACCCACCGGAAAAGGGGCCACAGAACTTTTCCAGAGACAACGCTCTGTATTCCTTTTCAACTCCTCCCTTCCATTTTATCCCGTCATTCCTAGATGCATGTGTTCTTATAAGAAGCTGTGAATTGGTCTCAAAGTTCAGAGGAGATGTGCCAGCTCCCAACCTTGAATCCTGAGCCAGGGCTTGGTTGGCTGGGCCTTCTTGCCTCTGATCTCCAGTTTATGAAATACGGGGCCTCAATACTGCACTTAGCCAGGAGGTAGAAAATGATGACAGAAACCAGCCTTAGAAGAAACAGCACATCCAGATTCATGAGAAAGTTGAAAACCATCACATTTCAAAAGATTATGTATCTCTGGCATCCCATTTGCCAGGACTAGAAAACAGAATTCAACAGCAGATGCATAACCCACTGAGAACCAGTAACTTGCAAAATTACAATCCAAGAAAATTTATAGCTATATTTTGTTAATATTGAGTGAAAGATCTTTAATGGCATTTTAAGTAATAGCTTTATGTCTTTGAATAAGTTTATTACATCATTTAACTTTGTACTTGGGATGGATGCATCTAGCCACAGCTTTTAATAGAAATGTAATTTCCTCCGGTCTCAGCTATAAAGGCTTCCTAATTTCTCCTCTGTGGGAAAAGTCTGTGGTTTATGGAACAGAATCTCAGGCAAAGAAAGTGCCTGGCACCTATAAAGGACTTTGTAAATTGTTTCCCATTTTTCTTCTTTAGGAGTGGATTTTAAGGGCTTCCACTCTGTGCTAAGGGGAGGAGAATGGGGGTAACTTAGTATTACTCAGTTGTATTAAGCACTCCGTGAGCCAAGATAAATCAACACAGATTAATAGGGACTAAAAGAGATGAGGCTCTGGAGGAAACCGGTTGGATATAAGGATTGGAATTAAAGGTCTAGGTCTTTAGAACAGATGGAAGAGAAGAAATCTTGGTCCCACTCTTTTTCCACATCATATTCATGACTAGGATGAGAGCCCATGTTAGACCATTCCCTAACATGTGAACAGCATTTTGCAATCTTAAACATCTTCACAGCTATTATCTCATTTGACTGTCACACAAATTTTCCTGAGAAGACAGAGACTAGTTGAGGTTAAGTGACTTGCACAAGATCATATCCCTAAGGAAGTGGCATGGCCCGCACAAGAACCTGATTGTCCAATGACTTTTCCTTATTCCGTAGCTTCCTCTTCGCAGATATGGTGTAGGTTGTGGGAAGCAAGACAAGAAGACAGAATTGTGAGCAGACTAGCAGAGACAGATTTTGACAGATTATTTCCCAAGGTAATGCCTTCTATTTCTGTCCTCAATGTATTCCTCTTGGTCAGTGAAGAGTTAGTGCCCATGCTGTATTGTAAGTCAAGTGGTCTTGAGAAGAAAGAGGCCAGTGGGATGGAATGGGAAGATGGAAAGGACTGGAAGGGGCAGAGGAGTGGGCGGAGCACACTAAAATTTCCTCCCTTTCATGCTTCCTTTCACATATTCACAGCTTAGCCACCAGAGGCTAGGGAGAATATGGGGCAGGGAATCTGCGACTTGACAGCCAGGAATAGCTGTATTAAACCAAAGGGATTTTAGAGTAAGCTACCATAAAATTAGGAGGGTATATAACTAGGATTTCTTTTTTCCCATTGAAATTGACTCTCATGATGTCCTCCAAGTTAGACACATCTGTGTTTCTGGAATAACCATATTGTTCCTTGTCATGACTTCCTGAACCTTGTACAAGGTATCAGGTAACACGGCATCCAGTTTCATACGACACTGTTTAGCCAACAGGCATTATTACTAAAAGAGAACCAAACGCTGTCTTCAGTATTCAAAGATGATACTGATGACCACAATCAATAGAAAATCCACCTCCAGTTATTTTCAGACATGAGGATGGATTTGAACAAATCTCAGGGCCTTGGTTGAAATGATTCCCTCTCTTTCCTGGTTTCAATTCTAACCATATTTCAGGCTCAGTGAAGTTTCATCATCTTTGTCAAGTTTCAGGTCAACTCCACACCCTCCTTCCTCTCAACTCTGTAAGAACTGTCTCTATCCTTCGTAGGCACTTACTCAAGAACATTCATGGGCAACTTTTCCACGTCATTTCTTCACCTATACTTGCAGTAACTTTCCAGCCAAGTGATAAATTCCCCAAGGGCACCATTTCTTTGTATTGACCATTCCCTAAATCTTGAATCTTTCTCCTCTGCACTCGGATCTCCTGCTTGCTTACTTTCTTCTGAGATCTTGCTAAAGCTGCAGTTCCGGGCTTCTATCCTTGGCCCTCTTCTCTGTCTCTCTCATCTACAGACTCTCCCCTAGATCAATTTACTCAACTCCTGGCTTCCATGACTGAATTCCATTTTTTGCTAGGTTGGGCTGCTAAGCTCCAGACGTGTATGTTTCCTTACTTGACAACTCCAGGAGAGTGACCCAAGGTCATCTGGAATTCATTACGTCTAAACCTGACCCCACTGTCTTTCCCTTCACATCTGCTTTTCCTTTGGGTCCCCAGCTCAGTGAACAACCCCACTATCTGCCCAGCTCCTCAATTCAGAAATCTGGGGGTCCAGTCTATATCCTCCCTTTTACCCTGTATAGCTAAAGCTCGCCTTCTACATAGCTCTCTACTTTCTGTTCTCTTCACCATCTTCACTGTTTCTGTGTTGACCTAGCTCCTCCTGCTTTCAGAGTTCTAGCGATAGCCTTTTGTCTAGCTGTCTCCATACCTTTTTTTGGGTTCATCTTCCATACTTTCATAATAAACTTTTAAAAAGGTGAATCTGTTACCATATCCCCACTCAGGATAAAACTGAGACTTTTGCCTTGTTTTTCTCTCAGCTCATCTCTTACACCTTTTGCCAAATTACCTATATTTGCACACATGTGTCAGGTTTCTTTTACTTATATGCCTTCGTATTATTTCCTCTGCCTGGAACCCTGCTTCTCATCTTAGCCTTCCTAAAGTGGCTCCGTCAATATACTTCAAACTCCCTCTTAGCCACCAGGTTAGGGAACCTTGTCATGTCTAGCCCATCCTACAGCCTGGCTGCTGCTAACACACACATTATCTTGTGTCTATTTCAAATGGTTCATTTATAGGGCGCCTGGGTGGCTCAGTTGGTTAACTGAAAACAAAATATCTTATTATAAGTAAAAAAAACTTATTGTAGAAAATTTAGAATACACATTACTATAAAAAAGCAATAAAATCTTGTAATCGTTGCTTAAGGATAACCACAATTTACATTTATGGTACATTTTATTCTAGTAATTTTTCTGTATATGCTTTTCTAAAACATGGCAGAGACCAAAGTGGACCATACCAAAGTCCACTTTGTATTGTGGACACTATACCATGTCATAAAAAAATTCTTCAAAAATACTGTTTATACTACTGTAATTTATTTGACTCTTTCCCTGTTAGATACTGGGTGTGTTTCCAAAAGTTTTGCTTTCTGAAATGTTGCACTTACCTTATTGTATTTACACACACACACACACTCAGACACAATCTTTACCCACATCTCTGACAATTTCTAGAAATGAAATTGCTGATTCAAAGAACATACACATTTTTGAGGCTCTCAATGCATGATGAAAATTGCTTCCCTGAAAGATTCAGTCAACTGTCAACACCATTCACTGGAGTGCATACTATGCACCAGGCACGGTTTTATAGATGCAAATGGCAGAATGGCTATGAGGGAGAGGTTTAACTTCTCTGATCTTCAATTTCCTCATCAGTCAAGTGAGGGTCATGCCATCCAGCTGGTGAGGCTATTGTGGAAATGAAGATAAAGAACATATGCCAAGTGCCTGTAGTTGCTCAGTGGATGTTTGCCTCTCTACCTCCCTCAGACCACATCTGCTCTCTAGGAACTTTGGAAGAATGGCACAATCCCACCCAATTCTATTGCGCAACTCCCTCTTGTCTCTCTTCTTATGGGGCTAAGTGTCTTGAGGCTTACAGAAGACACTTCTTAGATATCCTTGTATACCTGCGGTGCCTAGCTCAGGGAGTTTTCCAGAGATGCAGCTGAGCACAAACTCACTATATCAAGGCACACTTTACTCACAAGTTGGGGCCCATTCTGTTGTGTTGAGTTAAATCTGGAAATACAACAGTCTCCCAAGGCAGATAGAACAGTAATTCTCTCTAAATAGACAGGAAGCATATTAATACCCAAATGTATTCAAGCCGTCTGAGAAGAGGCTGTCAACCCCAGCAAAGAAAGTCAACCGCCCTTTGAATTATAGTCTCTGGAGAGTAGAGACCAGACTTACTTTATTGATGTTGCATTTACATCAGTTCCACTCAATATGTGCTTATAAAAAATAGATATATGCTGGCATTTTTTTTTTTTATGTTGGCATCTTCTATGTGAAGTGATTGAGTAGACTTTAAAAGCTCTAACTCTGAGATAAAGCAGTAACGCTGTATTCAGTCACTGTTTGAAAACACAATTAAAATGAATTTCAGTGTATAGGAAAACAAGGGAAAAAGAATAAGGTGTATTGAAAAGCAACAACAGAAGAGAAAGAGGAAGGGGAAATATTTTCAGAAGCACACAAAACATGCCAACAGCTCAAATATCAACCTAACTTCTTTGTATTGTCCTAGAATTCATGTTATATCTTGGTAATCAAAATTCCTCATTCAATAGCTAGGAAAGAGGCAACTTCAAGAATTTTCAACAGCTACCTCCTCTATCAAATATCTGTATCTCCATATCTATCTATATCTTTATGTCTTTATCTGTAAAGATGATATATATAGATATGTATATTTGAAATGTAAAATACTCATTTGGAAAAAGGCAGGAAAATCATCTAAAAACACAAGCGATCAATAAATATATGCCAATTTATACTCAGTGCTGAGTAAACTCACTCATTTCAAAGCACTGTTTTAAAACTGAATTGTTTTGGGGGCGCCTGGTGGCTCAGTCAGTTGAGGGTCCAACTCCTAGTTTCAGCTCAGGTCATGATCTCAGGATCCTGGGACTGAGTCCCATGTCAGGCCCCCTGCTCAGCATGGAGTCTGCCTATCTCTCTCTCTCGCCCTGCCTCCCACTCTCTCTCTAAAATAAAAATAAATAAAATCTTAAAAAAAAAAAAAAAAGGAATAGTTTTAATAGTCTTGCTTGGACTATTTCTGCTCTATAGTCAATTTTCCTACAGGTAGGAAGAACTGTACAATAAAGCCCCGTGTATCCAAACTAACTTAAAGGAAAACCAATTATAGAAAAAAATATAACATACATGGATACAATAAACTCATAAAAATTGGCAGGGAGGTTTATTATATTAAATCTGTTAACAGGCAAGGAACACTGGTAACTCTTATATAGTGTCTGTCCAAAGTGTTTAGTAATAATTTATTCACTAGCTTAAATAGTCCCTATTTTATTCTTGTCTATGGTATAACTATTTTTTATCAAAGCGATTTTCACGGCTGGACATAAAGTACACTTAAGTCTGGTCCAGTATTAGTGACATTCAAATGAATTCTCATGGTCACAATTCTATGGGATTCACCCAAGATGCCTTTTCCTTTCCTTTGTTTTGCTTCTAATCTTCATGCTCAGAGTCTTTACCACTAAAGGACATATCAGCAAAAGAAAAGTCACATGGAAACTAGGTTGCTAGGTCCCTTCTCAGATCTAAAGCCACTTCGAACCACTGATGGACTCTCCTTCCTGAGAGGAGGACGCACCCCTACCCCCACTGGCAGTAACTGACATTACATGGTGACCATGATGCTTCCTAGAAGGTTCTGCTTAGGACTGTGACTTGCGCTAAACATTTTAGAAATGAATGTAATTTAAATGATAATGATGATATTAACTTCTCCAACAGAGTAATTAAATGCAAAAGCCTACCCAGTGAAACACGTTCGTTCTTAATTCACAGACTCCATTAATTATCTGTGAGCTTGGGTAAATTATGAAGCTCCTTTTCTTTCCATTGACTAATCAATACTAATCACAGTGCTGCATCTCAATGTTGGACCACCTCTAGGATCCCCTAATGGAGATTCTTCTGAAGGTTAAATTTCATTTGTATTTTGTGGTAACGACTAATCAGACAAATTCTTTTACAAATCCAGGCTACTTTATGTAAAACCTTTCTAAAAAGAAGAGTCCTTAACCCATGCTGGGCAAAGGTGCCTGAGCCTATCAGCCAGTCACTCACAGAAATAGCTACCATTCCTTGAATGTCTGTCACATGTGGGTGCTGTGGTTAATTGTCAAAGTCCTCAAAGGAATATTTTCTATTTTATAGTTCAGGGAGGTGGAGCAGCTTACCCAAGATCACCCAGATCTTGACCCTAAAACTTCTTAAAAAAAATATTTTAAAGAATTGTATTATATTTAAAGTACACAACATGATGATCTGATATACACAATGAAATGATTACTAGAATCGAGCTAATTAACATATGCATCTCGGATTTTTTTCTTCTTTTTTGGTGAGAGCACCTGCAATCTACTTTTAGCAAATTTCTAGTATTCAATACAGTATTATTAACCATAGTCATCATGGTGTGCATTAGATCTCTAGACTTATTCATCCTATAGAGCTTCACTTCTGTATCCCGGGACCAATATCTCTGTTTCCCTCACCTCCCTCCCTGGGGAAGTGAGACACAGAAAGAAACAAACTGCATGAGCTCGCTTATATAGGGAAGCTAAAAAAGTAAAATACATAGAAGCTGAGAGTTGATCCCAAAGCTTTTGATGACTATGTCAGCATTTCCCAAAGTGGTTCTGTGGTTCAAAAGAATGCACATAGAAAACTCCATTCTATGGTAAAAATGACTTTATGAAGTGCCGATCTAGCTGGTTCCTTTATTGCAGAACTTTGGAAAACCTTTAATATGCTAATGTAGATTGTGAATCAGGAGGAGGTAGGGAGGGAGCAGGAGAGATCTGCCAGCAGAATTTCTGAAAGATACTTATTCACAGGGTCCTTTTGCCTGGATTATTTTAGTAGGGCGGATTTCTGCAGAATCTGCTTTGGGAAATGCTACAATAAACTATATTGACTCCTAAGTTAAAGGAGGAAAAATAAATCCAGGCTGTCTTCATCAATTCAGTAATAGACAAGTCATGTAATTACATTAAAAAGGCGTGCTTTACAGAAACAGCAGTACAGAGATAGCACGCTGAATGGCAGTTCCAGAATTATCTTTTGTCTCAAGTTGGTGGCTAATTTCAGGGACCATGAAACTTGTTTGTTGCCTGCAGCTGGATGACAAAGAAAAATGGACTCAGTGCTCAAGAACACTTTGTAAACCCATACACTCAAAGGCCTACCTGAAGGAGACCTTGGAGTGATCTATTACTGGCATTACTAAAGGAACAAGAATGGATCCTTTTATCAGGCAAATCTCTTCTGTTGGAGATGTGAAGGTCATTTAGTAGAACTCTGGCCCGTGCCCAAGTCATAGTCATACCCCATAGCTAAGGACTCAGGAGAAAGCCCAGTGCCCTCTCCCGGTCCTGTGGAGTGATGGCTAGGAGCTCAGTCTCCTCCCAGTGCTTTATATGAGTCCCAATGGCAAGGGTCACATACCTAGGGTTTTATTCAAGTGCCCTTTAAACCTTAAACTCAAGATATGTGGAGAAATTCACTAGTCCTTTAAATATTCAAACGAGGTCCTTATGGGGATTAAGGAGGGTACTTACTGTGTGTTGTAAGTGATGAATCACTAAATTCTACTCCTGAAACTACTATTACACTATATGTTAACTAACCAGAATTTAAATAAAAACTCGAAACAACAACAAAAGAAACTTGGTCCTTATGAACATGTGCTTATAAGAGTTATAGGGCATCAGGAGAATGAATTTAAGAACAACTTCTTTTGGTTCTGTTTTTTTCAGAGAATATCAGGCTCTCAGAAAAGTGGCTGAAATGTAACTTCAAAGAGGGAATCCTTGTTCTGAGGTTAAAAAAATCCTCAAGTGGCTCTAAATTAGGTAAAATGGATATGTCCATTCTGTCTTTGCTACCTAGGGCAATAAACCAGCTAGGATCTATAGCTGTCTGCTTTTCTTATAATTGGAAGCCAGTGTCTTTTACTTGGATAACTACAATTTCAGGTCCTGATAGACAAAATTTGAAAACCCTCTACAGTGCTACTGGATAAACTAATTCTTTTCAATATGTGGAGTCTGTTGCTTACTTCCTGGGTGACCTTGAACAAATAACTTACCCTCTGTGCTTCAGTCTCTCCTTACCTGTGTTGGGGATTGGTCTATTATCTACCTTACAGGGTTTCTGTGAGGAATAAATGAGGTCATGTACAAGGGGGGCACTTAAAACTGTCTGGCACGTAGTAGACAGTCAACTTTAACCGCTACTGAAGGGAGAAACTTCAGGTATCTGGCACTAAAGAGTCTCTAGTGTGCCCTTCTTCCACTACTCTTGTCTACCATGAACATTTTTGAAGGAACAATCTAGCCTACTGTCGGCCTTGTACTTCCCAATCACCAAGGACTTCCAGAAAAGTGGCTTCCAGCCAACTGTCCTATCATCACTCACTTGTTCAATAGCCCATCAAGTCCATTGCCTATTTTGAGTTTCCTCCACTTGGCCACTGCACCACAAGGTGACTGATTACTTCTTTTTAAAAAGCTTCTCTTTCTCTGGGCTTCTATACCAGACTATTTCTTAACCCTCACTCCCCCATGCCAATTATTCCCTGTGAGTTGCGTTCCTTGCTTGGTTAGGGGTATGAGGGAAGAAGATACTAGCTCTGTGGTCTCAGGTAAATTATTTATTCTCAATGGGTCTATGTTTTCTCATTGGCACAGTGGTGATACAAAGAGTGCCTATTTTTCCTAGAGTTTGCTGTGAAAATTAAATGAAATATATACTCAGCATAGTGTTAGTAATGCAGTATGAGCTCAATACACACTGCTATTGGTAATATCTGACTCATTCAGCACATTTATTGTTGAATAAACATGAGCCAGATACTGTCTACATGGGTCTGCTTCTCAAATTCTACCTTAAATTAGCCCATTCTTTGCCTTACCACCCTACATCTCACCTTCTCCTCCTGAATACACTGTGTTAGTTATTGGCCCTTCTGTTCACCCAGTATCCTGTGCTCAATCACCTTTAAGTCCAACCTTCTGTCACATCCCACATGTAAGAGTCCATGCAGCCCAGAGCGTTTACCTCAGCAAGGGCTCTTTGCTTAGCCCTCCCCTCTATTTCTAGTCCCCACTAGGCCTTATTGGACCATGCAACCTTATTGGGTGGTTTTGCGACCACTGGTCTGTCAGTTTTCTAACACATCATCCTCTTTGCTTATTACTGACCTGATCATGCCTCCTCCTTGCTATGAGCCTTTGTGGGCTCACTTCTAATACAACACAATCAACTCAGGAGGGGCCCTCCTGATCCCGTGCCAAGCTATTGACTTGGCATCTGCCACCCCCAGAGTCTAATCTCTATCCATTGCCTCATTGTTTCTTGACAGATTTTAGAAAATCATTAAAGTTTTATCAGTTTCTTACTATAGGGAAAGTAGAGTATATCATAAATGAATTTGGAAAAAAAAAAAAAATCAATGTGAATAAAGAGCTTACTAAGGAACATCATGTCTAGCTCTGTCCATAAGGGTATCCAAACATTAGCATGCAACATTCGTACTCAAATGCAAACCCAGCACTTAGATTTTTGTGTCTAACACTGTTTTCTGCTAGAAGAAAGCAAAGTTCTTTGCAATATAGTGGATTTCATGCCTTGGGGCAAAGAAAACTCAGATAGGCTTGAAGCATTGCCAGATAACAAGGATAACTTCAAAGATGGTAGGGCTAGTGCTAAAAAAAAAAAAAAAAAAAAAAAAAAAAAAAAAGTCAGCTTAAAGCAGATCCTGAAAAAATAGAAATAAATAAAGCAGGGCCTGCTGGACAAGTTGTGATATTTGAAACATCAACAGTAATGAAACTTTTAACAATGAGGATAATAATTATAATAATTTCATATAACTTTGTGGAAACCATAACTTGTTAATATTCATATAAAACGTATAAAAATGAAGTTGAAATACAAAAAAATGTTGACTGTAATTGGATGCTTAATTTATGGTACTGATTCCAGTAATTGGCATAGGCCTTTGTAAACTTTGGTTACTCAACCTGTGATGCCCTTTTCTTCCCTAACCAACTGGTAATTCATACTCATCAGAGATCATTCCACCTTTCCCAAATTTTTTGCTGGTTTATTCATCGAAATGTTTTCTTGCCACCTATTTTTTTTTTTTTTTGCAAAAAGCACAGCAGCAGGCAGGGAACAGAGTTACAGACATGTTCTGTCCCCCACACTTCCCCCCACCCCGCCCAATTTGGACCCTATGCCAGGCAAAAACTTATCATCTAGAAACAAGAGGCAGATTCTGTATAGGTTCTGTATAGGTTAAAACAATATATACATAGGTTTAAGGTATATGTATGTGTACACATAACATAGATATGTGTACACACACACAATTTAAAAATTGCTGGTCAGTTATTAGCATTAAACAATGCGCTATGCTAGTGAATTCAAGGGGAAGAGGACCGACTCAGCATCAGTGTGGAGATATGTCTAAGGAGGCAATGTTTAAGTTGGGGTGTGAAGAGACAAGCTGGGGCAAAGTCTACATGCAAAGGCTTGAAAGAAGAAAACACTTCTGTGCCTGGGAACTGAATGTGTGGCCACAGAAGGGGGAGGATGGAGTGAGAAGAGACTAGAAGGAGAAGCAGGTGCAACTAGAAGCCACTGAAGCACCTTTTTTTATTTTTTAAAGATTCTCTTTATTTATTTATTTGAGAGAGAGAGAGAGAGAGAGAGAGAGAATGAGCAGGGGAGGAGCAGAGGGAGAGGGACAAGCAGATGCCATGCTGAATGTGGAGCCCAGCATGGGGCTCCATCCCAAGACCCTGAGATCATGCCCTGAGCCGAAACCAAGAGTTGGATGCTTAACTGACTGAGCCACCCAGATGACTCACCACTGCAGCATTTTTTTAAATAAGAGTCACCTGGACTGAGATAATTTTTGAAATTCTTACTCTGGCTGTAGTTTGGGAACAGAAGCAAGAGAGAAAAGAGAATGAGCAGTTGAGAAGCTATTGCAGTAACCCAAGAAAAAGATAATGGTGGCTTATACTAGAATAATGTCAGTATTTTGACTGACATAGAATAATGTCAGTATTGTCAGAGATGAGAGAAGTGCAAAGATTTAAGATCTATACCGATGCCTGAATATGGGAGATGAAGGAAAGGAAGAAGAGCGAGCTAATCCCAAGCTTTGACTTGAGCACAAGGGCAAACAGTGGTGCAATTTACAAGACAGAAAAATCTGTTAGAAGAAACAAACTTCTTCTGAGGGTGGGCAAACATGAGAATCAAGTATTTCATTTTGGAGAATGTTAAGCTTAAGTTGCCTGTGAGACACCCGAGTGAAGTCATTAAGGCAAACAGATATTTCAGCATGAAGTTCTCCAGAGAAGTCCGGGATAGAGATAAAATTTGTAAGTCATTGGCATAGAGAGAGAATGGCAATGCGTAAGCTTACCTTAGGAGCAATGATACAGAGAGAAAGGAAAAGGGTTTGCAGATTCTACCTATAGAACAAACTAAACATAAAGGTGGCTGCAAAGGACACTGAGGAGAAATAGCCTGAGAGGCAGCAGAAAAGCCAAGGCGAATTTGGCATAGTGGGAATTAAGTCAGGCCAATACATCAAAAAGGTGGCTCCAAGAGTCCCAAGATTATTCAGTGGGGAAAGAAGAGTCTTCATCTGTTGGGACTGGGACAATTGGATATCCACATGTGAAAGAATGACGTTAGACCCTACCTCACACCACATACAACTTATATTCAAAATGGATCAAAGACCTAAACATGAGAGCTAAACTTAAAAACTCTTAGAGAAAACATAGGCATAAATTATGACTTTAAATTAGGCAATGGTTTCTTAGATGTGACACTGAAATCACAAGCAACAAGAGTAGATAAATCGGACCTCATCAGGATTCAAAAGAAGGTTGGGCTCCCTACTCCATGCTTCCCTAGCACTTTATTCATGTCTCTATTCCTATTCCTATATTAACACATTATAATTACTGACTTAAGGGTCTGTTTAATCAAATAGAACTTTAATTTCTCGAATATCCTTGACTGTCTCCTCCTCATTTGTATTCTTGGTGCTGAGGAGAGTACCAGACATGTATACCACATACATTATGTGGCTAGAGCTACGGTATGAAAACAAACACATTGTTATAAATAGGAAATAAGAATATAAAAGATGGAAAATATGGAGAAAACTCACCAAGGAGAAAGAGCTCACCCAGGTTAATTTATTAACATGGGATGGAAAATTAAATGATTTTGGATTAAGACAATAAAAGGTTAGTGTTTTGAGGCTCTAAGAGTAAAGAATGAGGTCTGAGGTTGAATATCCTTCACAATTAGCAAAAATGTATGTTGTGCTCTTTAAGAAAGTATGTATGCCACATTTAGCATGTGTCCAGCCCAAATTGGTTCTTAGAGATGTTTTACTTCAAACTAATTCAAATTGTGTCTCAAACCTATTGTTAAATGATTAGGCTCTTCGGGAACTTAGCATAACTTCCTCACATAAAACATGTAAATACCCCGTTGTTTTACACTGGAAAACAACTTAGGGATCATCTAGTTCCCTGGAGAGAAAAGTGTGGTCAGAGGGTCAAGGGAAAGGAATTGCCTAAGGTTACATCCCAGTAATAGCACAGCTGGCCTTGGAAGTCACCTTTGTGGACTTGGAGCTCAGTGAGGTTTTAACTGTCTTCACCATTTAAGAAACCCAAGTGGAAACTGAGAATCTGGTAATTGATCTCTTGAAAAATAATCCACAGTGTCCCCTTTGGAAAGCGTTACCCTTACATTCTGGAGAACTTCACCACAGTGAGCATGCACCTGTACACCAGTTTGTCATTTCAGTATACCACGCTTCCCAACTTTTATTAGTTCACAATAATAAAATATAAGGGAAAAATCATAGCTTCATAGAAAAGTGTATACATAACGGCCAGGAATATCTTACATGGTCAACTGATGGGGTTTAAAAACACTAAAGGATTGTGAAGAAAACTTTCAATTACTGAATGCCCTTCTCTCTGACAGTTCTGTCTGTAAAGTGGCAATGGGACTAGCACCCAGAGAGGTGCAGGAGACTTCTTATCTTGAGCAGGAGAAATGAGACAGATGAACTTCCACAGAAAAAGATAATGCTGCTAAATTTCAGGTGAAATACGCTGAATATAACAAAAATCTGTTAGAGTCACCCAGGCCACTTTAGACTAGGTCATTATTGCTATAGTTAAATCCTATTTCTTAAGGAGATAATAAAGAGAATAAAGTCAGTGTCAGTTACATCACCAAAGGCAACAGAATTCAGCACACAGTTCATTGAACTACAGCTTCTCTCTCTGGTTCTGTCCCATGCTGGTACCTGCACAGACTTGAGAGTCACTTAATTTGTCTTAATTTGGTGAATGCAAAACTGAGAACCTCACCTTATAGACAGATAGGCAATAAATAAGCCGCTATGTTAATCATCAAGGGCAATTTCTGTCAAAGGGGAATTTTTTACCATCTCTGTGGTATCATACATAATTTTGAAATTGACATGAAGTCCCAATGGGTTTCATGACTATTCATTAGTCACTCTATAATCTTAATGTATTTTAGTTGATTACTAATGAATTCCTATGACATATTTTACTTTCTAAGAAGGATAACCTGAGAAGTGCCACTTGGTCATTAAAATCCACTGCAATTATCATCAACCAAATCAAATTACTATCAATTACATATAGAGGAATTGATCCACACTGCATCATTTTTTTTACTGAAGTATATTTGATATACAAATGTTATAGTAGTTTCAGGTGTCCAACATAGTGATTTGACAGTTCTATATATTACTCAACACTCACCATAATAAGTATAGTCCCCATCCATCACCATGCAATGATATTATAGAACAATGATATTATAGGATTATAGAACACAAACATCTTCAATTCATATTAACTAGATACAAATTGAAAGAATGCTCAATCAACTGTAGGCTTGGATGTCCATTATCAAGGTTATAAATGCAACTCATTTTCATTTATACTATTATCATCAGGGGCTACAATTTGCTAAGTGCCTAATATGTGCCAGGAAATGTGCTAAACGCTTTATATCTACTATTCTATCCATCTTAATGGATATCCTTAAGATACATACTATTATTCCTCTCCTAAAACTGACAAAACTCAGAAACTCACCTATGATTTTACTGCTAGTCAGTGACAGAATTTTGATTTGAAATTTAAGCCTACCGGACTACAAAATCACTATTCTTTTTAGTACCATGAGAGTTTCCAAAGTTTCTAAATGGTACACTTTGTAAGGTGAAATGTACCAAGAGTGGATTTTCATCTGTCCCAGCCTCATGTTGCTACATTATATGCAGGATACAAGAATAGCATTCACGCGCTGTTTTCTTCTACTTGATGTCTCCTCCTATGCAACAGCTTGGTAACTAAGTCAGATTTTTTCCTCCAGTAATTCGGTAATGATTCCCTGAGGCTGAGTGAGGTATTCAGTCTCTAGCATCCTTCCCATAGCACCCTTCGCATTTCTCTAATGAAGCATTTATCATAAGGCACCAAAGCTATTCGTCTACTTACTTGTGTACCTCATTAAACTAGAAGTTTTTTGATCACTGGGGTAGTTCCTCTATTTTTCAGCATCTGCAGGCATGATGTTTATCACTTAGTAGGTGTTCAATAGATGCTTGCTGAATGAATAGTAAATTGATAAAGAATGGAAGATGTTTTTAATTTTATAAAGATGTGATGAAGTTATGATTTATGTCTAAGACCTTATTTGCATTAGCATTCATCTTGGGTTGTGCTATTCTGATCAGCACACAGAAAGGGTCAACTTCTGGACATAGTGAAATAAAATTCCTATTATACAGTATCTTTCTAAATTGTTGGGGATTAAAAAAAATTCTATCAAAGACATGAACATGCCCAAAATGCAAGTTCAGGATGTTTGATTAATGTGGACAAATTTACTTTCTATAGAGATAGCACTATTTCCAAAATTGTTTTGATGATTCTGGTGGGAAAGAGATGACACATGAAGTGAGTGAAAACCAAAACAGATTTTGCTTCTTCCTGTGTTTACTCTATTTAGGATATGAAGGAAGGCATGTTTTTCACACCTCCTCTGTTTAAATCCCTTTTAAAAGGGATTAAGCATTGAAAACTCTTTTAAAAGAATAAACTTTTAGTATATTTCAACCCTAGTCAAATACAGGTTAAAATGTTAACAGAATCACATATAAAATATGAAGATCTCTGTCAGTTTAAAAATATTTTGTATTTCATTCATTGGGTTTTTCAAGTGGCATTATAAGCCATACACAACCCTTGTTATGGAAGGATCCTTATTTATTTATTTTTACAGATTTTATTTATTCATTAGAGAGGGAGAGAGAGAGAGAGAGAGAGAATGAGCAGGGGGAGAGCCAGGGGGAGAGGCAGAGGGAGAGAGAAGCAGGCTCCCCAACAAGCCAGGAGCCTGATGTGAGGCTTGATCCCAGGACTCCAGGATCATGACCTGAGCTGAAGGCAGATATTTAACCATCTGAGCCACCCAGGCGCCCCAGGATCCTTATTTATAAATAAATGAATAATCTGGACACTGTTAAGGTATGTGACTCTTATGTAAGTTGAGTAATACAGATGCTAATGCTCCTTGGAATTTATAGGGGAGGAGAAATCACATGGTGCTGAAGAAATGATGATGAGGTTGAGGTGGGACTGATGAAAGGAAGAAGGTGACCAGTGAGTAGACTGTTGTAAATATTCCAGGAAAAGTTGACAAAAATCCCAGCTGTAATGATAAAGATTGGAATGAAAAAGCTAAAGGAGCATCTTAGTTTAGGATAAGGGAGAAGGGCTTAAGATGACTTATTTGCAGAAAACATACCATGGATTTCTAAAGAACAAAAGCAGACTTTGGGTTGATAACTTACTATAAGATCAAATTCAAGGTACCTGATTTGAAATTACCAAATTCAAAAAATGATTCTTAAGAGTTTTCCTCCATGATAGGAACAAAGAGTTCAGCAGAAGTAATGACAGATGTTCAAAAATTGTGTTTCATTTTTCTTCTTCTTGGATACATAGAAAGTATCTATTTTCCAGCCTTCCTTGCAGTTAGTTCGGTAATATGGCCAGTGGGCTATAAGCAGAAGCAATGAGTGTCACTTCTGGGCTAAATTAATGAGAAGCCCCTAGGTGGCATTCTAGCTCTCTTTTCCCCCATGGAATTTGACTCTGGAAGGTGACTTTTGAGATGGTGGATCAAAAAAAAATACAAGGAAATTGGGTCCTTGAGTCACCAGTTAGAAACTGCCCTAGAGAGGCACTGAATTTGCAGACTTTGTCGGAGAAATAGTGTCTTATTTGTTAAGCCACTGAGATTCTGAGGTATGTTAGTTTTTGCAGCAAACCTGAGTGTTGTTCTGACTAATAAAAGGGTGATGTTCATATATGCAACCCATTTTGAGGAAAGTACCCAGATTTAGAAGACATTGAAAATGTTTTATTTAACTAAAATAAATCAAATTGGTATTATTTTTGTGTATGAGGGTGGGAGGAGTGAAATTCGTAAATGCATTTTATAAGCAATACTGAATGAAGTCAGCCACTTTGAGAGTTTTAAATTACTGTTTTAGAAGAAAAAATAAACAGAATATTTATCTTGGCTCAGGGGGCTATTACAAAAATACCATAAAGTGGGTGGCTAAATAATAGAAATTGATTTCTCACAGTTCTGGAGGTTGGGAATCCTGAATCAGATTGCTGGCCTGGTTGGGTTCTGGTGAGAGTTCTCTTGGAATGCAGATGGTCACCTTTTGCTATGTCCTCACATGGCAGAGAGCAGAGAGAGGAAGCAAGCTCTCTTCTGAGAAGGACACTATCCCATCACAAAGTCTCTATTCTTATGATCTAATAACCTCTCAAAGTCCCTGCTTCCTCATCTAATTCCATTAGAGCTTGAAGTTTCAGCATGAGTTATGGGGGACACAAGCATGCAGTCCATACCATTATCTAATTAAAAACCACCAACTTCTATTTTTAGAAAGTTCTTTTTTTCCAGTTCTATGCTAAGAACAAAAAAGTGGATGCAATTGAAAAATAAGCATTAACAAACTTAACTTATGGTTTAAAATATAAAAGCAAAGACTTTATAGCTTAATATACTAATGTAAATACTGTTATTAAAATCTCATTTTCTTGGAACAAATAATCCTAAAATTTATATGGAACCAGGAAAGACCACAAATAGTCAGAGGAATGTTGAAAAAGAAAACCAAAGTCGGCGGCATCACCATTCCTGACTTCACGCTCTATTACAAAGCTATAATAATTAAGACAGTGTGGTACTGGCACAAAAATAAACACATAGATCAATGGAACAGAAT
>CM053609.1:59894643-60012502 GCA_028646535.1 Procyon lotor
AGCAGGTCAGGAAACGACAGATGTTGGCAAGGATGCGGAGAAAGGGGAACCCTCCTACACCGTTGGTGGGAATGCAAGCTGGTACAGCCACTCTGGAAAACAGTATGGAGGTTCCTCAAAAAGTTGAAAATAGAGCTACCCTATGATCCAGCAATCGCACTACTGGGTATTTACCCTAAAGATACAAACGTCGTGATCTGAAGGGGCACGTGCACCCCAAGGTTTATAGCAGCAATATCCACAATAGCCAAACTATGGGAAGAACCTAGATGTCCATCAACAAATGAATGGATAAAGAAGATGTGGTATATATATACGATGGAATACTATGCAGCCATCAAGAGAAACGAAATCTGGCCATTTGGAACGACATGAATGGAACTGGAGGGTATTATACTAAGCAAAATAAGTCAGTCAGACAAAGATAATTATCATATGATCTCTCTGATATGAAGAATTTGAGAGGCAAGGCGGGGGTTTGTGGGGGGGGTGGGGGAGAGAAATGAAACAGGAAGGGATAGGGAGGGAGACAAACCATAAGAGACTCCTAGACTCATGAAATGAACTAAGGGTGGCTGGGAGGCGGGGGAGTAGGGATAGGGTGGCTGGGTTGTGGACATTGGGGAGGGTATGTGCTATAGTAAGTGCTGTGAAATGTGAAAGCCTGACGATTCACAGACACGTACCCTGGGGCAAATAATACATTATATGTTAATAAAAAAAAAATCTCATTTTCTGCTTTGAACATGTAACTGTAGCTGCTCTTAGTAACATTATCCCTTGTGTCATTTTCTCTCTTGTATAGTATGGATGCAAATACCTATTTTCTACTTGCCTTCTAATTAAAAGTGTACCCACTGGTAAATTATAAAAAATAGCAGCCACGTAAGAAATATTGTATTATACAAGTGAGACCTTATATAGCAATCACCGTGACTATTAAGGGGTCTAGAAACACAAGCAGAGGGAAGTGGGACACTGGCTGTCACTCCCTTCTTCACTGCCACCTGTGAAGGCCTATAGCGATGCCCTTGTGCACCCGTTAGTGAGTGACATCCTAGAACATATGTATGAAGTCATAACCAAACTTTGGTCCTTAATTATCTTTTTTAAAAAAGATTTTATTTATTTATTTGACAGAGAGAGAGAGAGAGATCACAAGAGGCAGATAGGCAGGCAGAAAGAGAGGCAGAAAAATGCCACTGAGCCACCGAGGCACCCTGTCCTTAATGATCTTTAATAAGATTACTGGTAACAACATGTCTTTAATATTGGTACCATTCAGTTCAGTACAGAAAGGGGCTCTGTAAACTTAAAATATTTGTTTTGCACTGAAGATCTGCTCAAAATACCAAAGATCAGTAACATTTGAAAACTCACAACTCAGAAGTGAAAATCAATACCCAGTCAAAAGGGTATCTATTAATGGACAAACTGAGGTTTCCTTATATTAGTTCCTGCAATAGGGAAGAAGTAGGGTGGAAAGTATGGATAAAGGTCAATAAGTGAAAAGGAAAGATGAATGGAAAAAAGTATTTTTCTTAATTCTTTAAATCTTCAGAATAAAAAAATCTAGCTTCAAGTCAAATCTTACGAGTCTAATTAAGCACTTTTACTGCAGGAAGAAGCTATAATTAAAGCTTTACCTTATATGGCTTACTGACTTGCAGCTGCGAGCTGAATGTTTGAACATGTCATCATATTGGCATTAGTTTGACAAAATGTAGTAATCATTTCCTTTTGTGGACTAGAAGATATCAAGAACATGCATATTTTAATTCGTATGTTAGCTGATATGGACATAATTATTAAAGGTTACAGGGAATATATGGCATTGCAATTTTTTCTATCCTTTTTTAGGTAACTGAATGCTTTGCTTACTTTGAATAAAAGTGTCTTGACACAAATGATCTAAAACAAAGAGCTGAAACAGCAGGGAAGCTGGAAAATAGGAAAAAATCCTAAAGGTCTGGAGAATATAAAAAAATTCAGTACTTTTTTTTTTGAGAGAGAGAGAGAGAGAGAGAGAGAGAGAGAGAGAGAGAGAGAATACCAGCGGGGCAGGGAGAGGGCGAAAGAGAATCTTAAGCAGTTCCACGCCCAGCATGGAGCCAGATGCGGGGCTTGAATGCAGGACCCTGAGCTCATGACCTGAGCTGAAAACCAAGAGCTGGATGCTTAACCGACTGAGCCACCCAGGCGCCCTCTGCAACAAATTTAGTATTCTTAAAGATGAAAAGCAGCCCAAGAACTACCTAAATCTGAGAGGCCACCAGACCCTTATAAACTTAAATAATTAAAAAAATTTTAAATGAAAAATCATTGAAATTTATGCTTTTATAGGAAACTAGACTAGTACCTTCCTTAGTTTAAGTTCAGGAACATATGCATATCCATTACATCAAGTCTGATGTTTTACTGCTAACTGTACTCTCTAATGACATAATTATATGTCAAGTTCTCTCACACACAATCTTAGTTAAAAGCAAGAAAAAGAGGCATCACAAGGTTTTCTATGGCTTTGGGAGTGGTGGGCAGGAGGAACTGTGTGAACAGATTCGAAGTGTCAGTCCCCAGGACTTTGGGGCTGAGTCCTAGTAGAGACCCTACCAGCATGGTCACCCAGAGCTCTCCACAGGGGACTTGTGCTCATCTCAGGGAAGGCTAGCACAGAACTTATCTGTAAAATTAAGTACTAACAAATAAGTAGGAAACATACTCCTATTAATCAAAGAGGTCTAGGCTACTGCTCTAATGTGACTATCTGTCCATGAGTGTCTTTACCTTGGACTTCCCTGCCCTCAGTAGGGTCTGCCAGAAAGACGGGGTTATCTCTAAGGAGCGCAAGTGTTAGAGACGAGTCAGTGGATTGAGAGTGTCTGGAAATAGGAACTAGGGAGGAAGAGCAACAGCTGATGATCTTGGGGTTTGGCAACCAAAAATAATCTTTTCTTTCCTATTAAATTCTGATCAAAGATCTGGATTCGTTTTCCCAGCTGAGAGCTTCACTGTCTTTTAAATGAGGATCACACATATTTGTTGTGGTTTGTCATGGAATTGAATTGGATGTTTGCAAAACTGGTCAGTTTTGCTGTTCTGAGAAGCTGGAAATCTGCTGTTTCCAGATTCCTCCTTACCACCTACATGGCATACACACCCATTGAGCCCCAGAGCTCCTGAAAATGGAGATCTTAATGCCCAAAGGACACCTATTCTTTTGCCATCACTCTCTGGCAAATGACAACCAAAAGGTGCCTTCCTTAGGGAGTGTCACTAGGAGCTCCATGTTGTAGTGGCCTGTCACCTCCATCTGTCTCTCTCAGTGGGTGTCCTCACAGACTCCATCCCTGGGAGAAGACTCGAGATCACCCAGTGCTGCTGGAGGTGGCCAAGTGGCCAAGTACCAACTTGTCCTGCTTGACCTTAACTCTTTAAAAGCTGAATTTGGTGGGATGCCTGGGTGCCTCAGTCAAGTGTCTGCCTTTGGCTCAAGTCATGATCTCAGGGTCCTGGGACTGAGTTCTGTGTTGGTCTCCCTCAGCGGGGAGTCTGCTTCTCCTTCTCCTCCCCCCCTCATGCTCTCTCTGTCTCTCTTTCAAATAAATAAATAAAATCTTAAAAAAAAAAAAAAAGCTGAACTTGGTGGACTAAACCTATATCAAGATAAGCTTTCTTTCTACTCATTTTTAAAGATATGAACGTATAAAAAAAACAAAACATATCTGTAGGATGGATTTTTAGTAAGTAAAGTAACTAAAAACTGAAGGTAAAAGAAAAAGGCCAGCATCCTTGAAGGTCCCTCAATGTCTTACTATTAAGTACCTAGCATCTAATTCCTCCTAGAAGTGTACTGAGGGGGAATAAGTGAGTTTGAGCATAAACACATGCATGAACAACTCACAACCCTCCCTTAGTTCCTACTACTTCTTTCCCATTTTAACATTCCCAACAGATTTAAGAACTGATGCTTTCTATAGGCTGAGGTGAAAAGTCAGTCAAAAGAAGATGAAACAAAACAATCTAAAAAGAAAAGGAAAAGATAGTCTTGATTATCCAAGTCCAACAGGCCTTGAAAATAAAGGCTGAAAACATTACAGAGATCTCTCTTCTTAACTGGGCACCTGGCCAAGCAACTCCCCAGGGACTTGAGCTCTGTGATTAGGAGGGAAAGTTGCACTGTCTGTCCCTGTCCGCCCTCCTTCTGTTCTGTTCTCTAATTTTAGACCCCTCTGCCTAGACAGCATCCCTTCACAAAAGGATCAGCAGCAAGCCCTAAATCTGACATTTCCCACACTAAGGGGAAGGAGTAGGATTCCCTATCATCTCATTGTAAGTTAATAGCTTTTTATATAATCACAACATTAATGCGAGATGGGAACCACATCATTACTCATTTCTAATTATATTACACTGTATATTTTCAAAGTACACGAAAGCCTATATTAAATGTACCTAAAAATGCTGTTTCTGATCAGTTAAAGATTTATGGAAAACTATCATTCTAGGGCAGGAGTCAGGAAACTGTTTCTGGAAAAGAGCAAATAATAGATATTTTAGGCTTTTGGAGCCATAATGTCTCTGGCCAAGCTACTCAACTCTGATTTTGTAGCATGAAAGAAGCCATAGGCAAAATATAAAAGACCAAGAGTGGTTGCGTTTCAATAAAACTTTATTTAAATAAATGGATATGGCCTGAGGGCTGCAGTTTGTGGACCTCTGCTCTTGGGTGATAAGTAATAAGTTATCACAACTAGCTGGTACTTGCATAAAACCAATTTATTCAACCATGGTGTTGATCTACTTTAAATAATAACCATGGGCAAAAGAGAATTTTCTTCATGATCTAAATAAGCCACAATTTGGAATATATGATCTAGCAATAGGGTTTTATACCCTGCTCCCCACTGCTCCTGCAAAAGTCAATGTTTAGTCCTATGTTTAAAGAATCACATTTCCTGAGAAGGCGACTATTAAAAACTTAAGAACTGGGGTGCATGGGTGGCTCAGAGAGTTAAGCCTCTGCCTTCGGCTCAGGCTACGATCTCAGGGTCCTGGGATCGAGCCCCACATCAGGCTCTCTGCTCCACGGGGAGCCTGCTTCCCTCTCTCTGTCTGCCTCTTTGCCTACTTGTGATCTCTCTCTGTCAAATAAGTAAAATCTTAAAAAAACCCAAAAAAACAAAAAACAACAGAAAAACTTAAGTACAGTAACCATATCTATGATGTGACTTGTAACTCTTGAAAAATGAAAGTACTAATAGTTAATGCATACTGAATATTTTCTCTGTGCTAGAACACTCAAAATGTTCTACAAGAATTAACTGATTTAATACTCATAAGAACTTTGTGAGGTAGGTACTTTTATTATCCACACTTCACAGAAGGGAAACCTGAGGGCCAGATAAATAATTTGGCCAAGATCACAAGGCTAGTGGGTGAAAGAGATAGGATTCAAACCCAGGCATTCTTGCTCTTGAATCCATGCTCTTAATCACTACTCTTGAGAGAGGAAGAGGAAAAGGAAGGCAAGTCAATGTTCAGCCCTGGGAATTCCACCTCCCAGATATAGGCTTGGCTTGCTAGGCTCTTTACCATATGCTGAGTAGCATGCTGGAATTTTAACTGTATGGTTATTTAATTCTACCCACAGAGTTATATGGGGAAAACTATTGTTATTTTACAAAAATGAAAACCGTGGCTTAGGAAGTTTATGAATTGGGCAAGGACACATACCTAGTAAGTAAAGCAATGACCTGTGGTGGTTGGTTGGGATTATCTTTTGGAAAACAAGGTGATCATTTGCTAAGCAGACATTTGCAGGAGGTTCACTGTACTGAGGAGAGAACAGGCTCATATTCCAGACTAGCAGGTGGTATACATTCTCTTTAAGACCAAGGGCTATGTGTGAAGTCTTCACTTCTCCCAAACAAGATCTGTACTACAGGGTTCTGTAGAATCCGTTTCTTTCTTCCCACATCAACAGATTGATTCCTGCAAACTTGGCTTTGACTGTGTGATTCTTTGTTCAATTCTCTGCTTGTTTGTCTAGGCATCACGCCAAACTGAATCCATCAAACTCCCAGAGCTTTCTTAGCATTTGCTCATTGCTTCAGGAAGGGATTATTGGTATACACTTTGGATCATTTCATTCTGCTGGCTTCAGGCTTTGTCTGAGACTACAGCTATGAGAACTCTCTCTTGGGATCTACGTTGACATTTACAGTGTTTGTCAGCCCCTCCCCACATATAGGGGTTTGCTATTAGAGCTAGCTACTCATCTCATCAGAGATAGTTTGTATTCCTACATTCTCCTGTTAGATTTTGAATTATGTTCAAAAGAAGGGAGGAAAATCCATTTTATATTCTATCAATTTAAAACCAGAAGTCTAACAGATGCAACTGTGACTTTTTCCCCTAACAAAGTTGAATTAATTCAGTAATTCATTCTTAGACTAGACAACAGTATAACTACCCACTGAACACACAGCATGTACTGTTAATTATGTCTAGAATTTTAGCTCCAATTTAAGGAAACACCCAAGTTAATTTTAAAAGAATCATTAGGCAATTAAGTGTGGCAATGTATTTTTATCCCATTTGTGATTGCTGTTGCTTATAACCTATTCTTCCCCTTTGGGGTCCTTTTGCTTCATGTTGAAGTGCAGCATTTGGTATCTCTTTCAGCAATGGCTGGGAGGTGGTAAATAATCTGTGAAAAGGTCTCTTTTTCTCTTTTGTATTATAGTCTAGCTGTATATGGAATTCTAGATTGACAGTTATTTCTGGAAATTGATTTGTTGACTTCTGGCATCTCTTATTGCTGATGACAAGCTGTCAGTTTGTCAGGAGATTTTTAGTATCGTTTAAGATTTTCTCTTTGTCCCCAGTGTTTTGCTGCTTCATCACATTTTTGTCTAGTTATAGCTTTGATTTTCAGGCACTTGGTGGCCTTCTCAATCTGAGTCTTCAAGCCTTTCAGTCTGTCTTCCACGTACAACTGCTTCCTTATATTCTTCCTCTGTCTGTACTGGGTGAATTTCTCATTATCTTCCAATTCATCAATTCATCAATTCTGTCTTTGACTATGCTCAGTCTAGAGTTTATTCTATCAATTGAATGTATTTCAAAGACACTTTTTTTTTTTCATTTCCAAAAGTACTTCTTCCTCTACTACCTCATCTTTTCATATAGTTTTGGTTTTGTCTTATAACATCTTGTTCTTTTTCTGATTCTTTCCTTTTTCCTTTGAATATCATAAATATAGTTGTTTTAAAGTCATTTTCAAATTGTTCTGTTACTTTCATTTCATTCAGAATGAACTCAACTCCCAACTACTTTGTTTTTTGGTCTTATCATATACTATAGAATTTTGGCATGTACATTTTTCTCAAGTGGGAAATTTTAATTTCTTCTCCTCTTACTGCCTTGGCCCCTTATCCCCACATACAGTTTTACTGCTTCCCCAACTGACCCCTGAGGCAACCAGGATTTAACATGATGGTCTGAAGTTCCTGTCCTGGGTGCTATTCTGGATATCATGGAGCCAGTCCCAAGCTAGTGGGCAGCTGGCTGCAGGTCCTGGGTGGGACACTACGTCTGTTCTCTCTTGCCTCTCCAGGAATGTAGATCCTGATAACCTACTGTTCCAGGGAGCAGTTGGTCACACCTTTTTGTTTGTAGACTTCTTGCTTGGGCAGAGAAACCTTGCTTCCAAGCAGTGAATGTGGTGCTGATGATCTACTTTGCATGGGGTAGTTAATCACAATTATAGCATTGAATGCAAACTACCTCTCTCCTGACTTGTAGCCAAGCACACCAGCAGCTTTGTTCCTGCTAACTTTGTGATTCTGTC
Organism: Procyon lotor; assembly: GCA_028646535.1. NCBI lineage: Eukaryota > Metazoa > Chordata > Mammalia > Carnivora > Procyonidae > Procyon > Procyon lotor. Next base: position 59,902,496 of record CM053609.1, read on the forward strand.
TAGTTCTGGTTTATGCATATACTTATTTTCTTTTTTTTCCCTGCAAGTGGCTATTTCTTTTTAATCTCTTCTATTTTGTATGTGGTGGTGCCGAAGGAGCCTCAAAATGTGAATTTACAATGTCGAACTGTGCCAATATTCTATTTTTAAAACATTCATTTTTATCAGTGTAACAATCCAAAAATTCTACAATGTTCAGCAGTGATAATATTTATCTTTCCCTTTGTTTTCACCAGCAAGCAAAGAAAAAGCTGATTATGTTTTACTGACAAATTCTCTTATTTACCTACGCCTGGCTAATTGAAAGTAAATGGCCCCAAATGCTTAGTTCCAATTTGTTTTTTTGTTTTGTTTTGTTGTTTTTACAGGGGGCAAAATGGGTTGAGAAGCAGCAGCAATTCAGTGGTGCATCTATTATTATCTGTATTTCAACTTAAAACTTCTGCAGTTTTGAATCTAATCTTAATCAGAGAGAAATGCACTGTTTATACATGCATTTCAGCTTTTAAGGGATGAAGCTAAGAAGTATGACATGTTTAAAAGAAAGGAGTCATAATTTTGGAATTATTTTCTTAATCATCACTGAAGAAAGCTTTACCACCTACTTCCAAGTCTTTTATTTCCCAAAGAAGATTTATATATATTTTATCATTGAAGGCTGCCTTACCCAGGACTCCATTTTAATTACCCATGCAGGTTGCTGGCCTGTAAGTGTTTATTATGCAAGAGTCGAAGAACAAGTATTTGTTATGAATAAGAGTTGAATATAAATGTGCCACACTTTATATAACATATGTATTCCTGAACATTTATGTATAGCTTAAGTCTCAACAAATCATATTGCATTTTCCTTTTGAAGTATAATTTCAAAGATATATTCCTAGAGGAAAAGAAATTACGATCTGGAACACTGTAAGAAAGGGCAACACTGGGAGAGTGAACTCAACAGTCAAACACTTAACTGGAAAATAACAGTGATAAAGCAACAAATACCTAATTGAAATGTTATACTGAAAATAAAACATCGCCCAATGTAAAAAATTATAGTAATTGCCAAAAAGTGAAAACAGAATCGAATTTTGTTGGAGGAACACTCAGAACTTTTAGACAAAAACATGCATTAATGAGAGCTGCTTTGGAGAGATTTTCTACTTTTTTCTCTCTAATGGGAACGATTTGAGAGCTAGCCCCCAGGTTCAAATCTTGACTTCCCTTTGTTATGTATGGGGCTTTGGGCAAGTCTCCTTGCCAATCTGTAACCTCACTGACATCTAGTTTCTTCATCTGTAAAATGAGGAAAACAATAATTACTCTTTAGGGGTAATGTGAATGAAAAAAATTGCCGGGCATATAGTAGGAACCCAATATGGAGATTATCAATGTTATTATTACTAGCTGGCTTCCCCGCCCACCCCCAAGATAAAAAAAATGCAAACGCAACAGAGGACTGCACCTCTACCACACCTGATGTAAGGGATACTCTATATTTTCACTCTCTCCTTTGTGTCTGACTGAAATGCAGATCCCATAAGAATTTCCCTTAACAGGATGGAAGGCAGGACAACAGGAAGGTGGGATTAAAAGAAAATATTAATTATATTAATATAATTGTTAATTATAACAGCTACGGCTACATCCCACAGTCCTCCCTATGCACCATGTTAGATATTTCATGGGATTTTATTTAATCTTTACAACAACCCTATGGAGTAAGCATTACTCCATAATTCTATTTAAGAAGAGGAAGCCAAGCTTACAGTTTAAGTAACTTGTTCACAGACCACAAATTCAAACTCAGACCCGTGCAAAGTCATTTTCTGTTTAGTGTGTATCATATCACATGAGAACAACAAGGTTGAAGAAACACCACAACAGGAAAGGAGTATATACGCTAAGGAGTATATACGCTAAGCAACACAGGAAAGTGTTGAATCAACATGGTAGTTATATTTCAGAAGCTCATGTCGAATCACTCCTGAATGTATGCTGAATTAAAGGGAGAAATCCAACCAGCTATTTTGAATTTGTCTGTAATGAGTACATGTTGAAACCTGACCTTGACATTTTACATCAAAGCCGAAAAAGGAACTGTCAGTCTCTTAAGAAGATGACCACAAAGTTATTTACAGGTAGGACATCATTTTTTTCTGAGGTGACAGGAAGGGAGATATCAAGGAAAAGGAAGATTTTAAACAAAATCAAATGACCTACAATATCTTCATCAGCAAAGGCTTTAAATAGTAAGGCTTCCTAGAAACTTGTAAAGAACCCACGTAACTACTAAGGATAAACAAATTCCTTAAGTAAAGAGAAAGGGCCAAGGTATAAATATCCCAGCTGGTAAAATAAGAACTTCTTGGTAATGCAGCACCTGGCAAGCCCTTATATCCACTTATGGTGTGGGTCTTCATAAAATGCTCAGGTGTTCTAAATTTTACATTATAAGACATTTAATGTCTTAAATCATAATAGGTTAGTACAATATAGTTGATACAACATTGATAAGTAATACTTATGTCATGAAAGGAAAAAAATGAAAGGTAGGACAGTATTACACAGGACTGTACATCAGAGCTTTTAGAATTGTTTAGGAAAACAATGTGGCAGGTAGAACAATGGCTTTTTGAAGATGCCTACATCCGAATTCCTGGGAATTGTGAATGTTAAGTCCCTTACATGGTGAAAGGGACTTTGCAGATATGATTAATGATATTTAGATGCAATGATTATCCTGGATTATCTGGGTGGACCCAATAAAACAACCAGGGTTCTTACAAGCCTGAGGTGAGAGTGTAAGAGCTAGAGAGTGTCTTGAAGATGCTATGCTGGGGGATTTTGAAGATGAGAGAAGGGCTACATACCATGGCATAGAAGCAGCCTCTAGAAGGGGGAGAAGGCAAGAAAATTCCTCCCTAGGGCCTCTAGAAGGAACACAGTCCTACTGACCCATTCTAGGCTTCTGGCCTCCAGAATTAGAAGATAATAAATTTGTGTTGTTTTAAGTTAACTAAGTTTGTGGTCATTTGCTAACAGCATCAGTGGGAAATGAATACAAATGACCAAGAGGTTAAATGCACTGTGGCTAGAAAAATTAAAATGCACATGAACTCTGAGATGAACATTTGCTTTTAAATGATGTAGGCCTTTAAAAAATTATGATATATTCTATCTCATTCAAGTTTAAAAGTCAAAGGCTTAAAGAAAATACACAAGATAGTATACTGACACGTAAAATAATTATAAAAGTGGTTTTCTTTCCCCTTTATCTAGTGTCTAAAAAACTTAACATCTGCAGAAACCAACTAGCAGGGTAAGTCCTTGGCTTTTATCACAGATGTGTGATCTACTCTGACCTTGTGAAAAACACTTTTTTTTTCTCCCATAAGTCTCAACCTCTTATAATGGGAACTGGGAAGATGATCAATAAAATCAACTAACTGTGAAAATAAGGTCCATAGGACAGAGTGAAACACTGATGTAGAGAATAATATATAAATAATCACAAGGAGCTTTGATCTTGTGCAGTATTTATATGTGACTCACAGAATGCCCCTGACTTTCATCCATCATATTCTGTCCAGTTTAATTCTCCTCGTTACAAGGGGGCATAAAGATGGTCCTGACCTGAATGTTCTCAGTCAGGTTCAATGAGGAAGATACTGATTCCATTTGAAAGTTCTTTCCTATGGGGCAGAGAACTATGAGTAATTATGATAATTATATTTAGATTTTCTCAAAGTATTAAATAAACCAGTTTCTGCTCAGACACCTAAACTCAAAAATAGTCTGAGTCTTTCTCACTACTGCCTTTTAGGCATTGGCCATTAATTTAAATAAAAGAAAAACAAATAGTTGCTTTCCCACTGATAGTATCCACCAAGTCTGAAAAGCATGTGTGCACACATGTACACACACACACACACACACACACACACACACACACACACACAATGTGTTATCTCACAATTTAACCACTCCAGAATTTGTTAAAGGAAATAAATCCCTAAGCCAATAAAGGCTTGCCCTCATTTTTCTTTTTCCTAAAACATGTATCTTTGCCCCAAGGTAATGATATACTTACCTTCTTGCTTTATTGTCACTCATATATTGCAATCGAAATGTTTGTGCTTTATGTGCTCTCAGAGTTAGAAAATATTGAAACAGACTGTCTTCCACGTTCACAGGTCTCATGCACTGAATGGTTCACTGAACCTGCAGCAGCATCACCTTTGGAGGCCATATCCCTCTAGCGCTAGAACAAAACCCACCAACGACCAACAGCTAAGCCAGGGTTACTCTGCATGTTTGTTTACCAAAGTGAGAGAGGGCTACGGACGGTCAGCACGATGGATAAAGGTGAGCCAGAGCTTGTAGGCAAGCCACAGGGTTTGTCAGGGGATCTCAGACCAGTCATGTCCATTTACTAAGAAAACCATTAGGCCAGTCAGAGAGGAGGTCAAATTTCTAAAGTGGCAGCTTCCTGTTATACTTCCTTTTTAAAATTTTTTTTAAAAAGATTTATTTATTTGAGAGAGTGAGAACAAGAGAGAGAGGGAACACGCGTGAGTGACTGAGGGGAGGCACAGGGAGATAGGGAGAGACAATCCCAAGAATCTCAGGCAGACTCCGAGCTGACCACGGGCTCTATCTCAGGACCCTGAGATCATGACCTGAGTTGAAACCAAGAATCGGATGCTTAACCGACTGTGCCACCCAGGCGCCCCTGTTACACTTGTTTATTCTACTCCTAGCTCTTGAGACAGTAGAGCTTCTTAATCTTCCTCCACAAATGGGAGCCTTTGTTCTGTTGGGTGCCTCCAAGAGTCTACGGTGGGCTCCTTTTATTCTTGACAGTAAACTAACTCCTCAAAACCAAGCCAAAGACAGTCACACTGATGATTGAGCTTTCTTCCCTAGGCCAAATTAACCAGGAATCTCGTGTTCTATTAGTGGAATTTCTATGCTTACCACTAATTACAATTTGCGATGCTACAGCATTATTCCATGAAAAATAGCTATAGTAAATCACAGATCTTCTAGGTTCTTCCAACAGTCCTTCTTTAGCAGTGCTCAGATTTTTCTGTTTGTATCTTTGGATGGCTAACCTAACATAATGCCTTTGAGAGAGATCTCTGGTTCTCTTGAAGTTGTAAATAATTATTTGGCCATTATCAAGTTTCTGTGCCTCACAGCAATAAATGCATTCTGTTTTCCATATGTGTTATGGTGGCCAGAAACTGGGAGAGTACATACCCATGAAGGTTGCCAGATAAAATACAGGACACCCGTGCAATACTTGGGACATACATCTACTAAGAAATTATTCATCGTTTATCTGAAATTCAAACTTGACCAAGCATCTTCTGTTTTTGTTTCCTAATCAGGCAACCCTAATGCTCTTGCATGTTGCAGTGACCATCTAATGACTCCAGTCCTGGTTAGGCGCACTCCAAGTGGAAGAGTGAGGAATGTATGGTCATTGTCCACACTTCAAATAACTATCTTCGCTAAATCTAGTGATTCGGTTTTACCTTAAGGATCAGAAACAAGGTAGAATTTTTTAGAAGCTTAGGATACAATGTAGGGGAAAAGAAAGCCATTTCATTTACCTCTTCACTGAAGGTTTGAGAAAGGTCACACTCCTGTGTAGTTTTTTCTCAGGTATTATGCACAAGTTCCTTACCTCCATTCCAGGAAATGGCCTTCCACCCTGAAGATGACATTCTGAGGTCTTGTCCATGAGGTGTGTGCTCTGAGTGGTTTCCCCAGAAGCAGGGGTGATTTTGACAAAGCATGAAATGAACATTCTTAGGGCCAGTTACTGCTCTTCAGCTTCTTTTTGCTAAAATTCCATGTTAGTTTCATTTCTCGATGTTTCTATGTTCCAGCAGGGCAATAACTTTTAAATGCCAGCTTATGGAGTTTTTATTGGTCTACATGAACTAAGATAAATAAGAACAATGTGCTAAATTTTTCATCAAGGTAAATGTTTCCGATTTAAGGAACAGCCCTTTATTTCTGGAGATTATGTCCCTTTAATCCTTTAGTGTTAAACTTTTTAAAAATGAAATTATGGTGATATTGGGTATGAAAATTGAAAAAAATTTTTACATAGAAAATTGACTGGCAAGCTTATGTCTCCTAGATTTTAAAACCTGTACCTGTCTGTAAATATGAAATATGGGCATCACACAACACACTTTTAAGTCTGTGTCAGAAGTACCCCTTCATGTCTAACACTGTTAAAAACTTTTATTTCTGATTCATATATCCCCATTTTGGCAGGGGAAAGAGAACTGGACTCAAAGAAATATTTTAGGCTGAAGATCTAAGGGTGGAAAAAGAATATTTCTATTCTCTTATAAAGTTCAGAAGACATGTTTCAGGTTTTTTCTTTCCTACAAGAAGATATGAATTTCTTGCCCTGATCTCTGGCACAGCCTCACTTGCTATTTTAAACATCGTTGTTTTGGGAAGTCAGCAGTAACATACACACTCTATAAATGTCAAACATGAAATGCAGCGCGTTCAGCATTCAATAAGCCATAGCAAACAACTCAGCATTCCAGTCATTTGAAATGTCTATAATAGAGCTGAACTCATTCCCACTTGAAACAAAGAAATTACTATTTTTTGGCAATTCTTATAGCCAACATGGATTAGGAAAGCTCAAGACAATTTTCTTGCTTCTTTCATAAGAAAGGGCTTTTTTTTTTCCTAAAGATTTTATTTATTCATTTGACAGAGAGAGAGATCACAAGCAAGCAGAGAGACAGGGGGGAAGCAGGCTCCCTGCTGAGCAGAGAGCCTGATGTGGGGCTCGATCCCAGGACCCTGAGATCATGACCTGAGCCAAAGGCAGAGGCTTTAACCCACTGAGACACCCAGGCACCCCAAGAAAGGGCTTTTTAAAGAAAAGATTTGAGAGAGAAAGAGAGAAAGAGAGAGAGTACATGCTTGGGCACATGCAAGTGGGGAGAGGGGCAGAGGGAGAGAATCTCAAGCAGACCCCCTGTTGAGCGCAGAGTCAGATATGGGGCTCGATCCCATGACCCGGAGATCATGACCTGAGCCGAAAGCAAGAATCAGCGGCTTAACCGACTGAGCCCAGTCGGTTAAGGTACCCCAGAGAGTTCTTCCGATAAACATCATGAAAGAAGTCATGTAATATTATGAACACACAAATTATAATTTTCAAGTTTTTTTTAAATAGAATATTCAGACATGTACTGGCTCTTTGTAAAAATCCCACTTGATTGAATATTTTATTTGTTTATTTATTTTTGAGAAAGAACATGTAAGAGTGGCAGGGGGAGGGACAGAGGGAGAGAGAGAATCTTAAGCAGGCTCCACACTCAGCGTGGAGCCTGAAGCGGTGCTGGATCCCACGACGCTGAGATATGACCCGAGCCAAAATCAAAAGTTGTACACTTAACTGACTGAGCCACCCAGGCGCCCCTGACTGAATATTTTAAAATTCACTCTAATCCTTACCCCATTCCTTCAAGGTCTATGTTAATCTCTATGATACAGGAAAGCATAGACATGTTGAATGTAAGTTGAGGAGCTCAGAGGAAGTTACAGAGCCGAGTGATGCCACAAAGCCAGGGATAAGTGAATGGAGTCTGCTCTCTATCACCGTATCACTGGGTCAAGTTGTGCAGTTACATCCTCTGGTTGATTCTGAAAGTAGGAATGGCCCTCATCCATTGCAGGTTATTTAACCATAGGACAGACAAAATACATTCACGATCCTGGTCGAGCCAATAAATGATACCTTGGAAGTACCCATATGTGCCATTGGTCTGGTTCAGGCTTTTGATGGAGATGCATGATTCAAAATCATTTAATGCATGAAGTCACTCCTGGCTCAGGAGAGCGGACCCCAGCCCACCAGCTGGCTCACCGCGTGCATCAGTGTAACTTACAGCCAAAGAGCAATGAAAAAGAGAAGATCACATCTGTGACCCAGTTTTTCTTTAGTTCCTAGTCATTTGTATCATGCACAGAACTGGATGGAACCTAAGGCAGTAGTCCTTGGTTACTCCAATGTTCTCACTCAAAATAAAAGCATCTGCTTTTGATTTACCTCCCGGGAACAAGATGAGGTTGAATGACCCACTCAGAAAATACGAGAAAGCACAAAAACCACCCAGCATAACCACCGGTAATGTCCTAAATTGAAACAGTGACTACATAAGAGATTCAGATCCAGAAGGCTCTCAGAGCTTCTGCTGGAATGTCCTGCTCCTGACGGTACTTGCACGGTGTCGGACGGTTATGTTGGTAATCCCTGCAGCACCATGACCATCAGACCTGCTTGATGCAGTAGTTATAGTGGTAGGATCCTCAAAATGAAAACAAACAGAAAACCCTAGCTGGGCTTTCCCAACTGTGTAAGTTAAACATTTGTACTGTTATTTTTATTGATGCATTTTTTTTTTTTTTGGTTTCTATTCTTGGTTTCTTACTCTCTCCAAGAGTTTCTATAAGCCGAGTTTTTCAGGAACAATCACGCTATCTAGGAAAATGAAGAGACTAGAGTAATGGGCGACTGGATGATAAATCTGTGTGTGTACAGGATTGATATATAATTAACAGTCATTTATAGAGAACTTTCAAATAGCACTTTAAATTTGGTCCCTATGAATATCTTGTTAAATTAGTGCTATCTCCTCTTCTCCTGAGTGGAATCAATATGAGGAAAAGAAGATGTGCTTATTAAGTGAACTTGGAAGTCCTGGCCTTTGTTGAATGGATGGGGAGCAAGGGCCAGGCCTTGACTGAGGAGCTAGCTCTCTCCCTTATTAGCTGTGGCATCCTGGGCACGCTTCTCACAAATCATTTTCCTTGTTTGTGCCATGGCAGAGGATAATGGAAGTTTGTTCTGTATTTCCTCAAGAGTGAGGTTTTGCAAGACCCATGACATGGATTCCACCTGATTTAAAGGACTGTAGGGAACACATCACAGCCCTCCCACAACAGTGGGTCAGCTAAGCAGCCTGGCCATCTCCTCTGCTCCCCATCTAGGTGTTGGCATCAAGCAGCAGCCATATGGTGGTTTTAACACAATTTAACATGGTCCATGAATGACAATCTCTAATATATGTGTGTATTTGTGTGCATCCCCAAATATATTAAGGTTTGAGCAGTGGGGCAAAATTACACACGAGTCTATTCTTGAGAAATAAACAGTTCATTGCAATGCGCTGCTGGCTGGGGCATGGTGTGAGGTTCACATCCCACAAAGCCATTATTCACTGACAGAAAACATGACACTACAGAGAATAAAAAAATTATGGCAAACGTTGCAGATACCCTTAAGGTAGTATATTAATGTATTGGGATTAAGAAAGGCCATATTGATCACCTCTCCCCTTGTCCCCCTGCCCCCAGTAGAACCCTGTTAGAACACACACACGTCCTCTTTTTAGAAATTGCTACCTCACCTTACATATGCCCACACCTGGAGCACTCACAAGGTGAAATATTTGCGCACTTCACCCAAGGATGACCCTGAATTGTTTAAAAGAAAAGTCCAAAGCAAGGGCACGCTTCATACTCTGGGATTCTATTCCATCCCAGGGGAATGCAGTGTAAAGCCATTAGGTTTCTCCTTTAGCATATCAAGCAGCAGGGGCAAACGAGGGCCAGTCGGCTATGAAGGACACATCAGAGACGTCCGTGTCCCTGTAATTCTAACAGAGCTTAGAAGTCTGGGCTCGACACCATCATTTGAAGGGTTGTGAGTAGAATGGCAACGCTTAAGAAATATCCTTTGATAGTGATGGAGATACATGGCACTCTGAAATAGCCTGTTTTGTGGAAAAACAATCTGCCACTTCTGAATTCTGAATATAGCCAGCACTGGAAAGAAACTGTGTGGATTAACTATGGCAATAAGAAAGAGCTCGTTTTGCCCTGCCCCTGTGTGTCTGGCCAGTGCTAACCATCCTTGACAACACAGCCCAGCAATCACCTGGGTGTTACTGAATTGTCTGATGTCTGTTTACACCTGTTGTCTCCCCGGAAAACTAAGCCAAGTCAGCAAAGGTATCTCCTTTGTTGTTGCGTCTCTCTAGCTAGCTCAGTGCCTGACCTGTAGATGGTGCCGAGTCGACGCTTGTGCAATCGATGAGGACTTGTACACAGGGGGGCAAACAATACAGGCGGGTCCACGCAAGGAGGACCCAGGTAAGACAGGTGAAAGAGCAAGAGGAAATTCAAGGAGTTAGCCAAGGGTGTTTGGACCGAGTTCAAAAAAATGCTAGGACATGCTTCCGTTTGTACAGAAGCTTGCCTCGAAGGAGAAATCATTTGTTTTCCTGCAAAATAATTTCCAGTACTTACTGAAGAAGAAAACAGGTTTGCAAAGAGTCTACACTGTGGTTCTAACACAGAAGTTGTCAATACCACTGCAGATTTCCATAGTCCACGGCACTGGGCCTAAGAATAATGGGCTGACAGTAATCACTACGAAAGGTCAATGTAAAAAAGCTAGCCATGGAGAGCCCTGTGGGATTTGCTCACATTTTATGAAGAAAAATGAGGAGAGCAATACAAAGAAGTTCCCTTGGGGACTGTGACTTCATATGACATGCCTGTTAGCTAAACTGATACTACTATTTGGGGGCAGACCGTGTTTCTCTGAAACAAACTGGTTGAAAGCAAGTCTCACTTCTGGAGCCTAAAGTTCTACACATATGATTAACTCCTTGGAGGCGTCTTTGAAGTGCAAATGTCTCATCACACACACAACAGTATATCATCACCTCTGCTTACGATAAACAAACATCTACCCTCTCAGAAATGAACCTGAGACTTCGCTTTTAGGGCCCGTCATTCATGATGCCACGGCACTCTTCAGTAGACAGATTGGCTCCATGCCTCTGCCTTCAGTCTGATTAAATCTACATCGCTTGGTAGCTTACGGACCCAGCAACTAAATGGATGGCTTCATATTTTTGAAAGGTGACTGACCCTTAATGAATTAAATGAGAGGGAGAGTGGAAGTAAGGAATGACCAAGGCTGGAGGACTTGGGCCTAGCTTCCTGGTCTTCCCATCATCCAAGGGAAGAGAAGATGGCTGCCAAGACACCGCCAGAGGCTGGAGAGGAAACCAATGCCTCCCCTTTTCACACTTGCTTAGAGCCTCCTGCCCTCCTTCTGGTTATGAGGGCCTTCCCTTGGCCCTATAGACCGTAGGTGTGTCTCCTGGATTCTGTAACCAGCATCAGAAGATCAAAGTTTCCCAGTCTGTCCTCTGGAGATAGAATATCACATTTGCAGGAAGGAACTTAAGCATGCCAAAGAATCCATTTCTGTGTAACTGACTTTCCCCCAAGGGACAAAAAAAACATGGTCATGGCAGGTATGTACAACCAATGAATACAAGGGGAGAACTGCCTGGGATTGTAGGTATTTAAATGATGATCCCGTCTGAACTAGTATTAAAGAAAGTGTGGTTCAGTGGGAGTCAGGCAGACTTGCTTCCAGGACTCTGATCTTGGTAGAGTTGTTCAATATCATTGGGCTTTAGTGTTTCTGATGACAGGGTTAGGCCCGACGCAGAGTACCTGAGAGGCCCAGGGTGTGGCCAGGGCTCCATTATCTTCCCCAACCACCGAAGTAGTTCATCTCTTTAATATGTTGAAATTTAGATGAACAAAAACAGTAACAACAAAGAGCAAGATAATTTTAAAGGTTCCTAATCACTTCATGATTCTTAGGGGACCCCGCCCTCCCACCCCCCCACAATGCTTAAGACTTACTATCTTAATAACATATCTACAATAAGACTAGGGAAGAAATTAAAAGTCCCTATAATCTCTGGCCCCCCCTCCCCTTATTTCCCTTTTCCAAAACCTAGGGACATGCTGGCTAATTATTTTTCCCAAATTTCCGCACAACCTCAGGGGGCACCACTTATAGCAAAGACAATGTCAATGTGTTCCTTGGAGTGTGGAACTCAGTGGTGCTGACGAAGATGCTTTCAGAGTGGGGAGAGCCCGTGTTTGAATCTCATCTCTGCCACTAACTAGCTAGGCGACCCCTGGCAAGCTATTTAATGATCTCTCTAATCCTATTTCCTTCTCTGTAAAATGGAGATAATAAATTGTATTTTCAAGGGCTGCGGTAAAGGCTAAATGAAACAATATATGTAAAGAATCTGATGTTTGGGAAGCGTACCAACATGAATATTAGTCCTTTAAAACCACAAAATCTATGACATTTCACAGTTCACAACATCCGTGTCCAGGATGTGTGGCCCATACTCTGAGGACAGACCAGAAGATACCGTGAAATGTGAAACAGTTTTCATCTGCTGAAGATAGGGTAGGTGCCCCCAAAGCTGAAGGGGTCAGAATGTTGTGACCCAAGCACTACCCAGTTTTAAGACTGAATTGTGGTAAGTAGCAGAAGACTGATCAGCATGCTAATGAACTTGGATGTGTTGGTACAACTGTTATCAAGGATAAGCAACTGTTTAAATAAGACAGGCTGCACTCATTAAGGACATATGCTGCCAACAAATTACAATGTGCTTCGTTCAAACTTTTGTGCCTTTCTTAGGAATCCGAGGCCAGCCTATATTTAATTGCGCTAAGTCTTTTAGTTGACTCTTAAATTAACAAGTGATTCATCTACACAACTTAGGCATTAGAGATTCTCAAATATTAAAACCGAAGCGGATTTCAGATCTCTAAGCCAACCTCCACATGTCACACCAGTGAAAAGTGAGGTCTAGGGAAGACGAGAGACAGGCAGGCGTGAGGTCACAAAAGGTAGGGCCAATTCTGGGACTTGGTCTCATTAACTTTTTCTTACTACAGGAAATCAGTCTTTAGCTTTGTCCAACACACATACTAACAACTTAACATTGGGTATATGAATTCCTGTCTCCACTCTGCATAATTTACGTAAGGCACTGGAAAACCTCTAAAGGGCTGGGCCAATGATGGAAAGCAGCAGCTGGGAAGGTCTGAGGACATTCAAGAAGCTAATGAAGAGCAAAGAGTAAGGCTGTTGGGGACCCGCCAGTCTGGAATATGGGTAGTGAAACTGGAGTCTATTAAGGAACCAAATACAGAATGATTCTCCATATTCAGACTGTAGGAAGTACTTAGTACAGGAAGTACTAAGTACCTGCACGTAGTACTAAGTACCTGCACCTCATCACCTTATTTTCAGCAGCATGTAGCAGGTACTTAGTACTTCTTTGTTGCATGATCGGATGATGAAGCAGGACTGAATGAATGAATACATGAAAGGAAGTGAGCTTCAGAGGCCAGAGAGAAGAGAGACTGCCCAGTGAGCGGAGGGAGGAAAGAGTTACCAAAGCTCTCCTGGACCTTAGCAGGAAGGACAAGACTTGTTTTTCCTTCAGAAAGAGTGGAAGGGGTGAGGCTGTGGCCCGCCTACTTCTGCCTCACATTCCCCTTCTGAGGACATGTGCCAATTCCCATGACACTGCTTCTGTTTCTGGCCACTCTGCTCTCAGGACGGCACACGCAGAAGTGGAAGGTGTGAGGGGAGTCCCTCTCCAAGGGCAACAGACATTTCAAACCCACAGTGTCACCTTATTTTCAGATGAGACTCTGCTTACATGCTCTCCACATAGGCTATGGACCACACAGACACAGATGGAAAAACGTTTCCTGGGAGGAACCCTGAGATCAAGAAGCAAATCTGATTCTAGGATAGCAGAGACAAGCCCAACATAACGGAGAATGAGGGAAGGCTGGGATTTCCTGGCCCATTTTACAGTCACTGAAACTCCGTCCTCTGCGCTCCTGAGCCCGGTGCGCCCTGACCTGCCAGGTCTGCCACAGGTGGGGCTTCGCACGGGGGAGTCACGTGAAGATCACCGGGGGCACAGACAGGACGGCGAGCAGTAGCTCCCTCTGTTTTCTCAACAGTAGGAGGTCAGTGTTAGATGATCTCTTTCCTTTCAACATCTGTGTTGAAATAGTTTTTACTTTTGTGCACAGGACGGGGCCACTGGAAGACAATGTGCACTCCTCATCAACATTTTTCAAGGACTAAATGGAGAAGCTATAATGAAATACTGCATCGAGGCCTAGGAAGACCTTTCTAGGTTCTTAGATGCAAGCAACTTTCTGTTCAAGAGGAACACCAACAGTCGGTGGATAACAACAAGGTGCTGGCCAGCGTCCTCTCTAAGGACATCTAGCAGACTAGTGGCAAAACAATGCCATGTATGTCAGGGCCAAGCGGGGAATAACAGGTTCCATGCTATGTTCACATGAAAGATACGTGCAGCCCAAGGAGAAGATGTAATGTCTATAACGTGACCTTCATTTGACATTTGATTAAAAGCAAGTTGGTGCATATTTTTCCCCCCAAAACCAGGAGAATAGGTCAGTGAAAAGAGCAATGACAGAAACGCTCTTCCTCAAATCACAAAGTGACTGGCAGGGCTTCTTAAAAACATTTTTAGCTCAGTTTCGATTCCCTAAAAAGAAATGTCACCTAAGAGAAATGTGTTAAGCACCCTCTAAATGTTTCTCATGAAGTTGCCAACACTGGTGCTCACCCCTCGAGGCTGGCTTAGAACGCTCAGCCTCACTCTGCTCTGCCCCCCATCCGAGGGGTAAACATAAGCTAGTTGAAAAAAAGGGGACTACCTATGTAAGAAAAAAGGGGACTAGCTCTTTAAAATCTGTATGTGAATATTTGTGAGATAGCTTGAGAAATCATAGGGAAAAACAGCCTAGAAAACGGTGCAATGATATTGCAGAAATGGTAGTAAAGAAACCAAACGGAAAGGTTTTCCAATAAAGGGGCAGTTTAGTTCTCATAATATAAACAGTCCTAGCTAAGTGGCTAATTCTTCTAAAAAGACCGGCTTTTGGTGAAGAGTGAAAACATACTACCGTGTCTGGATTTAGCATGCAAAGAACTCCCTAGAACAGTTCTCATGCTGTCTAGCACTGAGCATCCTGATTTTTTTTTTTTAATCTTTAATTATGTTGCAGAACACCTAAGTTTTTATGTAAAAGTGAGTCTGAGGAGACAAGAGGAGCAAAGTTCTACAAATGCCCACTCACCTCCCATGATTTTGGACTGGCAGTTAATAAACTCCGGCTTCCTGTCCGTGAGGTACCTCTGGCAGGTGTGGTGGAGGATCTGGAAGAAGGTGCATTTTTCTGAGGCTGTGCTGGCTACCCACTGGTCAAATGCATTTTCAAACAACAAATCAAACTCTGCAGAATCCTGCAAAAGACAGGGAGATAACTGCTGATCTCAATCTATAAAAACTGCTGCCTTCAGCTCACTCCTGACAGAAGACTCGTAAAGGCAAAAACACCTTTCAAAACTTTCCTCTTAATCACAAGCCTCAGCTTTATTAGCGCCCAGATGCGTGGAGAGAAGGTCCACCTTCCTCTGTTTCTCAAGCAAACCCCCAAATCTTAAGAGTATTTATAGCTGTCCCTAGGAGGCTAGTATCTCCACAGCCCCTACGGTGTACCACACATGGATCTGGCCGAATTTAGACTACATGCTGCCTTCCCACTGACCTGGAAAAGGATTCCTTCAGGTTCTTAGCTCTATCAATTAATCTTGCTCCTACCCTTCGGTAAGGAAAAGACTCTCCATTATTTTAGCATATAGTTACAATTTACAATTTATTTTTCCTCATTATTGACGGTTTGTATAGTGAGAGTGTGTGAGCAAAAGGATGAGTACTTAAATACATAATTCTACCTTAAAACGTTTCTCATATTAAATCCAAATACATAATTTGTAAAGTGCCGTCCGTTTGTTTGTTTGTTTTGGTGAAAAAAACCTCATCACTGGTGGGTTTAGGAGATAAATGAAGCTTTGATGAACATGGCTTTTCATATTAATAACCATGGACATGATATCTTAACTCTGCCCTTCCCACCGAGCTGAGAAGCACACAGGAGACAGCATCTGTTTCTTCAGTGTGCGTCCCCTGACCTTTCTGCCTCAGGCATGATGAAAAGACTTGGAGTTCCCCGTAAGGACACAGAAATCAGTAAGGCTTAGCGACATCACTGGACTAGAGAAAGACCTTTGTTAGGATGATTCAGACAACCACCACCACTGCCGAGGCCGGTGAGAGAGACACTGTGCGAGGAGATCGCCTCTGCTCAACACTGGGCATTCACTCACCCGATTAGGATCGATGCCATTAACCTGGCGAAGCTGCTCGAGCATCCACTGGGACCTTCGCACGAATGACGTGGAGCCTTCAAACTGTTTGACCTTCGTGATGGACGCCTGTGTGGGTTTCTTGTTTGTCACTGCCAAGAAAAGACCACTCACATTAGTGGGAGTGCAGGTTGGTTTTCTCATTACACCTAGGTGTGTATACACACACACACACACACACACACACACACACACAGAACATGCATATGCGTGTCTTTGATGAGGGATGAACGCAAAAGGAATAGTTATACTCTCCACTCTCAAGCAGTGACAATATAATTATAATTGTGAAGGCTGCTTCATTTATGTCCTTGTTCATTCAAACTAAGCACAGCTCAACCGAGGAACACCAAGCACTTTCAACGGAGGCCATAAGTGCATGATGACCAACTGCAGGGAAAGCGACACGCGGGGCTGGCAGGCATCGGGGAGAGGTCCTGGGAAAAGCTCAATTTTAAAGGAAGCAGAGATCACTGGCTCCCCTTGGAAACTGTGACGCGTATTTTGGAGGTGATATTCCAGTGTAAATATATCAGGCTTCACTGGTAAGACAGGGAGTAATGCCTGACTTAAAAAAGATGATTTGGCTTTAAAATATTGTCCACTTTGAATCTAGTGTGCATCTGTTTCTAACTGTATTTGGCACTCACGCACCATCCCCCTCTCAAACCCCTGAGGTCACTGCACCTGCAGGACCAAGGCAGCCCCTTCTCCCAACCTTAGTCAGCTCCTCCTTTACCCCTTCCATGCTGAGGATGGACAGTGTTGCCTCTCAGACAGAGGCCAAGTGCCAGCCACAAGGAGTCACTCTGGATGTTTCTACGTCTGGTCTGCTTACTTCGTAACTTAGAGCCTCCAGGGTGGCATGGTAATTAAGGGTTTTGAAAGGGCTTTCCTAAAACCTCCGCCTGAGGCCTGACTGTAGGAGTTGTAAAATTTAACAGAAATGATGCTACTAAGGGAACTAGAAAAAGTGGAAGTATTACTTGTAATGAATGTAATCCTAATAAGCTTGTGCATTGGTGGCACATTCTTTCTTTGTTTCCAATAGCCCCGCGGGTCCTACATTTCCACATAACTATGCAGATGGTCAACAGATGGCAAAAAGAATCCTTGAGGGATGAAGGACAGGAAGCACCTACTCCAGTCATAGTTGCTGGTAAGAAGACTCTCCATGCATAGGAGAGTTTAGGGCAGTTTCAGTATCGGTGTCATTAAAGCAGGAACTCGGAGACCAAGAGGGAATGAGATGTGGGCGCCTTGCCTTTACGTCTGCTGAGAGCCCTATGCTTCCAAGACTAAAGACCTCTTTTTATGACATTCTTTTCCCTTTGCTACAAACCAGAATCTAGCAAACATTTAAAACAATTTCAGATAATGCTTAGGTTTATTACTCATTATGTCAGTTATATTTGGCTAAAAGCTTCTGAACATTTCATACCAATTACGTTTACTTTCATGGTTAAAAAATCATCATCCCCTTAAAACCCGCGATCAGTGGAAATTTTATGGTCTTCTATTCGCATACAGCCTGTCTGGCTCACGGCTCCGTGTGTAAGTCTGTTAAGTCCTCTTAGCAATAACCATTCTCTGAACTAAATTCAGGCAACAGTTTCAGTCTGCCCAGGGCTCTGTCTAGCCATTTAACTTAACGCATTTATTTCATTTGTCTCCTATGAGATCTAATAGGTTTCTCTGACACCCATTCCCTGCTCTTCTGTTTTCGTGGTAGAGGAAACAACATACCTGGAATACAGGCAGGTCCTAAAATGTGCTGAAAAGATTAAAGAATTCTTTTCAATAACAGGAAAACATGGGTTCCTGTATTAGACACACACCCCTAAACACACAAAGAGGACTTCCTCCTTTGTTTATGTAAATTACACGACATTTAGGCATCCTGGGAAACATGAAGGTTTTCCTTCTAGCTTTAAAGTCGTCATGAACGCCTATTTTTACTTCTGGTCCACTTATTTCCAAGGGGTTCACAGCATTATAAAAACTCAAACACAATGCAGGATCACTGTAATTACTGGCATGTATGGGACTGACATTTTAGCAAAGCAAGTTCCACTGGAAGTCTGTCACCGAAACGAGAAGGGCAGGAACCCCACCCACATGCCGAAAGCCCCCCAGAACTGCTAACAGAGACCGTGCGACAGAGCGGGCAGTGGTCATTTTCCACGAGGCACCGACAGCCCCAGCCATGCCTGCCTCGTTCTCTCAGCTCGCTTATTCTTTGCCCAGTTCTTGGAATCTCGGTAGTTTTCCTGGGCACCAAGCCCGGTTTGGTTTAATTTTTGTTTATTGTTATTATCTCCAACATCCCAGTTTCTATTTTGAAGCAGGTGCCTTAAAATTATATTATTATATACACATTATATAGAGTTAAATAAAGACTTTCCCCTTCTTGAAAATCAAAACAACTGCAGAAACACACCATTGCCAGACTTTCTGAGTTCTGTGCTTGAAGGAGCCATGTTTTATCCCCTTTATTGTTTTGGTGCTTTTGGGGTCCAAAGCTGATTAAAAAAAAAAGTCAGTCAAATTCTGGACGTTCAGTGAAAACCAGGAACCTTTCTTCTCCTTCCAAAGGCCAGCTGATTGATAGTATCCCCTGGATCAGTAATATGGGAGGGCTCTACGTCCAACTCCCTCAATGTAAAAGATTCTGCAGTCACTCTTTTGAATGACTTTAAAGGCCAGATAACCAGGGCATTTCTCTCATGCCTTTAATGTTCACGAGGCTGAGGGAAACATACAGGCATTTAAAGGGGCAGGGTAAGCATGGTACTCCCAGCTAAGACCACCCAGAACGAGCGTGGTTCCCTGGCTCTCCACTCCAACCGCGCACCAGAATCATCTGGGAGTTTTTACAACAAATACCCCAAATCACATGAGTCAGAATCTCTGGAGGAGTGGCCTGGCATCCACATGTTCATTTTCCCTAGGTGATTCTAGAACATGGTGACTGCTGAGACCACTGCTAGTGTATTAACTTATTTCACAAATATTTACGGGATATTTATTAGATGGGAGACACAAAAGTCAGTTTTGTGGGCAATTCCAAGACTGAATGAGATATGGTTCTAAGTCAAGAACTTGGCCAGTGGGAGGTGGAGCTATTCAGAATGATGCAGAACAGTGCTCATGCATAACAGGTGTCATCTGAGTGAGGTGTAGGGGAGGAGGGGGCTTTGAGGACCAGGGCAGAGTTGGGGGAAGTCAGGCAGGATTCATGGAGTAGCTACATTCCAGCTAACAGACCATGCGCATAACCAAGACCAGACTTCTGTGATTTCTCCCACACTGATTTCTCTGAGCAGCCTGGCCATTCAAACTTAAATATGGAAGACTGAGCCATCTTTTAAAAACCCCTTAATGGCATCCCAGAATGCTTCTGCCTTAGAATAAAACCCGAGGCTCTTACCATGACCCACAAAGCCCTAGATGATCGGGCCCTCGAGTACCTCTCCGTTCTCCTCTCATTTCATTCTCCCTTCTGTCCACCAGGCTCCCGCCATCTTTTGCTCCAGGAAATAGCAACTCCCTTCTACCCTTTGCAAATGATGTTCCCTTTATAGAAATACTCCTTCCTTTGTTTTTTTTATGGTTGTCTCTTGTCCACCATTCAGATTTCAGTTTATATGTCAAACTTCATACGAAAAAACTTGGGTGATCGTTTTTCTGCAGAGATTTCCCTCACCACGTTATTTCTTTCACTGAACTTTGCAAAACAGGTTCATTTTGAACCTGGAAAAAATTCTCAAAATTTGCTTCTCTGGAATATTCGAAAAGAGAAAAACCCAGATTGCTATCATGACCGAGTCCTAAAACATGTAAGAGGTAGATAAATCCCCACACGGATCTTGCAAGCTACCTCCTACCAGTTTGTGAGGTAGGATCCTAGAAATTGACATAATAACAAGTGATATTTTCCCCAGCAATGAAAGTTTTTTTTTTTTTTTTAAAGATTTTATTTATTTATTTTAGAGAAAGAGAGAGAATGCACGCAAGTATGTGAGTTGGGGGAGGGACAGAGGCAGAGAGAGAATCCCAAGCCGCCTCCCCTCTGAGCACAGAGCCCATCATGGGGCTCAGTCTAATGACCCCTAGATCATGACCTGAGCTGAAATCAATAGTCTGATGCTTAACCGACACAGCCTCTCAGGTGCTCCCCAGCAATTAAAGTTCTCAAAAACCTTTTAAAAATACAGTTCCTGGCTTTCTTCTCCTGTACTTGACCACGGTCTGTGACAGAGGCAGTGTTACTGCCATCATCACTGTATTTACAGACAAGGAAACTGAGGCATGGAAAGCACTGACTTGCCAAAGTGATACTGCTCATAAACGAGAAAATTCCAACTTGCACAATGAGCTTAGGGTCCACTGCTCTTTTTACTGCAGCTTTTTGCTGCAGTGTCAAATGCCACATTTTATTGCGCGTGGGAAGCTCATTAAATAAGGGCTAACTGAATTTTTTGTTCTAATAATGATACTACTGTAGTGATTCTTGACAATATCCTGAACCACTATTCCCTTAGTATTTCCCTTTAAATAAACTTGGTTTTTCACTTAGGTTAATGAGGAACAAAGCATATTAAAGCCATAAATAGATATGTGGCTCTGCCTACCTTAAATAGGAAATAATGTAAAAAATACAATTAAGACATAAATGCTATGAATTTCAAATTAGAGTTGTCAGTGGAAGGTTTGGCATATGAGGTCCACTCAAAGGTCAAGTGGTGATAAGCGAATGTAATGTAGACAGGTGTTAAAGCCAATCACAACACGGATGTTCTGTAGATATAATCATGAAACTTACCTGGAAATGGCTTCTCTAAGAGCACTGCCTCATATGCATTGGGACTCACTGAGTAAGTCATGTTTTGGAGCTATCCAGGTCTAATGCTGCTTTTTCACTTATCCTGTTACCCACTGTTTTCTGTTGGTATCAGAGGAAAACAGAAGGATGGGTTTCTGTTTTCCAACCAAACCCAGGTCCTTTTGCTACCAGCTCTGATAAAAAGAACGAGGTTCTCATGGGGGCACGCTTCCTCATTAGCCTTCACATAGACTTCATTTACCTCTCAGCGGTAGTTAAGAAGCAGTGATAGAACTATTGTGTCTAGAATATCATTACAATCATTACTCAGGTGGTAAAATAGCTTTCCTTCATGAACTAATGACATAAAAAAGGTCCTTAAAAAAAAGGGCCCTCTATGAAAGATTGCTCAAATACAAAATAAGAATACTTAGCTACAGTCAAAGGGTGGAGACCAACAGCCTTGCTTCTGCCCAATCAGAAAATTCTATTTAACTGGAAACCAACAAGCCAGCCAAGAGCAAAGCACTTTCTTAGATCCAACCTGGTCTTATGGTAAGTCCGGAATCGGTGGAGGAAGGAACAAAGATTGATGAGGAAAGAAAGACAGAAATGCAAGTTACTTGCATATTACGCAAACCAGCAGAAGGTGCCTGGTCTGCCAGTGATTCACAGGCTGATCTTTCATTTCAAGGACTAATGGTAGAAAGACTTTTTAAGGACTTACACAGCTTTCCCCTACAATCTCGTTACTCATACAGCATCACTTGTCAGTCTTCCTAAACAGGAAAATCAATTTTGCTTAAGATACAAAATGTCCAGCTTTAGTCTTAAATATTATCTTAAAAGAAACAAATCATCATCATATAAATAAAATTATTCCTCATCACCTCAATATCCTCTACCATTTCATTTTTCCTAGGTATTTTTGTATATTCGCTAACATTCGCACACACATTTCTTATTATAGAAATTAAATTCCATCCGGATCATCTCACATTTTTATGGGATCATTTCTATTTAAAAAAAAAAAGGGTGCTGAAGAATTAATCGTATCTACAATACAGTTTGATATTGAGGCTAGGTAACTAAGATGCAGAGCTTACCACAACTTCGTACCTAAAATACCTTACAATTTCATCATGTTTATTCCTACCATGACCTTACAGTGAGATGAAAGTTGGTGTTTCGTGGTGTGCTTTAGCTCTTTGCTCTGCCGGGATCCAATGGCCAGACATTTGGATTTCAACAAAACTGTCAGTGAAAAACAATTTGGAGCAAGGAGTAAAAGTGATGTCCACACAGAATTTTATCAGGGCAGCTCTTTGTCAGAGGTGGCTGACATGAAGGAAAGAGAGAGAGACAGAGAGAGACAGAAACAAATCCTGTGAGATGTGGTTCCAGAAGTAAAAGCAAAATTGAGCATACCTCCTGGATGCTGATTGTGATAAAGAACTGGGCTCACAGACCAACGTGAGAAATGATTACCTGGAACTCTTCCAAAACTCTAATATGTGATAATTCTAGGTGGATTTCCCAGTACCTATGGAGAAATAAGATCAGGTCTGAGGCTGCATCCGCAGTTTTACCTGGTGAGACAGCTGAATGTTTACAAAGCTGAGAAGCAAGAATATAAAGATTGTTCCCTCAAATATTTTCAGAGCAGGGGAAGGTCATCACTGCTATAGTTAGTGGGAAATGGAGCATGGCGCGCTCTACACAGGGTTGATTGTTGATTTCCCAGAGTGTGTTCCCATTGAGGACATGGTAAATGTTCAGACTCCACAGGCTCCAACCAGACCAATTAATGAAACGCTAAGCTGGCCTTTGGGGCCTGATCCCTCTCCTATCTCAGGTCCTGGGGGCTCTCTGGCCAGAGTTCTAACAGGGTCCAAACAGGCCTGAAAAGGTATTCTTGAATCTGCCTCTTTTTAGGAAGGCATTTTCACCTGAATAAATCACCACCACAGCAAAAATAGTTACATTCATCTTGAGCACCCAGCCCTGGGGAAGAAGTAGGATGGCCTTCAACAGTCCCGGCTCCACTAACCCTAAAGGGGAAGACAGGGGAGAATCAGTGCACAAGGGCTTTGAGGTTTGTTCTTAAAGGCAGACTTCCTTAGTCTACAGTAGGGATAATCACAAAGAAAGTTTTCCACACAGAAGATTCCTTATTTGGTATCATCAATTCCAGGGCCTGTACCTTACATCACATTCTCCCCTCCAAATCAGAGAAGGAAGGGGAGGACAAAGAGATTGAACGCCTAGGAAATTTTTCCAAAGAGATACTGGAAAAGGGACTATTTGTATGGAAACTTCTTGCACAGAAATTTGGAGAAATCCTTCAGAAGAAGGAGGGGAATAAGAACATCTTGCATCAAGCATTCCTTAGGAAGGATGCTTAAAAGCCCAAGTATGAAGGTTAAGCACCATATGGAGAGTATCTAACAGCTTACACATCAATAGAGCCAGTGATCCCCCCCCCCAATCAACTTTGCAGGAAGTTCTAGTGGGTTTCCATTATTTGCAAATTACCAACAAGGAGATGGCGTTATTTTCGTTACTTTTGGAACAAGCAACTTCAATGTCACATGTTAATATGATATCTAATCAGTATTTCTAAAACCTAATCCCTTCTAATTTTAAGCTTCTTTATCTGGTTCTTACTTTATTTTTTTTAAAGGCTATTCTACTTTTCAAGTCAATAGACTATGAGGGGTTCAGGTGCACCACAGGTGGTCTTGGGCTGTTACACCTTTAGCTGGGAATCGGAAAGCTTAATCACCAGAAGCTTTGAGCTCCCCCTTGCAAGAGCAATAGTGTCGCCATCATGTTCCATGCTGTCTTGTGTATTATACATCGGCATACAAAGAGCTAGTTTATGTATGCATGTATACACAAAGGAGGGAACAAATGAACAGCTCCTCAATGAAAGGAAGAACAGCTCCTAAGCTCCCTGGAAACCATGGATCAACCAAAAATTTATTTCAGGTTCAAGTGTTCTGTTTCACGGTCAAACCACAGTTGTAAGGGATTTGAACTATTTTCTCACTAGAAAAGGAGAGTATCCTGAGAACTAGGGAGAGTGGAGAAAATGGCAAAAATCAAGAACTTATAGAAATATCAGGACACTAGACGGAGATAAATTTTGGGTTAGAACTTCTTAGGAAATCTCTTTTCCTGCAATCCTTATTCTAGCAGCATCTCTTATAAGCAATTCTGTTTGCTTCAGCCTCTCTGAAAACACAATTTTGGCCTAGAGATTCAGCAATCCGAGATTTAGCACTGTGCATGATTTTTTTTTAGCTTCCTGAGACTTTTCTCCATGGACTTGAGGAGAAAATCAATTTGCATGCAGTTTGGGTAAAGGGTAAACATACAATGAATTATAAAACCCGGCGAGTATTCGCTATCACAACTTCACACCTTATACGGAGAGGGTATAACACGTCTGATTGATGTGGTGTAACCGTCAAATGAACCAACAGGCCCAAGCTGAGGACACTGATGCTTAGAGAGGTGAGAACTATGGTGGCTACTGAGGAGATTAAATCCAATCCCAAACCCCGTAACACGCAGTGCCATGACAGAAGGGGTTAACTATAGTCATAGAGTCTTATTCTGTTCTTACTTCCTCAATTCTGGAAACAGATGTAAACATCATTTTGATCTATTCTTAGGGGAGATTTACAAACAGAGGATCTGAAGACAAAGGCATCAAAGTAGCAGTACCTGACTCAAGAACGAATTAAATTACTCCCCAAGAAGCTCAAGGGCTAGGGATAAAAACTTGAAAAAGAGATTTTTTTTAATATTATGCTTTCCTTGCTGTTTTCCATTCTATCCAGGCCAAAGAGTGACTCTCAGCAGGGAAATGTCATACTTGGTAGAAATTCACTACGTATTTTATCCGGAAGGGTGGCTAAAGAGCCTTCTAGAGCTCAAATACCCCTAGCAGTGAGAAGAGAGTGAGCCATTTCTGTAGCCTCTGCTTCCTTGTCCCTCATGTGGGGCAAGAAGGCCTGGAGCGATGCTCGCTGACATTATGCACCCACTGGTGAGCGTATAATCTTATGAGTAGTCAGCCTCAAAGACCCATGGGAGGATGTTAGTGGATAGGAATCGCCTTTGATGCGAGGAGACTACTCCCTCCAAAAGGAGATTTTTTTCTGCCTTGGAGGAGGCAGAGCAGCAGAGAATTTTCTAATGGACTAGGTACTAAACATATAATATCACTGGGTTTCTGGAAAAATCGAAGCTGCTATTACTTAGCAAACACAGGCTGTCAAATAAAATTATAACTATCAGTCAAGCAAAGACAGACTTACCTGTTCTCTCTGGTTTCCTTCTTCGCCTCCACCACCACTTATTTAATACTTTCAGTAATAAATCACTGACTGAACATCTAAAAAAAGTGAATGATGTCACTAAGAACCTGCCACCTTCACTCATTACTGTGTTAAATGGAGGAATAATATCTAGCGACATGTTCTGGGTAAAATGAATGTCATTTACACGAGTGAAGAGGATCTATAATTAAAATTAACTGAATTTATTTTGGTAAACTCTAGGCAATATATACTAACGCTAAATCTGTGATGTTCTACGGCCCAGGAATTCTACGCCTGTGTCTACACAATAGAAATGAGTGGTGCCATGTCCACCTTTCTGCCCGAAGCAACCCCAAATGGACAATATATGTGTAACAATGAAGGAGTGATCCTTGATAGACGGTAAATGAATGAGGCAAGTCCTATGATCACCCGAGTTTATGTGCTGCTTTGAGAATTTCTTCCAGGTTGTGGTGCAAGGAGGAGGGGCGGAGGCAGAGACTGGTGTGTGAGTTGAAGAGACAGAGCGCAGAGCCTGGGAGACCCAGGGGTCAATATTCTCACGTCAGAGTAATGAAGAAGAGAAAACGACACACAGAAAGAATGCTGGAGATCTACAGATATTCACCCTCGAATAGCTAGCTGCATATTTCTCACCACATGTATGTGAGGAAATTACCTGAGGCCAAAGAAAGAACCATTCAAAATGAATAGAGGAAAGAGTACCCCAAGCTCAAATAGGCTTTGGGAAGAGTTTCCACCAAGCAGACTAGAAAACTGATCTTAAAGAGCAAAAATAACTCTGAGGGGAAAAAGAGAACAAAGCTGTGGAAAACTTGTATTATCTATTCACAAGACTTGTTATTTGACTAAACAAGACACTGTGGCACTGCTGTCAAGACAGGCACACAGGTTAGTAGAACAGAGTCCAGAAAAAGACCTGCATATATGGGAAACTGGTATTCAAAAAAAGTGCAACGGCAGGGCATTGGAGACAGGACAGTTTTTTCAACAGATGATACTGGAAGAACTGGACATCCACATGCTAAAAAATGGAACTTCAGCTCATACTTTGTATGATATACAATAATTACGTCAAAATGGATCAGATACCTACATGTGAAAGCCTAAAACTATAAAACTTTTAGACAGAAACACAGAAGAAAATCTTTGTGACCTTGGGCGAGGCAAGGCTTCTTAAGGTAGGACCAAAATTTAAAACTTCTGTCCTTCAGGAGGGTGAAAAGACAATGCACAAACTGGGAGAAAATATTCGCAAATCTCTGATAAGGACTTCTATTTTTATAACTTTATACTTTTAAAACTCTTGAAACTCAATAAAAAAATGTGTAGAAGATTTGAACAAATACTTCATAAAGAAGATGTGGATGGGAAAAAAAAAAAGCACAGGAAAAGATGCTCAACATTATTAGTCACTGGAGAAATGGGACACCAAAACCATTATGAGGTTCCATGACACGTCTCTTAGAATGGCTACAATGAAAAAGACTGAGCCCGCCATGTATTTGCTCGGCCACAGTTAGTCACAGCAGCTTCATCTGTAATAGGCCAAAACTAGAAACAACTTAAAGGTGCATCTCAACATAATTATGCTGAGTGAAACACAGACCAGAAAAGAGCATACATACTATACATGCTTCCATTTGTATAAAATTTTAGAGGAGATGCAAACTCACATCTAGGACAGAAAGCAAATACGTGGTTGCACGCAGACACGGAGTATGGGAATGTTGAGGGCCAGAGAGAGATTACAAAGGGGTAGGAGGGAACTTTTGGGGATGACAGGTTTGTCATTTTGATTTCATGGGTGTGTGTGTGTGTGTGTGTGTGTGTGTGTGTATGTAAAAACTCACCAACTATACCACTCAGATATGTAGTTTCTAGCATGTTAATTATACCTCAATAAAATAAAGCTGTTGAAAAATTCACAAAGTGATCTATGGCAGTTGTGGTCAAAATAGAGATTGCCTTTGATGGAGCCTCCTGGGATGTTGGAAGAGTTCTACATGTCGATATGGGTGATGAGGACATGGGTTTTTATGCATATAAAAAACCCACTGAATCGTACACTTAAGATTTCTATAACTTATAACATATAAGCTATACCTTAACAAAATGGAAACCAATAACAATAATGATGACGACGACAACAGGGTTTAAGAACTGGTACCCATTTGAGATCACCAACCCTGGCAAGCATATCTCGGCATTTGCCCCAGTTGGTTCATTGCAAGGTTACTGTTGCCAACAGAATCACAGCACCTAGTGTATTCTCTACACAGAAAGGTGTGCAAGCTGGGTGTTATCTTCATTTGTTTGGGCTACTATAATGAAGTACCACATATAGGAGGGCTTATAAACATCACAAATTTACTTTTCATAGTTCTGAAGGTTGGGAAGTCTAAAATCAAGGTGCCGGTAGAGTCAGTGCCTGGTGAGATCCCACTTTCTGCTTCATAGCTGTCTTCTCATTGTGTCCACATGGCAGAAGAGGCAAAGGAACTTTCTAGGGTCTTCCTTCCTTCCTTCCTTCCCTCCCTCTTTCCTTCCCTTCCTTCCTTCCTTCCTTCCTTCCTTCCTTCCTTCCTTCCTTCCTTCCTTCCTTCCTTCCTCCCTCCCTCCCTCCCTCCCTTCCCTCCTTTCATAAAAGGACATTCATTCAGGAGGGCTCCACACTCATGGTCTAATCATCTCTCAAAGGTCCTACCTCCTAATACCATCACATTGGGATTTAGGATGTCAACATATGAATTCTGGGGAGCCACAAACACTCAGTCTATGACAGAAGTGAATTTATTCACTGCAATTCTGACACTGGCTTTTATAAAAAATCCACCTTGGTATTTGAAAAGCGTATCCTATTTATAAAATTCTCCTGTTGGGTTCATGGTCCTCTCCCTGCCTGTCTCTTCCGGAAACACTCTAGTTATCCTTTCTCTGGGATGAAGCTTTCCATCTTCATCTTTTCAGACTTCTTTCACACTTCCCAGGAACATGCTTAACGTTTTCTTTTCCCATGAAAATTTTCTATTAACAAGACCAGTCCTCAAGCCCTACCCATTCTTTTGAAATGTGTGGCAATGAGAGGAAAGTTCTATGTGCTTAACTCATCACTTCCCTGTGCCCTTCTGTGCTCTAGCAACTGCCCCATGAACATGAAAACGCCTCCTAAAAGTCCAATGGCTTTTTCTTATGGGCACAGAAGTTTTGTTGGGCACAACAGTTAATGGCAAAACTCAGAAGTGGAAAAGAACTTGACATGTCCAAGGGAAAGAAAGAAGACCAAGAAAAGGAAAGAATGAGTTCATGGGGGCAAGCAAGTGTGGGCTCACAAAGGTCACGGTGTCCAAGGCTGGGTAAGCATGAAGCAGCAGTGTAGCAGGATCTCGTTTACATTTGAAAAATGTTGGCTAATTGCTATCAGGCAAAGAGGGCATGCGGGTGGGAAGGCAGGGAAATCATGGGGAGCTCCACTACCACAGGAGTCCAGGAGAGGCGATGGTGGCTAAGATGGATGGTGGTTGCGGACACACAGAAAAGGGGCAGTCTATCCTACTCTCCGTAGCTGTTGACCTCCCTCCCAGAGGGCATCCTCAAGGACAGTCACCGAGTCCCAGTCAGCTTCACGCCCTAAGACCTGGTGTAGGCCTTTGTCCATCAAATATCATGCTTTGTACATGTGTCGGAATAAAGATATTTGTATTTATCGTATGTGTGATCTCAGCTACCAGATTATCAGTAATCTGAGAATAAGAGATTATGTCTACCTCAGAGCACCTAGCAGGGTGCCCTACCCAGAGTCCTACCTCAAATATGCATCACATGAAATATCTCCATTCTCATCAGGAATGATCAAGGATTTGCCGTATGTACTGATGGGCGTGGTTAGCAATATCTCACCCACTCCACTCACTTTTTGGCCATGTCTGTTTTTCTTTCTGTCCAGGTCATTTAAGGCAATATGGGGGAAGGAAAAAAAAAAAAAAAAGAATAGCCAGGCATGCCTGGCTGTAGATTCTGACATGTGGTGAAGAGCCACTTGGCGTGCAGAAAGCCAGCACCTCCGCGCCTCCCACCGCAGGGGCCGAGGTGGAATGCATTGGTATGCACCTCATTAGTATTTATAGACAGTCGAGGAATCACTTCTGAAATAAATGATGGCACTTGTGTTAAATGATTCCTTCCAAAGAAAAATCCCTGGGGATCTTTCAGCAGCACAGCCTTGATGAAGATTCAGAACAAAAGGAGTGAAATACCTGACCCTCGGATGCTGAATGAGTGGGGACAAGCTCGGCTTTCTCTACCAAATTCCCCACTGGCAATTTCCCCATAAATTGGAGCATAACTGGAGGACAAACTGTCTTAAGGAGATGAGGCACAACTAACTATGGATACTTTAGCACTTCTCAAAACTCAACTGGGCCGTAGTCGGCAGGCCTCCACCTGCTTGCCCCACAGTATCTTGCCTCTCCTTCAGACTTGGAGCCTGGACCAGAAGCTCTTCTGACCAGGCCAGTATGAATCAGAGAGCGGTCACCATACTGGGCCAAGGAGAGGAGCTGCCGCTCTCAGCAAACACCGACTGTGGTCACTAAAGTCCGTTCCTGTGCAGCTCAGGGACATAGCTGAGCATTTACCCCACCTTCTGGGGTACACCCTCTGGAGTGCGCTTTCTCAGTGTTACTGAATGCCACTGTTTGCCCTCCACTATGGGAGCAAAGAAGGTTTTATACAGACTTAGGCAATACGGAGTTGGAAGATGTCTCAAGAGGTTTACTCTCCACCCATGTCTTGGGCATGCTATCTTCTCAGCTACTTTCTACAGATTCTTCTTCCAACTTTTTTTACCTTCACAATAATAATTTACAACTCACCCGAATAAAGAGCTTCATGATGAGAAACTCTCCTTGGAGGTTATGATTAAAGCCATTTGCATTTCATATTCTTGCAAGTCATTTAATTGGTCTCCCGTTTTCCCCTAGTTAAAACCTTGCCACTTCCTTCAGCCTACCGGCATGGGTCTTCTTTCTCAATGACCACCTCCATGGACCCAGCTGAGTTCTTCATGTTCCGTTTAGGACAAAGAGTTAGATCTAAGTAGAACACTTTAAAAAGGAGAACACAAAGCGAGAAGTTCCCGTTCAGCCTTGGACTGATCTGGATTCCCTATCTGGGTATGCCAGTATTTTCAAAAACCGTGATGCCACATGCTTATAGTCAACTTCTACTGTTGAGTACTTAGGAAGCCACTGTTTGGACACATTCTTTTCAGAGAGATGAAAGTTTTAATTGACATTCTAAGCTTACATTTTTTCCTACAAGCCACACTAATATTTTGCCTACTTAGGTTCTTTTTGGCCACTATTTCCATATGGCAGGTATATAAGCCTCTTTTGAGCACCCTGAGAGAAGCTATTTCCTGTTCTCACTAAAGAATTGCACACTGTTAATCATAGCTTTTGCATCCATCCTTTCTCCAGCCCCCACTCCTAATCAAAGTACAGTGAAGTATCTGGCAGCATTCCTGGTGTGCAGTAAGCATCCATATTATCTGTTGCATGAATGTTGTGAATTATCGGGGAATGGGGTGGTAGAAAGTGGGAGGGTGGCACTGAAAATAAAAAGATACGAAATGAAAGGCTTTGCACGGAGTCTATCAAACAGTGTAGGTGCAGTTGGCTGTTTGCCGTGGTTTGAAGAATCCCCATGGAGAGGATGAGTATGTGCTGGAGGTCTTGCTCTGTCAGACTGTATATCAGGAATGTGCTAGATGATGATGTGAGGGGTCCAAGGGTCCCCCGAAGCCTCACAGTGCAGCAACCAGCTGAATATTTACTACCGGCAGAAGCAAATGATAAAAGATCTCATCTCAGTGGGTGGGGCCACTGTACTGCGCAGCTGTTTCCAGCCAAGGCTCACTGCTGGGCGGGGCCCGGAGGGCTTGTGACGAGGACGGGTCACATTTCCCAAACGTTAATGTCACTAACTCCAGCACTCGGATGGCTTCCCATAACCTAAGTTCTAGTCCACTCCAATCTCACTGACAAGGACCATGGACTCAAAAGAAGCATCTTGCTCACAGGAGGCTGTGACTTCCTAAGAACCTGCCTCTCTGGAACAGAGAGGTAATACAGGCAGCGCACCTGCGACCTCTTCCTCATCCCACTAACGACTAAAGGAAATCAACTTCCTGATCATCTTTAGAGAGGACTTCTTAGATCAGGTACAAATTTGTATTAGCTTTTTTCCACCTGACTCCACAGGCCAAGATCCCCTGGCTGGCCAACAGATCCATTCCTTAATGAGACTTTGCCGAGCCTTCAGTAGACCTTAGCATCAAGGGATGGTGGCACCTGTGTGAAGGAGGAAATCTCTCTGGGAACTAGCAATATTAAATAAACAGAGAAACTAAACTATGCCAAGATTTGCAAAGAGAGTCGCTTCCTCAAACTAAAATTTTAGTCTATCAACAAAGCCATGGATTCCTGGACCTCTCTGCCGCTGTGATGTTTCATGTGCGGTCACTGATCATATATGACACTGAACACGCACATTTTGGAGTTCCGAGACATTTGTATAGCACACATCACACAAGCCGTCACAAAACCAGACTGGCGAAACTGTGCCAATTCTAAGCCGACTCTGAGGAAGTAACTAACACACATCACAAAGGCCACTTTAGGGTCTGACATTATTACAAAGACAGCATTAATGTTTCTTTCCTATGTGTTTCCTCTGCTAAGAAGGTCAATGACATCACCTAGAGTTCGACAGTGAGAAGCCAGTGTCCACCCCAGATATATCGCAAAGGCTGCCCTCTTGACACCATGCCATCATCTGCAGATCCTCAGTTTGAAAGAAATCTGCGCAAATGGCTCTGGGAACAAGTCCCTTCCATTGCTGTCAATCATCTTGTCACATGTAGAAGATGTTAACCTGATGGGTAGAAGCACTTGGAAGCCCTGAGAATTCAAGTCTCAATTATAAACTTATTTTTAGAAAAATAAATGTTTGATTCCTTAAGTAATTTACAATGCATTGGGTCGTGAGTTCCTGCTTCTCAAGGGTTTTCAGGTTACACATAGATTAAAAAAAAAAAAAATCAAGTGAGAAATGGTAATTATATTTCCGTGCAAATGGAGGGTTCAACAGGCCCAAAGAGACAGGCCAGTTTTCCGGGGAGGCAAGTTCTAAAGGGAGACTTGAAGAAAGAGAAGAAACAGGATCCCTCAGAGAGGAGGAGGACTACATCCTGAGGACAGTCACTCTCCCAAGTACAAGGCTGAAAAGGTCAAAGAGCCATGTTTCCACCAGTCCCAGGCACGTGTTGCATGGAGCACAGGGTGTTGTACATAAATAATGAATCTTGGAACACTGCAACAGAAACGAATGATGGGGGCGCCTGGGTGGCTCAGTTGGTTAAAGCCTCTGCTTTTGGTTCAGGTCATGATCTCAAGGTCCTGGGATCGAGCCCCGCATCAGGCTCTCTGCTCAGCAGGGAGCCTGCCTCCTTCTGCCTCTCTGCCTACTTGTGATCTCTCTCTCTCTCTTTTCTCTCTCTCTGTCAAGTAAATAAAATCTTAAAACAAACAAACAAATGAATGATGTACTTTACAGTGACTAACATAACACAATAAAAAAATAAAAAAAGAAAGAGGCACATTTCCAGAGAGCGTAGGTGGAAACAGCCACAGTGTGACTGGTTCGAGAGTCTAAT
Organism: Procyon lotor; assembly: GCA_028646535.1. NCBI lineage: Eukaryota > Metazoa > Chordata > Mammalia > Carnivora > Procyonidae > Procyon > Procyon lotor. The sequence continues at coordinate 59,935,591 of CM053609.1, forward strand.
GACATGAACCAAAGAGAACAGAGACTTCCATGTCTGGACTCCTGCCACAGTGGTGCCTCCTAGAAGGAAGAAGAGGAAAGGTCACTGCCTTTTGCATGCCACGTATATTTTTCCTCCTTCGTGCTGAACCACAACCATGAACTTTTTCCCCCCTCCGTTGGAAGGAGGTTCAGTCTATAGATGCAATTCCATCTCCTTCCCTGATAGAAGCATGAGGGTGTGGGAGAAGAACTCATAAGGACAGTGTCCATATCCACATAAAGGCACAGCCATATCCACCTGGACTTCTGCGTCCACTCTGCTCTGAACACACTGTGTCTGACAATGCACAGACCACCACACCCAGCTCCAAGAGCCGAAGGGCCCAAGATCTCCACTGTCCATTCTACTGCCTTATAAATGAGATAAGGGAAGCCTTCACAGGATCACAAACTGAAATTAGCATACACTGAGCACTGCAAATGGGAATCTTATGGCTTAAGTAATGGCAATTTGTAAGAGATAGGGGAAACCCACCCTCCACTTTGTCCTTGGTAAATGCTTGCTCCTTCTCTCCTCCTTTTGAGGGTGCAAGGAAATCTGGCTGGCCAGTGGCCTGACCTGAGCAAGGGTGTGTGTGTGTGTGTGTGTGTGTGTGTGTGTGTGTGTGTGTGTGTCTGTCTGTCTAGCAGGCTCCAGGCTGTGTACCAATGGCAGAGGGGATGAAAGGGTTACTCAGATTCTAGCGTCCAGTGTTTATGCCCTTATATCAGATTTGTGTTATAATGGAATTCATTATACTACCAGCCTCCATTTCTGGTTCAAAGAAAGGACATGTTGAAAAGAGGATCGTCCAAAGCCCTTGCTCTAGTTCCACCCACAGGTACACACCACACCACGCCATAGTCTCTATCCTATCCATGTCACCTTGGCCACCATGCTTGAAAGGCTTGGGAGAAAAACAGCCGGAACCCAAATTATTTCCTAGTGTAAATGAGCTTTGTTCATCAAAATGTAAACCAAGCAGAAAGCTAGTAGAGTCCATGCATTGTCATGGGTGGAAGGTCATCTTAATTGAAAAAGTAAAGCTAATTAAATGGCTATTTTTCCGATACGAGAAAAAAAGTTGTTTGCTGAGACAACAAAGTAAAAAGGAAACTTATGCGAGAATACATAATGTGTTTCTTGCTGGAGCCTTAGAGAGGTCCCATTCAAAGAACTGCAGCTCTGGGGCGCCTGGGTGGCTCAATGGGTTAAAGCCTTTGCCTTTGGCTCAGGTCATGATCTCAGGGTCCTGGGATTGAGCCCCACATAGGGCTCTCTGCTCAGCGGGGAGCCTGCTTCCCCCTCTCTCTCTGCCTGCCTCTCTGCCTACTTGTGATCTCTCTCCTCTCTGTCAAATAAATAAAATCTTAAAAAAAAAAAGAAAATTAAAAAAAAAAAAAAAAAAAAAAAGAACCACAGCTCAACCTGCCATTTCCTGAGAGGGAGGAAACGCTCCTTCCTGACCCTTGTCAGAAGGACATGCTCATTAAAATGGTTCTCCAGCAAAAGCCAATGTTCCCGGTATTGAATCACCCTGTAGTTCCCTACCTGCTCCATCATGAAACAGAACCGCGTCACAGACTCCAGACGTGGCCTAACAACTAAGCCATCTCCTCTGTGGAGGAAGCTGCTCTTCGAGGGGAAGCAACCTGCGTCCATGAGCCCTGGAAAGGAGCTCGCTGAATCGCAGCGCTGACTCTGAGAGGAGGAAGCTTCAGAAAGAGAGGCAGCCAGCCCAGGACTGGAGTCAGGGAGCTCCGGCTCTTATGCCCGCTCTGCCTACCCATCTGTGGGTGTTTTCAACGCAGGTCTTTTACTGTTTAGGTCTCCATTTCATCATTTCTAGGATGAAGCTAGACCAGAAGAAAGTCACGAGTCCCTTCCAATATTCACATTCTACGGTTCTGAGTGTGACATGAATGTGTGCTACGCATTACGATGTCTAGATGTCTCTAATAACAAACCCAGAAAACCATTATATTCATAAAAATCGTAAGGTCTGTCTTTCCAAATAAAAGCAGAAAATGTAAAATGCCTATTCCTTTTAAAATGTCAAACCCGCAAAGGCTATCTTCAATTTCTTCTTCCCAGTCATCGTCCTCGACTCTTCTAAGATTCTTAATCCAAGAGACTGTCACAGCCCGGCTGACAGGGGACTGCAGGGCTGATGAATGGCTGGGGTGAGGAGGGGCAGGAAGAGAGCTTCTGGATAGAAGAAAATCATCCTTTTGGGAGTGGCAAAATGTTATGCTCGTAACTTTCCTAAATTCCCCTGGAGGGAATCATAGCTGAACATGAGACGTTTATATAAATGTTGTTTTGCTTAAGAATTTAAACTGCCAACACTTGGATCATAAAGCAGTGTGACTATTCTATTCTGGAAAAATCTGAAGGCACAGAAAACATCCATTCAACAAATATTGATTGTGCACACAATGAAGGAAAAGTGATGCACGAGGGGTGAGGGTGGAGGCGGGGAGGTGAGCTGAGGGGGGAAATGAGGACAAGGGGAGTCAAGCAGAGCCCTGCTCTCCAGGAGGTTCGCATTTTAGAACAGAAATGACAGGTCCATAAGCGCTAAAATGCAAGGTAGGATATGATAAATGCCATGATGTATATTTCTTACCAGCAGGAGGCATCTCATTAGGCGTCTGGAGGAGGCAAAGAATACATACTCGGGGGAGTAGGGAAGTGGGGTGAGAGGTGGGTTTTCAGGGGACGCCGGACAGCTTCCCTATGAAAGAAGTGCCAGCCGAGCTCTAGCTGGAAAGACGGCAGGGCTCATGAGGATTGAAGCAAGAAGCCCATCTGCTTTACGCCTTAAACCATCCACTGTGCTTCCGAAGAAACTAGAAAGACGAGCCCTTACTGACCGGGATGGGCCAGTGTGCAAGTCCAACAACAAGACCACCCAGAGAGCGGCTGATTTCTTTTAGATTACCTTGACCTGGGATGAATCCCAAGACAACCCATTTCCTGGCCAAGAATCCTGGATCCTCCTCCGTGCTTAAACTCAATGTTTAGGAAGTAATTTTGTTAAATACATATTTATATTCAAAAGCATAACTCCCAGCTTCCTGGTCTTGTTTCCTGGCCTCAACACAAGGCACTATTATTTTCTTGAAGAGGAAATTATTCCAGTGCCCCTGCCCAGGCTCCACTGACTCCTGTTTGCCCTTGATTTTCTTCCTCTTCTTGAAAGGACACCCACCGTTATAACTCACACTGGTTCGGGACGGCACGGAGGGCTTGATGTAAAAGCAGTTGAGGATGTGGGAACTGTGGGAACACGGTTTCTGAGTGAGAACGCTTAAAAATCTCACTTCCCTTGAGATCTGCCATCCATTAACAATTCAGCTGCAGGGCGAGGTTCATCTCATTTTAAAATGTAAGTCAAGAGCCTAAAATTGGTAATTGGGCATTTAATTGGGAATGTGAAGGCACTTACTGGATTTTGAACAACTTCAACAGGTAATGTTTAAGAACATTAAAAATTACAGCAGTGATGAACCAGATGCAAATGGAAAGTGAATGAATTTTGGCACTGTAATTTAACACATCGCTAACTAGTGTTTTGAGCTGAACATGTTGAGCTTGGTTGGTTTTCTTCAATTTTCTTATATGCCAGGGATTATAAAAATATTTTACTTTTTAAGCCTGGCTTCCCCTCTCACAAAACTCCACCTTAAGAGTGTTTGATTCAATTCAGTAGATGTAAATTTGGCATAATACGTAATCCATATTGCTGGAGCCCAAAGGGAATGCCAACAAGTCTGAGCAATATATGAACATGACAGAGTTAAACAGCAGAGAGCATACGAGAACCTGGCCACTCACTGGGGCATGCAGACAGACAGCTGGACGTCTGTCAGTTGAACAGAATGGCCTTTTTACAGTGATCTAGAACCAAAGACCTCAAAGTCATTTATAATGACTATGCGTGCTGACTCCTCCTCCTTCTCTCAATTTCATTTTAATCTTTTATTTCCAACAGGTAATAACATTCACATGATTCAAAAACAATACAGTGAGACATTTCACTCCCACCTGTCACCTTCCTTCTCACCTCCTCTGCCCTCTTGTCTGAATCAAATTGGGTATTTGCGTTCTCCTCTGGAGGTGGTTTGAGATCTGCTTGAATAGATTTATGTAAAACTATAAACTGGTAAGGGAACCATCATGCTGATGCCCATCCTTCCTGAAAGGAAACTGCCAGCAAAAAGGAAGGATGACAGAAGTGCCTGGTTCCCAAAGGTCTCACTATGCCCAGTTTGGGCAGAACCACCACAGGTCTCGGCGTTTCAACGAATAAACACGAGAAAGACTCCTGAGAGTCCGTAAAAGGCTAAAAGTAAGTGATCTCTAAAAAAAGAGAAAAATGAACAATAAAAAACTAGTGGCCATGCAAATTACACCCCGGGAACCATGCCACTGAAGTAGGATAGAAAGTAACCTCTTAGGAAAAAAAAAGGAGGGAAATTTCCATATAATCAGTCCATCATGTCTAAGAAATAATTAGTAATTAAATATTACAGGAAAATAATATGTAAGGTTGTTTTCATTAGGGCTGTTGTTATCTTCCGTATGGCCTTTATGTGCAATGTGACTAGAAGTCTTAGAAGGGGAGGAGAGGGAGCAGGAGGATGATGACAGAGTAATAGTGACAAGCTCTGCAGTCTAATGCTTTTTCTGTAATTCATTTTTTTTTTAAGATTTTATTTATTTGTCAGAGAGAAAGAGCACAAGCAGGGGGAGCAGCAGGCAGAGGGAGAAGAAGGTTCCCTGCTGAGTGAGGAGCCCAATGGGGGACTTGATCCCAGGCCCCTAGGATCATGACCTGAGGCGAAGGCAGATGCCTTCCCAGGGCCCCCTTTAATCCATTTTGATACTGGAATAAATACTTAGCATCAAGATATTATTGATCAATGACAACAAAATCCACCCTCTTCCTGTTCCCAACTGGCTCTCAGCTCCGGATCAATATTTCTTTTCATTTGCGTGCCATGGGCTCATTCGGCGCACTTTTACTTACTTGTCTCTGCCCAAGATAACCGACGCTCAGGGTTGGTTTGATGGCAATTCTATTATAGTCCTAAAGCAATTATTTTAGAAGAGATGAGGAAAAAAGGAGAGGAACTGTACCAACAACTTGACAGAATCCATTTTCTTCCCCTGCTTTTAAGGTTTCTTGTCTCTCCACACAGCTTTTCTTCCCTTGAGCCTCAGGCACTCTTTTTACAAAACAGAAACAGGAGCTGGCTGGCAGGAGCTGCGCCTGTGAACAATGAAAAGCCCAGCAGAGAGAGGGCAGCTCCTGAGGGGTCACAGAGGCAGCAAGCTCCCCACTGGGGGTGTCTGGCGGCCCTGCTCCCGGCCTGCTACTGCCCTGGGAGCAGCACTGGTTTCTTCTTCCTATTTTTATTCTGCGGGCATACTCTGTCTCTCCTCACCCACCGACTGCGGACTCTTTCTACCACGAGGCCTGACAGCCATGAACTCTCTGAGAAGGGTCTGGCTGCCTCTGTGAGTGAGGGACCAAGAAATGACACTACTGAACAGACATTGGTCTTCTCTCCTCATGTTCCAAACTGTCTTGTGCTAAAGGGTACTGGGAAAACATTCAAAAACCCAGCCCCAAACAAAACAACACCCAGACTTACTAAGTCACTATATTGTTTAGAGAGTTCCCTAGGGAAACTAGTGGAAAGCCTCCTGAGCTAGGCTTCAACTAGGAATTTGCTCCCAACATTGAACCGGGGGGTGGAAGCAGTGGCTAGAAACATGATCAAAGATCTTAAAAATTTCCTAAAGAAAGTAAAACCAAGTCCCAACCCCCCCAGGGGTGTAATAACACTTGGTTCGCTTCCACACATTTACTCTGCCAGGGGTGAGCCTATGGTTTGTCCTGGCGAAGGCTTTGTGCTCCATGTGCAGAGAAGGAAGGAGCATCTCTGAAGGACAGTGGAACTTCTGAAGGTCATAGCTGGTACATGTGCAGGAAGTAAGAAGGCCACATCCCCAGTGCTGGGATTGGTGTGGTGTGGGCTAGGTGTGTGATGCGCTGCTCTCCTGTCATGTGCTGCTGGGGATTGGGGCACTGTGTGTGAAAATGAGAGGTCAAAGCAGACAGGAGAGCCAAAGTCTGGAAGCAGGTCAGTTCCCATTAATAGAAGAAAGTTATTAAAAATGACCAAATACATAGAAGTGGCTCACGTATGAATCAATGACGAGGACATGTCATGAACCAACAGATTATGACGAGCCCAGTCCTAACAAGAAAAGAAGGAGGAGCAGGGACAGCCAGAGGGCAGAAAGAGGACGCAGTATTGTGGGGAATTCCAGTTTTTGAAAGGTTAGATGAGTCACCTTCATAAGCTTTTCCACATACATCCATTGAAAGGGTGTTTTCTTATTGCATTGAGAATCCCCAAACTGAGGATACTGTGCAGATACTGTCCTATTGTTCTCAAACTCTTTCCCCTTCCCTGTCACCTACTCGCACCTCCCTACACTTCGCAGGTAAGGTTACCACCAGAGAGCAGTCCAGAGATTTGATCTTCTGGATTTTTCTGCAAATCTGAACAGAGCAGTAGAGTGGGCCTTCGGTGGGGAAGGCTCAGGCTATATTCAGGTTTGTGAGTCATTAATTCAAGGGTAAGAGGCAGCACTCCCTACACATTCCTTGGGGATCTATGCCTTCCGGAACCTCCTCACTTTCTACAGGCTCTGGTGGGTGGCCAGAGTTCCCGTCAGCAGATGTAGTTTACATTGGAATACTCTTCAAGTAATGGCAGGAAAGCAAATCCCTGTTGAGGGAGCAGACCTCAGAAAAGAACTCAAGTCAATATTCGAGCCTCCATACAAAATACCACGAGTGAAGGCATCTAAACTTTTAGCAGGAAAATGCTCGAAATAAAAAATCAAAGAATGACAAGTCACACAACAGAGTGACATTCACAAATTGAGCATATCTGAATACAAAAACACAACTCACTACTGCCGTCACTTCCAGCTGCTTATGACATGAAGGCATCTGGGTTATATAGGAGTCGATCTGCGCTCCCTGAAGACAGGGGGAGAGACCAGAAAACTACCTGGGGGCTGTTCCTGGTACTGACATGCATAGATTTTGAAAAGCTAATAATCTGGGTTGGAGAGTTCAGACAAGATAATTGCCATGTTAGGAGTAGGTAGTGTCCGGTCACCACCCTGGAGTTCAGCTACCAAATGAGTGGGAAAGAGGAAGGATTGTGCCTGTTGGGGCCAGTGGTCAGCTGGAGGGATGTTATTACAGAGTGCAATATCACCAGTATCTCCATTAATAGGAAAAGTTCATTCCAATTTGCCCCAAATTGGCTGCTAGTGGCCTCTAGGTGGAAAGGTACAAATCAAATCCTTTCCATATCTTGGTGGGGTCTTCTCACCGTCTGATACATCTTAACCTATCTCCAGATAGGTTCCTATGTACAGTGGTCACTGCCCACCAATGCCTATCCTTTTTCTCTCTTCTGGACGGTTGATCATAAGGGGAGGGGGTTCCCATACCCAGTAGACCTGGCCCCAAAGTTAGACTTAACTAATCTTGAGATGCCTGAACCTTGTGCCTTTGTCTCCCCCTCGGATCCAGCAGAAGATGAGTACCCGCAAGCGTAGACCTGCCCCACCTCTTTCTAGAGCTCTACTTCCTGTCAAGCCTGCTCAGCTCTTTCACATGCCTCAGTGGGCTTGATTTAGTCATTCTCTTCCAGTTCCCTACCTCACTCCTAGTCGTTTCCAGTAAAGTTTCATAGTAAATAAACAGAACCCTTCTGCCAGATCCTCAACTTTTGACCTAACAGTTCTTGCCCGCCGCCTCTCACCATAGATTCAATTGTTCATATGCTCCCTCATACATAATCAACTCCACTTGACAGATAATTCAAATTTATGCACTGAAAAGCTATCAGAATTTTTGAAACTTACATATTCTTTGAGCCAGTAATGCCATTTCTAGAAACTGCTCCTGGGGACATAATAGTGAATATGAACAAAGTTTTAATCACACGGCAAGTCATGGCATTGGTTATAATGATGAAACATGGCTAAGAACTTCAATTTCCAATAAGAAGGGATTGGTTAAATATGTTATGGCATATTTTCATTTACTGACATTATGCAACAAGTAGAGTTCTATAACATATTTCATGACATAGAAATATGTTCATTAGAAAAGGAAATTATGAAATTATATGGATATATCTCATACTTATAACAATGTACCAATTTCACTATATATGAAAGTGTTCCTTTGAGTGTTAGATCTGCAGGCCAAAAATCTTTTTCCTTCTCTGTACTTCCCTAATTTTCTATAGGCATCTATTATTTTTTAATAAACTTTTTACTCTAAAACAGGTTTAGATTTACCAAAAAGTTGTGAGGAGAATACAAAATTCCTCTGCAGGCACACTCAGTTTCTCCTATTGTTAACATCTCATGTAAGGGAGGTACATTTGTTGAAACTAATGAATCCTAACTGATACATTATTATTAAGCCCATTCTTAATTCAGATTTCCTTAGTTTTTACCTAATGTCCTTTTTTTCTTCCAGGATGTCTCAGGATACCACAAAAATTTATGTCATGGGCTATGAGTGATGAACGAGGCCTCTACTCCTTCCACTGCCGAGGGATCTGCTTTAAGTGAACTATTTAGACATGGGAACTTGCCACTCCCTAACGTCTCCATGGTGAATACTTTTGAAGGCTGCAATTAAATATTAGAAAAAAATTCCAAAATACTGAGTTTATTATAGAAAACTGACCCATCGCAATCGCTGGCCTGTAATCAGTCCATGAAATCTCCATTGCACTGTTTTGGTTTGGGGAGTTGACTCACTGACAAGTTATTTACTCTTCCATAGTGTCTAAATGCCCCTGGGAGTCTTCTGTAAAGCTAACTGAAATGTCGGACTATCCTCCTCAAGAAGAATGCCTTTTTAAAATATTTTGAATTGGAACTTTCCCACAACTCAAGCTCTTAAATAACTGGCAAATAAAAAATCAGCAAGCTCTGTTTTATTTTTTAAATTTAAATTTTTAAATTTTTTATTATGCTTAGTCCCCATACAGTATATCACTAGTTTTTGATGTAGTGTTCCATGATTCATTGTTTGTGTATAGCACCCAGTGCTCCATGCAATCTATGCCCACCTTAATACCCATCACTAGGCTAACGCATCCCCTCGCTCTCCCCGACAAAATCCTCCGTTTGTTTCCCAGAGTCCATAGTCTCTCATAGATCGTCTCCCCCTCTGATTTCCTCCCCTTCATTTTCCCTTCCTTCTCCTAATGTCCTCCAAGCTATTCCTTATATTCCACAAATAAGGGAAAACATACGATCATTGACTTTCTCTGCTTGACTTCTTTCATTCAGCATAATCTCCTTCAGTCCCATCCATGTTGATGAAAAGTTGGGTGTTCATCCTTTCTGATGGCTGAGTAGTATTCCATGTTTTAAAAAAGGGGGAAAAGAACGAAAACAAAACAACTTGTCTTATTAAAGATTGTATTCCCTCATTAAGAAATAGTCACTTTTTGGCATGTAACTGACTAGCTATCTCTGCTAAAAGGGCATGTTTTCTACAGAAGAAGAAGAAGAAGAAAAGGAAGGTTTCAGTAAACCTTTGAAATTCAACGGATCCAACAGCCACTTAGATTCTGTGGAGTGAAGCCTGCTGCAGATGAATTTAGTCCTTATGAAAGGTAGAGCAGATAAAACTCAGAACAATTGCTTCATGTCAAAAATATATATTATATCTTCAAACCTAATTTTGAAAATTTTTGGTTAAAAAGACCTGAGGGAATGCTACAAACAGCTCATGATATCCATTTCCATTCATAATGGAAATTCAGGAACAGAAGGTACAAATACCTCAAGATCTGAATCAACAAATTTTCATTTTAAATTTCAGTGGCATAATGAAGGAATCCTGGTCTGACTTGTTTCTTGAGGAACAGGGATTCTAATAGAGTTCCCCTTTCTAAAAGCGATAAAAAACCCCCCAAAACTTAGTGGAGTGACATCACCAAGATGGTGACATAGGTTGTTCCTGACTTGGCTCCTGCTTACAGGCACAACACAACTAACAACTATTCAAGAGCAAGAAACCACCGACAGACTATAAAGGAAGAACAAGCACCCCCTCCAGAGATCAAGACAGACTGCATCAGAACAGTAAGAGAAGTGGCTGCACATTTACCACACTGCCCACTTTCAGGCCAGTGCAGCACCACAAAAGAGGTCTCCCTGATCCTCTGATTCCTCCAGTGGGAAAAGAGAACATACAGGGGTGACAATCATCTCCCTCAGCACTGTGGGTTGCTTTGCGAGAGCCCCTACTCTGACCTTGCAGGGCAATCTGTGGGGCTCAGCCACTGGGAATCTGACTGTGACGGAAAGTGGGGAGGAGCTTGTAACAATCAGCACACAGATCTCAGCAGACAAGAGTTCTTACCCACAGTGCCCAAGTAATAATCCCAAACCCTGGTTTTGCTCATTGGCAGAACCAACTCTGACCGGAGAACTTAGAGGAGTATAAATCTGCCTGATTTGGATCCTCAAAAGAGGAGTTTTGCTGGCTCTAAAGCCTGGCTTGCTCATGTCCAGGCAAGGAGCTGAATCATATCCCCACCCACGGTGAAGAGAGTCTTCCAGCCCCATTGGACCAGGAGGGCCAGTGATAGCTCCCAGAAACAGTGTGTCCCAGTGGCACTGAAGCCAAGAGGTGGGTGGCAAAGCCATTACTAGGCATAGAGTGTTCCTGGGTTAGGCACAGTTAAGGGGATTAATTCATGGCCAAGGCTGAGGATAGCTCCTGGTCCCTCTCAATCTGAGAGCCTGTTTGGGAAATTGAGAGGAGCTTAGAGAGGCCCCCTCTCCCTCCGGTCCAAGCAAGGGAGCTGACATAGCCCCAACTGCCATCCCCCAGCCCCATCTGACCAGAGGGCCAGGAGATGACTCTGAGGAGTTATGCAGCTCAGTGGCACTCAAGTTGACATGTGGGCAAGGCCAACAGTTTGCAGAGCAAAGGCCATGATGGGTTGGGGAGCTTGGGGTGCAGGCTGGCCTAAGTTAAGAAAACAAAGACCTTTACCAGATTTAGAGATGCTTCTCCTCCTACACCCAGACAGGGCATCTAATTTGTAGCCCTGCTCATTGCTGAATAGAGCCTTCGGCCTGTCTGACCAGGGAACCCGACCAGAGCACACAGGGAGCTGCAGAGCTCATTTAACAGCCCAACATACGGTGGCACAGAACACAGAGCACAGCTTGGGTCTTCCCCCAGCTCTGCAGTCTGTCCTCACCTGACCAGGGAATCTGGTGCACACTCTGGGCTGATTAAGGTCCCCAGACAGAGCTGTGCTGGCCCTGGGTCCCATCCTGCTGCCCTGCTGAGACAGGGAAGCTAATCCATAGCCCCATTTACTACTGCTGAATATAGTACACGGTCTTGACCATCTAGTAAGCTTGACAAAGAGAATCCAGGCAATGGGGGAGCACATCCTACAGGCTCACTCAGGCAGGGAACCAAGCCAGCAGTTCTATCCAACTGTTCTCAGCCCCTGGCACAACCCCTACCCCCATCCTCAGAGCCTCAACAGCTGTCAGGCCCCCAAATAGACCAGAATATGGGGCCCCAACTGCCCACGGACATTACCAGCAGACACATACAGAAACCCAAATTTCCGTGACTGGTAAGGAACCATCTTTGCTGGAGCAAACCTGCAAAGTCTGGAAGAGGCACCTCAAATGTGCAGATAGTAATGTGCAAGGCATTGAGAATCATGAAAAATCAGGTAAATATAGCACCATTAAGGGAAACTAATAAAGCTCCAAAAACTGACCTTAGAGGACGATGTCAGAAGAACTCAGAATAATTCTCTTAAGGAAGTTTAGTGAATTAGTAGAAAACACAGACAGACAACTAAACACAATTAAAAAAGAAATGCATGAAAAAAATAAGGTCAACGAAGAAATATCCACCATCAAAACCAACCAACTAATCAACACATAGAAAGAATTGAAAATATAATAAAAAATATATTCCAATATATTTTGGAGAAATAGATATGTAAATTACATAGAACAGAATTAAATATATAAATATATTCCAATATATTTTGGAAAATATATATAAAAGATATAATTTCAATAGAGAGTTTCAAAAGTAGACTTGGCCATGCAGAAGGATCAGGGAACTGGAAACTACCCAAGTAAAGGAATGAAAAAAAAAAAGCCAATAAAGAAGGGTGAAGAAAGTCTGTGCGATTATGGGACACAATACAAAGAAACAATATTTGCATTATGGGAATTCTAGAAAGAGAAGAGAAAGAGACAAGGACAAACAGTATATTTAAAGCAATCATTGCTGAAAACTTCCTGAACCAAGGGTCAGAGAACAGACCAGTTGCCTAAGACCTGGAATTCTAGTACAGCTCTGGTTCCCCTGGTTTCTCTACTTGTTAGAGTAGTTTGACCTGTTAACCTACAAACGAATGACATTTGTTCTGTCATATATTATCTCGAGGTTTGCCTTCTCCCTAAAAAAGCCTCCCTAGTCAGTTTAGTCAAAACTGAACTTTTCTAAACATCTTTGACCTTTGGGGCATCTGGCTGGCTCAGTCAGGAGAGCATGTGAATGACTCTTGATCTCTGGGTTAGGAGTTTGAGTCCCATGTTGTGGGTAGTTTAGTTAAAATGAAATGATTAAAGTAACAGTAAATAAATAAATAGAATAAAAAATAAAAACAAAAAAAAATCTTTGGCCTTTAAGTATTTTCAGGGTGAAAAGGACCCTAAGGAGCACTGGGTTCCATTTATGACACCCATGTCACTTGTGGAAGAAAATTCACTATCTCTTATGTTCAGAGGGCTATTCATTCATTCTGTGGACAGAAATATGTGAACATGGTGTTCAAGTCCCAGAAAATAAATCCGCTTTTGTTTTAGTTACTATCCTCAGGTATTTGAACTTAGTCTTCATGAATTTGCTCTTATTCAGGGTAAATATGCCTAGCTTCTTGAACTGGGATGACACATCGCCCTGTCTCCTAACTTAATTGCTCAAACCAGCATCTCCTATAGGTTAGGACAGTCTAACATTTTTTGTATTTGACTTGCTGAATTTTCTACTTCTTCCAATAGCTTCAAATTCATCAAAAGAGAAGGAAAGTTTATTTTTGTTATTTTACTCTAAAATAATCTTCAGTTGGTGCCAGTTTTTGACATATAGCATAGTGGTTTAAAAACACTTTGCTGTGGAAACAGATTCAGCTCCAAGTCCCTGATCTGCCACTTCTTGTCTATATGACTTCGGTTGAGATACTTTCTTTACCAAATAAAAATGATAATAGTTAACTATAAATCTGAGCTGTTATAAGATCATAAATAAGATAATGCATTTAATGACCTTTAGTACAGGGTCTCACATATATTAAGGATTCAGTAAAGGTTGGTTATCATAATAATCATCTCTGGGAAATCTTTGATATCTAGAATCCATCAACAATTCAGATTAGATATTCTTGCTATTTTATTTTGGAATCTTGGTGGTACTGTCCTGTAGAATGCCAACAATTCAGTTCACCTGTATGATTTGTCATTTAACTTTAACCTTGAAATATGTAGGCTTTGTCTAGCACTTCAAGCAGATCAAACTTACATCTGACTTTCAAAGTAACTCTACCATGATTATATCATTTTAGTCTCTGCCACATGCATCTTCACTAACTCCAGCTTAAAAAAAAATCTACCAATAAACAACTTGCAAGGACTTGCTTCAAATCATGCAATTAATTAGTAGATAAATATGGATTAAAATCCAAGTTCCCCAAGTCCTCCTCAAAAATGTCACACTGTTTCCTGAATCCAAACAGGTACTGAGTTACGTACACTGGGCTACTTGAACTCTTCCCTAAGAGGCAGCCAAACATGTACAGTGAAGATGTGAAATCCCTTACGCTGGAACTATAGAATTTCATCTAGTTTCTGTCCCATCCATGTGATGTGACGTCAGGGCTCAAAGCATGAATGAGAAGACATTCTGGCAGAAATGGGATATTTTGCATCCACAAATTTATAAGCTCTCAACAGTCAAGACCTCAGTGAAAAGCCTGCTAAACTGTTAGGTTCCATATGCCCCTTTCTCTACCCTCTGGTGTGTTGTTTAATTACAGTTTCTTTTTTTAAGTGTACCTTTTGTTAAAAGGTTAAGTGATGGGATGCCTAGGTGGCCCAGTTGGTTAAGCGATTACCTTCAGCTCAGGTCATGATCCCGGAAAAGAGCCCTGCGTTGGGCTCCCTGCTCTGCAGGGAGCCTGCTTTTCCCTCTCCTCCCTGCTTGTGCTCTCTCTCACTATCTGTCTCTCTCTCTCTCTCTCTCAGATAAATAAAATCTTAAAAAAAAGGTTAAGTTATATATCCACCTGGATTTTTTTTCCTCAAAATCAGCAAAATGTGGAACCTGTTCATATATTACCACTGGAAATTAAGAAACTCCAAACCCAAACTGACCATTACACTTGGAACACATTGCCACTATTAATTTTTGCCTTCCATGGTTCAATTTTAATCTCTCTCTTCATAGCTTAAATAAAAAGGATATGTTTTAAGAGGAATTTACTCTCCTCTTCTGAATTTAGCCCTCCTTCCTAGAACCTATATTTGGATTCAACAGTCAGTGGTCTGAAACATTAACGGGCTTTCCATTGAGCCATTACCCCTTTTCTCTTTCTGTTTTGCAAACAGGGCTTATTAAATCTTTGCTGGAGGCACCGGGAATGAAGAACAGTGAGAGTGTGTTGATGTGAAAGGTTTCACTGAACTCAAGCAAATCATTTCTGATTTGCCACAACTCTTCAGCAGTAAATGCCAAAAAAGCATGCTGTTTGGATGGCAAATATAAATTCCCATCACATAAAATATAATAAAAGAAAACCAAATCCACTCCTCTCCCTATACTCAGTGTTTAAGGGAGAGATGTGGACTGCAGGTTCTTCCCGTTAAGTATATTCAAATCCTTGTGAAGAACAAGTATTGGTGCTAGGGTGGCTTGAAGCAAGGCCTACGAGTAATGAAGGAAAGAAACAGGCGGATGTTTTAGGACACAGAGCATTTTTTTCTTTTAGCTATTCTCTGTTCTATCATAAGCTTAGATAGACACACACACTTCTTAAGTTTATTGACACAGTCTAAAGACACACTACACAACTAAGTCGAATGACCAAGCAAGTGAAGATATGGAAAGCAAGATAATTATCTTTTTATTCCTCATGAGTCACAGAGAGGTTAACCAACTTCCAGATCAAAACCATGGGTCTGTACACACACTTTTACATATAGTTTCTTTAGCCTGACTAAAATGAGAGCAGGGGGATTTTGATTTAAAAGCATAAACCCATAGGTTTAAGGGGAATGGGAGTGAATACACACCAACACCACTCTGCAAGCTAGAGAGCAAGTGGGCAGGTGGTTAGTGACCCAAGCAGGCCCAAGAAAGCTGAAACCTAGGCAGCAGTGGGGAAAAAGCAGCCCAACTTACAGGGCAGGCATATTCTTCTCAAACCTAAGGATTTTAAGGCATCAGATACCTTTGACATTAGGGGTAAAGACGGGAGTTAAAATAGAAGGAATGGTGAAAGACTAAGCAGCATTTGGAGGCCCTGTTCCCTTCTCGCCTCTTATAGATTGATGCCTGACTTTTCCCAACACTCTCTGTACCAGACAGTTTAGGGTGAGGGAAATGTATAAAAATAGTTGCTACCGCTTTTTTTTTTCAACACTCACAGGGCACCTGGGTGGTGCAGTTGGTTAAATAACTGATTCTTGGTTTCAGCTGAGGTCATGATCTCAGAGCAGAGACTGAGCCCTGTATCTGGCTCCTCACTCAGCACGAGTCTTGAGAATTTCTCTCCCTCTCCCTCTGCCCCTCCCACTTGGCATGTGTGCATGCTCTCTCTCTCTCTCAAATAAATAAATAAACCTTAAAAAGAAAAAAAGGAGAATATTCATACTTATGCTTACACCTTCATTCCTCTTTTCAAACTTAGCATCTAGAACCATGGCAATCAGCCCATACTTTACAGGCAGAAGACTAGAAAATCCTTCTTTGGGGAATTGCACCTAGAAAGGAAGCATTAAAGATGCTGATATCAGGGGAGCCTGAGTGGCTCAGTCATTAAGTGTCTGCCTTCAACTCAGGTCATGATCCCAGGGTTCTGGGATCGAGCCCCGCATCAGGCTCCCTGCTCAGCAGGAAGCCTGCTTCTCCCGCTACCGTTCCCTCTCTTGCTGTGTTTCTCTCTGTCAAATAAATAAAAATCTTAAAAAAAAAAGATACTGATATCAGGGGTTCCCCCAATGAAACAGCACAGCCAGACAATCTTATAGGGAGGTCCACATGTAGTAACATCCAACTGCATGCTCTAGGGTTCTCATTGGCTTTTGAGACCCAACTCTTAAATATGAGCAGACAACCAAGGATCATTGAGTCAGATCTTTAGTATGAAAGTTAGAGACCAGAAAGTTAGAGACCCAAACAGACAATCAAAAACAATGTGAAATAAACAGACTATGCAGGAAGAAGAAAACTTAAAAACAAAACTATCATTAATAGTCTCAGAAAGGCAAAAAAGATGATCTTTTGATGAAACAAGAATAGGGTACTATAAGATAGGAACGTTCATAGAAGAAAAAAAAGTGTGCTTGGATAGTGTGTGTGTGTGTGTGTGTGTGTGTGTGTGTGTGTGTGTGTATGAATTTAAAAAACTCAATTATTCAATTGTAGAGTTAAAAGCTAAAGTTAAGGAAATCCATTCCCTTCCCCTGCAAGTAAAACTGGAAGACAGAAAAGAAGTAAAAAGAAATTAGAGAAATAAATCCAGGAGTGTCATAGTGATCAGGGTCCTTTGCAGAGAACAGAATCCATGCTAGTTAAAGCAGAAATTATTTTTTACAATACACTGAATGACATCATCACCGGAAGTGCTAAAGATACAGATGTGGGATTGAACTTTGACTACAATTCCTAAACCAAATCAGAGATGTCAGACACCAAGAGAGCTACCAGTTGTGAGATAAGAAGACTGTCTCCCAAAGTGGCAAACTGCCACATAGAGCTGCCAAATCCAGAAGCATGTTTACCGCTGCCCAGAACCGGGAGTCATAGTTATTGCTCTTGGCTTCAAAGCCAGGCTGTACCTGTCCTAATCCACATGGGAAAAAAGGATGGCAAATATTCTGCTTCTTGACCCTTCACAGAGTTAGGGACTGAACACTGGAACGCTTATTAATGTTGTCCCAGGGTAAAAAGCGTCCACGCCCATGCTAGCCAACAGGATGGGAAGAAGTATGCTTGAATCTAAATCACATTCAGAACACCACCTGCAAGGGTTGGGAGAATATAGCATTTAGTCTTCCAGCTCTGCAGTACACAATGGTGAATGAGAAGGAAGGTGGAACGGATGTGAGATAAAGCACCATATCTACCACAATGTTCTCAACATCTGAATAACAAAGTCTCAGAAAGATAGAGAGATAGACAGACAAAGACAGAGAGACTTGATGTTGGGTGAAAGGGGCTCATGCAAGAAATAATTAAAGAAAATTGGAAGAAATGAATTTCTACCCTGAAGGGGAGCACCGAGTCCAAGTACAATAGATGAAAAGAAGCCACACCTAGATATATTACAGCAAAACTTCAAAACCCTGAGGGTTAAAAGAAGATCTTACAAGCTTCTAGAAAGGCAGAAAATAAACATCTTATACAAAAAAGATCAGAAATTTGAATCTTTTTGGACTTATTTTTAACAGCAATAATGGAAGCTAGAATGCAATGGAGCTCTACCTTCAGAATTTCAAAGGAAAATTATTCCAAATTAGAATTTTATACCCAGCCAAGCTATCAATCAAGTATCAGGGTAGAATTACAACACTTGCAGGCAGGCAAGTCAATTATGCCTAGTGTACTGTTGTCATACTAGGCACTAATTTGAGCCTCATCCTGGGATCTCTCCTTTACCTCTCTCCTGTATTGAAACCCTCTTTCCTGTATCTCATGTTTTCATCTTGCTCAATAAGTTCCCCTGTTCTCAAGGAGTTTCCTTAGGGCACTCATAATAGAGCTCATAATACCTTCTGTACACAGAAACCTTTGGGCAGTGTGTTATTTAGGGGTCAATAGAAGGCCAAAAAAACAAATATAGAGAAGAGACTGCTTGCACAAGTCATGGAGTCCTTTTAAGAGGCTTACAGACAATTCTTTCAGGCAAAAATGTGCCCTATTTTTAAAAAGGATAGGACAATCAATTGGGAGTTTAATTCCATCTCTGACAGTGCTGTTGTCTCTGAAGGATAAATAGGGTCTAATTAAACCTCAGACACCCTGTTTGCATCCTGTTATGTTTACCCTGTGTATCAGAAGACAAAAAAAATATTGAGGTTAGTAAAAGATCACAACCTCATTTTACACTGAAACTTCACCATTCATTTACCCCGTCCTTCACACCCCAATACCTGTCAATAAAGGATAGTGTCAGGAGTGATCCCTTTGGAAATTTACTTAGAATCTTTTTTAATATTGTAATCTATATCATTTACCTAAACAGAGGAAAAATGATATTCTTTTCACCTATCACTGGTATTAGCCTTGAGGGCACCCTTATCTCCTTGATAATTAAGGAAAAAATATTTAGGTAAAACTTTGATTTGTTCAATATGTATATACATAAAATCTCCATACCACATTGAAAGATAAACTCTCATGGAACACTGTTCTTTCTTTCTTTTTTTTTTTTAAAGATTTTATTTATTTGACAGAGAGAAAGCGAGAGAGGGAACACAAGTAGAGGGAATGGTAGCAGGAAAAGCAGGCTTCCTGCAGAGCAGAGAGCCCAATGCGGGGCCTGATCCCAGGTCCCTGGGATCTGACGTGGGCTAAGGGCAGACGCTTAACGACTGAGCCACCCAGGTGCCCCAACACTGTTCTTTCTGTTCTGACATTTCCATCATCAAAATTCTAATGTCTCAAATATGCAATGCTACTTCCATCTCATGATCTTTGAGATGGAAGATCTCAAGCATGAATTTTCTTCCTTCTAGAATGGTCTTCCTGTCCCTTCACTTCTTTATTAACCAATTGATCCTTCTGAGGAGAGCTTAAAAGTCACATGCTCTGGATTGCCTTTGCACAACTGCCTAGCCAGATCAGGATCCCTTTATAAATGCTCATGACTCTTAGTACTTTTCTTTCTGGGTACCTACATTAGTGTGTAATTGTGTATTTCTGAAGCTATTTGACTGTATGTCCCCCTTCTCCACACATAGGTCTTTATGCTTATCTATTTATTTGCAGTGTCTAACACAATGCAGACAGCCAAGAAGTATTTGTATACATAAATGAGTTAATAAAAAGAAGGAAAGAGGTATGGATAGAAAGGGAAGGAAAGCAAGAAGTGATGGAGGGAGGGAAGATGGGATGATGGAAGGAAGGGGAAAGAAAGGAAAGTTCTAGGTACATATTTTGAGTTTAGGTAGTAGTATTTATTTTTAAATTTAATTTTCATTATTTATTTGTCTGTCTGCCCATCCATCCATCCACATGTGTCTTTTGCTTTGAAAATTTCAGAGGTTGTTGGAGGATTTGGAAAATGAGCCAGATGTGTTTATAGTCTTCTAACAGGAAAATAATTCTTGAAGGGAAGAAAACATGGAGTTGTATCCAGAGAAGGCAATCTTGATTCTGGGCCAACCGCACCCTTTGTACTGAGAGTGTCTCTTTTCAGAAGAGCTATGCAAAGGGCAAGGCCCCTACCTAGGTTGTCTTCTGTGAGCATCTGAAGCAAACCACCTGAGCGGGTGTCTGCCCCTGGTACTTGTGCCCAGGTGTCACACTGACAGCACTCATGTCACAATCCTCTGGGCGATGTGGCTCCCACACTGGCTCCATATGGCCCACAGGCTGCAGGGCTGCTGAGCCACAAGTCACCAGGGAGAATATCAAATGTGAGGTGCGTTGCTGCCAAGATGTCATTGAAATGGGCTTGGAGAGAACCAGGAGACAGCCGAGTGGACCCTGCACATTCTCAACTATCAATTACTGTAAATGGAAGTCCCACATTCCCAGACAGGGAGCAGAATGAGCCTCATTTTCCACACTCTGCTGCTCTGAAGAGCTCTTTGGGGAGATGTTCAGCAAGGAGAGCCCACGAATGGCACTCTCAGCAGCTAAGCTGCGAAGGGGCATCATGCACTCAAGCCCTCCAGCTTATGGCACAGTGCAGTCACCCCAGTCAAATGTCCAGACTTTGTCTCCAAATTACTAACAGAGGACAAAAAAACCCCTGGCCTTTCATGTGATTAAATAGAGCTCTAAAAACAGAAAAACAATAGCTAAAACTCAGAGAGCTTATTATGTGCCAGGTCCCGTTCTGAGTGTTCTGTATATATTCATATTTAATCTTCATTGCAAATCTAAAGAACTTACCGTTCTTTTTTTTTTTTTTTTTAAGAACTTACCATTCTTAAACCCATTTTACAGATAGAGAAACAAAGGTATGCAGAAGTTAAGGAATGTGCCCATGGTGACACATCTGGTAGGTGGCAGAAGTGAGATTAGAACCTAGCCGTCAGGCCTTCAGAGTCTGTGTTCTGACCCACCAGCTGCTTGGCTAGGTTGGGAACCCCAAGCACTTAGAGTGTCAGGTAATAATATATATATCAACAACAACAATAAAACCCTGACTGTATGAAACGTAGTGTATTAAAGAGGGATCTGGGTTTTCCAATTATGACCAAAAATCTTGTGGGGATTACTCTCAACAATGAGGGCTATGCAGGATACTTGATATCCTATGCAGGGTACTTCAATTTCTTGTGTTCAAATGGGAATAAAATATATGTCCTATCATTTTCCAGAAATTACAGAGCTAGAAAATAGACTTCCTTGGTAACATTCAAGTTTAAGATTGCAAATCTCAGAACATTTTGGAAACAGCTAGCTTTCAATAAAACCTGAGTCTGAACTTTAGTCCAGTCATTCCTCTTTTGGGCAAGTGGCATTCTACGAAAAGACCATAAAATATAAAATAGTGGTAAGATATAAATAGGAATAAAAAAATCACAGCCAACGGTCATAAAAATATGCATACAGCATTAAAACAAAGAAAAGGAAAAAACACATGATATGTTAGACTCTCTGGTAAAGGAGCATGGGATCAGATGAAGTCACATTAGAAAATTTGGTCTCTGTTTTAGAAATCAAGCAAGACTATTAGAATTAGATTTGCATTTGAGAAATAAAAACACCCTGGTGGAGTTGAGGATTTCCCAAATGGAAAAGGACAGAAAAGACACAGATCAATTTGGGAAAGTATCTCAGTGTTCTGTAAAAGAAGATGCAGGTCTAACACAAATCAATGCGCTTTGGTAACTGACTTAAATTTCAAAGGTGAAGAAATTGGAAGGCCAAGTCCAATTCTAAGGTTTCAGGCCCAGGGAAAGGGACAGAAGGTGATGTAGTTAGTCATTCAAGATAGGAAGGCCGGGAGGTGCAGTGTGGTGCCTGGATTCAGGTCAGGTGGGAATATGTAACAGGGGAGAGTGGACAGAAGACCAGGGGCAGTCTAGCTCCCTGGAGAAGAGCCAGGACAGGCATGGCTCCCAGGAACAGGAAAGTTAAGGCTCCTTAGAAGGGCTCTATACGGATCCCAGACCCCCAAAGCTGCAGAAGGCACTTGAGCTCTCTTTTGACTGTATTCATAATCTGAGAGTTGGCTTTGCTCACTTACACGGCACAACTCTGCTCCTGCCCAGTGACTCTTGCCCACAGGCAAGTGGAGCAGGGACACACGCCCCTCTTTACCAGGACATGGGAACTCTTGTGTTTCGCCCACAGGGTGGCAGTTATCAAGCAGATGAAAGGCCGAGTGCTTCCTGTTTGTATCACTTGCACCTTTAAAGTCTTCTATTCTAATTCTTCTTTTTATTTCTTTTTTTTTTCTTTAATGGTCAGGAAAAATTCTCCAGCTTCTTCTATCTCATATCCCGGTGGCTTTATGATATTTGCCTTGAGCCTATCTGGCTGTTTCCCTCTACCTCCCGTGAATTAGTTCTGACCTCTAAAATAAGATTCTAAGTAGATAACACCGGGTCAACACCTATTCACATTTCAATCACCAACCATGGTGGACGTGTTAGACATTTAAATGTTTCCAGGAGATGTTTCCTCACTGAAACCAGTCTAAGCTACAGTTGGTCAAACTGATGAGTTATTCCAATATCAACAGGGAAGTAGCAAAGTACAGAATATAAAAGTGTCCAGGTTCTTTCATTCTGAAAGGATCACTTGGCTGACTATAGCCAGGAAATGAATTCAAAGTCACAGGAATTCCCACCTTAAGCTCTTTATCCCTTTCTATTTGTTCCATTACAGAAGAGTGCTTTGAATCAGGATTGAGGGAGGGACATGGGTGAGGGGGATGAAGTGATCTAAATGTAATGTGCTTGCATTCCATCTTGAGTGTCATTGGTCTGCTTAGACTTGAAACCACAGGCTTTAGCTTACTGGAATGCATGCCCAGTGCAAGGAAGAAGGTTCTAGGAGTGGTACCTAATTTCCTCCTAAGAGCTGTTGTAGCACAGCCACTCCTCCAGCAGTGTCCTTGTGTTGAGCAAGCTGCCCATATGCCAAGTGATGCCTTGTAGAGGTCCAGGTATACACAGAATTATGCCCATTCAAACACAACATAATCAAAGATACAATTAAAAAAAATTCTGTTAAATGCCTAAGAGATAAAAGCAGTTTTGATTTTTTAAAAAAATATTTTCTTTCTTTATTTGATATAGAGCAAGCAAGAGAATGAGCAGTGGGGAGGGGCTGGCAAGGGACTCCATCCCAGGCCCCTGGGATCACACCTGAGCCGAAGGCAGATGCTAAATGGACTGAGCCACCCATGCGTCCCAAAGCAGTTTCAATGGTAATGGTAAGTGAGGATACTGAGAACATTAAAAGTAGCAGCTGACACAATTATAGAGCATGGGCACTGGAGAGAGGGAGTTGCCCGCTGGCCCCACCTCCCCTTATCTGTGTTACCACAGACACAGTGCCTGGCTTCTCCCGGCATCTGAGTCCTCAGTTGCAAAGGAAACAATAAGTATACTTCTTTGGGATGTCTTGAGGATGAAATGAAATAATTTAAGTGAAGTGATTAATGCGGTCCCTAGCACACAGAGCTCCCTAAACATCAGCTACATTAATTATTACGTCCATCAACATCACTCTTACTAGAAACTAAAAGAGAAGAGTGTGGGATATTTTTGGTGGGGATAAGGTACGAGCTATAGCTAGGCTCTCTCTGCACTCAGATATCTCAATGCAGGAGAGGCGGTACCATTTCCGAAATGTCAGTCTTGGGCAGAGATGCCACACAAGGATTCTTTAGTCCATGACGTCCGCCATCCATCCAGCATTCTCAAGATGTCTGCCAACCTGTCAGGCCACTGGCCCCTGGCTAATTTTACAGCGGCCATGGCTGCTCCCCACATGTCTACATTATTACTAAGGGCATAACGGACTCAAGTTTAGCTCAACCAAGGAACCTCCTACGTACATGGTACTTGAGACAATCCCAGAATTACCATCATCTGTTATGGATTTAATTTCTAACAGAATCACACAAAGGAGAAGAAATAAGACAAGAAAAACAAAGGCGGCACATGAATGTGTGCATTGCTGTTGAGGCCACAATTCAGCTTCAGGTTCAAATTCTGGAGCCCTGGGTGGCTTTTAAAAATTTTTTAATCTCAGGAAGAGAATCTGCTGTCCAGGAAATAAAACAGAAGAGTTTAAAGAGGCTTGTTGACATGCAGTTACCTGGGTCCCACTTGGACCCACTAAAAACCAATCTCCTAGGAGGGAGGAAAGACCCAGGAAACGATTCTAATGAGAAGCAGCATTTAATGGATATGAAGGTTCAAGAACCACTACTCTTGGGGTTCATAATTTAGTAGAGGATATGTACATACAAGCTATTCTAAGATGAGACAGTCTCTGACAGGTGCCATCATAAAGATATGGAATACAGCAGCTGAAAAACAAGAGTCAATCCACATAGGTAAATCTAGGAGAATCTCCAGAGTGGGAATGTGGAAGGAAGTTGGGCTTAAGAGCCCAAAGAAAGCTGGGCTAGGAACCAGGAACAGCAGGACACTAGAGTGTCACTGGTAGAGGGTACGGGCTAAACAAAACACCAGGAGAGTAAGCAAGACTGAAATATGTTGAAGCAGATAAATATGGCTGACACTCAAGTGAGTGGGCTTGTAGGGAAGGGGTTAGGATTTTAGGTAAAGGGAGACAAGGCTGTACAGCTGGATACGATAAAGGAGAGAAGGCCTTTAATGCCAGTTGGAGTCTAGGCACTAGTATTTCTTTGCCATGAGTTGCTGTCGAAGGTTGTTGCAAGAGGGGTCCAGAATCATATCTAGGCTTTGACAGGATAAGTCTCTGGAAATGGTTGGTTACTCAGGCCTACAGTTCCTTATATGCTTTCCTAAATCCAAAAAGCTACAGAAACAACCCCTCTCCTCTTTTTGCATGTCATTTGGTGGCAGAATCTGCCATGAAATGAAGTGGGATTACTTATAGTCATGATTTATCCAATTTATCATGAATCTTCACACATTCTGTTGCCAAAATATTGTGTTTGATTAGGGGTGCTGCCTCGAGCCCCACCTGGGGATGTTACAGAACTTAGTTCATGTCCTAAATAACATTCGTGAACTCAGAAAAATTCTGAATTCCAAAACACATCTGGGACTAAGGATTTGATCAGGAATAGTGGACCTTAACAAACAATGGGAGACACTTTGTAGCCTCAGTGCTTTAAGAGACCAAGGAAACCTTTTAAGAGATGACACAGAAGGACGGGCAATCAGAGCCATCTCGCCTAGCGGCCAATTTTCTAAGACCACTTGATTGCTGTGGAGGTTTGTCCAAAAGGGAAGGTGCCTTTGGACTGCTTAAGTGGTTTGGCTTTTATAATTCCTCTTCGGTCCTGCTTTCCTACATCCCCAAGTGTAAATAAGCAAAACCTACGGTGTTGCAAATTGAAAAATATATGGTGGACCGATGTAGACAAAGGCTGATTCATCTTTGCACGGCTGTCTGTGTGTGCGTGGGTCTCTGCTCACCAGGTCCAGCAACTGCAGAGCTCCTCAGAAATCATCTAGTTCAACTCATTCATTCTGCAGATGAGGAATCTGAGGGCAGAGGAGGGCAGTCTTTGTTAAAGAGCTCACATCAGAGGCCTGCACTGTCAACATTTACTGAGCACTCCCAAGTTCCCACCTTGGACTGTACAATCTCTTATAGAACAAGGAGTCCATATAGTGACTAGAGATTGACTCGTATAGGGAGCATTAAAAATACTTCTGGAGAGTGAATTTCATAAGCATAACTGCACTGTAGGGAATTACAATGAAGTCCATGGGAAATGCATGCTTTTCTAACCAAGTACTGACATGGCAAGTGATTTAGGTTTGAGTTCAGGCTATACCAATGATTCATATGAAGAAAAACTAAGGAAACAATAAAAATAAAAATAAATTTAAAAAATAATAAAAATAATATAAATGTTGTTTTTCCTTTAAAGGGATGTAAATTTATATAAAGGCCTTAAGTTATATAGATATAAGCCTATGCGTATGTGACCCTTAGAAAAACCTGAGGAGCAAAGAACTGCTTACCATCCTCTCCATAGTGAAGACCTTTAAGCTTAGAAACTATAGGAGAAATGACAGTGGAAAAGATCTACAGATTTAACTGTACACTCTCATTTATTTTTGCATGATTTAAAAGATCATAACCAAAATAAGAGGCAAAGACATAAGGGGAAATATTCTTAGCAAATATTTCACATACAGGCCGTGTTATGTTCTCTAGAAAGAATTCACGCAAAGTAGTGAGAAAAGCACCCAAACTCTTAAATAGTCAGGTCAAGGACATGAAAAGACATTTGCCTAAAGAAGAAATACCATTAGGAAGCAAATCCATGGCAAAATGTTTAGGCGCCCCACAGTGCAGCACGAACAAAAACACGAGTAGTACCAGAGGTTGCCTACAAGTTGGCACAGATTAGAAAAATGACAAAGGATCAAAGCTGGTGGAGTAGGATGAAATAGACTCCCTGACATATTACTAATAGCAAGCAATTTTGGAAAGTCACTTGGCAAATTCAAGTTCTTCAAAATATTCATATCCCTTGACCTAGTATTTCTGCTTTTGGAAACCTACTCTAAAGAAATGATGAGCCCTATAAACTTAAGTTTGAGCATGGTTATTTACTGCATCAGTATTTATAGTACTAAAAATCATAAACAACCACCCTATTCAACAATCTGGCAAAAGAAATAAATCAGAAAGTAGCTGTTCAAAATGATATCGTGCAACCAGTTTGGTGAAGTTTAATTAATCCTAGGTAATAAGAGGAAAATGCTTATGACTGAATTATAATGAACAGATTAGTAATCAAAATGGCTCATACAGAATAATTATAACTTGGTAAATAAATTAATCTATGAAGAGGAGGGGGAAAAAAAACCCACCAAAGCCTGATTGGAAATAAAGCAAAATGATTATATCTGGGTGATGAGCATGTAAGCCATTTCATTAATTTCTTCTTTGCCCTAGTTTATATTTTCCAAAGTATCTTTAGATATTGTATATTATTTGATTTGGAAATTTATTTCAATAAAATTGGTCTTCGTTTTTAGTAAGAATGTCAAAAGATGCTTCTCAGGAAATGAGAAGAAAGTTCAAATTAGCACAGATATTACAGGGATATCTCACTTAATAAATCGTTTAGAGAAACCACTCTGTGCCAGGAGGAATTCGAAGTGCTTTTCTACCTCATGGAATCATGTTAACAATCCTGTGAGGTGGGTACTATAATTAGCACCATTTTATACAGGACCCTAGGAAAGTGAGTAACTTGTTCAGATACCATGCGTGCATCTACTAAGAATTCAAACCTCAGCTGTTTGGCTCCTAAGTGGTGCTCTCAAACAGCATTCTATGCATCTGCCTGTTGACCTCTGAAGTCAGAGGATCTTCAGGTATCATTAATATCAACTCTCATTTAAAAAAAAAGTTGGGATGCCTGGGTGGCTTAGTTGGTTAAGTGGCTGCCTTTGGCTCAGGTCATGATCCTGGGGTCCTGGGATTGAGCTCTGCATGGGCCCCCTGCTCAGCGGAAAGCCTGCTTCTCCCTCTCCCTCTGCCTGTTGCTCTGCCTACTTGTGCTTTCTGTCTGTCAAATAAATGAATAAAATATTAAAAGAGACACACAGAGAGAAACACAGAGAGGTTAAGTGACTTGCTAAATGCCACACAGCAAATTATCCAATAGGTAAACAGACTACTATGTTTTACAGATTATGATTTATAAACACTAAGATTAACATGAGTGCAAACAATCTTATGTCATCTGCTCAACTTTGTTGTTAATATACAATTTTTGTTTCCATCTTCTTAGGACCTATATGAAAGGGAAAGGCACATTTCCGTGGTCTTTAAGGAGAACCCATAGGGATAGCACATCTGAAACTCCTTCCTCTCCGTTCTATCAGAGAGCTACATTTCAACCTAGGCAAGATAACATGATCACAGAAATACTTTATACCAAGGTACCTGCTGGGTGTGGCACTACCCCAGGTTTTGTAGAGCATCAGACTCCAACAGAAGAACTCTGAGCTACAGGAGAGCAGGGTAAGAGTCAAAACAAAACATAACCATTTGCCAACAGCAAGAAAGAAGCTCGGTGTACGTTTATTTTCTAATTGATCATGAAGTCCAAAATAAACTCCAGGCTTCCTCACTACATCTGATACAGATTAAGAGAATCAGACCTCTGCTGGGAGAGTGCTGTTGGGAGGGCCGTACTCCAAATAACTGGGCTAAATGACAAGAGAAAGTTTTACAAAGTTGTTCCCTTGAGCTACTGTGGCTTAGTCATGCCTAAATTTTTTTCAGTGTGCTATTTTGAGTTTTCTGGACTTGTCTTCATGGGATCAAAAGAGAAGACGAGGTTGATATCAGATAGGATATAGGATAGGTAAAATAGGATAGGTATAGGTAAGACGAGGTTTATATCAGATAGGATATAGGATAGGTAAAATAGGATAGGATAGGTAAAAATGATAGGACCCTATGTTGTCATAAGAATCATGAGGCTGAATTATCTCCTGTCCAGTACAGAAGCATCAGCCTATCCTATAAGGCAAGACCAGCTGTCTGTCTTCTCTAAAGGAACCAAGACTCCCGATGGCTAGGCTCTGACTAAACATCAGAAAGAAATGATGACCAGCAAAATCTAAAATAAAGCAGAGGTGAAGGCAATAAAAGCTGGGATGTCTGTGTAATTGGGAGGAGGATCAGCAATTCTGCTTAAAGTAGCATAAACTGTATTATCCCGGGACAGATGGGGTTTTGAGATTTACAACTGAAAGCAAGAAACTTCTATTTAAAAGTCAAAAATTCAAAACTAAGAATCTGATTACTAGTCTTTGCTAAATAAAGGAAATATTATTAACTCTACAAACTCTACAGGTAGGTTTGTGGGTCTGTGTTTTGGCTTTTTTTTACCTATTTTAAGAAGCAGGACTAAGTATAGAGTATATTAACATTTTTGCTGATTATATAAAATCAAAATGTCCTCAAATCCAGCTATGTAGGGTCATTTTAGACCCACGCTTTTTTGAGATTTTTTTTTTTAATGAATGAATTACAAAGACATACCAGGATGGCTGGATTTTAAAAAATTAAATAAATAAAAAACTCACAGTACCAAATGAAGTCTAGGATTTGGAACAACCAGAACACTTACACATTGCCAAGTGCAGTGTAAAATTTTACAACACTTGGAAACGTATTGGTGGTTTCTGATAAAATTAAGCATAACATTCCTATGACCCAGTAATTCCATTCTAATCTGTGTATCCAAGATAAATGAGTGCATTTGTCCACAAAGACACTAGGACGTATGAAGCAACCTTATTCATAAGAAGCCCAAACTGGAAGAAACCCAAATGTATATCAATAGGAGATTGATATGTTTAATTGTTTATAATTAAACAAATTGTAGCCTGTCTATACAACAGAATACCTCTCAGCAGTAATAAGACACCATTTAAATATATATAAGCAATAGCATGGAGCAATATCAAAAGCATATTGTATGACAGAAATCAGACCTAAAAGAGTTAATATACCCCGTATGATTCCACTTATATGAAGTTCAAGAGCAGGCAAAACAAAAACCATGGGAACAAAAGTCAGAACACCGGTTCCTTCTGGGGATGGGGACACTTCACAGGGAATGGAAGCACAGGGGAGATTTCTGAGTTGCCAGAGATGTTCTACATCTTAATCTGGGTGATATTCAGCTAAATGTTCATATATGTAGAAGGTCATCAAGTGGTACACTTAATATGTGCATCTCACTGTACATATATTATACTTCGATTAAATAATGAACGGCGAAGATACTAGTTTTCTTACATTTTTTAACATTAAATATTTGGTATCTGTGCATCTAAAAGACAGCTGGAAGTATGTTTATAAGTAAGAATTATAATACCTTTGTTTTTGCTAATGAGAGGATGAGCACAACACTTTAGCTACAAGAATGTTCACTGTAAAATTATTTCCTACAAATAAAAATCAGAAAAACAAATTTAAATGTCCAACGATAGGTGATTGGTTGCTGGCCTATGTGTTAGAACATCATACCTGAACTAAAGAAAAATACACAGGCAGAAAAATATACTGTTGGATATACAGCTATAAAATGCAACAGATTTTATTATTATTATTTTTTAAGATTTTATTTATTTGACAGAGAGAAACATAGCGAGAGAGGGAACACAAGCAGAGGGAATGGTAGCGGGAGAAGCAGGCTTCCTGCAGAGCAAGCAGCCCGATGCGGGGCTCGATCCCAGGACCCTGGGATCATGACCTGAGCCGAAGGCAGCCGCTTAACGACTGAGCCACCCAGGCGCCCCCAGATTTTATTTTTAGAAGACATCTTTTGGGGTGCCTGGGTGGCTCAGTGGGTTAAAGCCTCTGCCTTCGGCTCAGGTCATGATCTCAGGGTCCTGCGATGGAGCCCCGCATCGGGCTCTCTGCTCAGCAGGAAGCCTGCTTCCCCCTCTCTCTCTGCCTGCCTCTCTGCCTACTTGTGATCTCTCTCTCTCTCTCTGTCAAATAAATAAATAAAATCTTGTTTTTTAGAAGCAAAGACATCTGTCTTTTTTTTTTAAATTAGAATATCAAGACATAGTTTGCATGAGTGACTGTAAAAGTGTTTTTAAAAGAAAGAAATGTCTAATTTTACAGTTAGAAGCATAAAGGACTAAATATAAACAGTCCTGAGGAAAGCAAGGAAGAAGTAGGACCCGAGGCCAGGGAAGGAGCTATTGCTGTGGTTGTCCCACTGTTCATTTCACTTAAAGTAGTAGACGCCTTTTTTGAACAAAATTTTAAACAGATCTCCTATGCACAAACCAGGTAAGAACAGATGTGCTCTGGTGGGAGGGGAAGGATGTATAGGTATGGGGAATTCTGCTTCACTATCCCCCGACGTGGCTCCAAGACCCAAAGGACACAGTTTGAAAACCCACATCCTATGATTTCAAATTTCAAAATTCAAGAGTTAAAGGTTTCACATCCTACATCTAATTTGAAGGTATCTTTCCTTCCTTACCTTTGAATACCATCTTATGTAATTTTTTTTCTTGCCAAACTGGCCTTATTACTGTTCCCAAAGATGCCTTGTATATCCTGAGTCCCCCTTCATCCCGAAATGCTCCACTTTTCTCCTTTACTGCATTACTGCTCATTCTTGAAGGCCCGGCTAAATTTCCACACCCCCTCCTATATCTTCCTGAGTAACACCAACGTGGTGAAGACTTTCCAGAAATACCTCTACTCTGTACTATTTACTTAGTTAATTCACTTTTAAAGATTCTCAGCTATCTCCTGCTGCTATAATAAATAACCAGTAACTTAATGTCTGAACACAACACAAATTTATTACCTTATGGTTGTCTGTTAAAAATCTGACACGGGTCTTACTAGGCCAAGATCAATGTGTTTGCATTCTTTCTGGAGGATCTGCTTCCTTGCCTTCTCCAGCTTTAAGAGGTAACCCACATTCCTTGGCTCCTGGGTCCCTTTTCCTCCAGTTTCAAAGCCAGAAAAAGGCTCTTCCCTTTTAGGGAAAGTAATTAGGTTTGGCCCACCTGGATAATCCAGAACAGTCTCCTCATCTCAAGGTCCTTCGCCTTCATCACATTTGCCAAGTCCCTTTTGCTATGTCAGGTAACATTGAGGTTCTAGGAACTAGAACATTCTGGCCTTTTTTGTTGTGGGCATTATTCTTGCTACCGTAAGTGCTTTCCTAAGCATCTCAAGAATGAGGCCTGCTTGGTTATCCTTTGGGTCACCCTCCAGTGCTATACACAAGTAGCTGACAACTGATTATCAAATATTCACTAACACAGGGGTGCCTGGGTGGCTCAGTCGTTAAGCGTCTGCCTTCGGCTCAGGTCGTGATCCCAGAGTCCTGGGATCGAGCACCACATCGGGCTCCCTGCTCAGCGGGGAGCCTGCTTCTCCTGCTACCATTCCCTCTGCTTGTGTTCCCTCTCTCGCTGTGTTTCTCTCTGTTAAATAAATAAAATCTTTAAAAAAAAAAAAACAAAACCAAATATTCACTAACACAGTGCGCTAACAGATTGAGTTACATGCCCTTCTTATCGCCCCTCCCACTAGCTTTGTAGGAAGCTTGGTTGAATTCACTTGGGCTTTTTCCAAACAAGAGAGAAAAATATGAGAAAGTTAACCAAGAAGCAGATCTCATAATATCTCTTAAGGTAAGGGAGGTTGATGAGATGCAATATAGCAGAGTTTCTAGAGATTAGTGCTTCATTCAGACTTTTTTCTGTTCGTAGGTAGTTTCAAAGGCTCTCACAACCCAGGGTTCTGATGGGTCTGAATTCAACCTGGTGATCCATCCTAGAATTTCACCAAGGATCACACTGAGTTATGCAAAATATTTTGCAATATATTTATCTTCGAGTATGACTTTGCATTTACTTTGAGCTTTGGTATATCTATGAAAGATAGCCAACTACCATACTGAAAAATAGCTATGTGGAGATACACTAGTGTTCTCTTTCCGACTCTTTCTCCTGCTCATCACGACCATATCTTGTTCTTTTTGCAGAATTAGGGCAGTTTTGTGACAAAATGTAGACAGCTTTTGATTTGGTCTCTATGGAGCAAGAACGATTACATTCAGCCGTACAACCCAAGAGCTGGTGTCAGGGCATAGGCAAAGGATGTCAGAAGCTTAGTACCAGGCACATCACTCTTAGAACCAACTCTTAACCATGCTTAGAAATAAAATATGTTCCTCAAGTCCCGTATCTTCAATCCAAACACAACCCCAGAGTCATTGTACTGTTTTAACGTGAATAATCTAGGTGATTACAATCCACCACTACATGGTTCAGTCAAACATACTATCCAAATTGACAGGGGCCCTGTCCTCTAATATGCCCTTTATGCATCTCAAGCAGATCTACTTGACTATAGCTAGTTCCTGGAAAGTTACCATCCCATCCAAATACTTTTATATTTTTATGGGAGATCAGTAAAGGGGCAGATGAGAAACCATCTCAAACAGGATTCAGACTTACTATCTACTTTTCTGGGCTATTTGTTTGAAACTCCTATGGTAGCTTCAATATCAGGAGGCTTGAACTCAAATTTCACGCCTGCCTTTACACAAGGCAGCCTTAGCTCAAGTTATTCATGTTTTTTAAGCTTCAGCTTGCTCACCAATAAAATGGGCTAGTGATGTCTGTTTATAGGTTACATTATTAGAAACACGAGAAAGTGATCAAAAGCTCCCGGAATTGAGCTGCCAATATATGGTTCTTATATCTGAATCTTGCTGTGGACTCCCCACCCCAAGATTCTGGTCCTTTGCTCTCCTGTCCCAGTCCTCATGCAGAAAACCTTGAGAACCCTTCCACAAGTATGCTGTTCCAATCTACAAATAAGATGGAACCTATGCATAACTCTGGGACCTATGGAGCAAGACTGCCAAAGAAGGCAGGCAACCTATAAGGCTAGTTGTCTAGATCCAATTGCACGTATGAATAATCCTCTCTAAGCTGGAGTCACTTTTGTTTCTAGAACACTGTTTTTAATTTACTTCAACAGATGAATGCTTAAAGTGGTCTATGTGTCAGTTCCTAAACAAGCCCTCAGAGGATACACATGTAGAAATGACATTGGGTCTGCTTGGAGTTGAAACTCACTTAGCTTTTTGCACCTTACCCCCTCCCCCCACCCCGGTGGTCCATGCAGGATCTGATGCCATGGTGCAATGGGAGATAAACCGTGGGCCACAGAAATTCTTTTATCCACTGTAATAAGTAGTAGTGATAAAAACCTGATAGTGAAACCTTAGGTAGAAAAAAGGTATGCATACATACACATGAAATACTCTTCAACTACTTCTAATGATCATTTCTTAATCACAGAATTTCTCTAGAAGGTGAATGCATCTTGATTACAGATGTATTTCCATTGTCCTAAGTAATCAGATTTTCTTTAAAAAGCCTACGAATGACAATTCTATCCCTTTATTTAGAGGGTATGAAGACAGTCTTCATTCTTCCAACCCAAACCTTACTATTTTAAAATGAATGATAAAATACTGTCACCTTTCAATTTGCATATAAATTGTTCCTTTTGAGTAAAAACATTCAGGGGTAGACATTAATGATATTCCATAATGCATAAGGAATTTCAAAGTCAGGCAGGCATACGGTATACATTATACTTAGTTTTTTTTATGAGGCCATTTTAATGATTTTTGCAATCCAATCAACAGGTCCAAAAAACCACATTGTCTCAACTGACATTGATTATGATTTTCTGTGTGCACAAACTATATTTAGCTTTTTAGCTTGAAGAATTCCAAAATCAGAAGGCTGTATATTTCAGCAATACTTCCTTTTTTTAATCTGCCATCTTAGTTTTTAAGTCACTGGATTTAGATATTTTATAGGACTGTTTTGTTATGAAATCTAACCCAAAAATAGAGCATTCATGACAAATTTTAGTTTAAGGGCCACAGGAAAATAAAGAATAGTGCTGAATCACAATGTTCACGTATCAGCAGCTCCCTCACTAGAGGGAACCTTGCTAAGTCAAAGAGTCTCTTATGGTTTGTCTCCCTCTTTGATTTCGTCTTATTTTATTTTTTCCTCCCTTCCCCTATGATCCTCTGTCTTGTTTCTCAAATTCCTCATATAACTGATTTCTTCTCTATACTTATTTTTAATTTAAGAATGAAAATGTATTTCTTTTTAATCCTTATTAAGCTAAAACAAGGGAGTCATCCTGAATTTTTCTTGTCCTGAAGAAATTATACTGATAACATTCTTTCCATAGAAAAGAAACTGGTATTCCCTCTTTTAAAATAATTTATCAAATCATTCTTCTTCTTTTAGAGTATGACTTTTTTACTCCCTCTTCTGACACTTATTCCTCCCCTGTCAAATCTCTAAATGTTGGAGCATCTCACATCTCACATCTCTCTCTTGGTTCTATTCTCTAACTATGTGATCTCAACCATTCAAGGTATTGATTTAAACATCACGTTAATGCTAAGCCATACCATGTCTGTATCCCCATCTCCTCCCTGAGTTCCAGATTGCAACCCCCTCCCAACAGTCTCCCTTTTGTGTGGATGACTGGTCTTTCAAATGTAACATGGCCAAACTGCATCACTGATTTGCTACTTCCTCCTTTGCTCAGTCTTTCTTAATTCAGATCTCCAGTCTTTCACCTTTCCAGTAAATAAATAGTACGTTTAATTTACTTAGTTGCTTACACCAAAAAACTAGGAGTTATTCTTGATTCCATTCTTTTCCTAACCACCTCATCCAACTCAATCCATTACCAAGATGTGTTAGTGCCACCTGGACGTACATCCTGATTCCAATACTTCCTGCCACTTCTGTGCTTTCCACTTTGACATAGTCAGTTAGATCTCATTTGGACTTTGGCACCAGCCACCTAAGTGGTGTAAACTCTGACCCTATTTGTCTTCGTGGTAGCAAGAATGTGAAGCATGTCATGTCTTTGCTTAAAAACGGTCCCCCATGTCCCATGATTCATGTGATAAAATCTAAACTCCATGTTAGGTGGACAATATCTTATGGGATCTGGACCCACCTACCACCGGTGTCATTTCTTCCCTCCCACTGTGTTCCAGCCACACTGACCTTTCTTTGGTCCCTGAATTGCATTGAACTTTCTGTCCCTTCTGCCTGGAAAGCTCTTTCCCAGATCTGCTTCTATAAGTGGTCCTTCTCCTACTACTCAGACCAAAGCTGACTTGAAATTTACCAACTCTCAATTTCATCATAAGTCTTAGATGGCGTCAAGAACCCCAGGCCATTAGCTGCTTTCAGGAAATCCAACACCCTGGAGAAGGCAGGGGCCCAGCATCGGATTTTGCTTCAGGCAAACCCCATCACCCACTGTAGCTCGACTCTAAATTACACAGCTCATGGACAAGGTAATGGGATTTGGCAGAACATAAAAGGAAACAAGAAATTACAAAGGAAAACGCAATTAAAATAGAAATAGGTGAAACACACAGTAGTAGAATTTGTGCTAGCTAAATACATCAAACCATATTTACATTTCTGTGATCTCTTTAGGGACAAGCAGGAAAGGAGACACAGAGTCACTGAAGTATTTCTAAATTTGTTAGAATCTGCATTTTACTTTACTTCTACGATTTCTGAAAAATCAGATTACGGGGCATCCATACAACCAACGGTGCTATACAGTGGTTACACAGGCTCGGCCTCCAGTGAGGCAAATTTACAAACTTCAGGCTTGCGCTCCCCGGAGTCCCAGCCTGGGAGCTGGCCAGCTCCAGCAGCCGGTCCTCCAGCAGCTCACAGGGCCCAATCTACACTGTCCTGTTTGGATCTCAAAACCTCCCTGAATTTTACTTCCATCATTTTATAGATGTGGAAACTGATGTCCAGGGATTTTATGCAATTTGACCAAATTGTTGTAAATTTAATACTGGACCATATCCTTCTGTGGTAGGGCTGGCCTTGTCAACTAGCGAGCATGAACCTGAGTCACCCTATTTAGTCCTCAGCCTCCTCCTGTGTAAAAATGGGTGTAACAACTGCTTCAGTTCTCCCACAGGTCTGTTTTGAGGAGCAACTGTGATCTCTGATCACATCTCCTACTGCTGGTCCCCAGTTCACATAACTTGTCCACCTGCCTCGCGGCTGGCCCCACACAAAGCACAGACCCACTTAAAGATCTCTCCACTTGCGCATCCCTAGAATATGCTTCTCTTGATCCCCACGGCTTGTCCTCATTTCCTTGAGGCTACTGCTCACACATCCCCATGAGAGAGGCTTTCACGGACTACCCAAAATAAAACAGTGACTCCCGCCCCTGACCCACACTCCTTTTTCACCTGTCCTGTTTTCTAGTTCTCCACAGAACATACCTCTTCTGCATCTGACATATTTGTTTATCTGCCTTCTCATAACTAGATTATGAGAAACCAGGGATTTTTGTCCATACTATTCAGTGTCTATATCTCTGGAGTCTAATACAGTGGCTGGCACACAATATGTCCTTTTAAACACTGACCTAATAAATAGGTGAAAGCATAGAATAAATTGTATGAATGAATGTATTATGAGTATCATCTTCTGGTCCCTTCTGGGTCTGTCTACCCTAAGACAGGCTGCACGTAGCATACTTTGTATTAAAATCTGTGTCTTTAATCAGGGTACGCTTTGCGACTCACAATTTTACATTAGCTAGTAGATCACAGGACTAGAAAACACATATATATGATAACTAGTTACTAGAGCCCAAGTCCAACCACACAAGTCCTAGCAAAGCCCTCAAAGCTTTCACTTCCATCTCTATTGCGAATACCAGAGATGTTAAGAAACCATCAGCACTCAGAAATTCCAAGGCTGTAAAAAAGTCAGAAAGCAAAAATAACAGAGGAATCTCACAACAGCTTCCAAACAATTTAGTGGCCACCTCCCAGGAGGGAAAGAAGGGGAAAGAACAGAATGGTAGTGATAAGGCACCAGCTATATCCAGAATATTAAAAAAGAGAGACCAGACGGGAGGTGGGTGGGAGAATGGGGGAAATCGGTGATGGGCATTAAGGAGAGCACTGGGTGTCAGGGGTCGTACGGGAGTGCTGAATCACTACATTGTATACCTGATATTAATATTACACTGTACATTAACTGGAAATCAAATAAAAACTTAAAATTAAAAAAAGAGATGAAACAAATAGGGCAAAATATAAAATCCAGTACTTTCCTATAGCTAGTTCATAATTAAAAAAAAAGAAAAAAGAAAGAAACCAAGGCACAGGATGTCTACCTTATAGATGCCAGAGCCTGCTAGCCCAGTATCTCAAAGATGGAAAGCACCTTCGCAGCCATGAGGACTTATTTGTATCCAAAGCATGAGTACCCTTCTCCATTAGCCCAACAGTCAGCCAAGTGCCTGGCAGTGCTGCTTGGCAGTCTCTTTCTTCCACCGCTAAGGCCTTTTCCTTTTCCTAGGAGTATTCTAGACTTCTATGCTCTTACCATCCTCAGTCCAGCACCCTTTTTGCATGAGTGGACCGTACATGGCTGAGAAAGACCAGAAGAGTTCTCTAGTGCCTTCTTGTCTTCCTTTAAATGTGTGTGTACATGCTTGGAAACCCTTCAGGGAACTGAAATCAGCTTCTCTGTTGACTTCCATCCATTGGTCTGTGTGTGTTCTCCAGTCACGGAGAGCTCGTCAACCTTCTTGTCCACACAGCAGCCCTCCCAATATTTTAAGACAGTAAGGGTAGCCCCCTGGGTTCTGTCCATGTTAAACACTACCACCTCACTCATCTTCCATGATGGGAAGAGAGCAGCTCACCTACCCAAAAAGGCAGACAGAATCTGTTTGGTGTGGGAGGTCCATCAGCCTGGTATTTTGCGTTAAGAAATGTAATATTTCTATGTACCCAATCTTAACAAGGAATTAAGGAAACTCAAACACTGTTTTGTAGCTGCTTGAGACGAGTGAGATTAGAATTTATTATGATTATTTTCCCATAGTCTTAAAAGCCATTTTAAATAAAATCAAAGCCCCAGATGAGCTTTTTTTCAATTAAATAATTCAAGATTTAAAAAGCTATGTTAAGATGTAAAAGATATCTAGACGGAGGTTATTGAAAATCACTAGCACCTTTTGGTATCATAACAGGGAGAAATGTCCGGGTGAGAGATATAATCGGGTGATGGCCAGAGAAGCTAAAAGGTGCAATGCAGCAACTAGCATTTGCCAAACAGTGGGTAAAACTTTCCATAACTGCTTAACCATGTGTAGAACTTTGCAATTTAGGTGGACTTCCAATCTATTTAAAAATCACACAGCCTTGTCTAAAGTGCATACTTACCCTAGAGGTTTAAGCGACCGGCGGAGAGTAAGAAGACTTGGAATGGCAATGGGTGTGAGGGCGTAAATGTGAGTACACAGGATCAGTGCTCCTCCGAGTGTGGGCTCCAAACTGTGCCATCTGGGACTGCTCTGCAGCAAGAGCAGGGACGGAGATAGTGTTCAGGAACTTACAGAACTTGGACAGAGTTCTGACTATTGGATCCACTAATACATTAAAAAAAATATGGACTTGTTTTTCTTCATTTTTCTAGCAATTCATTTTTACTCTATTTTACGAAAGCATTAGTCCAAGCAGACTAGTGATTAAAAAATGGGTCCTCTGACACATAGCTGTTTTGAGAAGCCAGTGCTAGACTGATTGGAGTCTGAGCTCTTGTTCTTATTATTTAATGACTTCTTTGCAATATTGAGTTATGTGTCCAACCTTCATGCCGCAGGTATCTACACTGCCAGGTGAGGGTTGTAATTAGAGAATAATTCAGACTCACTCAATGGTATGAAACTCAAACTATCTTAAAAGATGCCGAGCAGGAGAACTTTCCATTGAGGGGATTCCAGCAAAAAGAAGTAGTTCAACTGTTACAGTCACCCACTCCTTTACTGGCCAAAGGGGAATTATTCCCCTCTTGCTGAGGGGCCACAGTCCCAGCAGCAGAAGGAGAGGACCACTAAAGAAGAATGGATCAGCTGTGTGTGTCCTGGGTTAAATGATTATAACCCCATTTACAGCCCCAGCTCATGGGTATGAAGAGAGCAAGGAGAAGAAAGTCTTTAAGGCAGTTAGTCTTCATGGGAAAATTTTAAATAGTCAATATGAAAAATAAATTGCTTTGCTGTAGTCTATAATTTAGATGTTTAACCTTGTGGTTTTTTTGTTTGTTTTTAAGATTTTATTTGTTTATTTGATGGCAGGGGCAGGAGAGGGAGAGCACAAGCAGGGTGAGTGGCAGACAGGGGGAGAAGCAGGCTCTCGGCTGAGCAGGGAGCCCAATGCGGAACTTGATCCCAGGACCCTGGGATCATGACCTGAGCTGAAGGCAGACATTGAACTGAGACTGAGCCACCTAAACTTGTCCCTAAACTTGTGTTTTAAAGTCATCACCTAAAAAACCAATGAGTGATGAAATCTTTTTAGTCTTTGGAAAAACTGCTGCATTGGTTCTCATCTTGTCAATCTCAAAAAATACCACCAAGGCAGTGGAAACAGAATAAAGAGGTCACCAGGACATGAAAAAATATATGGTCTCTTCTCCACAGAAGGGGTTTGAGGGTGCAGGCAGGAATTCAAGACTCCGCAGTCCACAGAAGGAAAGCCCGACCCTCTCCTCGGCTGTGTCTTGTTTCTCATGTCAACATGTCCCTCTGTAGCTGCTCAGGGTAACGAGCCTGAAACGAATTATGCATCATCTTTTGCTGTCATTTGGTAAGTCACTAAATCTGATATTGGAAAATATGCCACTGCAACGCGCAAAATGAAGATACCTAAAAATAACTATTCGGGATTTTATCCTACAGGTTCCTTCGTTTCTGGTGGCTGAGGTCAATATTTTTCTTACTGATCAGCTGTCATTCCAAGGCTACTTTCCAAGGTTTGGTCACAAGATAAGATTTTAAAAGTTGTTCTTGATTTCTAATTTGGTAGATCAGTACCACTTCATTACATACATACAGGGTGGCATTTTAGAGACTCTCAATCACGAGACTGAGGTCTAGAGTTTGCATCTTAACTGGAGAGTCAAATGCAAAGCTTTTTGTTTTGCTTTGTTTTGTAACTGAACTTCAAAATATCAGCTAATGGAAGGAGGTCTTGTTCTTAATAAGTACTCAGAAGAAAAAGCTACCTACTTAGGAGAATTCCACATTCTTTGACCTTTTTTTTAAAGCTTTTATTTATTTTACGGGGAAAGAGAGAGAGAGAGGCAGAGAGAGAGAGAGAGAGCGAAAGAATATAAGCGGGGGGAGTGGGAGAGGGAGAAGCAGGCTTCCCACTGAGTAGGGAGCCT
The DNA here is from genome assembly GCA_028646535.1 of Procyon lotor. Classification (NCBI taxonomy): domain Eukaryota; kingdom Metazoa; phylum Chordata; class Mammalia; order Carnivora; family Procyonidae; genus Procyon; species Procyon lotor. Next base: position 59,976,235 of record CM053609.1, read on the forward strand.
GACACAGGGCTCAGTTCTAGGACCCCGGGATCATGACCTGAGCTGAAGGCAGATCCTTAATGACTGAGTCAGCCAGGTGCCCAAATTCCAAATTCTTCAAAGACAGGCTGGTTCCTTTCCTCCCCCTTCCCAAAGATGCTATCTATCCCTTCTTGTCTCATTTAAAAGACAAGAGACTATCTTGTGTGCAGGGTGGCAGCCCCTCCCAGCCCTGGCATGCACCCCGCTGGCTCTAGGCACACATCTATCTCTTCCACAATCTTGTATCACTTGTCAGGAAGACTCTTCTCTTTTCTTAGCTTTTGCATTTAAAATGTGCATTGGAAGGATGGCTTGTGTGTAAGTCTCTGATGGAGATCTGCAGTGACAGATCAGGATTTATGAGCTTGCTTTTGCATATTTCCACATTTGCTCTTACATTTCAGTATTTCACTCACACATTTCCAAAGGATGTAGCTCTTAACGGTTTTTGCTCATTTTCAGAAAATCATTTCCTCAACCGTTTCAAACCTAAGTACCAGGCAGTAGAATTGCTGCAAAGCAAACCATTAGTCTCCCTCAGTTCTTGCCACTATTACCAGAAGTTATTTATCACAATGCTTGGGTCAACACTGTCTTTTTCAAGGGAGAGACAGAAGGAATCACGGATGAGGGCCATTTGTCATGTTTCTCAGAGCTTAACAAAAGTATACAACTGTGTTTCATGTCACTGTCTGCAGAGGTCGGCTTGGCACTCCCAGCATTCCTGTAAATACCTCAGCATAGAGATGGAACAAAAAAATGACTGTATTGAGGTAAGAGCAGAAATGAGATGGCTCTGTAAATTCTTTCAACTATGATTCAGATCATGCTCTGGAACAATTCCTTCAGCTAGCGGTAGAAGGTGAGGTTTTTAACATGAGGTAGAAGGTGAGGTTTGTTTTTTGTTTTTAAAGATTTTATTTATTTATTTGACAGAGAGAGAGCTCACAAGTAGGCAGAGAGGCAGGCAGAGAGAGGGGGGAAGCAGGCTCCCTGCTGAACAGAGGGCCTGATGAGGGGCTCGATCCCAGGACCCTGAGATCATGACCTGAGCTGAAGGCAGAGGCTTTAACCCACTGAGCCACCCAGGCGCCCCAAAGGTGAGGTTTTTAAGAGCCACACAGCAAGCAGGTGGTCCTAATATACCAGATTATCACACACATGGCATGGGGCTCAGGTTCTTTCATGACTAAAACTGGGAACAATGATGACTGTGATCATTGGCACTACTGTTCTTGTTAGGATTACTATTACTATAGTAGTTGTACTGCATCCTAAGCTAGCCATCAAAGGTCATTGGTTCTTACAAAAACATATTAGGGAAATCATTTAGGCTTTTTTTTTTTTTTTTTTTAAGATTTTATTTACTTTTTTGAGAGAGACAGAGATAGCACAAGTGGGGGGCAGGGCAGAAGGGGAGGGAGAAGTAGATTCCCCACTGAGCCCTGAGCCTGACTTGGGGGTGGGGGGGGCTCAATCCCAGGACCCCCGAGATGGTGACCTGAGCTGAAGTCAAACACTCAAATGACTGAGCCACCGAGGCCACTTCTCATTTAGACTTTGAAGTATCACCCAGTAAAGGGAAATACCAATGTTTGTTTCATCCTTCTTCTGGTGAGGGAGTTACATTATAAAGACTTTTTTTTTTAAATGACTGAAATCAGCATAAATTATGAAGTCATGGTCTATTTATATAAATAGTCCTCCTCTTTTTTTCTCTCCCCTCTTCCAACCAATGTGCATACTCACAACCTTATTCAGCTATCCGAATCCAGCTCCAAGATAAATAATCTTTATCAGGTGAAGGTGGAATAAATAAATCAATGAATCAACCAATCAATCTATCTCTCCTGGGCTATGTTTTACAGAACAAAGATAGATAAAAAGTGAACCTAAAACTACAACAATCATAAAGAACCAAAAAATGCAATTTGTACTTTAAGAAATTCACTGCCTTTTAAAATGGGTTCTTAATTGGGTTCAGCAAACAGACACATGTCTTTTTAAAACTGTCTTTTTAACTATGATAGTCAATGTGGTTGTAACTCTGATTTTGAAGTAACTACTGGAAAAAACAGAAAGACTCTAACGGGTAGACCTAAGCCCTGACCAGAGAGTGACCAGCATTTCACTGTATAATTTAAGGTAAAAATCACTCTTAAGACGTAAAAATCCTCCAGCCCTGGATTTTGGGGAGATAGCAGTTTTGTAATAAGGGAATCAGGTGATATCTGCCTAAACTGCACGAGAGCTTACCTGAGCTTAGAGAAAAGAAAGATTGATGAGGTAAAGGGGCCCAACTCTTATCCCATTTGATTCTTAAGTCACCTGAGAAAATTTTTTTAACTAAACAGTCACCTGGACACTGTTCTCAAAGCACAAACGATGTAACACCCTTCTGGGGCATGATGTAGACAATTTACCACAGACCCAGAGATCTCACCAGGGGCATATAAATCCCAGCTTTGCAATGGTATACCTGCCACAGCAAAATTTCTGCAGAATTTTTTAAGGGAAGATTTTCATTTCTTCAAGAAGTTTAATTTCTACCTAATTGCAGCTGCTGCAGTATATCTGGAATAGGTCTGTTTTGCAGTGTGTAGAGAAAGTGTTGTGTCTCATTAAACAGTTTTTTGTGTGGGTGGCCTGGATGGCTTAGTCAGTTAAGTGTCCAACTCTGGATCTCAGGGTTGTGAGTTCAACCCCTGCACTGGGCTCCACCAGGGGTTCAATTGCATTTTCTTCCTCCTTCCAGCATGGAGCCCATGTAAAAAATATAATTAAAAAAATATTTATTTTGGTCTCCAGAAAATTCTAGGGAGAACACTGGGTCTGGATCAGAATGCCTCCAAATTTTACCAGCTCCTGAATTCCCCCTAGACCTTATGATCCCTGGGGAAATTATTTCTCAGTGTGGTCCATGGACCAAAACAATCAGCATCCCCGGGAGATGATTAGAAATGCAGAATCTCAGGTTGCACCCAGACATAATAAATTATAATCTGCATTTCAATAAAATCCCTCAAATTTAAGAAGTACTGATTTAAGAAACTAGTCCTTCCTAGAGTATGGAGTTCTCCAGCTTAGGAATCAGAGGTAAACTGGCCACAAATATGACCATTTCTAGCCCATAGTTACTTCCCGGGGTCATCCCATCATGGGTAAGCTGGGATGGCACAGAGCAGTCCTATGATTTAGGAAGAGATGAGAAAAATGTCGCTCTGCATGGCAAGCACTAAGGAAAGTTGAGAAGGAGGAAGACAATGCAACTGAGCCCCTGGTGCATGTGATAATTTCCAGGGGGCTAAGAAGTTGAGCAACTCCAAATGAGTGAGGAAAAGTAATACTAAAATCCTTTTTTTTTTTTTAAAGATTTTATTTATTTATTTATTTGACAGAGAGAGAGAGAGAGAGAGATCACAAGTAGGCAGAGAGGCAGGCAGAGAGAGGGGGAAGCAGGCTCCCTGCTGAGCAGAGAGCCCGATGCGGGGGCTCGATCCCAGGACCCTGAGATCATGACCTGAGCCGAAGGCAGAGGCTTTAACCCACTGAGCCACCCAGGCGCCCCTAAAATCCCTTTTCAATGTTTCTCTGGATCATGGCAACTCATGTAATAATTTTGTAGGAAAAAAACTCAATATTATAAGGCATGAAACGAAAACAAGAGGAAAAGGTGAAAGGATGAGGCAGTGAAAAGTGTGTTTGCTGTCCTCTATTTTGCACTTTTTGACAAGTGCAAACCCTCCAGGGCACATGTAGCTCATTAGAGGTTCTTCACTGAAGAGCACAGTGAGGAAAGGCTGTCACCCGCCCAACAAGTTACAAACACAGGGCACAGCGTCAGCAGCAGCCTTCCCCAAGCACAAGCAGCACCGGGACACCCAAAAAAGAATCAACAGAGTGACACTTTGAATTAAAAACTAATTGCATCTAAGTCCTAACAAAACCAGACATATAAATACAAAAGAATGACGTTGGATCCCTGCCCCACACTATATACAAAAACAAACTCAAATGGATGACAGACCTAAATATAAGAGGTAAAACTTCAAAAACCTTGGTCTCAATCTGTGTGTCCTTGGATTAGGCAGTGGTTTCTTATTTGATACTGAAAGCATGAAGAAAAAAGGAAAAAGCAATAAATTGGACTCTGCCTATCAAAATTAAAAACTTTTTGGGCTGAAAAGGACACCACCAATAAAGTGAGAGGACGACCCATAGAATGGGAGCAAATATTTACCTGTATATCTGATAGGGGATTTGTACCCAGAATATAGAAATAACTGAACAATAAAAAGACAACCCAATTTTTAAAATGGGCAAAGCATTTGAATAGATATTCCTACAAAGATATTCTATTCAATACAAATGCTTTACTATAACAGGAGACTTAAGTAAGCATCAGTGTGGTGGCACCTTCTCTCTGAGAGCAGTTCACCTGTGGCTGGGACCTTTGCACCCGGACACACAGCTGACTGTTGACAGATGAACCGTAGGGAGCCAAGTAAGAAGATCTCATGTTTGAGTATTAACCAGTAAATATTTGGCCTAAACATAAGGTTTCAATTTTATTCTAAACTACGAGTCTGAAAGAAGTAAGGAGTGGTTTCTGATCTCAAGGCTGCTGCTGGCTCAGGCTCCTGGGAGGGGGAGGGGCAGGGGGAGCACTTGGGGTGTGTGTGTGGGGGGTGTGTGGGAAGCAGGTGCTTTGAATCAAAGTATGAGCTCAAGACTGAAGTCCCTCTGTTGTCACAGGAGCGCTGTCACACTCCCTTCTTTCCCAAGCACGCTGTGCTCTGGGTGATGTGTGTCAGAGGTGCCCCAGTTGTCTGCCTTTGACTTATGCAACAGGCACGGTGTGGGGCTCAGCACCCTCACATCAAGGGCTTTCAGGGCAATTTCTAAGATGCTTAAAAGAACCTCATTTTCAAATCTCATTCCGACAATGGTACCTCATAGTCACTAGGAGATCAGATTGAAGAGAAGGAAGGTTTCTTGGAGAGGAAAAATTAGCTTAGAACAAATACTCCCATAGAAAGGTGTCGTGTTTCACTTCCGCATTCTTCACAAAAGCATTCTGGATGTTTCAGTAACTGCTGAATAGATGCAAAAACACCACAAAACAGAAAAACCCAAACCCAAGATTTAAGTTACCTTCAGGGTTCATCAGATTCCTTTAGAGAAGAATTATTTCTCTTTGGAAAGATTCTGTAGGATTTTTTCTTTTTAACCAAATTGCCCTCCAAGAGCTTAGTACATTAAATTCCGCTCCCAGTTGGGAACTAGAAGTGATTTTGTTCAATCTACTATGATTTTAACAAACTGTGAATAAGCTTCACATCTGTGACTCCACCTCATACCCTTCATTTTCTTTGTGTAAAATAGTGATTTAGTTAATCAAATAAACGTATACTTGTTAGCAAAAACAGTGGGAGAAGGTGAAGGGTGCCCTCGTAAGTGTTTTCTGAGCACACCCAAGTCCTTTCTTAAGGATGGGGTGGGTGGGTGATAGCGAGGTTAATATCTTATAAATCTTTACCTGCTTACAGTGCCTAGGTGAAACTTTAAAAGATTTTTATTTGGGGCGCCTAGGTAGTTCAGTCGTTAAGCGTCTGCCTTCGGCTCCGGTCATGATCCCAGGGTCCTGGGATTGAGCCCCATATCGAGCCCCATATCAGGCTCCCTGCTCGGCAGGGAGCCTGCTTCCCCCGCTACCATTCCCTCTGCTTGTGTTTCCTCTCTAGGTGTGTTTCTCTCTGTCAAATGAATAAAATCTTAAAAAATAATAATAATAAAATAAATATTAAAAAAAAAAAAGATTTTTATTTATTTGCCAGAAAGAGAAGGGAAGAGAGCACAAGCAGGGAGAGGGGCAGGCAGAGGGAGAAGCAGGCTCCTCTCCGCTCAGCAGCCACCCTGATGCTGGGCTCCAGCCCAAGACCCCGGGATCATGACCTGAGCTGAAGGCAGCCACTTAACTGACTGAGCCACCCAGGCGTCCCTCAAGTGAAACTTTAAAATTGCTAGTAATAAGGAGAAAAATAGCTACTCAGATGACAGAATCTAGGAGAGACAAGTTAGTTGTCAAATTGAACATCACAGAAGCTTCATTTGTGTAAAGAATGTAAAATGAAGTAAAAGGAGAGAAACTTTCAAACAAGTTCAGCCTTCCAGGGACTTTGAAATACAGATACCTTAAAATTTCATTGTGATTCTTCAGTATAGCTTTGGTTCTTCCCAATTTAAGGGAACAGGACATGAAACAGCAGTTAGGTTATCAAAAAGCGACACAAACCAATCTCGAAGATCACCAGTGCACTCATGGTGCAAAGAAAGCAAAGAATTAGGTACTTGGGACCCCAAACTCACTTAGAGGTGTGTGTCTCGTGTTTGTACACTAAATTATTGTTTTTAACGGAGGTCTGTTAAATGTAGCCATTTTAAAAAATAATGAAACTATCACTTATAATTCATTTTTAGTGGTTCTAACAGTTGAAGAACATTTGCTCATTAAAATCCCCAGCTATTTTTTTTTTTTAATTTTTATTTTATTTATTTATTTGACACAGAGAGAGAGAGATCACAAGCAGGCAGAGGCAGGTAGAGAGAGTGGAGGAAGCAGGCTCTCGGCTGAGCAGAGAGCCCTATGTGGGGCTCGATCCCAGGACCCTGAGATCATGACCTGAGCTGAAGACAGAAGCTTTAACCCACTGTGCCACCCAGGCGCCCCAAATCCCCAGCTATTTTTAATGTTTGATTAACACTACTTAACATTTTGTCTTTATTGTTTCCTAGAGATGAGGTAATTCCCCAGGAGTTGTGGTAGCATTCCTTGCTGGTAATCGTTTAACTATCCTTTCTCTAGTTTGATGAGAAGGTACTCAAGGCCCTTGAGTAAATGCACACTTCTAGGTCTTTTCCTTTTGCCCATTTTTAATAAAACACTCACCATATGTGATAGTTAATTTTATGTGTAAACTTGACAAGGCTAAGGGATGCTGAGACAACTGGTAAAACATTATTTCTGGGTGTGTCTCTGAGGGCATCTTGGGAGGAGATTAGCATTTGCTTGGTGCACTGTGGAAGATCACTCTCATCAATGAGGGTGGGCACCATCTAATCCAATCTGTTGAAGGTGGAGTAGGACAAAAAGGTTAAAGAAGGGCGAATTTTCCAATTGCCAGAGCTGGGACATCCAGGACATCTATCTTTCCTGTCCTCTCACATCTGTGGCTCCTCGTTGAAGAACCAGGCCTTCAGACTTGGCCTGGATCTTACATGTTGGCTCCCCCCATTCTCAGGCCTTTGGGTTTGGACTAGAATTCCACTACCAGGATTCCTGGGCCTCTGGCTCACAGATCAACAAATCATGAAACCTCTTGTTCCATAACTGTGTGAGCCAATTCCTCATAGTAAATCTCCTTCAATTTATCATATATATCCCATAGGTTCTGTTTCTCTGGAGAACCCTGATGAACACATCATACCTTATTTGAATTGAAAAAATTCTGTTAACCCTTAAGGTCTCTGCCCCAAGGGAGTCCTGCTGTTCCCTGAGGACCATGCCAAGCCTAGTCTCTGTCTTCCTCACCTGCCAATCAATCTGCAATGCCTCGATCAATGTCAGAACCTTTAAGTCCCCAACCACTTCACAGCCTCTCACCTTCATTACCAATTATGCTAAGAGAGTTGACTTTTAATATAATGAAGGCTTTGGAAGCAATTCCTATTTGCTAACTGGAGATGTTTTTCCCCCCAAACTGTGATCTGTTTCACTTACTTCTGGGAGATGGGAAAATAAGCTTGATTATCAGTGGAACAGCACATGCTGTAACCATAGAAATGAAACAAATAAACACAAGACCTAGAAATCTGGCCTGTGGGATGTGTTGCTGACTGTACAACAGGCACAAGGCACCAGAGGATTTAGAACTTAATAAACCTGGCTTTTGAGTCAGACAGACCCAGTTTCAAACAGGCTCTACCTTTGAGTTGCTGCTACTTGTTAGGCAAGTTGCATAATCTTTTTAAGCCTCATTTTCCTTACCTGTAAAATGGGAATGGGGTAAAGAGTCAAAGAAAAATTTGTAAAGTACTGAATGTGTGCTGTACATGGAAGATCTCAATGAAGATCGCTACTGCATTCATTCTACTGAATAAAGCTAACCTGGTATGAGCTATATAATCCCAGCCTCCATCAGGAATCTACATGATGGTCCTCTAACAGTTTAATAAGGCGACGAGCACCGAATGTGATCTCCATGGAAGAATTTATAGTTATGACCAAAGAAATGTAATTTCACTAAATTTTTCCAGCATTGGCAAACACATACCAAAAAGCATTCGTTTAATTTAATCTATACAATATCCCTTCTGGAGATCAAGTGGTGTCTTGTCAAACGGTGAATTCTTCCTTTTCGTTTGAATACAATTTTTTTGCAAAGGGGTGGGAGGCTAAGCCAATTCAAGAGTTAAAATTGAGTGGCAATAAAATAATAGGAGCCCAGTTACCCTTTTTAAAACAAGCCGAAAGCCTGTCCCTGTTACTCCAGTAGGAGTAAGATCCACATCGCAAGGGCACATGCAGAGTCCCCAGCAGCTGAGAAACACCAGGCAGTAAATTACAGTCATTTTCTCATAGGAAGGAGATCGCCCCCATCTGCCTATTTTAACCTATTTTATTGACTACTGCCCTTCCTACTATATTTTTAAATAAGAACATGGCACAAAAGCCCCAACCCTTCCTTTTACCTCTTGGCTATTTCTTGTTTCAAAGTCAACCCCACACTGCCACTCTCTGTGGCGGGGTCCCTATACTCGTTTCTGCTGCCCCCCTCTGCCATTTACTCTGACTTGGAAAGACACCCTACCCAGTGGACTCCGCATTTCTCCATCCTCAGCCTGCTTCTTCACAAAAACCAAGCATCGTGTTCCAGGCCCTGTCTGGACTGCTCTCATCCTTCAGTCGTCTACCTGGGTCTTCCTTTTTACAATCAATTTTCTAAGTTTCTTCTTCTCTTCTGCCAGCAGCTTACTCCCTAGGAAGAGTCAACCTCCAACCCCACTGTAGGGTCTTCAGTCCCTGATTCATCTCCTGCCTTCTTCCCCTAACTCCGATGGAAATTAGCAAAGAATTTCAGACCTGGGGGGGAGGGTCTTAGGTCTTAGATTTCATCAAAACTAACTTTATAGGCTGAAAAAAAAATGAGGCCGAGGGGGACTGGGTAACCTCTGCAAAGCCACATGGTCAGTGTGAGGGGGAGCCCAGGGCAGACATCACCATATTTGGATTCCTAGTCAATATGCTTTTAGGCAGACAGGGGGACATAAAAGAAAATATGACAAGTGGAAGGATGCATTTTATCTGGGGTCCAAGCTGCTGTTGCAAAGGGCCACATTTCCGTGTACTCGTAGGAAATTATAAGACTGTAGGAAAAAATGCAGTCTTAGAGGAATTTTGAAAACAAGGAGACTTCTAGCCAGCTACTACGATTTACTAAGGGGAAGGTTAGTGTACTCAGAGAGATAAGAAGAGACAGAGATTATTTTTTCCAGAGATGACAGCCTGGCTGAGGCAAGAGGAGAACAGGTCCTTGACTCTCTATTTTTTTAAGATTTTATTTCTTTATTTGAGAGAGAGAGCGAGCGAGCGCAGAAGCAGGGGGGTGGTAGAGGGAGAAGGAGAAGCAGGCTTCCCTGTCAGCAGGCTGTCAGCAGCCTGACACAGGGCTGGATCCCAGGACCCTGGGATCACGACCTGAGTTAAAGGCAGACACTTAACCGACTGAGGTATCCAGAAGCCCCGTGGCTCTCTATACTAAAGAAAAGGAAAAATAATGTCACTGATAGCTCAGATTGATGAGAAGCAGCAGAAGGGTTGAGAGTACATTTGAATAATAAATATGTACTCTAGTTAGAGAAGAAGATTCAGGCCATTAATGAATTCAAATGAAAGAATGGTAAGTCCAGTTCAATGATGGGCTTATGTATACCACAGATTTGAGCCACGTTGGAGTCAGTATTCTAATATTTAATTTAAATTTCCTAGTTAAGAAGTATTCCTTCCTTTTGCTTACAATTTAATATGAAATTTTACTGACATTCAAAAAGGTAAATAACAAATACTCAAGGATCCACAAATCCAGTATAAGAAATAACATACAGCAAGGACCACTGATGCCTTCATGTATCCATTCCTATTCACAATTCCCCACCTGCACAAAGGTGGCCAAAAAATTGAATTAATGCCCATATCATTATATATATTATCGGCCCTAGATAATATGTAACATTTCTATATTTGTTAAACTTCATATAAATGGCAGGAAATACTCCCTTCTACAACTAGCTATTTTTGTTCAACATAATAGTTGTGAAATTTATTCATGTTGCTTCATAGAGCTTTAATTTTTTTTTAAGATTTTATTTATCTATTTGACAGAGAGAGAGAGAAATCACAAGTAGGCAGAGGCAGGCAGAGAAAGAGAGAGAGAAAGGAGGAAGCAGGCTCCCTGCTGAGCAGAGAGCCCGATGTGGGGCTCGATCCCAGGACCCTGAGATCATGACCTGAGCCAAAGGCAGAGGCTTTAACCCACTGAGCCACCCAGGCACCCTGAGCTTTACTTATTTTCATGGCTGTGTAATATTCCATTTTATTAAAATCACACTATTCATCCACTTTCCTATTTATAGCTAGTTATGTTCAATTTCTCAGTATTACTAACAAAACTGTCCTGGAATTTTTTTTTAATATTTCCTTATGAACATGCCAATTTCTCTAGGGTGTAACTAGTTAGCCTAGTCCTATAAGCTCATCTTACACTCTAGGGGTTGTTGCCAAATGGTTCTCTAAAGTGGTTATATGAATTTACATTTCCATTCACAATGCATTAGAGCTCCCATTGTTCTACATCTTTACCAATGCTTGTGTTACCAAATTCAAAACCTTTTTCCAATCTGATGAGTGTGAAATGGCGTTTCATTTTAATTCACATATTCTTGATTACTACTGAGGCTGAACATCTTCCACATTTACTGGTCATTTCCTCTTCTTTGAGTTACCTGCTCCTAGCCTTTGCCCATTTTCTGCTTGGTTGTTCTTACTGATTCATAAAAACTCCTACATTCTAATCCTTAGTCAGTTACATACAATTGTAAATGTCTTCTTGAATGTGGCCATCTTTTCACTTGGTTGATGACGATTTTAGGGTAGAAATGATTTTCATATTACTGTAGTCAAAAGAACAACGTTTTCCTTTACAATTTGTCTGTACTTTCTGTTGTTGTTTAAGAAATCTCTCTTTATCCTGAGAAAGTAAGAACAGACTACTACTATTTTCCATTAAAAGCTGTAAAGCTTTGCTTTTTTACATTTCCATCTTTAGCCTGCCTAAAATTGACTTTTGTACTTGGTTTGAGCTAGAAGCCTACTTTCTTCTCATTATGAATAATCAGATGTCATGGTTCCAATTACTGAATAGTTGGGCCAATCCTTGCCCCAGTGACCTGCAATGCCACCTGTCAAATATCAAGTTTCCATCTATGCATGGAACATCAATTTTTTTATGTATTCACTTTGCTACATTAACAATTGTTACTTTTGTGGAAATGGCCCAGAAAAGTTCTTCTCATGCTAGAATAAACAGAGAACAAAACTGTACTGACATGGAGATGCTGGTAGTTCATGGGTACTCACAATGAGTTAAGTGGCCCATTTCTAACCCAGCAAAGCAATTATTTCTTAAAAAGATCACAGGTTACTACACAGACCTCTGAATTCAGTTAGAAATAGATAAAATCTTGGGGTGCCTGGATGGCGCAGTTAAGTGTCTGACTCTTGGTTCAGCTTAGGTCACGATCTCGGGTCATGAGATCGAGCCCTGCTTTGGGCTCTGTGAAGAGTCTGCTTGGGATTCTCTCTCTCCCTCTCTCTCTGCTCCTCCCCCACCATGCTCTAAAATAAGTGGATAAATTAAAAAAAATATATGTAAAATCTTAAACTTCAAGGGAGTAGTAGAAAAAATAAATGTGGTAATGGTCATGACCCACTTTCAATTTTTATTCATTAACTCTATGCCCTATTCGGGGTTTCTACATTCTCACTAACCATCTCTTCTCCTGTATGTTTCTTCAAAGAATACAGTTAAGTCAAGCATGTGTTTACTTCCTATGACATACACTCACTCTCATGATAGTGTTGGGGATGTGACAAGCCACAGTCCCTGGGTCCTGGGAACACTCACACTTGGTGGGGACACAGCCAGGAACACAGCTGAGTGTAAAATGTCAGATTGTGACAAATGATGAGTATCTAAAGTATGTGTACAAATGATGTACACACTTACAGGAAGAAATGATTCTGCAAAGGCAAGTTCAGGGGAATTATCATAAGGAAGCTATACCTCCTGAACTCCTTTGATTTCATAGATTTCCCCAGAAAAGTTATAGCTAAGAATAGCTATGATGAAAAGGGAAATAGGATATTGTACCAAGATATACTTTGGCTCACACAATTAGGAAGTTTCAGTTTTGCATTCAGGGTATCATACTCAATCTGAAAAACTATTCACAGTCAGAAATGTTCATAACAAGTGACATATAAAGACATAGAATTACACAGCAGTGAGACTTGACCAAATATTTCCAATGAAGAGCCTCATCATTTGTCACTTAGAAGAGGATGCATCATGGTTAAGGTAGATGTTCTAGCTTGGTGCTAACTAGAAAGATGCATACACTGGCCAGGTTACTTCACCTTTCCCTGCCTGGCTCCTTGTCTGTTAAAGAAAGGTAAGGGAATTCCCAAGAGAACTTCACAAAATGGTAAATTTCCCTAAATGCATTTCATTTACTTATTCACAAGATGTGGTTTAGCCATCAACTTCTTCAGAGTCCTTCTGCCCACGACAAGACACACCTGGACGAGGAAGACAGCCTTGATATGGTGTTAAGTCTCACACGGAACACACTGCAGACAGCTGAACACAGAGATCCTAGGTACCCTAAAGATCAGGACGTTTCCTGCCATTACTAGTGACAATAAAACTGATTCTGTTCCAGGCATGAACAATGACAGAGGCAAAACAATGAGAGTAATCATGGCCAGAAATCACATCGTAAGGTGATGTCACAGCTACTTGGGGATTTGTTTCCATAAAGGTGAAACTCAGTGAGGGAAAAAAGCCACTGCTTTAGGTCAGGAATGGTCCTGTCCCAGAGGAGACACTGGCAGAGGAGACTTGGCATTTCTCCAGTCCAACAACACAGGATTTTTGAGTCATTTTTCTGAAACCGGCAGTTCGAAAGATTAACAAGCACTTACATATGGATCAAACAAAATTGTAGTAATTGCTTAATTGACTTTAGAAATACGGAATAAGCTTGCACAACAAGTTTTAAATTATCTTATAGTCTGCAAATACCTCCCAGAAATACGTTTTATAATCTCCGTCTGTCTCCTACATTAAAGAGGGAAAAGGAGATGAATCCAACTTACAAAAAAAAAAAAAAAAAAAAAAAGAATGTTTTGATTCTTTGGGAAGCTACCTCACAACACAAAGAAAGCAGCAGCTCACTTCCCCCGTGCCAAAAGTCCCCTGAAATGTATTGGCTATGAAACTGGTAAGGGACGAGTGTTTCAGAGCGGCTTGAACGTAAAACAAAGATAGAACAGTACTGTTACAATGGAAATATTTACGTAGAGAGTGCTCTGACACATTCTCAAATATTTCTGTCTGCTGCCTGTCTAGTTTTATTTAATTTTTGGCAAGGGCCCTCTATGCTTGTTTCTTTCCATTTGTCTTTTTATATAAACAAACAAGCAAGCATTTATTTGATTTCCCACCAGTCTAGCAAAGTCTTGATGAAAGGGTGGAGGGGGGAAGATTCTTGCTAAAGGGAGCAAAACACAATGGGAATCACGAGTAGGTGGTGAAAATGAGGACAAATGTGGACTAATGGAGGGATTAAACACACTTCTAAAATTGCTTCTCTAGGTGTCCTTGGGTTCAAAATATTTCTCTGACTAGTCACATGGATACTCTTTCCACCATGGAGGAATGCCACAGGTTAGTGTAGCTCAGGGTATTTTATTTGGGGCAAGTAACCATGTATGCCAGGCAAGTTAGAGCTGAGATTTTATATGTTTTACTCGCTGTGATTACGGAGAAAAACATATAGGCAAAGGAACTCTTAAAATTTTGCTATGCTCAGTAAGATTTCTTCTTCTTTTAAAGATTTATTTATTTATCTTAGAGAGCATGAGCAGGGGGAGGGGCAAAAGGGGAGGGAGAGAGAAAATCTCAAGCAGACTCCACACTGAGTGTAGAGCCTGTTGTGGGGTTCAGTCTCATTACCCTGAGATCATGAACTAAGCCAAAACTGAGTCAGATGATTAACCTACTGAGCCACCCAAGTGCCCCTCAGTAAGATTTCTACCCATAACTGGAGAGTACACTTATAAATAAATAAATAAATAAATAAGCCACGATTAAAAAAAAAAACAAAACAATTATTTCCAACGAAGAGCCTCATCATTTGTCACTTAGAAGAGGATGCATCATGGTTAAGGTAGATGTTCTAGCTTGGTGCTAACTAGCAAGATGCATACACTGGCCAGGTTACTTCACCTTTCCCTGCCTGGCTCCTTGTCTGTTAAAGAAAGGTAATAATCTTAACTCTGTCACAGGGACATGGTGGGGATCAAGAGAGTTAACGCACTCCCAGCACTCTGGAATGCCAGCAGGAGCAGAGGGAATGAGTACTGTGTGCTAGTTCTTCTGCTATTTTTTTTTTTTTTTTAATAAATTTTCCAATTGCTCATAGCCCAGGCTGGCTCCTTAGTTAAAAAATAATGGGGTAAAATTCAAAGCTTTTAGTGGAAAAAGTAAAAGTTTGTCTGTAGAGCACTGTAACTGAAAGTTGGAGGGGCAAGGAACTCCTAATGGATGAGCTTCGAGGGTTCTTTTCTTGCTAAGAGTGTGAAACAGGCACTGCATGAAGAATTAGGTACTTGCGACTCAGGATTAAAGAAGAACGTTTGCGAACACAGGACTAATGTATTTGAATGATGGGGCCTTCCTCACGCCCGGCCCCATTCCCTGGCCCACCCTACAGAGGGTCCTGCTGAACCATCCACCTTCCCTGAAAAGTTCATCTTGGGATCTCAGTAGCTGAGGCTGTTTCCTCTTTGGCCTCTGGGCTGTGTTGACATCCTTCTGAAATACAGTCGGGTGGAACAAGCAAGAATATTTTTCATGTTATCTGTAATTGCCAAAGGCAGAGTCTATTATGCTCAAAGTCCTTTAAAAACCCTAAGAGTGATATCACTCAAATCTTGATTTGCTGAGAGAGTTTTTGTAACTATCATACTTTGCAATAACGTTTTCTCTAAAGATATCTTCAAGGAAGAGTTTATTTCCTAAATCACTTCTGACATTGTCCTTTCCCTGTTTTTGTGCTGCGACAGACCACAGTCCTCTTGGTCCAAGGGATGGATTGCAATAGTCTTCCTTCGGGTGACATTAGCAGAAATGTCAACCAGATATGTTTGGTGCTTATTTTTCCTTATTATAGTTTCCCTCCCTTCAGTGGGTTGTGTTAACATTTAAAATGAAATATTCCCAAATCTTTATACTTGCAACTTTAACAAAAAGTCTTTTTTCTCTGGTTCTGGAGAGCATACAATCATTCAGGGACTTAATTCTCACTAATCTTAGTTTACTGCACAGACAGCCTCTGATTTACCATTCGATGTTGTTACACCTCTGCACACAGACACAACTAAGTGGAGGGAGGGGTGAGAGACCAGAAAATTGAAATCAGAGGTGCCCTGAGATGCCCTGCCTCTTGCAAAATGGTCCTCGTGAATTTCGGATAATCGATCCCTATTTGGAGGGTCTGTCAGAACCCTATAGACTTCTCACCTTCCTTAGGAAACCAGGCCATCTCTACAGACACACGCCATTAACAAGGGGAAAATTTCAAACTGTGTATGATCGCGTAAGGGAGAAATGAGAGAGTTCAGCCCCCAGCAAGCACTAGGATGGAAAGAGCTGGAAAGTGGGGAAAGAATGTTCTGAAATATAGAGATTCCAATTCACTCCTCATTAATCCTGTTTCCTCTCCATGTTTCTAAACAAACCAGGCAGCCTTAGGTTTTATTTTGTGGGGTTTTTTTTCTTCCCAATTTTTGTTTTTATTCTTGTCACAGCCACATGCTAAGTTGTTCATTTATAATTTTAACAGCGTCTCTAGCTCATAAGCTCATTATTTCTTTTCCGACTAACTTATTAGTGTATTAACAACCTCACACTGTGAAAACAAATTAGAATTGGGTCTCCCACCCAGCTTTTGACACCACTTTCCAGCTCTTCAGCAATCACTTCAGATACTGATAAACCTATATATAGAAATAAGAAACATATAGCTGAAATAATTTACCATCTTAGTGATTATAGCAAAAACATGCAATCACCAGCTCAGAGCTTCCGAGTCAGCCTTGCAGCTGTCATATCTGATCATTGTTTATTTGGATTCATTCATTCCAAAGGTACTTGAGACCATGCACTCCTAGATACATAAACATTTCTAGTATTCTGGTACACAGGTATTAAGAAGAAGATACACTTGTTACTGCTCTTTAAATTTACTGAAAAATAAAAGCACTCTGAATATGAATCCAAGTAGTTCCCTGGGGTTGGAAATTTCCATTAAAATCCAACACAGGCAATAGATTAAAAAAAATAGTGTGACATTCCACAAGGCCAACAGATGTGAGAAGATACGAGGTGAAAGTTCAGCAGGACAACAAAGGGAAACACACCCTGCAGGTTTTCAGGTGACCCAACGAACACAGCATAAGGCTATGCTCACAAAGAGGGTAAATGCCAGCCTCCCCAAAGATCCACTCTCCACAGATTTGCTCTTCAAGTACACACCGGTTATCTGAGTCAAATCTCCAAGTTTGTAGAAAATGATTCTCTTTGAAAAATTCCAGACATTTCAGAAAAAGTTATTTCAAAATCAGAGTGCTCAGAGACCTTTGGGTCATCCAATTCCATGGAGCCAGGTAAGATGGCCAGGGCAAACTTCCATCCCGTCTTTCGCCACCCCTACTACACACGTCTGAGGCCGCTCCCCCATAAATTACTTGGAGCTGTGAAACACTGGCAAAAGGTTGGATTTCTGACCGTCTCCATATGCTTGGGACAACATACAGGCCAAACCATTCCCTTTCTGGGAGAGCAAATTATTTTGTCTTTTATTTGAGACTGCAGAGATTTGATGTAGTAGCTGGCGGTTCTAAAGAAGCATTTGTGCCCACGTTGGCAGTTTCAGGAAATTTTATTGTTGAACTTCCAAGGAAGCTAATAAACATTTGTCCGGTTTCCCACTTAGATTTTCAGGACTGGAAGAATACAGAGCACAAGTGGAATTTCTTCAAATTAGCTATTTATATCAGCAACAAAATTTTATTGACTGTACCAGCTTTAAAAGACTTCAGAGGAGAAATAATGTTCTACAGAGGATGGGCGAATGAACTCTACTTCACCCTGGGCAGAGTTCAAAAAACTGCAAAGACTACTCTCAGGAAAGCAATACTCCACTTAGCTTTCCCCTCCCACCCTTCAGATCCCAGCCCTCTGAAAAGTGGAATTTGGCAGAAATGGTAGCAGGATCATACCCAACAGCTTTCTAGAGAATTGAGAAATGACACAGCTTCCTAATTCCAAAGCAGCATTTCATTACTACACAAAAGGACATGGCTGTGTCTTCTAGGTGCAAGTCTGAAACTTTTATAGGCACTTGAGCTTACAAATATTCCCCAGGCCATAGGTACAGAAATATTTTGTTAGACTTCTTTAAGACCTGCCATGCTTCTGTTAGTACAGAACGAATCCGCTCTTTAGAACCAAATCCACCTTAAGCTGCGCTATATTCCTCAGAATGGCTAATCGCACCATTCTAAGAGCCATACCCAAGACAAATCACAGACAGAGAATGCATCCGGGCTTCTCGCAGATCTCACTGTATCTGCATTTTCCTAAAAAAATGTGGAAAGTATGTGGAAAGTATTTTTAATGTATTTTTAGTTTGTCCACCGAACTTTTAGTTTTTAAAGAAAAGCCACGTTTCCTTAGAAAAATACATCATATCCTTTTGATGAAATCTTTACCACACATTTTTTGGACTAGTGGCGCTGGGCTAGTTATATCTTAGATTTTATAAACAAAATTTTTTACCTGCGCATAGCATTCCTGAAAAAAAAAATTCATGATCACCTGCTAGGGAGGTTAGGGAGAGAAGTACTCAGTGTCTCCTTCTCTATAACTAAATACACCGCTTCATTATTCTGGTGATCATACCCAGAGTGGCTTTCGTCACCATTGACCAGTAATGCTAAAGAAAACATTTCTTGAGATATCCTACTCGGATATAAAGAGTGGCTAGTTTATTAAAATTATGGCTGTGTCAAACAACATGGACAAGAGCTGAAAACAGCATTTGTTTAGGTAACGGGATTAAGGATTTTGGTTCTTTCAAACAAAAAATTTTAAATGATTATTACATTGCTATTTTCATAAAAGTAATGAAAAGAAATCACCTCGATGTGTAAAAATTAATACCATCTTTTCAAGCATATTGTGCATCCTGAGCAAGCTATCGTTCAAGCTTCCCAGGCTGAAAAAAAATAAGTGTTAAGAGTTATTACCAGTTTTCTCCTTCATCCCTTGGTGCTGCCATAAAAGTTTTCCTGGTAGAGTTAAAATGCTTTCTTTTTTGGAAAGAAAAAATACATCTTTAAAGATAGACTCCTTCATTTATTCATTTACTCATTATTTAGAAAGCACTGTTATGTTTCAGGTACTGGAGTATGGTGAGTAGGACAAAGGGATGGATGGAAGAGGGGGATGCAAAAGGAAAGGATGGAAAATCTCTCTAGTAGACTCATGGTCCTGGAGAGGAATTTTGTGCAGCCTAGAGCTGTATTTTATAAAAATTGGTATTCCAATATAGCACTGAATTAAAATCATTTAGTAACTGTGAAAAAGTGTAAAGGGTAAATGTAGATCATTAGGCACCCTCCACTCATAGCAATACACCATTTTACCATAAAGTATCCTGCAGAGCCTCTTTGTTGGAGACTGATTTTTCTGGGCAACATTTATAAATTGGGAATCTCCATATTAAGGAAATAAATGAATTTTGGAGAAAAAGGTAGCAGATATAGAAAAGGTAAAAATAAAGTTGAGAATGAACTGAAGATAAAATGTCGAACAAAACAAAACAAAACAAAACAACAATGGATAACAGATAAAAAGCAAAATCTGGAGGGGAAAAAATCCAGATGCATGATGCATGTTAAAAAGAGCTCACTGCAAATAAAATAAAGCAAATAAAAGCCAAATTAAAGCACAACAAGTAAGAATGATCTAAATTTTGGCAGGAAGAAGAAAGTTGTGGAGGTGTATGTGGTGAAAGAACCTTGAGAGGAATGAAATTTAAGGTAATCCAAGATGGCATCAGAAGGGCTTTGCACAACAAAAAACAGCACTTCCTAAAAACATAGTAAGAGTAATAATGTCCAAAGGAATATACAAATTCTATTTTCAGACCACACAATATAGACTTATAAGCTTGGAATTCTAGAACTACAGAAGTGCAATTATAGAATTATAAAAAAGTAAGAAGGAATTGTACTAGATTGCTTTTTGTTTGATGTCTCTTCTTGAAACCCAAGATCAGCCAACATATCTCCATCCAGAAAGGATTTCTTCTCAGATGTTGTTTTTTTCTTGGAAATCTTTTCCTGATGAATATGCACCACAAAACCCACCAAGCAACCATGCAGAGACCAGACAAGTAATGTGGCAACTCTTATTCACATCCGCTTCTATAGGAGAGATTGAGTCCAAAGTCCCAAAATGGGAGAAACAAGAGAATGTGTGTAGAATCACAAAACAACGTGAGGCTTCCTTAGTTTAAAAAGTGTAATTTTAGGTTGGCTAGGACCAGATGTCTTTGAACTAACTTAGTTTTTATGTCTGTAAATGATTAGCTCTGCTGGTTAGAGATCTGTGTTTGCTCATTGTCAAAACTGAGGGCTATTTCAGAGTCTAGTGGCTTATACTGTTCTGTTAATCCTAGAGGCTACTCAAAAACTGGCCATCTGTCCTTTTAATACTTTTGTTCTCTCTCTCTCTCTCTCTCTCACACGCACGCACACACACACACACACACACACACACACACACAGATCAAGGGCAAAAGAACATGGATGGATTGTT
Organism: Procyon lotor; assembly: GCA_028646535.1. Taxonomy (NCBI): domain Eukaryota; kingdom Metazoa; phylum Chordata; class Mammalia; order Carnivora; family Procyonidae; genus Procyon; species Procyon lotor. The sequence goes on from CM053609.1 coordinate 59,996,544, forward strand.
ACTTAGGGCACTAAGTGGATACACCAGCGCCAAAACCAGAATGGCATGCTCTTTGGATGCTAAGTCACCAATGTCACCTTCAGACAGCAGATATCGTTTCTAGTAATATGGAGAAGTGGAAAATATACCCATGGGAAGAATATAAAGGAAAAAAAAATCCATGTTCACTTCACAAATGTCTTGATCTCATACACTGGTTTTCATCATATCCAAGTCATTATTGATTATCAAGGTGTACTATTATTAACGTAACATCGATTAAATAAAGAAGCTACCAAATAAACCATGATACAATGCTTTTTGATTACAAATTTATATTTTATACTTTCTCAAAGAGCTCTTTTAGACTTAGATTTATATATCACTTTGCTCTGTTCCCATGCCTTTGTATATATGCTGAACATCATTATCCTTTGAAGGCTTACAGGGCAATTATACTCAATCCATCTTAACAAATGATGGCAATATGAGCAGTTATGCCCACTCTGCGCAGCAATCACAATTATGTCATGACTGCCGCCCGGCTGATAATCTAAAGATGTCACAGAGTCTAAGAGACATTCCAACTTCAGAGGTAGTAAAATGTGAAAAAAAATACATCTCAGAAGTATTTGGAATAAAGTAATTTATATTACTATTTCAGATCAAAGCTGATAGGTTCTCAACATGTACACCAAAAGAAACACGATGAAAGAATCTTAAGCAATTATTTTCTTGGCTGTAAGTTTTGTCTTTAAATAATACTGTTTGACAGTAAGCTTTGTTGTGTACGGGTGCACGTGTGCTTGTGCATGAATGTGTGCACAACATTTGGCTGAGATAGAAAAAACTTGCCTATGTACATTCAAGTTTTCAGAGATTTGGATAATCATTCCACTCCCAGGATTCTGGACCTTATGGATCGGAGGCATTTTAGAACTGCCAAACAGAAATCACATAATACTCTACAAATGCAGTAATGTGTTAATTAGGTACAAAATTATACACAAAAACTCTGCCTGGCTTTATGTGGGGAAGAAAACAATTAATTTTGTTTATCATGGTGCACACATTGTATAAGACAATGGAAATCATATAAAACTTCATAGAAGAGAAAGTCAGGACAAGATCCTTGTATTTGGCCATTTGAACTGAAAACACAGAATATGCTGGGCAATCTCACTTCCCCTTTTTTAACCTACCCTCCCCCCCCTTTAAAAAAAACATTTTATTTATTTATTTGACAGAGAAAGAGAACAAGCAGGGGGAGCAGCAGGCAAAGGAAGAGAAAGAAGCAGTCTCCCTGCTGAGCAAGGAGCCCGATGTGGGCCTCTCATGACCTGAGCAGAAGACAGATGCTTAACTGCCTGAGCCACCCAGGTGCCCCCCCCTTCTTTTTTAAAAGGTAAGAGTAATATCAACCATAAATGTGTAAATAGGTAAGCTGCAGATGAGCTGTAGCTTCAGATGTTGTGCCTTGCCCACCTAAGCTAAGGCTTATCTCCTAGTATCCGTGTAACAGCTACCTCAGTCATGCGAATATTTAGGTTTTCAAAACTTTCCACTTCTCTCTTCTTTGATGATTTTATGATTGTAATTCTTAACTACGATTCTTACTTTATCCCTGCTAAAAAACAAACAAAAAAAACAATCAAAAACCAAAACAACACCTAACCTCAACACCTCCTTTGTTTTATGTTAGATACTTACTGCTCCCCCAATCATTTCTAAGGCATGTAAAAGTCATTATCTACATCAAATCTCTTTCCAGATTCCCAGTTATTCTTTCAAATTTTACTAAGAAAAGGAAAATAAAAAATATAATGGTTGCTCATTATACCAGTGCAAAACTCCATTAGAAGAAATGGCAATAAATTTTTAAATATTGTTTGTTTATTCTCATGGGGACAATGACTCATCTTGGCCTTCTTGGAAACAGAGTGGAAAGCATCTCTGTGGTGACCCCCACCCTAAAGCTTTCATAAGGCCCCTAAACATCAAGTCCCATTCCTACTGGCCAGATGTTCCTAAGACAGCAGTCACTTGCTGGTTTAAGATGTTGTCTTGCCTCATTTCTACACAAAACACTTTGTTCAACATGTTCAAATGAGCCATGTTGGTGGAGTAGCAAAGGGGAATGTTGATGTCCAGGAGGAAAAAGAGCACGTAAGTGGTCAGCTCTGGGCAGCTAGGAAGTGCCATAAACCCAGAACTGAAAAAAAAAAAAAATGTCAGCACAAAGGATTGAAAAGCATAAATTTAATTATATCTCAACATTATGTGAAAAGAAATTAACCACACTGCACTTATTTGCTTTTGTCTAAAAAGGTATAAATGGTTTAGATTGAGCTAAATCTCAAGATGTTTTGCTGCATATACTTAGTAGTATTTACATCCCCTTGTAGTGACCTGGTGGCCAAGGCAACAGAGATTTAGTATTAGCAGACTCTGTGGACAGATGTAATTTTGTCTCGTGGTGTCTGAGTATCTTCCTGTCTTCTGTTCTGGTTTGGGAACTCTTGACTCCAACTCTAGATGCTCAGTTAGGCAACTGAAAGGCAAAGAATGGGTTCCTCTGAAGCAACAAAGATAAATGAAGGATTTTAGCAAAAGGTACAATTGGAAGAGGTTATACAAGGCAAGCAATTTTATCCTTGGAGTTACAGCTTTGTTGGGCTAATCTGAGACAGAAATTAGTGATTTTCTGTTCTGCTGTTAGGGATGGTCATTATCTCTAAGTCAAAGCTATCAAGATATGTTCATTGAATTCTTACAATGTATACTGCATGTACACTGCATCAAGATCCTGCAACACTAGGCTGGCATTGCCCAACAGAAATAAAATGTGGACAATGTTCACTTTCTAAGAGCTAGTTTAAAAAGGAAAAAAAAAACAACTATCCAGATGACGTTAATAACATTTTATTTAACCCAACCTATTATAAATATTAAAAAAGGCTGTTGAGTTATTTTACATTTCTTAATCTTCAAAATCTGGTGTATATTTTAGACTTACAACACAACTTAATTGGGACTAATTTCAGTGACAAGTGTTCAAGATATATACATAGTGGTTGCTGTACTAGACAGCACATCTCTAAGCCTTCATGGAATACAGCAAACTGAGGCCCTATCCACATTCTCTAGAAAGTGGGGTTCTGTTGCCTATTTGTCCACTATCTTAAAAAGCCTTATCATTACTGACCTCCTGCCTTCGAATCTCCAAATACTGCCCTTTTTTTGTAATATCTGATAAAGCCATGTTTTTAGAAGGCTGAGAGAGTGATGGAAACCCTACAGCCTAACTCTGGGAATGACCTATCTGTCCAATTGGTACCTACAGCAAAACTCCCACCTGGGGTAAAAAGGATGACATTTACTGGAGTGGTTCCTAGTATTCAATATAATGACAGGATCTGGTGTTTCGAAGAAATGGAGAAGGATGGTTTGAGTCCCCAACTCCCATCCTTCGTGTAGGCATGAGTAACCCTAGTGGGGAATTTGGCTGCTGAAAGGGACCAGACAAATAAATCACAGCACAGAGTTGTGGCTGTGTAAAATCAACATTCCTATGGAAGGCTTTCAGCCAGAAGGTGCCTCCAGGGCTGAGGGAGCCATGAAGTATAAGCACAGTCTGTGGCTAAGATGATGGTCACCTCCCTTTATCCTGAATCTAGCATCAGTTGCTTTTCATTAGTGCTCTGCTGGCTTGATGCAGGGAGCCTCTTTTCTGACCTTTCAGTCAACAGGCTGACTGTAGACTGATAAGAACTGCAGGTCTATTTTTATGTTGGTGCATGTCAGAGAGACCTGCTGACCTGCGTGCAAACCTTTTCTGAAATCAATCTTCCTCTCTCTTGCCGCAGCAACTTCCCCAATTCCACCGCACCCCACCCCCACCTCCAACGAGAACTTCACACTAAATCATCACATGAGGACTTGGCAAGTAGGGTCTATTATGTCAATGGGAGAGATAAAAAAAAATGCAGCTATAAAGTTTTGGCAACAGAGCCAGTTTCTTTGGATTTTATCCATTAATTCAGCTAATAGGACTGAGCAACTACATTCTGTCAAACACCATGTTAGACACCATTTATGATGCTGAATAACATACGGCTGCTGACCTCAATGTCCTGCCATCCAGTAGGAGAGAAGACAAGCAAACATAAACTGTAGGACAGTGTAAGGAGAGCCATAATAAGGACGCACAAGGACACTAAGGGAAGATAGAGGAAAGGCATCTAGTTGGAATGGGGGACTCAAGAAAGCATCTGGGAGAGACAGCATATGAGGGGAAGTTAAAAGAACCCATCAAATTTGGCTGGATGAAGAAACAGAATGCAAAAAAAAAAAAAAAAAAAAAAAAAAGAAACAGAATGCAATCAGAAGAACATACAGTAATATGAAAGTTTATCACATTAATCAATACAGCTGCCACAGTCATGAAGGTTATGTGTGGGGGTGGGAAAAGAGGGGCTATATATGAGGCGGGGGGTCATTGTGAATAATAAAGAAATAAGCAAAAACCATTAATGGTTCTAAGGAGACCTTTAACTTTCGTTGGGGTGCCAAGAGGGAGTAGACCCTGTATCCATTAGATACATAAGGTTCACTGCCACGAATATATAGCCCATCAATCTGTTCTCCCTCTCCTCTCAGGGTTAGGCCAAATGCCCTCCACCTGGTGCACCCCCATACCTACACTCGTAGGTTTCTTCCCTTCTTTGCCTCTGTCCTTCCTCTTTCTTGGCTCCTTCTTTGGCTTGAGAGATCACCATTGTATATACTTAGCTCAGGGACCACTGGGGTGAAATCATCCCAGAGACTGGTACAAATTAGTGAATCAGGGGGTGCTTCCACCAGCTTGTTGAGTGCCCATGAGGTCAAGTACAAGAGCTATTGGTCGAAAGTCAACAGGCTGCCATGACGTGTATTCACACACGTTCCTCCTTGGCAACACTGTCTGGTTGAAGGGTTTACTTCAATTCTCCCTATGCTTGAGAAACTTCAGACTGTAGAGAGACTAACTGCTGAGAAGAAAAGAGAATGAAAATCTGGTGTTGGGAACACAGTCAACTTTTAAAGAGCAGTGATTCAATAAAACTGCAGGATGGAATTTGACAGAATTCCTAAAAGGGAATGGAGGCAGAGAGTCAACAGAAGAAAAGCAGAAACTGCTTTCCTTTCAACTAGGTCTCGAACCAGGTCTGATCCCACCTGTGGAGGTCTTCAAATGTAAAATGGAGACCAATGGCATATAAGCGGTACCATCTGAGCCTCATTTTTAGAGGGGAACAAGAGAACTGTATTTCAAAGCAGACTGGATAACCAAATGCACCTTGCCAACTCCATCCAGAGGAGGCAGAGCAGTGAGCTTGGCAGACTATCTAAAAATGCTCACATTCAGGGGGTGAAGGTGGGAAGGAGGAGGTGAATGTGTGAAAGACTCCCCCAAGGGTACAGGGGCATTCACCATACGCAGTGCCATTTGAGTTTTTATTCAGCATGTTCTGAACACAGCCACCTCTGATCCAAGAGCAGGTAGTGCTGTGAAGACCACGCACCAAAAGGACAAATCAATTACTCACAAATGGCATGTGTCTCCACAAGAGACAATGGGTTGACCTGTGTCCTCTAGCCTCTTCCCAACTCCACAAACCAATCCCTAAGTGCATATTAATTGTTTTCAAACTGATTGCTATGTAGCGGAAAACTCCAGAGAGGTGCACTTACTAAGAAAGATAAAAGTGACTCGGTCCAGAAGGAAAACAAGTAGAAGAGGGATCCGAGGAAAATCTTAACTCAATTACAATCAGTTCTTTAAGGTGAAACCCCTTTCAGAAAATGTGCATGTTCCTTCTTTGGGGGCTGACAAGGTTAGTAGCTTACCCAGTATCTGTGCTCGTCTTTCTAGAACCCTTATTTTGGAAGTAGGAAGGTAAAACTGTGTCTTCAACCTCTCTTACAGCTGAGGCCTGGCTAATAAAACACACCTGGAAGTCACCTGGGTTTCTGGGAGGTCTCACTGAAAGCTGGCCTGCTCCCTTTGCCCCCTGGCTTGCCCCCTCTTCTTTCTGGAAAGGCAGGCATGGCCGTACAGGTGGCCCACTCCTCTTGCAACCACAAGGCAATCGGAGCCAGGAAAGGCAGACAAAAATGAGAGGCAGAGAAGCAACAACATCCATGTGGATTCCTATGGAAAAAAAATACATTCCTGACTTTCTGAAGCCATACTTTATTAGGTTTTTCATTTTGTGTAGCTGAACAGAATCCTGAAAGTGATTCATTCTAAATAGTCTATCAGATCAAAACCTTACCTTTTTTTTTTTTTTTTTTTTTTAAGACGGGGAAAGAGATGGGGGGCGAGGGGCAGAGGGAGAAGAATCTTAAGTAGGCTCCATACCCAGTGCAGAGCCTGATGCAGAGCTCGATCTCATGACACCAAGATCATGACCTGAGCTGAAATCAAGAGTCTTTAAGAGTCAGACACTTAGCTGACTGAGCCACTTGGGCTCAAAACCTCAAAACCATACACTTTCATGTCTTTCAGTTTTATGTACCTTACGATATTCAGTCATTAAATTCTATATTCTTTATTAAAAAGGTAAACTTGAGAAAACTGCCAGGTTTAGTTCTGTAAGTAAAGAAGGACATTTGAAACTTAATTGCTCTGGATAATAAAAACCAGTTTTTCTTCAGTCCTAAGCCGAATACACATATTAAAATGTATTGCCATATAATTGGATTATTATATTCAGAAAGGAATACAAGTAAGTTTCACTGGTTTGTATAATGTCTATATTTTAACCTTTCAACAACTAAATATGGTGAACAGCAGGTGTTACAGCTTTGACTCTAATGAATTGTAATGCACACATATCTTAAAAAATTTGTGATTTTCAGATTTAAAATAATTACTTATTGATACTCTCACAAAACTCATTTGTTGTTTGTTTTTTATGTTAAGCAATCTGAATTCCTTAAATGCTTCATTTTCCCTCCAAATAAATTCTAAGCAGAAATTAGGATTTTATTCCCCCCTGCCTTTCTCCATCTTTCTTTAGCTAGTCAAATACAGCTTCTTTCCAAAGAGGAGGTCCAGAGTGTGCAACAAAAAAGCTGCCAATTCAAGGAACTACTGAGTGAAAGCAGTCTGATGATTCATATTTAACATATTTGAAGATGAGTAATAGTAAAACTGGGAGGAACACTATGGAGTTCTGCCATCACACAGAAGGTCTCATCACTTCTCTACACTTGGCCATGCTGACCACCACCTGGAGCAGCAAACAACCAACCACCTTTGACCAGGGTGGGCAAGCAGAGGTAGCTAAACACAGCCGTTATTCTTCTTGCTTTTAAAAACCTCCGAGGAAAAAGTTCTAATTGAAGTTATTTTTAAATGCATCAGGGCGGCATGACCCTCACACTGCCATAGGCATGTGTGGGGAGTGCTTCAGAATGTGGGGGTAGGTTTCTTTGGCAGCCCATCGTTTTCCCCAGTGAACAGCAAGGGTGCCTTAGATGGATAGCAATGCACTGGGCATTTTGTCACAAAGATAAGCTGGAGATGCTGGAGCTAGAAGGAGCTTTGGGATCTTATCTAAGACTCTGAAGAGTTAAATGAGGGTCTCCAATCTGGGGCTCTTATCACTACACTGGGCTATGAACACCTAGAGCAGGAAACATAAATGCATACCCATTACAGTTTTATCCTTGTTTTTCCTTCCTTTACTTTCCTGTTTTTATAACTACCTCCTTCTTGTTTCCCCAAGCCCTCCTGTCATCAAAACTGATGGTCCTCTTCTCACAAAATCTCAATGGTCTTCTTGAGTTCTCTCTTTTTCCCCCCTTTAGATCACGCTTTGTCTCCTTTCACCTTCCTCTTCTCCTCCATCTGTATTCCCCTGGGACAACCCCTTCCACTGCTTTACTGGAAAATCTGGGCTATTATGTGGGCATGGGGAGCTTGTATGGAACGTGGAAAGGTAACAGAACTGAGAGCTAGGAAGCCTGAATCTCAGCCCTGATTCCATCACTAGCAAAATCTGACTTTAGAGAAGGAGATTCTTCATGCTAGGCTTCTATTTCCTATTGTCAACACAAGGGCAATGGACCCAATGTTCTTTTAGGTCTATAATTCCACAAACCACTTATTAAAGAACAACTGCATGATGCTATCTTGAAAGTTATTGTACCTCCAAGGGCTCACAATTCATTTGGGTACAAAAATAATTCTCAAACATGTACATGTATAAGAACAAACCAGGAAAATTTGTTAGCAGAGTCCTGGTTCCCACTCCCATAGCTCCTAGGTTTGGTAAGTCCACTGTAGTGGAGCCCAGAAATCTGCTAATTTCTGAGTACTTCATATTGTCCTGAACTGGTCAGACTCTGGACAACACTTGAAAACACCTACAGAGGGAGAAAGGCAGATCATCGTGGCCACCCTGTCCATAAACAGATGACTGCATCCTTCTGTGAAGGGGTTTCCCATGTTGCAGAATAATAAGAATTAAAAAAAATAATAACAATAACAGTTGACATTTACCAAACATTGACTAGGTGCCAGGTATTGTTCTAAGGGCTTTCTGTATATTATAAACATATACTAACTCATTGAATCCTTCTCCAAAGCAGCTTAATTAGAAACATAATTTAATAATTTCCCCCTAGAGTTAGTAACTAGGAAATTCTCCTGGACACACACTGGATTTGGGAACAATCAAAATGGGTGATGTCAAGAGAGTAGACCAATGAAAAGTGGGTGGGTCAAAGAAAAAGATCTTAAAATGTTTGTCCCAATATCTTATGGACTGAGATAGATACACGCCTTCCTAGAGGGAGTATGTAACAATTGATACTGAACAGAAGAGTAACACACTGAAAGTGCAAAACAAAGAAAGATAAATTCAACTATTCTTTCTTTTTACAAAAATTTGAGCCTATATGCTTTATTTATATTTATGAAAGAAAGACGAAAAAATATATACCAGTAGCACCCTTTATGGAATATTTTCTGTATCCTAGGCAGTTTATGTGAATTCTTATTTTGTCACAAATACCCTAAAACATAAATATAATAGTATTAAAAATAACAGTCCCTGAAACTTACTAATGAGAGCACCAAGACTGTAGAGAAAGAGAGAAAATATAAAAGAAGAGGCTTCCAGGACAGAGTCTAAGAGTCTCCAAATTCAAGAATTAAGGTACAAGAGATCTGCAATGGAAACCAAAATGTAAGTAATGGGGAGGAAGGATAGCTAAGAGAGAGAGTATGGTATGTTTGATGCCAAGTGAGAAATGATTTTCAGGTAAAGAGTGGGTGACTGTGTTGACTGTTCTTGAGAGGTGGGGTGAAGAGGAGGAGAAAGATGTCCAATGGATTAGGTGGCACAGGGGATCCCCACAATCTTTTTAGGACCAGAGTCAAGTAGGGTGAGTCTTGGCCAGACCGAAGTGGGCTCAAGGATGAAGGAGGGATTAGAAAGTGCCCAAAACAACAGCAGACATCTCTCCAGGGAAGGCAGGCTAAGGGGAGAGGTTGGCAGTGGGTCAGGAGTCCTAAAAGGATTATTTTTAAATGAGAGTTATGAAAGCGCGTAGGTATACTTATCAGAAGAGTTTCCTAGAGCTGGATGGAGAGAAGATAAATGGAAAAGCATGACAGTCTTTGAGAAAGTAAGAGTGTATGGGATATAGAGGACATGTGAATGGACAAGCCTCTGAAAGGAGGCAACAAGATCAAGATGAATGGGGCCAGGACTTCCAGCAGTTGGATCGAGAGATTAGAGCCTAGGGGCACCTGTGTGGCTCAGTGGGTTAAAGCCTCTGCCTTCGCCTCAGGTCATGATCCCAGGGTCCTAGGATCAAGCCCCGCATCGGGCTCTCTGCTCAGCAGGAAGCCTGCTTCCTCCTCTCTCTCTGCCTGCCTTTCTGCCTACTTGTGATCTCTCTGTGTCAAATAAGTAAATAAAATCTTAAAAAAAAAAGAGAGATTAGAGCCTTGTAACTTATAAGAAGTTACATAAGTGACTGAGAAATTGCTCAGAAGTAACAACCTAAGAGAATACAAAAGTCATAGCAGAATACTATCACATTCAAATGCTTATCATCAAAAGGGGCCCCATCTATTAGTAAAAGTCTCCCCCAATCAAATCTTGATGAACAAGGTGAAACAGGTCTTTTGGAATAGAAAACAAAGGAGAAAGTAGTATTAATAATACAGAGCTCCTCCACATGTAAAGGGAAAGCAAAAGAATTCACCATTTTCTGACTCTCTGGGACCAAACTAGTTTAAATAAGAATCTGTAGCTATGCTCAGATGGGAGTGACAGCCATGAGGGCAACAGCTCACAGAAGGGAACACAGATGGATCTCTGAAGAAAATCAGGACTGAGGAGAATGACATAGTGACAGAAACAGTGATGGAGAGATAAATGAGAAAATCCAGAACAATTCCAACAGAATGCCAAGAAGCACGGTATGCACATACCCAAGAATGACACACAAAGACCAATTATCAACAAGAAAAGTCACTGCCAACTTACAGTGGGAAGCCAGGAATGGGAGGAAAAATATATTCATGCACCAGCTACACAAAACAGAGATGTTTCCACAAACAAAACTTCCATTCTTAGACACTAAGCAATCTTTCTACGAGGCGGTGTGTATTTGTGTGTGTGTGTGTGTGTGTGTGTGTGTGTGTGTGTGTGTGTGAGAAAACTGACTATGAAGATTTGGGAATGGGCTGCCGACCATAATAGTAAATAGGCAGTGACTGGATAAGAATGTGTATTATAGCTAAAGTTTAATGATGAAAGAAAGTCCAAATGCACACATTACCTGGCTAGCGGATGATATCACTACCTCCAAACAGGCTTCTCAAAAGCGAATACCTTTACCTTCTCCTCACATGCCACTCCCCTAGGTGCACTTTTGCTTTATAAGGATCCATACTCAGAGATCTATCTTGTTTTATAAACTCATATTTGTATACAGATTGACTTCTGCCTTCCAAAAGATCACTCAGATTTTCACTAATGGACTAACATCTTCTCAGGTCAGATCATTTTCCAATCTGAAAACAAACAGTTTCATATGAAAAATAAGTCTCCGCAGTCACTATCCTTTGCCCTAGTCTTACACAGAAGGCACAAAGTACTACAACCCGGAAAGTGGGACTGAGAAAAAGAGTCAGATCTCAGAAATGTTCGAAAAGGACTCTTTGAAAAATGCCCTAATATTTGTGAAGATCCATTTTTGAACCCATGGTAGGGCAAGATAAAAAGGTAGGGCTTTGTTGAGACTCCTGAGCAATAGTGTAGTCCTACACCTGTACCCAAAGAACCTGTGAGGGAAACTCTCATGATTATGGCAAGCCTGGACTTCTTGCCCTTTAAAGGAACTTTGCACCTACCTCTCAAAGTCTGGGGATCAGATGCTTTACACAAAGACTCTCTGGGAAGTGCCTGAAGCTCAGGCTGTGGGGCAGGCACTCAGAAGCCCTATGGCACTGAAGTGGCTCACATTGTAACAGACTCTCTGTTACTGCCCCTGAGATGGACCACTTGACGTTATTCCCACATGGCTGATTTTTCTCAGCTTAGGGAACTCTCTTAAAATAGAAAAAAAAAAAAAAAAAAACCAAGTGAGAACTGTTTTCTGATCATCAGCTCCTAGACGGCATCTCTACTGATGCTTAACTACTAGTTTCTCTTCTTTGTCACCTCAGAGTGACAGGGCTCTCCTAGGTTAACCAGAGACCAATAAGATATAGAGGGTATCCTTAACAAGACTTTTAGAAATAGAAAGTTATACAGGGAAAAAGAATGCCCTGAGTATAATAAAAAAAAATGTTGATTCCATCACACCTAACAATTAAGACAGAGTGAACATGATTTGGTTATTACTCAAAAACATCACATAGACTCCCAAGTCCTGAGGGTGATGGGTCTTTCCTACGTTACAGAAACACATTCTACAGCCTAAAGTGGAGAACAAGATGTAGTAGTCATCCTAAAACTAACTCCTAAATCCTAACTTCTTCGTGATACCTTGGTGTGTGTCATGAGATCCAGTGTGCAGAGCTGATGACATCAGTGGGGAAGGGGAGTACACAAAGAGCAACTGGAAAGATGAGGAAAGAACAAAGAGTAACCATAGGAGAAAAACCATGACTCTATTTGAATTTGGATAAATTCAAAAGGAAAGAGCATAGAGTAAGCATTAGAGGAGACATATTTTAGCTACAGGCAAAAGCTAGTTACAGCTGGACACCTTACCACACAATGCCATTATGTGACATCTAATAGCTTCTACTTAAAAATGTTCAGAGAAGTATAAAATGTATGGGCCAGAAGGTAGGATTTTTCTCTAAGCTTAGTAGTGAGTATCTCTTCTAGGTTTAAAGTTGTCTTTAATCTTCAGTTTCAGAGAAATGCAGAAGCCAAAGAAAATTCCACAGAAGACCAGCAGACAACTAAAAGAAGATGGGAAGTGGGTACTTGGGTTAAGCACCAGTTGGCTTTGAAAAAATAGACTGAGAGTCACCTTAATGTTACTGCTCCAGATTTCTAAGCGTTCTTCCCAAGGGAATGATGGCAAACAGTTCTCTGTATTCATCACAGTAAGAGAGCTATCCACACACAGGAGATGGTTACAAGCAAATAGTTGGATACTTTACAAATGGGAAATATTTCTCGGAAGTAGAATGAATGAGAAAATTGTCTTTGGCCAAAATCCACTGCCTTAAAATTTCAGATTAATAAATAGCATTATATTTTCTAAACTCTCTCTATAGAAGATCTAGAAGAAATGAATTTCTTATACCCATCAATTTTCAACCACAAAAATTCATTCAGCAACACTCCCTGCCCACTAATTTACAATTAATAAAGACCACATGTGTAGAGTATGTGCCAATTTATACATTGCTGGTGAAAGTGTAAATTGGTATTACCTCTCAGATATCTGTTTGGCATTACATAGTAAAACAGAAGAGATATATTCTCTTTGACTTTGATATATACTTAACAGCAATATGTAAGTATAGTCACCAAAAGAAATGAACAAAAATGTTCCTAGCAGCACTACTTGTAATAACCAAAACACGGAAAAAGTCCAGATGTTGATCAAAAAATAGACTAACTGTAGAACAATATTTATAGCAGAATCCTATTCAGTAATGAGATGGACAAACTACAGCTACATGCAACAATGTGGGTGAATCAATCTCAAAACAATATCAAGATGAAGAAGCCAAGCACTAAACAGTACAAACTCTAAGATTCCATTTGTATAAACCTCAAAGACAGGCAAATTTAGACCATGATTCTAGGAACCAAAATAATAGTTATCCCTGGGGCAGGGGATATTGTGAGAAAGAAGTGGGAGCTTGTCAGGAGTTGGTAATACTTGGTTTCTTGATCTGAGTGCTGGTTATATAGAAGTGTTCCCACTGTGAAAATTCACTGGGCTGTACACATAATATGTATACTTTTCTGTATGTAAATATAAAGAAATTAAGAGATTAATAATCAATTATGCTGTCTATGGAAGCAGACACATCCACAGAGAACTGCAGGTCAGGAAGGAATGCCATGATATATTCAGGGCACTAAATAAGAAAAGTATGTAGTTAAGAATACTTATCCAGCTAGGATGTCATTTAAAATAGAAGGAGTGATAAAAAGCTTCCAGGACAAACAGAAATAAAAAGAATTTGTGATCACCAAACCAGCCCTACAGGAAATATTAAAAAGGATCCTTTAAGTGAAGAGAGAGCCCCAACATAGAACAGACCAGAAAGGAACAGAGACAATATACAGAAACAGTGACTTAACAAGCAATACGATATCACTAAATTCAGATTTTCAATAGTTACTCTGAATGTAAATGGGCTAAATGCCCCAATCAAAAAACAAAGGGTATCAGATTGGATAAAAAAGGAAGACCCATTGATATGCTGTCTACAAGAGACTCACTTTAGACCCAAAGACCCCTCCAGATTTAAAGTGAAGGGGTGGAAAACCATTCATTATACTAATGGACATCAAAAGAAAGCTGGGTAGCAATGCTTGTAGCAGGCAAATTAGATTTTAAACCAAAGATTGTAATAAAAGATAAAGAATGACACTATATTATAGTTAAAGGGTCTATCCAACAAGAAGATTTAATAATTGCAAATATTTATGCCCTAACATGGGAGCAGCCAATTACAGAAATCAATTAATAACAAAATTAAAGAAACACACTGATAATAATACATTAACAGTAGGGGTCTTTAACACTCCCCCCCCCCGCTGCAATGGACAGATAATCTCAGCAGAAGATCAACCAGGAAACAAGGGCTTTGAATGACATACTGGATCAGATGGACTTCACAGATATATTCAGAACATTCCATCCTAAAGCAACAGAATACACATTCTTCTTGAGTGCACATGGAACATTCTCCAGAATAGATCACATACTGGATCACAAACCAGGTCTCAACTGGTACCAAAAGATTGGGATCATTCCCTGCATATTTTCAGATAACAATGCTTTGAAATTGGAACTCAATCACAAGAGGAAATTTGGAAAGAACTCAAATACATAGAAGAACATCCTACTAAAGAATGAATGGGTCAACCAGGAAATTAAAGAAGAATTAAAAAAAAATTCATGGAAATAAATGAAAATGAAAATACAACGGTTCTAAATCTTTGGGATGCAGCAAAGGTGGTCCTAAGAGGAAGTATATAGCAATACATGCCTTTCTCAAGAAATAAGAAAGGCCTCAAGTACACAACCTAACCCTACACCTAAAGGAGCTGGAGAAAGAACAGCAAATAAAGCCTAAACCCAGCAGGAGAAAAAATAAAGATTAGAGCAGAAATCAATGAAATAGAAACAAAAAGAATAGAACAGATCAATGAAACTAGGAGCCGGTTCGTTGAAAGAATTAATAAGATTGATAACCCCCTGGCCAGACTTTATCAAAAAGAAAAGAGAAAGGACCCAAATAATTAAAATCACGAATGAAAGAGGAGAGATCACAACCAACACCAAAGAAATACAAATAATTATAAGAACGTATGTGCAACTACACATCAGTAAATTTGACAATCTGGAAGAAATGGATGCATTTCTAGAGATGTATAAACTACCAAAACGGAAACAGGAAGAAGCAGAAAACCTGACCAGACCCATAACCAGCAAGGAAATTGAAGCAGTCATCAAAAATCTCCCAACAAACAAGAGTCCAGGGATGGATGGCTTTTCAGGGGAATTCTACCAAATATTTAAAGAGGAGTTAAGTCTTATTCTTCTGAAGCTGTTTAAAAAAAAAACAAAACAGAAGCCAGCATTTCCTTGATCCCAAAACCAAAGACTGCACTAAAAAGGAGAATTATAGACCAATATCCCTGATGAACATGGATGCAAAAATTCTCAACAAAAGTGAAGTACTGGGACTTCATCAAGATAAAAAGCTTTTGCACAGCAAAGGAAACAATTGACAAAACTAAAAGATAACCAACAGAAAGGGAGAAGATATTTGCAAGTGACATATCAGATAAAGGGATAAAAATCTATAAAGAAAGGAAGAAGTTGCTGCGGCTAAGGTCGAAGAGATTGCTGCCTGTGTTCTCTTCAAGGATTTTGATGGATTCCTGTCTGACGTTGAGGTCTTTGATCCATTATGGAGGTTCCTCAAAAAGTTGAAAATAGAGCTACCCTACGATCCAGCAATCGCACTACTGGGTATTTACCCTAAAGATACAAATGTGATCCGAACAGGCACGTGCACCCGAATGTTTATAGCAGCAATGTCCACAATAGCCAAACTATGGAAAGACCCTAGATGTCCATCAACAGATGAATGGATAAAGAAGATGTGGTATATATATACAATGGAATACTATGCAGCCATCAAGAGAAACGAAATCTGGCCATTTGCAACGATGTGGATGGAACTGGAGGGTATTATGCTAAGC
>CM053609.1:60013002-60037122 GCA_028646535.1 Procyon lotor
ATAATATAAGCAAATGATTTTTATTTTTTTCTATATAATTACTTGAAAGATTCACAGTTGCAGTATTATGCATTACTTCTATAAAGAATAATAAATAGATATTATTATAGTTGCTTTATATTTCTTCTTTCCCTGCAAATACATTTGTATACCTCCAAATTTGGTGTGGATTTTTTCATTTTCCTGGATAAGAACTTTTGGAAAGTTAATTCACCATTCCTAAATAAGCCATTCTTATCAAGGTCATATTTCATTTGACTTATATTCTTCCCTTCTCTCTCCTAATATTTAGAGACCTTGCAATAAGATCCAGTCAGAATTAGAAAGTAGATAAAAAGAATTTCTTTCTAGGGAACCCTGGGTGACTCAGTTGGTTAAGTGTCAGACTCTTGATATCAGCTCAGGTCATGATCGCGGCGTTTTGAGATTGAGCCCTGTGCTGGGCTCTGCGCTCAGTGCGAAGTCTGCTTGAGATTCTCTGTGTCTCTCTCTCCCACTGCCCCTCCCACCACTCTCTCTCTCTCTTTCTAAAATAAATAAATAAATACACAGATAAATAAATATATTTTTTAAAAAATAAGGAATTTCTTTCTATGCCACACCGCTGACAATTAACTTTGCTTACCCCAATTCCAATAACGGCCTATAAGGAACGTTCTCAACTCCTCATAAATGCTTTAGGTGCCCATTTGGATTACTAACAGCAGCAAATTTCTCCCTACATGACACGTATGGAATAAGAATAAGATTTGGCCTAAAACTTCCAAGGAGTTCAGAATCCTCAAACTCAGAACCCAAAGATACCTTTGAACTCGTCAGTTGTACACAGTGAAGACCAGAAAAATTCAGAGCTCAGACCATGGCCAGTCAACACAAAAGAGACTAAAAGTATTTTTTGGATAGAATAGAGTGCTGAGAATATATCGTTATGTCAAGCAGTCCAAGAAGACACCCCAAAGTGTTAACTGCCCAACACAGTGAACCTCTTCAATCTCAGCTTCAGGATCTTCAGCATAATAACTTTCCAAACACAGTAAGTTTTACCACTACCCTGGGGGCTGCAGTAGTAGCACCTAGATCTGGATTCTGAAAAGTTCTCAAGGTGATTCTAAGGAACACCTAGGATTGGTGGCCACTGAGATAAAGAGCAGTATTGCCAGGTTCTAGGCTCCCATCCCACATCCTTACCTATTATGGGGATCCATTTACATAAATTATTTAATCAAAGACTATTCAGAACTGTTTTTTTAAATAAGAAAATTTTGCTCTCTAACCATCTAAAATCATTTTCAAAAGATTAAGATTTTGTTTCAACAAAATACATAAAAGAATGTATTAATCACAAAAATTAAAATTTCTTCATGCTTCCTTTTATGAGGACAATGAATAGAAGCCAAGGAAAGATTTTCATCCACTCATGAATGTGAAGGCTAGCATCAGACATTGCATATACTGAATTAAAACAGGATCAGGAAAATAGCATGAAATTATGGAATGTTCAGGAGATAACTGGCCTCTAATAATAAACTGATTTTTAACTTCTGAGCATTTTCAGTTTAGTTTTATAGACCCAAATATCACAGGAGGAGAAACCAACTGTGGAAATTATTGTAGGCGGGGCTCGCTTTATACTCTGAGTGAACAGTTCTAAGTTTCAAAGTCTAAAGTATAGACAGGTATGTAGTAAGCCACAGATTTAAACAGCATTTTCTATTTAAGCACAGTGGATAGCATATCTGTACTTGGCAACATGCCAGGTGCTATAAGGGGCTTAGAAGGCACTGACATTTAGATCCAATCGATGCGAACACAGGTTTACATGATACACACCTGCTTTTGTCTGAGGGCTCAAAAAGGCCACCTGGGAGAAGCTCTCATTTGTATAGAGGTAAGGGTTAGTTTCTGTCCTCCTTACATAGCAGACTAGAGAGGTTAGAAACTCTTATAATCATCCAACTAGTGACTCTGCAAGGGCCTTTTTTTTAAAAAAATTGATTTTAAGGATATATTCACATATAATAAAATATACCCATTTTTAGTGTGCAGTTTGAGGAGCCGTGAAAAACGTATCCACCCAAGTAACCACCGCCACAGGCAACATCTAGAGCACTTACACCACTGAGAAAAACTCTCATGCTTTTACAGTCAGTCCCTGACCCCAATCCTGTCGACCATCAATGGGCTTTCTGTCACTACAGCTTAAGTTCTGTCCATTCTAGAATTTCATTTAAATAGCATCATACAGCATGTAGTCTTTTTTTTTCATACAACATAAGGCTTTTGAGTAATCCACATTGCTGCCCGCACTGACAATTCACTCCTTAGGGAACATGCCACAGCAGAGATAGAATATAATTTGTTTATTCAGTTACATGTCTATGGACATTTGAATTCTTATTACTGATTATTATAAATAAGACTGTTATCAACCTTTGTGGATGTGTCTTTATGTGGACATGTTTTTATTTCTCTTGGGTAAATGCCTAGGACTAGAGTCTCTGAGTTAGAAATGCACGTTTGAATTTACAAGGAACTGCCCAATGGTTGACCGAAGCGGTTATAGCATTTTTACATTCCCACCAGCAAAGCATGAGAGCGCAAACTGCTCCACATGCTTGCTAACACTTGGTATTGTCAGTCTTTTCAGGGTTAGTCATTGCCTACAAGAAAAGTAGAAACCAGGCTTTAAGAATGCAAATCAACCAAAGTACGTCAGTACATAAGTGTCTGCACACCATTCAAGAGGCCATTTCGGAAGTCCAGTGAGAAACACTTAAATTCTAAACCCAGGCTCCATGAATGAACTGGAGAGATTATTTCTCTCCTTACACAATCACAGCTAATTAACCCCAGAAAGATCATCTTATTTCCCCTGCTCCATCATCTTTCTGGATTCCTCCAGAGGATATGCAATTCTCTCCAAAAATAACTCTTATGACCACAGGCCTCAACCTTGCAGATTTTAAATTCTGCCAGACACTGGGGTGGGTGGGTGGGTGTGTATCTATGTATGTGAATTCAAAATTCAGTAAGACACGGGATATATACAACACCCATGCTTACATGCGTATGTTGGCAAGCTTTGAAAGCTGGGATATTCTTCTCTTAAAAAAATTTAACTCTTTCTGTTGTTTGAAAAGTGGTTAAATACTATTTGCAGACATTGCCCTAATTTGAGCAAATTTTGCCCGTTCAAAATGGGAGAGCTTCGCAAGAGCGGAAGAGCCTGGCCTCCCAGAAAGCTTGGTGGTTCATACTAATAGCAGGAAGGATGCTCCCATTCCAGGGCTCTGCTTCCACTTTGCAGCCGCCGATGGGAGTGGATCTACAAAGAAGTCATCCTTAGACCGAGAAGGAGAAAAGAGCAATTCAAAATCCAGCGTAGTCTTTTAATGAGGCTGCCCTTCCCTCTGCCGGGAATGCTCACGGCACATACACCGTCTCTGCAGAAGCAGGAGGCTCTATTTTTCTCGCAGCTCCAGCTTCTTCCAGCCAGGCCAAATTCTCCTCATACATGCTTTCCCATCACTGCGGTTTTTTGTTTTTTGTTTTTTGTTTTTCCCTTTTTAGCCTTTTTGCAGTTAATAGTCATATTTATTTTAGTGACTAGTTGATTGATGCCTGCTGCTCCTTCCCCCTCAAACAAAGTAAGCTTCGTGCATTTTTCTCCTAATTGTATGTCCCATGCCTAGAGTGCTAGGCACATAAAAAGTACTTAATAAATATCTGAGTAATTATTACTTGTCGATTAAAACATTACCTTATCAGAGATGTGAGTGATACGCCGCTAAGCTTCACATAAGTGAGAAGATAAAGAGGGCTGCCCCCTTTCTCAATGAGAAGCAAAATCAAACTGCAAAAAACTTGGGGTCAAAGTTGGCCTGGCCTCCTCGTGCCCCATCTTCCATTAAACCATCTGCTTAAACGTAAGATCTACTTTACCAATTTA
This sequence comes from Procyon lotor, assembly GCA_028646535.1. Taxonomy (NCBI): domain Eukaryota; kingdom Metazoa; phylum Chordata; class Mammalia; order Carnivora; family Procyonidae; genus Procyon; species Procyon lotor. The sequence goes on from CM053609.1 coordinate 60,016,952, forward strand.
TCCTCTCCCAATTCAGATACGTGAAAAGGAAAAAGGCTGTCAGGCTATTCCTTGTTAGAACGGAATTCTGAAAAAGCAAGTCTCATAGCTTCAAATTGAAACCTGAAGTCTGGATAATTGGCAAGGGAAATGCAGTTATTGGATGAGTCTGGGTCAGGATCTCCTGTGGCAGAGGGAAATGGCTCTGCTATTTCCTGAGACAGGCAGGCAGAGTCCCTGTTTCCCTACTGCAGACTTCATGATCAGAAATAGGCTGACAGCAGCATATGCCTCACATGCAAACAGACCGCCGGCTTTTCCAGTTAGAGGTATGTACCAGGCAAAACTCTAGGGACTTCTAGACCATCCACCTTTTCCTCAACTACCCATCTTCAAGAAATCTCCATGAAACACAGATCGAATAGGAATTAATAAAACTGGAATCACTATGGATCCCTACTCAGCTCATGTTCAGCTCAGCCCAAACACACACAAAAATTTACTGTAATGCATTCTATTCATTATTGGTGCAAGCAAAACTCTAGATCTGAAATTTAAGACTACGAAGATATTTTGAAGACCTGAATCTCTTTAACAAAATACTAGGAAGGTAATCGGGAAAGGCTACTTCTTTCTTTCACCTAGTCAGTAGATATTAACTGAGGCCTTACTATATGCCAAGCACTGCCCAGCATGCTAAGGGAACGCAGAAGTCCTCCAATTATAACCAAATTTTACTAATCTAATCCTTATTTGGAATTCAGAAAGGAAGACTAATATTTCAAGGTCAATTCTCTCACACTCATTTAAATAAAAGCACTCTCCTAACCACTGAGAAGACATTCATACCAAAAGGTTATGTTATCATTTTATTATAAACTGAGATACAGGGGCACCTGGGTGGCTCAGTCAGTTAAGCATCTGCCTTCGGCTCAGATCACGAGCCCAGGGTCCTGGGACTGAGCCCTGTGTCAGGCTCCCCACTTAGCGGGGAGCCTGCTTTTCCCTCTCCCTCTGCTGCTCCCCTTGCTTGTGTTTTCTCGCTCTGTCAAATAAATAAATAAAGTCTTAAAAAAATAAACTAAGATACAGTCTTACTATCTTTACATAGTCTTTTTTTAAAATCTTTTTACATATTTTTTCTGGAACAAACCTATCTATACACTGAATTCTGATAAATGATCAGAAGCTTATTTTTTAAAAAAATCTAAAAATGGGTCCAAAAGTCAAGTTTTATTCCCAAGCCACAACTGAAGGAAGGAAAGATGAATTAAGGTAAGCTTAATTCTTCCACTGCCCAGTTATAAGACCTATTATCAGATTTGTTACAAATGCCCCAAGGTAGGTATTCAGATTAGCATCACCACAACTCCATGGAAAACTTATCCAAATTTTATCTCAAAAACTTGGTATGAATCCACAGTAAATCCCACACATCTACAATCACAAGCAGAAAGAGAAAAAATAATCCAACAAAATTCTAAGCTTAATAGAACAGATGCTTCTTCCTGACAGGGAACAGCTGTCAGGCAAAGCAATGATTTGGGAGCTGAGTCTACTTTCTCACATTCCATAAGGTGTCGATATTTATCTTGAGACAAACTATTACTGACAACTGGCGACTGTTAAGAAAAAGAAAGCCCATGAAACTCAGGCTGCTAGTAATGACAATTACCCAAATACCAGGAATTATTCCAAGACAAGAAATCCTAGAGAAGGACCCACTTGCCGTCAAGTCCGGACGAACAAATGTGCCTGTCAAATCCTTAGCAGAAGCACTCAATGAACTGGAAAATACATTTAAAATTGAACTTCATTAACCTTTCCCATACAAAGCAATCTCAAAAGAGGTGCCACTAGTAAAGAAGGATCAGAGAAGACAACAGAGAAACAGGAAAAGGAGTTGGGAAAGCGGATGTGTACAAAAGCTGAGGAATACGACCCTCATACGACATCTGAGAATTAAATGTTTTAAAATGAAGCTGTTTTAATAATATCAATGTCTGGTTCTCATTACCTGACAGGCAGATGTATGTCAAATATTCTCCTTGACCCCCGGTTGCCAAGAATGGAATCTTTTTCTTTGTCCTCCTCTTGACTTGGACAGCTCCCAGCATCCTTTCGTCAAGAGGCGCAAAAATTTCCTTGCTGATGGCAGACTTGGCACTCATTGTAGAACAACGGAGGGGGGCACACAGTGAGTTTCCTAAAGAAAAAAAGAAAAGGCAAGTTGAGTGTACAATAAGGTGAGGCTCCTATCAGAGGAAGCGGCAAGTTGATTTGCAGGTGAAGTAATTTCTGATTTGTCGTTTAAACTCGCTCCCTTGACTGAAATGCACTGCAGAATCATTAAAAGTAAGGTCTTCCCATTGGGTAAACTGTGAAAAATACCAAAAAGCAGGGAATGCTGATGTACTCACTGAAAATACCAAATACAACGGAGATAAATAGCACAAAATGTGACATATTGAAAGTTTGTCAATCTCCACACCCGTTGCACGTAACTGGCGAGCAGTACCCACTTCCATTCCTATTCAGTAAGAAACATGGTTTCACATTTCCAGTTGAGAAGTCTTTCCACTACCCAACAATCCTTAAAGTCGCAAAGTGCTTTATGCTCCTTCAAAATCTCCTTTAACTCTAATGTAAATCCGTTTCCCTAATTCTATTCACAGTGGAAATAATTATATCATCTTCTACATAATAACCCTACATGCAACAGAAGTCCATTAATTTAATCACCCGTTAGCTGCTCTGGATCATGCTAAATAATTAATCCTTATTTATTAGCCTCTTTCAGTGGGTCCTATGTTCCAGCACTCCTCCCCATATAGCTGCCATGCTCTGGACCCTTGACAAATTCTCCACATTCTTCTTCAGCCAGAGTGGACACAGAATTCTTAAAAAAAAAAAAAAAAAAATCTGACTAATGCTAAGTATTTTGGAAATGTTTCCCAGCAGTTCCCACATGTTATGCTCCTGTGGGTAACTGGCAATGTGTGCCCAATAATTAAGAAGATAAAGCAGTATGTTGCTGACTCACAATGAGTCCCTCCCTCTCCCCACCACCAAACTCACATATATCCAGTCCCCATGTTATATTTAGTTTTCCAGAAGTTATACCTCCCTAATGGTCTTAATTCTGCTTCTTCGTGTCTATTATATTCAAGATCAGTCTGAATTTTAACCTTCCTCATTCAAAAACCTCAACAGCAACTCGACTAAACGTTTTCTGTCCCATCGTCCTGGTCACAGTCTGTGTTTTAATCGGTAACCAACATTTGTTTGACTCACACATCAGAACTAGGGGTGCAGACAGGTGCATGGGTTGGCCACGTGGGTTGTACCGAGTATTCAGAGAGCCTGCAAATGGATCAATAGCACAACTCTATATGGTAACAGCTGCTCAAAGAGTTGGCCTGCCTGTTGTAAAACTGAGCCAGCTGGCAAACACCTACTATGTGCCATTTCTAGGCTCAGTATTAGAGATACAAGAACCATTTAGGACATGGTCCCTGTTCTCCAGGAGTTGACTGCTGACTCCATCAAAGGTTTTGCTTTATGAGGAAAAACCAGAAGATCATCCTTCCCAGTGCAAGATCCATAAATGATACCAACAAAGCTATCCATTCGTAACTTTGTTGTAGGAAGGAGATATGTTTAAAAAAAGCATTCCTCTGGCTAAAAAAAAAAAAAAAAAAAAATTCTCCTAGGTTCAATTCTGTAACAGAACAGGTTTCCTTGGGGGAACCAAGAATAAAGAATACAAAGTGTTGCTTTTTATTTTATCCACCAATATCCCCACTACATATTATAGATCTATTTGTGCTATGAGATCTATTTGTGCTCTGATCATGACATTTTATCATCACTACCAGGTTCTTCATACTGGCTGAGAACATTATGACAACAGGGCAGGGGCCTGCTTTCAGGGTGCTCACCACTAACTGATACCCTGTGATTTTCCAGAAGTTAGCAAACAGAACTCCCCCCACTATGATTTATCCGGTGACTTTCCTAGGCAGGGTGAGGGTGCTATAATTTATAGGGACATTTTTACAAGGAGAGTGAAACAAGGCCTCTCACTTCTCGCCCTTTGGGGACATGTGAGAAAGCAAGCCAGCAGGAGCACGGAGTTTCCAACATTCTATAAGCAATGCAGAAAACACGTCATATCCCCAAACTCACCAGGAATTCTCTGACCAGTGCCTTTCCAACTGTGGTGTGGCTTTTGCTTTCCTATCCTGGCTTCACATTTTTCTAAGATTGTGGTTAAAAGAAAGAAAAAGCTATCATTTGATTGTGATTGTGTAAAACTTGCCAGCAAAAAAAAAAGGAGCACATTTTACCAAACTCTTAGAAAATTCTGTTCTTCTTTTGAGAAACTGTTAAGAAACGGAAATGACCTTTTACTATTTTTGTTTTTAAGATTTACTTATTTATTTTAGAGATAGAGTGTGCACACACGTGTGTGAGTGCGTTTGGGAAAGAGGCAGAGAGAGAAGGAGAGAATCTCAAGTAGATTCTGCAGTGAGCATGGAGCCTGACAGGGGGCTCAATCTCAGGACCCTGAGATCACAACCTGAGCCAAAACCAAGAATTGGATGCTTAAACAACTGTGACACCCAGATCTCCCCCTTTAATATATTAATATTTAATAGCCAAACACAGTAACAAACAAAGCATGACAAAAAACAAGAAAAACAAAACCAGTAACTCCACTGAGCACAGGTTTTGGAATCAAAACAAACCTGGGTTCAAGTTCTAGCTCCAATACTGAAAAGCTACGTGTGACTGGGTAAAATCTCTTAAAATTCCAGACCCTTAATTTACTAAGCGCAACTTGGAGAGATCTTCACCCACCTCATGGAACTATTGAAAGACTTAAATGGAACAGTGTATGCAAATCTCTTATTCTAGTGCATGAATCATAATAAACTCTTAAAAATGGAAAATTTTAATTAATTCTACTATAGTACGAAAAATAAAAGACCCTCTGAGCTTGCAGAAACTGAGTAAGCATAGCCATCCATACCAGAAGGGATTTGTAAAAGAGAAACTCAACTTTACCAAAGCTTCTTCCTCATTCATGGTATGAAAATCTCTAAATATGGATACATGGTCTATTTTATGAAAGGCTCTGTATTGTTTTCAGGATGAGGAATTTGCAGACTTCACCCTCAGGAAACTCACTAGTAGGAGATTACTAGATGCATTCTGTGGGAGATTGTCAAAAGTTTTTGTCCAGGACAATGATATTAGGAGCCCTATGTGACTGCACATGTGTATGTTTTTAACACCATCCTGGGAATGGGAATGTACAGAACTTGTGTTTTAAACAATTCTCTAGCTGGTTCTCATGTAGCCACCCTGACACCTAATTTAAAGCCAACAGCCTAATGAGGAACTACGGGATGGAAAGGAATGTATTCTTGGGAAAGAATACAGGAAAAGATGTATAGGATTTTCTCTCTTGATTTAAGCAAGCAGGTTTATCAGGACTTACCTCTTGTTGGTAAATCAATGTCCAGCCAAGAACCCCACTATAAGAAAACAAGATGAAAACAGCATCGGTGGTATGCCACTGACCATAGGCACTCTAATCTATATCGTGCTGAAGGACATGCCACCCCAAAATATGCTACCTCAGTATTTTGATAATTGTGAATTGAAGGCATCTGAAAAACAGTGAATGCAAGCAGAGGCTTTGTCTGAACTCCCCTCATCTGCCTGAAGACAGATCCTCTAAAAGGAACTCAGTAAGTCCCCTATCCAAGAGTTTCATCAATCAGAGAAGATGGACACTTGTCGCAGGAGAGGAGACTAGAAGAGGACACCACACCCAGGACAGACTGTCTCACAGACTATCATATTCCCCATTTGTCCTTCATCTTTTTTTTTTTTTTTTTAAGATTTTATTTATTCACCTGACAGAGAGAGAGATCACAAGCAGGCAGAGAGGCAGGCAGAGAGAAAGAGAGGGAAGCAGACTCCCCGACGAGGGGCTTGATCCCAGGACCCTGAGATCATGACTCAAGTCGAAGGCAGAGGCCCCAACCCACCGAGCCACACAGGCGCCCTCCTGTTTGTTCTTCTAAGGGTGCCCTCAATCTTTCCTAAAAATCATTTACTCTAGTCCCGTAAGAGTCCTACATCCCTGCTCCCCTTTCCCTATTGGGATGGTATTAAATCCTGAATTCCAAGGATTTTCGGAGAGTTTCTCATCCTTCCCTGGGTATGGCCCATGTATCCATAAGGCATATGTGTTAATAAACTTCTGTTTTTCTCTTATTATTCTTTTATTATAGGGGTCTCAGCTAAGAACGCAGAAGGGTAGAAGGAAAATTAGTTTTCCTCTCCGACAATCCCATAGAAGTTTGTTCTCTTCCTGGTCTACAGCTTCTATAGGCTATAATTACAGAGCTTTTCCATCCAAGAAACCAACCTACAATATGATTTGCAAGTCAAAGCAGCTGGCTCCCTTAAGTGGCAATTGTAGAAACTAATCTCAGTTTAATCTTTCCCAGGGCTTTTCTATCTATCTTCTTCTTGCTGTAAGCCACCTAATCCATATCCACTTTTGTTAGTATGTGGCTACTGTAGTGGGGGCCTTCCACGCCCACAAGTAACCAGGAAATGAGATTAACTTTCAGAGAAGGAGCTGTAAACTCCTATGACCTCAGGATTCAGCAGACAAAGTACATAAGTAAAGGGTACAGATGTAAGATGTTCTGCACTCCCAACCCTAACACCTTTGTTTCTAGGACAGGAATGGGCACTTGTCCTCTGGTCAGGAGATAAGGAAGGGTGCTAGGGACTCCAGCAAGTAAAAACTGCAGATGCCCTTAGTCATAGTTGCCCTTTGCAGCTATCATGCAGACTGGGGGTGTAGCCCACAGGCTTCAAATATTTCTCACCTGAGAAGCAAGAGCTCCTTTAGTCATCTATTTAGCTTAATATTATCAAGGCAAACTGATTCCTCTAACCTCAGGAACGTCCCTGTCCGGGTGCCATGTCTAGCATACAATTTTCCGATCACATTTTCGGCGCTGGTTGTGCCAATACAAGTATTCTGCATTGGACAGCAGTTATGTTCCCATTGCCAATGAGTAACTGGAATCCCTGGTTTGAGCCATGACCTTCTTTAACCAGTGAATATGACCTGACTCTGAAGTGGGTGCACTCAAAGCAAGCCAACACCAAGTTTCAGGATTCTCCAGTGAATAGTGAAAGCGATGTCTGCCTGGGAGACTTTGGGGGAGAACCAGCTAGTTTTCTCTAGTGCATAGGAACTCTGGTGAGGTGACCTCAAATAACTCAGAAATGTGAGAACTAAGGTTATCCTCTGCACTGCCACTTCGTGTTTGAGATGCTAGATACGCAACTCCTATCTGATGACACTAATCATGCATCCAACTCCCACTACCTTCCTGGCTTTAAATCCATTTACCTAGCTGCCAATGGGGCATTTCCACTGAGTTGACCTAGACTCTGCATTTTCCTTCAAATCCTCCAACCCCTGCCCCATAATAAGTAACCAAACACCTAGTCCTGTGGATTTGATGTAATCTTTCTGGACTTCCCCAGTTCCGTCTCATTCTCACATCCTCTGGTTAGGAGCCTCATCATCACTAGCCTGAATGATCCTGATGCCTCCTAAGAGCCCCAGCCCTGCTCCCATCTTGCTCACAAACGTCCCTCGACACTGCCCAGCGTAATATTCTAAAGGATAAATAAGATTCACACTTAACTGTATTTGTCTCTTCTCTATGTTTCAGGTCTTGACAGAGAAACACAATTACCTCGACAAGAAATGGGTCAACATTATAAGTACTAAAACCAAAGTAGAGAAATGTTAAATTGCTTTCCATAAACTCCACAGTATATAAACACTAAATGTTACAAGTCAGATGTTATTATGCAATCATTAAACCTAAAAATAATCTAAAACTGTTCATTTTGCTCCAAAATCCAAAAACTTCGCCTGGTAGTTAGAAAACACACAATGCAGTGAAAATCTATTTTTTTATGGTTTCATATATTAAGGCCAATGAGGTAACTGGAGGTCAAGTTAGCTCCTTTATAAAAGTTTACTCAGGTAAGAGTTACTGATTCTAAATATGGAAAATTTCTACTTAGATAACTCCACTCCTTCGTAAGATAGTTCTCAAGATGGAAATTTCAGTTGCTCTGTGACATGTAAGCATGCAGAAAATTTAAACAAATTAGACAAAAATTTCGGTCCACCAGCCAATTTTTCCATGTAGTTCAATTACTACTCTAAATTAAATTTGTATTAGTGGAATCTAAAGATGGAGTCTGATATGCCACTAAGAGATAACTTTAATCTGATAATAACATCCAAAGTGGGAAATTGCGTGCACTGTAAGTCCATCACTCTTCGTTCTTCATGATAGAAACAAGGTCTATGGAATGAGCTGTGTGGTGTGAAACCATATAGGAATGGAAGACCAAGAACCAATGTCTTATGAAGTCTTACAAAGATCAGAACTAAATCAGTAAGTCATACCAAAACCCCCCCCCAAAACAAAAACAACAGCCAAAAAACCCCATAGAAACAAATAAAAACAAACTCAAAAAACACAAAATCCTCTAAAAAAATCCTTCCAGTATCCTGGAAGGATCCGGAATCTTCCAAACAGGAAAATAAAAATGATGAGAATAAAAGTTAAAAATATCCTCTATTCTGTTAGCAAAATACTTGTAGATAGACACAGAAATACTACAAAGGGCAAATTCTGAACAAAGACTGTACATCAACGTCATCTGAAGGGCCCAGGACCTGCTCACAAAGGGCTCTAGGGGGCAAGGGCCTGGACTTGTTTTCTTGATGATCTCCTTCTTTATTCTGCTATACCACCAGTTCAGAACCAATGTCTTTCGGGTTTTCCCCTCTGTATTTAATGATTTATAAAATAAGACTCCATAAACATTTTTTAAGAGTACACGGTGATACTCTCTGAGGCCCTAGTAATGAGTCACTGAGGTTTACGCAGCATTGCATGATTTACAAAACACTTCCACACTCAATTCCAAGTATGGAATCAAGATAGCCACTAAATATACCTCCCAAAGTTTGCTAAAAGATTGTAAATTAGGATTTTTAGGCATGTGTTTTTATGAATGGTAAATTATGCTATTTTTAACCCACTTCTATTGGTCCAGGGATTATGAGGAAGTTATACAAATTTTTCTCACAGAAATTAGTATTTGAATTAGAACTTCTTGAACCAGCAATTCTACTACTAGGGCAAATGATGTAAGCATGTATGCTTGTGTGTGTTATAAATGCAGGCTTTCCTCAGATTCATTTTTAAGGGCAAAGCATTATAAACAATCTAAATATCCATCAATAACCAGTCTTCATTGGTTAAATATAGTATAGCCCACCACCTAACAGAATATTACATAGTCCTCAAAATTTATGGCATAGATCTGAGAAAAATGACCATAACAAAATGAAAAGAAGTCACAAAACAAAAAAATAAGTTCGTGAATTATACATGTGTATTTGTATGCATAAAGAAATGTCTACAAAAAGCTTGCCAAGATATTGATAATAATATCTCTGGATTTTGAAACCAGAAAATAGGTCAGAAATTAATTCTGCAAAGTCATTTTCTTATTCCACCATAATCTGACTAGAGTGTTCCTTTAAACATTTTGTTTTTGAGGTACACGATTTCTCCTCAAATTGGAAGACATATTAAAATTTATTTTATTGAGGGGCGCCTGGGTGGCTCAGTCGTTAAGCGTCTGCCTTTGGCTCAGGTCATGATCCCAGGGTTCTGGGATCGAGCCCCGCATCGGGCTCCCTGCTCGGCAGTAAGCATGCTTCTCCCGCTACCATTCCCTCTGCTTGGGTTCCCTCTCTCGCTATGTTTCTCTCTGTCAAATAAATGAAATCTTAAAAAAAAAAAAAAAAAAATTAAAATTTATTTTATTGAGACATTATTGGTCTTTCTTTTCAGCTCCAGCCCAGACATGGTGCTGAGAATCCCAAAGGTGAGACTGGGTAAATTCCCTCTTCTGAAGAACTGTGAGGAAAGGAACAAATGGTGTGAATGCTGACAAGGCCCAGAAGGCATTTCTGTGAGAAGAAAATGGCCCCTTTCCTCAGAACCAGGCAGCTCCATGCCAGACCCCATGACCTGGTGAAGAGAATACCAGCCACATTCCAGCTTGCACTTGCTCCTTTGCACACACAGCTTTGGAGCAGTGCACAAACAGCACAACCATACACAGCAGCCTCGGTCATGGCTTCCTTATACTTTTCAACTGTACAAAACCTTTACAAACCTAAAATACAGTCTAACTCCTTAAGAAAAGGAAAGAGGGAGATTTTCCCCCCACCATCAGGCTACCAAATACTATGAGGACTTGGTTGGCTTTCTTTTCCTGTATATACTAACCCTTCTTGTGTAGGAGACATCATGTTCACAGGATCCTCCAAAGCCAGTGACTCATGTCTGCTTCAGTTATAAATCTAGACTATTTTCATCTCCTCTTTCCGTGTTTATATGTTCAGTGAACACATTATTCTTGTTGGTTTAATATTCAAAAAAACAAACCCTGTTCTACACCCAGATCCCAAGATCTGTGTTTACACAAGTTTATTTATATTGTGGGTGGACTTGTTAACCTTCTTGTCAATCACTATATCCCAACTTTAATAAATAATAAAGCCAAAGCCACCACCACCACCACCACCAACAACAACAACAACCACCTTGCCAGGAACAGGCCAGTTGGAGGATTTTTCAAGGTGCTATGAAGAGTTCACAAGCATCACCCACTCTGAGGGATTCAGTCTATATTAGAACCACAACATTCACAAGTTTAAACCCCAAGGACTCGTTTGAATTGGTTCTTCAGTCCCTCTATGCCGACACTACAGTATTGGGCAGAAATAAAGCACCAGGGAAAGGTGGGCTGGCTACACTCACTGGATTATGACAGGACTGTCAATCCACAATGAATTTAATCATATCAAAGAAAGAACAAGGGGTTGGGAGAGAAAACGAGCAGAAGAAGCTCGAATTGTCGGCATGTCTCGATTTTTGAGCACTCATCCCCGTGGTGTCCAACAGCTAGTTGGCAAGCTAAGAAAACAATATACTGGCCTGGAGAGCACTGTTTATAGCAGACCACACTGGCAACTGACAAATCTATTTCATCCAAAAAGGGACAAAGCCACATGAGGATAGACAACATGAAAATAAACATTTTAGTCATGTGCTATGTTCTGCATTGCTTACTAAATCAAGTGCAAGTATGTTTTACTTGCACTGAACATAGAAGAGCGAGGCAGACACTAAGCCCATCCATGAAAGAAAGTAGAAGATGTTAAAAGGGACAGCAGGCCCCAAAGAGAGTCACTTGTGCTAAACCCCTACTTCGGGAAATCAAGATAGTATCTAACCTAACCGCTGTCTTGACCCCCCCAGGAATGCAACCTTAACCAGTCAACCAAGAATTACCTGGTCAGCACCCCTACTGGCCCTTACAATCTCCTCATGGGGACAATCTGCCTGAAATAATGCATTCTTTGCTAATGATTTCCTCTTCTAGCCTTCTTTCTGCTTTGAAAGCCTTTTCCTTTTGATAGCTTGATGGAACTTCTTTCTTTTTTTAATAATTTATTTGAGAGAGAGAGACAGACAAGAGAGATAGAGAGAATGTGAGCAGGGGGAGTGATGGAGGGGCAAAGGGAGAGAAGCCTGAAACAGACTCCCCACTGAGCGCAGAACCCAACTAGGAGTCTCAATCCTAGGACCATGAGCTCAAGACCTGAGCCGAAATCAAGAGCTGGCCACTCAGCTAACCGAGCCACCCAGGCACATAGATGGATCTTTCTATTGCTAGATGGGATGCTGGCCAATTCATGATCACTGAATTACGCCAATTGGATCTTTAGATTCACTCAGCTGAAATTCTGTCATTTAACCGTGACTTAGGTCGTAGTTCAGGTGCTTTCCTCTTATAGGAGGGGCTTGATTTACACAGAAGTTTATACAGAAGTTATATGGATTAAGGAAAAAAAAAAAAAAAAGACCAAACAGATCAACCATTCAAAACAAAGAAACAAATGAATAAACTCTCCAGCAAACACAAGATGAGCCTTTTCTATCAGATATTTGTTGACTCAAATCTCAGGTAAATTATAAATTCTCTTGATTCAGCTATTTCTATTTCAGAACAGACCTGGAATAAAACACTAAAAAGATAACAAGCCTTTTCAAAAGGCCCTCTATTTTTTAAGTGACCTATAAAACCCTAAAATATAGCCAAAATAAAAACCCTACGTATTTTCTAAAAATCAGAGGAAATCTTCTCAAAATACTCTAAATCTAACATTAATTTTAAAATGGTATTTCCTACTGAAATTCCTGATTTGAAGAATATCATCACTTTAGAATTTTGTGAGAATGTCCATAAGCTTTCTGTAATTGATATTTTATCGGTGTTAAACACTGTTGACATGAAGTCCTTCACAGTAATGGGGGACAGAAGAAACGTAGCATATCCATGCCCACTGTACACATATTTATCATGTCGATTTAAAAGGTAAGGCACTCTGTCCTTCAATGTCTCAGTTTCACATAGAAGATTTGCAAGAAGGTGATCAAACTCTTCCAAGATCTGCCAGGGACTGTAATTTTAACTTTAATTGGTCTCCTTGATGGCCCACTTCATGACTATATGCCCAAGCAGTATAATGTGACCAGTGCTGGAAACATTCCCATCGAACCTCCAAAAGTTTTCCCCATCAGCCGCCTCCATTTCTGACACGAGATGCCAACAGTTAGATATGGGACTTTGGTATTTGAAAATCCTCACTAACATGTTTGTACCGGGGGTGGATTTTTTTCCATAAAAAAAAATCCCATTTTACGGAAGAGGAAACCAAGGCTCAGAGTAGTTAAGTAAGTTGCTCTAATTCACGTGGCTTTCAAAGGGCAGAGCATTCAGGTCATTCCTAGACCTGAATCTAGGAAGCATTAAGTCTGGGAGTCTTTGCTCTTCCTCATTATCTCATTGAAGTAATGAGAAAGGCTGGAAAAAGTGAGGCAGAAATGTATTCTAGGTAAATCAAAACAAATTCATCTCCTCCATGGTTTTACCTCTGATCAGCCCTGCTTTCTGGTGGACAAAATACTGTTATCATCTCTGCCCAGTCCCTACAAAGATAATGAATCAGGCTGTAGTTTGAAGTCATTCTTTCTGGATATCTGTTCATCTTGGCTATGCATGTCATGCTGTGTAGTTGGCAGAGAGGATCACGTAGTCTAGTTAGAATAGAGCTTGTTTTGATTCCATAAATAAAAACCTGGGGAGTCGGTAAAATGGCAGCAGAGAATCTACAATAGGTCTGTCTCCGTAAACAGGACAATGCCCACCGAAGTCTCATCACGGCTACTCACTCCTCTCCTTCAGAGATGAGCAATGTACAACAGGAGTCCACTCCTGGCAGGGTCTTGGACAACTGCCACGACACAGTTTTATGAACCTTGTAGGCTATTTCCCAAACCGGAAAAGGCTTAAATATGAAAGGCAAGTATTTCAAAACTTTCTGCTGGTTCTCAAGGGAAACTCCTCTTTCCACTTCCTTTGCTGTATTACCCCCCTCTGGCATCTTGGAAGTACAACTTGGACTCTCCTTGTTGCCTCCTTCCTCATAGTATCCCTGTGCCTTCTATCTTTTGTGGCCAGTGCTTCGAGAAACCTGAGGGGCTTCCCTAGCAGCAATGCCCTGGCCTTCACAAAACTGAAAGGCTGGCAAAGGAGAATTCCATCCACTTGACTTTTCCGAGAAGGATCTCGGCAAGACCTTCCAGATGAGCCAACCAACAACCATTCCTTAACACCTTTTTGGATCCCACCCACCAGCAGCTTCTACTTCAGTTGAAAGGCATGGACAAGCTAGTATGCTGGCATTCTTAAGCTGAAAACATTTCAGAGCTGAAGTTGATGATGGTCTAGCACACCAATTCTCTCCCTTAAATCATAAGGAAGCTGAAGCCCAAAGGGAAATTCCCAAATCACAGCAAGGCCAAGACGAGGGCTGGCCACCGCTTTCCGCTTGGCTGCAATGCTCTTCCCAGCAAAGTTATTAGAGCCATCCCAAGTTTGTAGAAGGTGAGAGCAAATGGAATGCCATGAGGGAGGTGGAGAGAAAGAAAACCTGATTTATCGCAGTGAGGATTCTTCTCAGATTCATTATTTTTCTTATGAATTGGCAAGAAATTAAGTATTGGACTAGAATACCTCTCTACCCATTGATTTCAAAACCTCAACTTCTGGCTATCACCTTTTATTCTCTTGACTTTTCACAGTTTATGCTTTCTCATTTGGCTGCCAAGGCCAAAAGCAATGATGGCCAGCCCAAGTGGAACAGCTCGAGACAGTCCAAGAAGCACAGAATAGTTCTGGCCAAGACCCAAGCTGCAGGGCTCTACGCTGACCCCAACTGACAGGAGCCACTCCTCCAGTCTCAGCGCTTTGAGCCACTGGAAGGAGAACACGCCCTGGGCAAAGTCACATGTCCATCATCAGCCTGGGAATTAATGCTCTGGTTTTGGTGGTCTCCTGAAGGCACATGCTAGCCATGCCAAGAGCCTGGATCAACTGCTGTTAAGAGTTTCTTACCTGTTCCAGGCACTGGGAGACAACAGAATAGGAAAATAGGACTCTGTCAAGCCCAGTTCTGGTCTGTGCAACTGTACCCTTCAGCCTCAGTACAAAACCACCACCAGGTGCCTGCAATCTGTAATCAGTGCTCTATTAAAATGCTCTCAGAAATGCCGGAATTATCCTGATTTCCACATGCAGCTGCACAAGGTCCTGTTGGGTAACTGAAGAGTCTTTACAGGTTCACTTGAGACTCCCTAGAAGCAATAACACAGATCGCCTTGGTGAGGATCCAGCACCCAATCAATGGTGAAACCTTATGTGGGAGGAACGGGTAGTAGGTAGGCGGGCATCCTGCTCGGGATACCTGGGTGCCACAGGAGAGCCCACAAAACTCGGGCAGACTCAAGGTCCATACGTAAATGTAGGCTCTGCCCCATTCAATCAGCTCTTCTGTCATTCAGTGTCAACCCCTTTTTGAATTGGCATGTTCCAAAAAATAACTAACTTCTGACCTAACTAGTTGTGCTGTGTTTGACAGGGAAGAAAAATCTTATCAATTGAATATGAGTCTAATACTAACTTGGGTTAACACTACTACAAGTTTATGGTGTCCCACATTAGCAAATTACAGAGATGCTCAAAACACATGCGATCAGGCTCACTCACCATCCAGGATCGGGGCCAAGGCATAATGGCCATTTCACCCAAGCTCCAACCTTACAGACGCTGGATGGCGAAAAGACAGCTAGATTTGTCATCAGATGATCTATGTCTAAGCTCTGCCTTTGCCTTTACTTTGTGAAAAATTCTGTATCTCTGAGAATTGTTATCTTCATTTTTTGTTTTTTTTTAAGATTTGTTTATTTTAGAGAGAGAACATGAGTGGGGGAAGCAGAGGGAGAGGGAGAGAATCTCGAGCAGACTCCATGCTGAGTGTGGAGCCTGACACGGGGTTTGATCTCAGGACCCTGAGATCACCACGTGCGCTGAAACCAGGAGTCGGATGCTTCAGTGATGGAGCCACCTGGGCGCCCCTTGTTCAAAATGCGACAGCATCACCCACTTCACAAGACTGTCGTGTTGAAGGAGGAGGTTAGAAAGTCAGTTCCCTGGGTCAGCCTGCTCCCACCTAGGGTGTCCTGGTCCTTGAAAGGCAGACAAATATAGAAGCATGTCAGGTTAGCCCTGCAAAATCATATGCACTTCACAGTGCATTCTACAAAGCTTTCCTCAAGTGGTACCTTCCCACCTTGTGAGAGAGGTAGGGAAGTACTGTCTCTCCTTGACAGGTAAAGAGAACAAGGCCCTACCTTGATGACTCGGCTGGAGTTGGGCCAGGAAAGAGAGGAGTTTTCCTCCTGCAATCCTGCCCTGTGTCCACTGTGCTCCTCCTGCCATATGGAACTGCCTGCTGGCTTACGCGGGAAACTAATGACAGAGCCAATTTACGTCTGCCCCAGTGTGGATGGGAGTGTTGTGACCCGAGGGAGATGAGAAACTGTGCAGACATAAAAAGGCAAGGACAAGAAAAGACACAAAGAGCAGAGCTGGAATAGGACACAGGCCCCCTCCCTCACTCAATTTGCAGCACCGTCCCCAGACACCGAGGGGAGCACGATCAACACAATCCTTCCCCACGTGGAGCTTCCATTCTAGTGGGCAAGGACAATCAACAAGCAAACGGATCAATGTGACAGTTGAAAAGAAAATCCATTTAGACAGGTCCTGGGCTTTCAGCAAGTAAACCAAGGGATAAAGAATAGTATTCACTATCGTTCACCACCAGCCATCAGACAAGGAGATCAAAATAATGTGGAGCCAAAGCTTTTCAAACCTTCTAAGGGGATATTTATCTGGCTCTGATGAATATTTCTGTTCTGGCACATACTGTCCTGTGTCATCACAGGTGACAAAGAAACTCCATCTAGGGATAGTCCTTGTCCTCTTTCACTGAACATTCACTGAGCAATTACTATTACCTGGGATCTGCACAAGACATGGAGATTACAGGCAAATTAAATATATTTGCAGTAAAAAGAGTCGAGTCAAGAAGAGAGACAAGGGACACAGGCAGCCAGCGGACTACATGAGGAAGGTAAAGCCGCCATTCCACAGCCACAGAAGGGGCAGGTACTTTAATCCTTCAGAGGCTGGTGATCAGGAGATACTTAACTCTGTTAAGCCTACCCTCAAAATGTAATTAAAGAATTTAATTAGGTCTGCCCGCACGGATTACACAGGGAGATCCACTGCCATGGAAAGCCACAGGAGCCGTTGGCTCTGAGCGAATGACCTAGAATGTATGCTTTGGCTTCCGTCTGCGATCTGCCAAAGGGCCATGGTCCGGACTGCTGCAGCTGGGAGACAGACACACCTGACCTGAGGTGAGCACGGAGGACGCCGCAGGGACACGTTTCTGAACAGACCCTACACACTCGCCGCATGGTAAGAGGAAACTCTGGGTGTGAGCATAGTAAAAAAGAAAGAAGTGTTCCCAGGGAAGCTGCCACAGGAAAGAGGCGTCTGAGACAAATATGAACTCTTCAACCGTCCAAGGTGGGCAGGCGGGTGGAGGGGGAGGTAGTAGATGAAAGAAAAACTACTTTTAAAAATGCTCAACCCCTCACCTGTTAACAGAAGTAGGAGGCCTAGATAGACCTGAGGTCATAAATGGGTAGTTTGCAAAAGTGAGTTTTCTTGGCCCGTGCACATTCAACAAATATGTATTTGAGGTTAAACAAACTTCCAGTTTCTCTCGAAAACTGGGAGCATCTGGGAACACTCAGCCTGCATCCCCCCCAGCTATCACATCTCCACAATCCATCCCCGAATTTATCAGTCCGTCTTACAATTTTTCTTTTGTCCAAACTAAGACTTAATAATGTCAACTGACCTCCATCTAAAACGCCCTTGTTTTTTCATATGTCTGGCCTGTTCATTAATTTATTCCTCCCCGGTTGTTGACTGTAAAGAATCTGGCATAGATATTAAATTTATTAGCATGCTTGGGAAAGTTGTAAAAATGTATAAGCAATGAAGAGCACAGTTAAAAAAAAGAAAAGTACTGCTCAAAGGGAGAGTGAGGCAGAGATCGAGAAACTGTCACATGAATTTTGAGGAACTAAACCAAGGGCATCAAAATAAACAAAAACAAGCCAAATATTCTTATCACAAAGTCATCTCAGAAGTTTTAATACACATTTTATATTCTCAAACACACACCTCAACCCCTGCCAAGCCAACTGCTCTGAGAAAGTACCAGTGAGCAGGCTCAAGTACAAGTAAGGTGAGCTGGGGAGGGTGGGGACTCGACCAGTCTTGTATATAGCCAACTGGAATAGCCTTCTAGAGGCCACTCCAGCTAAACTTATCAAAAGTTCTGGAAATGGGCACAATAGCAATTCTACTCCTAAGAAAATGGAACACAAGGGCAAAGGCACATATTCATCTACTCTTTTGGTATTTTTTTTTTTTTAAGATTTTCTTTAGTTGAGAGAGAGAGTGAGCACAAGCAGGGGAAGTGGCAGAGGGAGAGGGAGAAGCAGACTTCCCGCTGAGCAGGGAGCCCGAACGCAGGGCTCAATCCCAGGACCTTGGGATCATGATCTGTGTCAAAGGCAAATGCTCAATCAACTGAGCCACCCAGGTGCCCCCTCTTTTAGGTATTCTTAAAACAGCAGTCTTGTAGTTTTCTTTCCTTGATGTCCTCTTTAATCTCTATATATAACCTTCCAGAATCAGTGTTCCACAGAAAACATGAGGACTGAAACGTCACCTATTCGTGTTTTCATCCTTTCAGCCAGGCATTTCAATGACTATCTACCATGTTCCATGTCTGTGCTGGAACTCAAGATAATCACCCCACAGGGAGCTACGGCAGGGTGGGCGTGGTCAGGAGACTGCGCTGGAAGCAGCTCTGGACCTCCACGTGGCCCAGTGACCATTGCTCTCTTAAGGACCCATAGCTCTGGACAGTTCCATCAATGTGATGGCTAATGGAATGGTTTCTCATTGGATAAGCTCAACCTAACACAGCAAAAGCTGAAACACCCTAAAGAGAAAGAGGGCAGAGTTGGAAATCAGGAACTTTTACTAGCTAAATTAAGACTAAATAACATACGTTTAAAAAAAAAAAGCCCAACTCTTCAATGCTTTAGTCTGAAGTTAGGTGGTGTTGGTGGATGGCTACAGCACTCCTTGATGCTTATTTACAAAATGACTATGCTGATTTCCTCTATTCTAATTCTACTCCTAATTTATCTTATAGTTCTCAGTGGTATGTAAATATAAAGACAGCTCATTGTACTCACTGAGATAGAAGAAGTGCAAATGATTAAATGCAAATGCTAAAGTCATGTCAATACAGTGCAGAAAACTAAATTTTAGGGTTTTTTTCCCCCCTATGCAATTAACTTAGAAACCACATGGAAATTAACCAAGAAAGAAAGCTCAGAAATAAACAAGCTTGATTACAGAATCCAAGCCCCATAGATACCTACTCTATTACAAAATTAGAGTGCTCTAAATTCTTAACAAGGGTTGAAGGGAAAGAAATTCGAAAAGATTCTGGTTTGAGATGCATACACTGTGCTGATATTTCTGTTGTATGTCGCATTATTAACTACTGAGGGATTCATTAAAAAACAAAACAAAACAAAAAAACAAAACCAAAACCAGAAAAACCAACAAACACAAAAACCCCTCCATAACAAGATTTTAACAAGGAAAGGCACAGGAAGAAAATAGAAGCTACACCCAACAGACAACTTGAGAGTAGTTGTTGAAGATCAAGGAACTCATTTCATGGTAAAACAGGAGAGGAGACAAGCCAAGGGTTTAGCAGTCAGGGCCCCTCCAATAAACCTTACTAGTTCCAAGCATCTGGCCTAGAATGTCAGCAAGGAGGCCACCCATCACTGGATACGGGCTCTATTCTGCTAGACAGTGTGTAGGCTGAACCAATGACCAATTTATGATGTGGCTTTCTTACGGCTCGATTAAAAGGTGGCAATTTCTTTTCCCCTTTTTAAAAACATGACATTAAGAGTGTTCACCACCATACACAGGCTATGCCAGTGTTGCGTGTAACATGTAATCCATGGGTTGTGGAATGGCTACACGGAATGTGAGAGGACTCAAATTGATATGGACATCACTGACAGAATGGGAGACGATATTCGCAAATGACATATCAGATAAGGGCTAGTATCCCAAATCTATAAAGAACTTCTCAAACTCAACACTCAAAGAACAAATAATCCAATCAAGAAATGGGCAGAAGATATGAACAGACATTCTGCAAAGAGGACATTCAAATGGCCAACAGACACATGAAAAAGTGCTCCACATCACTCAGCATCAGAGAAATTCAAATCAAAAACCACAGTGAGATACCACCTCACACCAGTCAGAATGGCTAAAATTAGCAAGTCAGGAAATGACAGATGTTGGCGAGGATGTGGAGAAAGGGGAACCCTCCTACACCGTTGGTGGGAATGCAAACTGGTACAGCCACTCTGGAGAACAGTATGGAGGTT
>CM053609.1:60037622-60066899 GCA_028646535.1 Procyon lotor
AAAAAAAAAAAAGAAATAGACATCACTGAGAACTGTGGACTCAGATTGGATGATGCTTTTTAAGTGGCCTCTTGACTGCTCCTCAGTGTAGTGCCTATGACGCTGGGATGCTTCCTGTTGGGGAAAGAGTAAATGAATGTGTGGTTTTACATATGAGGAATAGATTGCATTAGAAGAGAGAGTCTTTGGTACTGTGTGAGGGAAAGGAGTTATGGGCCAGGCACAGAAGAGATGTACTGGCTAGGTCACAACACAGGATTCCTTGTTTCTCACTTTATACTTCTGAGGGGAGCTAGCCAGTCTCTGGCTTTTATGAACTACATGGGTATACATCCCCAGTCCAAGCTGGGTAGAACAGGGGAGGGCCTTTGACCAGATCATGAAAGGAAACTGAGCTAATGCCCCAAAGTGCAGTGGGAGCTGAAGCTTTAAGGGTCAGTCATGATGTAGAGAGAGGCTGAGAGGAGAAGACAGATCACACAGAAGCAAAAGTTACAGAAAAAAACAGATCTGTAGACTGAGTAAAGGATGGTGCAGATATAGCACATGTGAGAGAGAGAGAGAGAGAGGGAAGGGAGGATCCTGAGG
Organism: Procyon lotor; assembly: GCA_028646535.1. NCBI lineage: Eukaryota > Metazoa > Chordata > Mammalia > Carnivora > Procyonidae > Procyon > Procyon lotor. Next base: position 60,038,211 of record CM053609.1, read on the forward strand.
TGTCTGGGTTCACCTGTTTCCACTTCCTATGCAGGGTTATGAAAAACTATTTTCTCGACATGAAATGAATTGTTGGAACTTGTTAACCAAAAAAACTGAAAGCAATGAACTAGCAAATAATTAAAATCTGCAAGTGTGTGTCTCGATTTCTTTATTCAGATCTTAGGCCTAACACCTGCCCAAATCTGTTCCCACAGGTCACTGGGACAGCACAGTCAGATCAATGTCAATGTGTAATTTGTTGTTTCTGAGGGCTGTGGATAGTCAAATGACAGCAAGTTCAGAGTTTTAAATAGAGAACTTTCCTTGCCTGTGATAGATGCTCTGCTCACTGAGCTTTTATTGCCCCTAAAGGCAAGACAAATCCAGTTGAAAGACATATTAATGCAAGATGACTACTGTACTTTACATAAGGGGAAAATCAACCAATTCAAGGTTATGATTCCCATAAGATCAAACCACACTAAATATGTCATCTAAAAAAAAAAAAAAAAAAAAGAATGCCTAGAAGACAAGCTTTGGTAACAGACAAGTAGATCTCTCAGAAGCGCCTTTTCTCCATGACTGCACAGCCTCAAGGGCCCTCCTCCTCACACAGGACTTCTGGCCGGGGAGCTGGCAGACCGCCCCCACCTCACCACAACCTCTACATCCACTCCCAGCTCCCAAGTGGCACAGTGGTGCCAAAGGCACCTGGCGGCCTCCTCCCAATATGGTTCCTCTTCCGCCTACCACTTCTCTCCAGGCTGTTTTAGGTTTCCCCTTTGGTACTACGTGTGCACAGCTTTGTCGCTGGGCCTAGCACATCGGAGGGAATCGTGATGCACTCTGGCTTTCTTCCAGCTTCTACCACCAGCTTTCAGTCTCCTTCACAAACTTCTCCACTACTTTTGCTCTTTCCTAAAAGGTGGTTATTTATTCCTCTGGGTTCTACCCGATGTACTCCTCTCTCCAAACTCTACAGTCTCCCTTGGTAACTCCATTCATTCTTAAACTTCAAGTACCACCAATAGGCTGAAGACACACTGTGTCTATATCTCCTGACCAGATATCTGCAGTGAATTTCCACCTGGATGAGCCACAGGCACCTCGAACCCAATAAGCCCCAAACTGAGTGGATCATCTTCCCCTAAACAGTTTCGGTTCTATGTTCCTCTCTCAGTAAAGGGCACCACCATCCACCTGCGTCAGAGATGCAAGCTTCTTCCTTAACACCTCCCCCTGATTCCCTCTGATCTATCCCCTCTTCCCTCCCCAAATTCTAATTCCAGGTTCTAAATCTCTCCACATCTACCCACTTGCCTTTCTCTCTTGTCCTGGCCCTAAGGGAGGCTGCCATCACCTCTGTCTGGATGGCAATCTCTAAACTGATCAACTGGTACCCAGGACTGCCCCCTCCAGTCCACTTCCTACAGTGGAGCTGGAGCTCCTTTCCTGAAATGCCTAGGGCAGATGACCTACCAGCTGCCTCTCCATCCAAGCCCACCCTTTTGTATTCTGCTCTGTGATGCTGGAGCTAGAAAGAAGTCTGCCAACCACATGTCCCAGACGCCCTTGCAACTGGCTTCTTGTTAAATTATGCCAACGGGAGCCACTGGCAAGAGGCTGGAAGGTAGAGGTGGGGAGAAGAACTCTCTTCCTCTTTTCCAGCTCCTTTTGGACTCAGCAGCAGCAGCTAGCTCTAGTTTCCCTTGCTTTTAGCATTCTGTGTACTAGCCACAAACCCTCTTGAGGACTGGAACACCAGCCATAAGGCAATCACTCCCCAGAGGCTCAAGCACCTCCTTAGCAGTTCTATGGTGGTCTCCACTTTGAGCTTCTGGGTTTAGTTAATTAACCACACTCATTGTCTTTTGTTCTCCCAAGCACCAGGGATGGCAGCTGCTTCCTGAAGTCACTAACCTCTAGGTTCCCTCTGCTTCCGCTACTCACTCAGCCCTCTAAAACCCTATGTGTCCAATTTGAAATACTAGCATCGTGTCTATTTTCTGACTGGACTCTGACAGAGACAGAACTTGCTTCCAAGGAGATAAACCCTAAAAATGGTATTCTGGGATTGGGTCACTTACCCCTTTGACCTTGGACGACAATGACCTCATGCCTCCCTCTGGTACATGCTGTATGTAGTAACTACTGTGATTTTTATAGAACATCTGCCATCACCCCAATGGCTCACTACTGCCATCAGGAGAGTGGATTTGATGAGGGTCTCAGGATTCTAGAGCCACTATTTCTCTTTCCAGGTTCCCTTCGGATCACTACTTCCTTCTTCCCTCCCTCATGCTCCAAGCCTCACCCCTTCTGAGCTCCTCTCCATTTGAGAACCACTGTGCCTTTTTCACTCCCTTCAGGAGGCTCTTTCTCCAGTTTTGTATATCGTGTCCCTAATCTTCTCTGTTCACCTAGTTAATTTCTGCTTAGCTTAGAAAGCATTTTCTCTAAAAAGTCTTCCCAGATCTGCATGCACCCGATATAGCAGTAATGATGCTGCCTATTAGCTCTGAGTACTTTGTATTGCCCACAAAACCATGATTTCTGGGAAGACGAGCACTACGTTTAACTTGTTCACAGTTTTAATCTCACATAGTTAAGTATTCAGTAATAGTTTGTTGAATGAATGCATGAACCATGAATGAGAGAGTACACATTAGTTCCCATTATGGAGATCTGGAAATGCTTCTTTAAGAAGACAGAATTTTGTACTGGGCCATTAGACCCAACTTCTGGCACTTAGAAATTTTACAGAAAATATTTTCCTGAACTTCCATGGACTCCCTAACAACATAGATAAAAAGATTTATTTTTCTTTTAGGGATATCCAAATTCTCAAGTAGCTCTTGGAAAATAAGCTTCTTGGGAATAAAACTTCTATCTTTGGGATTTATCCATAAGCCAACCACCTAGATAAAGCTCACTTAGAAATATAGCAACTAAACTCCCTTGGATGTTTATCAGCTCATATTCTCCCCTTTTAGAAGGCCTAGCTGCTTCCAACATCTGTTCTAAAATAAAATGTATACTCAGATCCCAATAAACTTACTATATTGCTTTCCTTTCAAAAATCTCACACACACCAGATTTTAGAAACTGCTTTAAACCAAGTACGTTATAAATCTGAACATTACTTTCAGAACACAGTAAATAGAAAGGAAAGTGCTTCGATAAGGTGAAAATCTTTATATTGATCTCTATATGGGTTTACTCTATAAATTAGCGATGTGTTTCCATATTTGGAATCCAATCTCCCACTTTAAATAGAGAAATAGCTAAGTTTTCCTACAGTTTTTTAACTTCATGGGTTGCAGTACCATATCTATATGAATTTTAATTCTCAAAACATATCTTCAATAGTTGAAATGTATTTATGACGAGATACAAACATTGGCCAAAAACTTCCAGGTTAATGTTTTTTTAATGCTTCTTGGCCAGTGAGCAGACTTGTTTTCTGCTGAGTAAACATAGCAACATTTTGCAGTTCAAAGGTTTTAGTCCTTAGAAATTTGGTTAATCATTTACTTTTTTTCCTCTTGATCTCTTGGTAACAACAATATACTTAACACAAGTCAATGATGGCACAGATTTCTCCTTATTTATTTTCAGGTGATTATATTCGGACTACTCTGGTACGTGGTTAAAATAGTACAGCAGTACAAAAGAAAAAAATCACTCTAAAGTGGTTTAGCTTTTCAGGGTAGAACAGTAACGATTAAAAAAAAAAAGGGAATAGGGTGCCTGGGTGGCTCAGTCGTTAAGCGGCTGCCTTCGGCTCAGGTCATGATCCCAGGGTCCTGGGATCGAGCCCTGCATCGGGCTCCCTGCTCTGTGGGAAGCCTGCTTCTCCCACTGCCATTCCCTCTGCTTGTGTTCCCTCTCTCACTGTGTTTCTCTCTGTCAAATAAATAAAATCTTTAAAAAAAAAAAAAAAAAAAAAAAAGGGAATATATTCCATCTCTTGGTTTTGACAATGGATCAAATGCCTGGCCCTGCCCCTTCTCTCCCAGCCTTCCTGACTCCCAAGAGTCTTCTTGGACTTCAAGACTCCAAGTCTTCCTGACTTACCAAATTCCTTGGTAAACATGCAAATGTCAGCCTCAATGAGCTTGTGCTACCTGAATCTCTCACCCAAGATTCCCGGGTTACATCCCAAGGAAACTATTTAAAACAAGAGTCCCCAAATCCCTTCTCTTGTAAGTTTCATTTAAATCCTGTCTCGTTCTTGGCATCACATAGAGCTCCCTTATTTCTCTCTTTTCAAAAAAGGGGAGGAAAGGGATGGGGAGAGAAAGGGAGCAGAGCCAGCCCCAGAGCACACAAAGACACTTGAATGAATGGTTATACACCCTTTCCAAAACAGACAGCTAGTGATGTCCAAGTGCAAAGTAAGTTTAGGCCACGATTCAGTGGTAGTGCTCTGAAGCCACCTTGCCTATGCCTGAGTCACAGTTCCAACAACTCTTTTTCTTTGGCCTTATCACATGATTTATCTCTTGGTGTCTGCCTTGGTCTCCTCATCTGTAAAATAATATCGCGATAAATATATATATATATATATACACACACCCACACACACATCTATATGTATGTGTATGTATATATACACACATTTACATAAAATATAAATTTTTATATTTTTATAATATATAAAATAAAATAATATTGATATTAACACCTGCCTCATAATTAACACCGGTTATGAGGAGGAAATGAGATAACTTACGCAAAATATTTAGAACAGTACCCACAGTGGGCGATTCAGTAAGTGTTACCTATTATAATTTCCACTGTGTCCTGAAAAAGCCAGCCTGTTCACACAAATTAAACTGGAAAAAAAAAAAAAAGAATTAGAGCTATGAGAGAAAAAAATGGCAAGATGGGCATAAAGGAGAGAAGCACTTTAGGTCTGATGAGAAAGGATACCGAACACGGATGTGCAGCGGAACCAGGGGTAAGAAGAAATTAGGCCAAGATGGAAACAAATCTAAGGGGGAAGGAAGCAGGGACTTCAAAAGAGCTTAGTGACATAGTCGTAGAGTCTTCAGGCCTGAAAGGGCTCTCATGTTCTGCTTGGCCAGGGTTTTCTGCTAATGATCCCCCTCACCTCCCCAACAGAAGCCTCTCTGAGGATGCACAGGGGGAAGCCTCATCATTGCTTCCCACCTGCCAACTACAATAATAGCTCACAGCTCCACTTTTATCTGCTCTATTTGCTCCTAATGTAAAATATAATTTCTTCAACTAAAAGGTTCTATTTCTAAAGAAAACGAGGAAAAAATAAAAGCACAGGAGGTCACCGATCTAGTCCAACACTCTCTGAACAGATTAGGAAACTGAGGCCCAGAGAGCGGAAGTGACTTATCTGAACTCGCACAGCATCTCTGGGGCAGAAGCTGGAAGGAGCAACTTCCCAACTCACAGGCCAGAATACTCTCTTCTCTTATCTGTATGCACAGCTCTCAGCCCCTCCCCCATGACAACACTCACCTCTCCAGGTGCTCACCAACTGCAGCCAGTACACCTCCTGGTACTTCCCAAATGCACACCTGACAAATGTCATCCACACCTTTAGTCTCCCTTGTTCCCTCTGTCATCTACTCACCTCTCAAATTCCAGCCCAAACAGCAAATCTTTCACGACGCAACTCAAACCCCTTCAATAGACACTTGCTTCCTCCCTTCTATACCCAATTCTTCCTTCCCATCTAATCAAACAAATCTTAATCCTACTGACTATTTTGCAGCTTCTATCAGAGTACCCACAAGATGTTATGGGATGTATTCATTTTCCTGTGTTCACTGACTAAGACCATAAACTCCTTGAGATCAGTGTCAAATCTCATTATGATGCATCTTTGTATCCCCATCCAGAGGGGAATGTACCATGCCTAAGAAGTACTACACATATATTTTTAAATAGTTATAATTCTTTTAATTATAAAAGAAACAACAAAAGGCAACATAAAAATGCATAGAGTTGAAAATAAAAAAATATCTCCCACCCTTGGGAGATAAATATTAATAGTATGTTGTATATTCTAGACTTCTTCCTATGAATATATAATTCACACAAAGAAAAAAATAATTTCAATTATGTTGAGATGTTATAAGTACCGCAGCTTCTAATGTAATGTGTTAAATCTTTATACAAACATGTCATATTTGACCACTGTCCAATTAATGGATATTCACTCTCTTTCCAACTTTTCAATGGTTAAAAAAACAACAGATATCATGGTGCATCAGTGCAAATACTTATGAAGGAATTCCTAGAAATCGATACGTATTTCAAATGTCGATAGGTATATGCAATACCCCTCCGCAGTATTGTATTACTGGTAATTAATCCTCTACCCTGAGTGTAGGAGATTATCTTTTTCCTGTCCAATATTGGGTATTATCAGTCTTAGTAGTCTCTGCCAATCTGATAAGTGAAATATGGCATGTTATTAAAATGTGCATTTCGTAGGTTATTAATGAGGCTGATAATCTTGTATAAGGTTGTCAAGGAAGTGGGGGAGGTTCTTTTAAGAAAAAATGAATTTCTTTCGATAATGTCAAAATAATATGCTCTTATGCAGGAGTTGGAGATGGGAAGTGAGCTCTTAAGTGGTTTTTTTAGTGACTGCTTTAAAGAGTGCAGGAATATTGGGAATAAAAGGGAAATTGCTTCTTGATAGCTGTAAAAAATCTCTCAGCTCCAGCTAACCTAAGAAAAACAAAAGCTCTTTCAATCAAGTTGGATGTTAGCAAAGAATAACTACTAGTAGGATAGAGACCGTGACCCCTTGATAGAACTCTATGAATAGACAAAGCTTGGCTACTCTGGGCTGTCAGGACTCACAAAATTGTGAACAATTTGAATTTGATAAACATCTACCCCAGGCACAGCAGATACTGAGGATGTGAATATTGCTAAGATCCAGGCCCTGACCTCAAAGAGTTGCCTTTTAACGGTTTGTTTCTGTTTTTCAGTAGAAAACCATTTTGGAGTGATATTATGTTACCATACCTAAAAATTCAAAGAATGAACCTTGAAATGATGGCCTTCAATATTCAAGAGATAAGAAGCTCATCTTTGGCCACTTCCAAGAATTGGCAAAATTATTACTACCTATGGGAGAAACCCAAAAAATGCTTTCAACCTGTCCTGCAGGCTCCTTGTTCTTACACTGTGAATACACACCCCTTTAAGTCACATATCATATGAAATGCAGCTTGGTATCTTCACAGTTAATAACTCTTAAAATCATACATCAGAATGTCCTTTATGTATGAATCCTTATTCATCTCCTATGTTATTTTGAGACAGGGATCTTAAGTCTCCTGGCATTCTATCCAGGCCATTCATCACTGAAGTCCTTAGTGAGAAGAATCTAATCCTCAAAGGCAGATGTAGAGAGACAGACATTCAAATAGTCTGCTGTTACAAGACAGAACAAGAGCCTCTGCCTCTGGATTCACATCCTTACCAAATCACAGACCATAAACTGCCAGGGCCTCACCCATCCAGATGTTTAAAAAAAAAATTATAAGTATATTCTACAAAACTTCAGAGAAATTATATCAGGCTTATACGGTGACATCCCCAGACATTAATAAGCAGGGAAAACATTTGTAACTTGTACCTAAAACAGGCTGACATATTAGCATGTTTGTCCTAACACCCAAGTCACTGTTATCTACACAGATCCAATCACAGAACAGAGTTCTTTCTGCTAGGAGTCGGGCTGTGTTTACGATTTGTTAGAGCTGCACCAGCTGTACCAGAGGCTTCAAATTCCTCTAGTGTTCTGTTTTTGTCTCCCCTCAGCTTCAGGCTCCCCTACGTACTGCTCCTAGGAGACTGTGTCTTGCAAGTCTTTTAGCAACAATCTGCTGTTATTAAACTGGAGTCCTGTTGGGTAGTGGTAGGGTGTGGAGAAAGAAGGCATTCTGTCTAATCTAAAAACGTCACCTCTGGGACACCTGGGAAGTGCAGCTGGTTGAGCTTCTGACTCTTGGTTGTGGCTTGCGTGGTGATCTCTTTGCTCAGTGTGGAGTCTGCTTGAGATTCTTTCTCCTCCATGTCCCTCCTACTTGTGCTCTCTCTCTCAAATAAATAAATCTTTAAAAAAATTTTTTTAACATATCCTCTCCTTTGAGCATTCTACCTGTAAGTCCAATCTAAACCCTTTGGATTCCTATAACATTTTATTCTTACCCACTAAATACCATATCTCGTACATCCCATTAGTTTCTTTCTTAGCCCACTTGTGAGCTCCTTTGGGGCAGCATTCATGTTTTAGTCTTTTTTATATCCCAGGTGAAAGCACAGATACTCAATAAATACTGTTGGTTATAATGAAAAAGTTCTTTTCTTTCAATAAACTAAGGATTCCATGCCATTCTCATCTTGCCTGCATGGTTTCTGATGAATAAGCCACAGTAATTATTTTACTTGTCCTCTATAGGTAAGGTATTCTTTTTCTCTTCTGACTTCCCTCATGATTTTCTTCTTTGGTTTTCTGCAGTATGAATAAGTTACACCCGTGTTTGGGAGTTGGGGAGGAGTACTGTGGCAAAATGGGAAATATACATTTCATCTTTGTCCTGGTTCTTAGCACAGAACTCCAAAAACCCTTGGAATTTCCTGAGCAATAGGAGTGTCTTGTAACTCATAACAAGCCCCTTTCAACAATACCTGAGCTTATGCTAATGTGGTGACTCTTGTGGACCCCTAGAGAGTTTCAGGATTTGGGTTGCTTGCCAGAAAGACCAAGGCATGATCAGAAGGTTGGAACTTTCAGCACTCCATCCCCTCACCTCCAGGTATAAGAAAGGTTAGAGACTGAGTTGAATAACCAATGGCCAATGATTTAGCCTATCATGCCTATGTATTGAAACCTCCATAAAAACTCCTAAACAATGGACTGGTGAGGAGGTGGAGGTGCTAGGAGGGTGGGATTCATGCAAAGGGCATGGAAACTTTGTGGTAGGTGCCCCTGTCTGCCCTGTGCATCTCTTCATTTTGCCAATCCTGAGTTGTATCCTTTATAATAAACTGGAAATTATAAGTACTTTCTTTCCTGAGTTCTGTGAATTGTTCCAGAAAATTATACAACTTAGGGAGGAGGGGTCATGGAAGCCTCTCAATATGTAGTTGGCTGGGCAAAAATGTGGGTGGCCCGAGTACCCTATTTGTGGCTGCCATCTGAAGTGGGGATAATCTTGTGGGACTGAGCCCTTAACCTGTGAGATCTAAGCTAACACCAGGAACTGGTGTCCGAATTGAATTTAATTACGGCTACCCAGTTGGTATCAAAGAACTAGAGAATTGGTGTGGGGTGGGGGGGGGCGGGTTTGGAATCACATTTTGGTGCCAGGGGAAAAAACCCTCGGGTATTTATCTCTAAGCCTCCTGGATCTGTGGTTCGGTGTCTGTTTTTAGTTTTCAAAGTTTTCAACCATTATTACTTCAAGTGTTTCTTTTCCTTTCTCTCTTCCTCTTCTGGCATTCCAACTACACATATGCTACAGCTTTGTATACTGTCCCACAGACTTTGGATGTTCTGTTTAATTATTTTTTTTTCTCTTTGCATTTCAGTTTGGAAAGTTTCTATTGATCGATCTTCAAGTTCACTCATTCCTTCTTTGGCAGTGTCAAGTCTATTTATGAGCCCATCAAAGGCATCCTTCATTTCTCTATGTTTTTGATTTCTAGCATTTTTCTTTTGACTCTTAGAGTTCCAATCTGTCTGTTAACTTGTCCATCTGTTCTTGCAGGTTTTACACTTTTTCCACTAGAGCCCTTAACGTAGTTCTTTTAAATTTCTTGTCTGATAATTTTAACATCTCTGTTATATCAGAGTCTGGTTTTTGCTTGTTACTTTATTTCTCTAGACTGTGCTTTTTTTGCCTTTTGGCATACCCGGTAATTTTTTGTTCAATGTGGAACATGCTATATCACTTGACAGGAAGTGAGAGAAGTAGGCCTTTAGAATAATGATTTATGTTCTTTATCCACCATAGTGACTATAACGGGGCAGAAGGTAGTATCATCTTTCACAATAAAGCATATTCTTGAACTTATTCATCATTAGTCCCTATTTGAAAATGCACCTTCTGCTAGGTCTTGGTTCTAAAACATACGTGTAGAGTCACTCAGTTATTTTCCCAGGCTACCATTTGCAACGGTATCATTAAAGCCACTATGAAATGTGGGCTCACACCACCAGTCAAGGTTACAGAGAGCAGTAAATTATTCACATTACAAACTAGTTGCTTTTCTTGTAACCCAAAATACTGATACTTGGTGAGGATATTCTCTAAAACTATTATTTTGTAAGCAGATGCAAGGGGGCCAATACTTTTAGGCCACTATAATGTAATTTAGTCCAGTGAAGTGAGATGCAAAAAAATTTAACCCCTTCACTATAAATCATCACAGACTATTTCAGGAGAAGATAATCAGTTCCATATTTCCAACATAAAAACTTAAAATTTTTTAAAGTTAATTTATGACAAGGAAATCTCTACAGTTAAGTTATTCCAGTTTTCTAAATCCTGTTAAAGACACAATAGTTCATCATAGAGGTAGTCAAAGTTAAGTAACAAGTCAGCACCAAAATGTTCGTATCATAGATTCTTAAGTGTAAAGGCCAATCAAAGTGTGAAGATTAGCCTCTATTTCACTGACTTTTGGCAAAAGACTCATAAACTAACAAGAAGTGAGAAGAGCAAGATCAGAGAAAAGTTCTGGCCAGCTTCTTTCAAAGTCACCTCTCAGATGGCGGGGAAGGAAAGACCAGTTGTTAACTCTAAAAATGAAGGAAAACACTGAAATAATCCCACTGTTGCTCAAAGGAATATATATGCCCTTAATCACAAAAAAGAGTGGAGCACTCTTGCTGTAAAATATCTTCTTCCCTAGATAAATCCTGTTAAGTCACCTGTATGTTCTGATACTACTATTAACACGTGCTTTTATGATGGAATATAATGAATCCCCCCCAAAATTAGAGCTAAAATCCTTTTTAGATTTAAATTTCTAGAGGAGAAATAAGCCTAATTATGGATATGTATGAGTCTCCTTTGAAAGAACTTTCCAGACCCTTCAGTGAATTAAATAAGACCTAAGACACAAATCTAGCTACCAGGCAGAAAAAGATTAATCTGTTGTTCTTTTATTAAGTTGAGCAATACAGTACATATCACAGGAGATGACTCTGTTGTCAAGAAATCATAGGAATGTGGCTCAGTATCATCCGCTAGACATGGGCCTCATAAGTACCTTTTGGACCAGGTCAAGACACACCCTGCTACACTCACACAGCAACCATTTACCATGCCAACACTTTCCCTCTTCAGCCTCATGCTGGGTGACTTCTGCTACTGGACAAAGCCAGGCAAGTGTCACAAAGTTAAACAAGATGAAACATCACAAGAATTAAGAACAACATGATAGCAACAGGAAGTGATGTTAGCCATGAAAAGAGCTATTCACCAAGCATGAAACTAGCTCAAGCAGCTCTTCCAGTGTAAGAAATTTAAGTAATCAACTCATCCAACATTTACTAAGATGTACATAATATATAAAGCACTGTGCTATGCTCTTGGGTAAGGGACTTGAGGAAAGAATACAAAGATAACTGAAGTGTGTTACCTACCGCTAAGGAGCATACTCTCTCAGAAGACAGTACAAGGACAAGCCAGCAGTAACAAGGACAAATGGGAATAATAGGGCAAATTGCAGAGGGAGATTGGTAATGAGCTAAAGAAGAAGATAGCTGATCTTCCAATTTCAACTTGAATTGCAGTGATGGGCCAAATGAAGTGAGCCATGTAATCTGCTGAAACTAAAAGACAGTGATTTTCCCAGGTTACAAGATTTTCCTAGGTTACACACACGAATTCCCTCTTCTCACTATCTACCATTTGCAACACTTGGTAAGGTAACCACTTTGACAATTCTTCCATTGTTTTCTTCAACTCCTCAACTCATTCCAGCTCAATGGAATTCAAGGGGAAACAGGCATCCAGTCAACTTGCTCTGGACCATCAGCAATACTGCTAAACGTTCCAGACATGAGGAGAGGGAAGGCAATACTAGGTAGGACTGCATACTGGACTTTTGTGGATGAATACGTAAAATAAATTTAAGAGGTAAATCTCACTGGATTAAGAATCACAGAGAAACAGCACTTAAGGCCTATGTTCTTCTCAGCTCTTGAAAATACCACTTATTGTTTAAGCAAATTGACTTGGGATTTTTGTTACCTCCAGCTGATAGTCCCATTTGTTTTTGTTGTTGTTTTAAGCAATAATTTGTATTTTTTTAAGGATTTTATTTATTTATTTTGAGAGAGAGGGAAAAACAAGCAGGGGGAGCAACAGGCAAAGGGAGAGGGAGAAACAGGCTCCCTGCCTGATGCAGGACTCCATCCCAGGACCCTGGGGTCATGATCTGAGCTAAAGGCAGACACTTAACTGACTAAGCCACGCAGGTGCCCTGACAGTCCCATTTGAAACAGTTTGGTCAACTACAGTTGTTAGCTCTTTGAGGTTACAGTTCAAGTTTCTTTCCTTTCTAGGTATGCCTGGTAACACCTAGTACAAGGCAGGCACTAAAATATCTGAGGAGAAGAAAGAAAGAAAGAAAAATCAGGAATTGGCTAGCACTCCCTGGACTCTGCCCTCAACCGTTGGGGGTACAGAAAGGAGCACAGATGTCTGTTAAGCAATGAATTGTGGGTGCAGGAACCTATAAGTACAATAACTACCATCATCCAAGAGTGTGGATTCTGCCATTCAGGTGGAAACAACTGGGTCCAATATTCCCAATGAAACAGGACTAAGGCACTGAAACTGTCATCTTGGCTTCTCTCATTTACCACACGTAGTGCTAGTATCAGTTAGGGAAGACAACTCACTGCTCCAACAGACCCAAAAATGAATAATGGCTCAAACACTTCAGAACTTGGGGAAGGATGAGGTGTTCCTCTTCCTCTTGCTCAAACAGGGATTGAGGCTGATGGGCTCAGCCACCTTCATCATGGTCATAATGTGGGCTAGAACTCAGTCATAAGACTGCACCTTAAGTGCAAGGGAGGCTGGAAGATGTATTCTTGCTGTGGTCTCAGGAAGAAGAAATCGTGGACTCTGGTGGGTAGCCAACAGCCTCTGCCACTATATTGTGTGGCTTTTCCTGCCTCCTCTAAGCTTTCCCTTGCCAAATACACACACACACACACACACCCACCCACCCACACACACACCCACCCATATATGGTATTAAATATGTGTTTCTATATAGTATTTTATATGTATTTATAATATATTATATATAAATTATATAGCTTACATATAACTTATTAATTATAAATATTATATATATTATATAAAATACATATATATATATATATTTTAAAAACACATGTATTTTTACACAGTAAACTTTTGATCCCATCTATATAATAAATGCCCAGGTCCTTCACGCAAAGATGACTGAAACCTCGTATTAAGGCCCAGATGATGCAGCTCCTAAAGAAGCTTTGCTTAGCTTCCTCTAAGACAGCTGCCTCCAGACAAAGGAGATAGTCCTCCTCGGTCCACACTGCCACTAGGGCCCTTATCAGGATTCACCCAAACAGTGCTCTCATGCTGGGTTCATGTCCAAGCTGACAAATGCTAGTACAGCATATGAATTCCCATATGAAGATTGGAAAATGCTAAGTATTTCCTTGAGACCCTAACTGATGCCATTTCTGGCTAAGAAGCATCATGTCACACTCTGCACTTTAATCACCAGCACCTGAAACTGGCTTCCTTCAGAGAGCAGTCCTTCCCAAAGAAAGCATATGTCACTTTGATGGCATTTTATGCATTAAGCAATGCATAGAAACTATGTTTTTCTGGAATGTGGACACTGTGCACTCGGCTAACACACTCCCAGATTAGCACAGCACACCTGTCTCCCACAAGACCTGACTAAAAACCACACCTTGGCAAAGTGACAAACCTTTCGGAGACCTTTCAGAGATCACTTAGAATGTTAAATCACCGATGTGCAAATGACCTACCACACACAAGAACACTAGGTTATATGCTCTTCTGGAAAGGTGTATGTGATTTACCTTGCTGTCCTCCACAATGCATTGGCTATACAATCATTCCGTAAACATTTGCTGAATGAATACAGTCACTTTATGTTTTCATTTGTCATTAATAAGTCCTCCACGTGTGTCCACTTAAGGATACCCAGCTGTCTGACTCATGCCATACACACCCTTGCTAAGAGGTGTGGGTAAATGCAATGTGGCTGTGACAGCAACAATGCAGGCGGTGATTACGACAGCACCATCAGCCACAATGTGTAAAGAACTGTGCTATTTCATGCCTGTGGGTCCTATCAGTCACCATGAGGAGCACAAGACTCTTGGTCCTCATACGGGTCCCTCACCCCTTGGCACTCTTCCTACCTCCCATCCCTGTTTGGATTTCCTTCACAGTTCACATCCCTACCTGACATGTTTAGCTTATTTGTTAAAACTCTGTGAAGGCATGTTGTCCCCCACCCCAAACATTGCCTGCTACATTAGAAGTGCTCAATAGACACCTGTGGAGGGAATGGATGAAATAAAGAAGATACTTGGATTCTCGTCTAAATATGAAGATTTTAGCTACAAAATAAATTATCCCTGCAATGCTTCAGAATATTCACATTCTTTTTAAATAGTGAGACCATCTCAAAAAGAGGTCTCATTGACAAGCCACTTTTTATGTCACAGAGCAGGGTTTCCAGAAACTCAAGTAGTAGTCATGCCATCTCAAATCCCCAAATAAAGAAAGGAGTCTTCAGGATTAGACTTCCTTTTGGCAGCCATTCACCAAACAAGAACCATTCCAGAATCTTGCCCATGGAGCCAGCATTTGCACCCAAGGTGTGAAGCCAGACAGGGGGATGGGAAATTCCTTCTGTTTCAGAAACAAATTTGCCTGAGTGCCACATAAACAAAATGATCAGACCCCGGACCCAGCTCTACCTACCCATGGGAAACAGCCACAATTCATTTAAAAAGAAAAAAAAAAAAAGATTCAAGTTAAAATACTCAACTTTCTGATAAATTATGTTAGGTTGTTAAGAAATCACTGATTGTTATGGAAACCAATACGGGAGTTCCTTCAAAAATTAAAAATAGAACTACCATATGATCCAGCAATTCCACTTCTAGGTATTTACTCTGAAGAAAATAGAAACACTAATCCGAAAAAATATGTGCAACTCCCCCTGGTTACAATAGTCAAAATTATTTATAGTAGCCCCAAATATGGAAACAACCTAAATGTCCATCAATGGATAAATGAATTAAAAAACTGTGGTACATATATACAATGCTATACTATTAAGCCTTAAAAAGAAAGAAATCTTGCCATTTGTGACAATGTGAATGGACCTTGAGGGCATTACGCTAAGTAAAACAAGCAGACAGAGAAAGACAAATACCATATGATCTTGCTTATATGTGAAAACCAACCAAACAACAACAAAAATAAGCTCATAGATACAGAAAGCAGACTGGTGCTTGCTTGGGGAATGGTGGGGAATAGGGTGGAGGCGGAGTAAAAAGAGAAGGGGATCAAAGTCTACAACTTCTGGTTATAGAATAAGTAAGTTACAGAGCTGTAATGTACAGCATGGTGACTATAGTTAATAATACTATATTGCATATTTGGGTGTGTTTTTTTAAGATTTTATTTATTTATTTGACACAGAGAGAGAGAGAAAGATAGCACAAGCAGGCAGAGTAGTAGGCAGAGGGAGAAGCAGACTCCTGAGCAAGGAGCCTGACGTGGGGCTCAGTCCTGGGAACCTGGGATCATGACCTGAGCTGAAGGCAGACGCTTAACCCACTGAACCCCCAGGCACCCCGCTATACTGCATATTTGTTGTATGTCAATTATTCCTCTATAATAATGAAGTAATATAACATATAGTCTTTGGAAATAGAATATCTCAAAAAGAGATCTCATAAGCCACTTTTATTATACTATATAACAATTATACAGTATATGACTATATATTATATATAAATACATATGTAATTAATATAATACAAAGCTCTTTAAAATTCTATTGAAAGATGTTAGTACAAGTAAATGAAAAGCCAAACCAAATCAGTGAGATGTTATTAATTTGCTAAGCTACTGCTTGATGGAACTTTAAAATCCACGTTCTATTTAATTTTAGGCTTATGGAGAATAGTCTCTAAATGGCAATAGTGATCCTACTCATTCATTCTTCTTTCTGTTGACTCTCAAACAGTAATTAAATAATACTCCTAAAGTAATGGTAAAAGATACTCCCAGCCTTGAGAATGTGTAACAAAAGGTATTTTACACATCAAAAGTATTTATACATACAGAACATTTTACACATTAGAAGTTTTTAGAATAGGGGCGCCTGGGTGGCTGGGTCCTTAAGTGTCTGCCTTCGGCTCAGATTGGGATAAATGCACGTGGCATCAGTCTCCCTGCTCCAGCTCCCTGCCTAGCGGGAAGCCCACTTCTCTCCCTCTCCCACACCCCCTGCTTGTGTTCCCTCTCTCGCTGTATGACTCTCTGTTAAATAAATAAATAAAATCTTAAAAAAAAAAAAAAAAGTAGTAGACATTAAGTTTGAACAACTCACGGAAGAATGGCAAAGTTTTTAAATCACAAAAAGAAGAGCTGTTCTAACACTTTCCACCATACTTTTTGACCTTTCCCTGAAGACTTTCTGCAAATGTACTCTGGCCAAAAGATTTGCTTTAAGGTTTTTTGGTTTATTTTTAGTAAGTACTACCCAAGTCAGCGCATGAGCCAGCCAGTATGTACTATGTATTAAAGCCAGTGCTAGGCATGGAAAATTCTGAGACTAAGAACTTTCATGGCAAGTTACTGGATTTAGCAGCAACATAGTAAGGATGGATAGGATGACAGTTAAGATCCTTTCTAGTTAACTCGTTATGACTTCAGAATAACTTCACACACCTATAAAATTTTATAACACATCAAGTTAAAGCAAGCAGCAATGAAAAAGTAAAATTTCAAAGTTGTTCGGTAAGTGGAGAATTCTCGATCCCTGGGTTTTCATATTTGAAGTTCTAAAACTGAAACATACATCTTCAGATCTTATTTGATTTCCTAGAGAGGTTTTTCTCTTAATCTCATTTGCAGCTCACCTGGGTTTTTTGCTTTTCCATTTTCCTACTTGCCTCTCAAAGTAAAAAAGAGAATAATCATACAAATTACACAAAACTATATAATAAATGATCAAAACATGTTTCTTTCTCAGACCTAAGTCCCTGTATGTCAGGTGCCACAGAATCACATAGCATAATCAAATGAGTAGGAAAAGCTCTCCTTCCATGAAGGAGCAGAAACCCAACAAGTCCATTCCCAGTAACTGAGGAACATGGCATGTCATAGCCCCACTTGCTCTTTGAGAACTCATTCCCACTTGGGTCTGACCCTCAGCTAAGCAGTGCCCATTTTCCAGTCCCACTGGTTTGTTCCTGGGCTCCAAACCACTTGTATGTAGCCTCTTTAGGCAAACACACACACACACACACACACACACACACACACACACACACACACACACCACACACACACTTGCATTTAGAACCAAAGTAAAATACCAGTAATTTGTACATGACACAGTCCTAAATTCAGCAACAGTGAGTGCTACCATTTGAGCCACAAATCATGCAATGCCATTATTTATCTTTTCCAGAAAGAGTGACACTCCCCAAAGAGAAACGCTATTCCAACAGGCTATTCCTAATCTCCACATCAGCCTAACTGCAGCTGGGTATGAAGGCACACCCATCTTAGAATGGGTATTCTAAGGCATCTGATACATACGAAACACAACCACTCCCGGCAGTGGCTCACTGAGACATGGCAAAGCTGGGAGGAGGTCTTCAGAGTTTGAGATATTCTGAAATAGTCTCATATCCTTTCGGGAATCATCTGTATAATTGATTCCACCTCCAAATGTATTCCGGGAATTGTGAGTTCTCACCATAGAGATTTTTATCCAAGGCAATTGTCACAAACAGTTGTTAAGTCATGGCTCACTTCATGATGGATACCCTTGCTTAGACTTTTAAGAGATTCACGGACTACTCCAAAATTGCCTGTTAGTAGATGCCGAGGAAGAACAAAAATAATCTGGCCCTCATTTTCACCTCAATAAAACTTTTTCTCTAGTAAACCTGTTCAATTAAAATCAATTCCAATTTCTACTTCCCAAGCCTTTATATTCTTTGCCCTTAAGAGAAAGAAGGCAATTAAATGGACAAAACCTGAATTTTAAATCAGATTTCAAATTGCCTGGGGCTACTTCATACGAGACATAAACTTATAAATAGCTCATACATATGTAAAACATATTTTTATAAAGCATTCACCTACCTTTAAACCAGCCTTTTAGTTAGGACTATATGGAAAACTCCTTTCCTCTGCAAAGCACCTTTCCTCCTAGTATTTCAGGGCCCTTATGAACAGCAGAACTTTCTAAACAGGAAATCAAGGCATACAGAGGCGGGGTCATTTTCCTCAGTGACACCAGAAGCCCAAGTTCCTGGCATTCCCCAGCCATAAGTTCGAGGCTCACATCATTATACACCCCATGCTTTCCACATGAACAGCGGTCTGTTCAATGAACTTAACATGAACCAAAAGGAAAAATTTTTTTTTTGCAATTTGGTCAGTGACCAATACAAAAGAAAATAAAATTTTGACATGACCAGTTATAATGCCACCCTCATGAAAGACCACCTTTCCACCTCATACTGACTTCCATGAATTCTAAAACTATCTTCAGCAAAGTCAAGATGACTTGCTAGAAAAGCCCAGACATCTGACTTTCCAAGTACATAAATCTAAATGCAACAGATCACCTAAAGCAGATATTTAAATCAGTTCACTGTGACATATATAATGTTGAGAAAAATAACAAACAAGGCTTCAGTGAAAAAGGAATTTGCTCATAAACACAAAAACTTATTTAGTATTTAATGTCTACTCCGACAAAGAAATCTGTATTTTCCTAGGAGCTCTGAAACCCTTGACATATATTCTTTGCCTCATTCACACACAGAACCACAAAGTAATCAGGAAGCACCTGAATGGTGATGTGGGCTCAGATCTAAGCTTCCTATATGATGACACTTTTCCAGATGGCAGCTGAGGCTGTCAGATGCCTCTTACGTGTATAAATACTCATGTCCATTATGTAAGGCTATTGACTTCAGAAAGCCAAGGCCAGCTGAAAGTTTTCTCAGGTCTGAGAGCATACATCCTTTTCTTTCTTTTTTTTTTTTTAAAGATTTTATTTACTTATTTGATAGAGAGATAACACAAGCAGGCGGAGAAGCAAGCAGAGAGAGAAGGAGAAGCAGGCTCCCTGCTGAGCAGAGAGCCCGATGTGGGGCTTGATCCCAGGACCTTGAGATCATGACCTGAGCTGAAGGCAGAGGCTTTAACCCACTGAGCCACCCAGGCGCCGGCGTCCTTTTCTTATGATGGAGACTCTTCGCCGCGCCTGGGAAATGAGTTAATGGTGTTCATTACCGAAGAGAAGCTACACCACTTGGCAATGGCAAACAAAAGACCAGTTACCAAGTTTGGCTCAACAGAGTGAAACAAAACAAAGATTTCCCTGAGGACCGAGAACCATGAAATCCAGTGGTTTTAAGTAGCCATCTTTTAGATATTTGTATACTATTCAATGTAGGGAAAATGAGAGTCCCAAGCTTAAGGCATTGTTATTCAGCTTTGAAAACTGCAAGAGGCTTTCTTGCAGGATTTGGTTCAACTAACAAGATGAAAAAAAAAAATTTCTATTCTACATGGTCAAGCAATCATCTGGCTCTTGGGTTCAGAAAGAAGTAAGAAATGCATGAGCTACTGAACTCCACACGCCAAGTAGGCCTGTCTCCGGATGGCTGAAATCTTCAAAAGTTAACACTCTAATGAGTTACTGCTGCGTCTTGAATTTCCCTACTGTGACCAGAAAAACAACATATTCAGTGCATTGTTTTTCATTATACGATGGAGCTATAGCAACCAACCACTCATCTAGCCTCTACATCTGCTGTTCCCTTTCAGAGGGCCATTCCATTTGGGAAAAGAACTGCTAATTTTACTTGGTGACCCCTAAAATGTACATGTCTAGCATAGCAGGCAGTGTTTACAGCTTCTAAAGCTTTCAGTAATCATAAATTTTTGGACATCAGGGATTCTATTTTATGGGGGGAAAATGCTGCACAAAAATCCTGATCCAGATTCTTGTTTTGTTACTTATTAGCTGTGAGACTGGGAGCAGATCACTCACACATAAAAATAAAACTGGGAAAAAAAAAAGGCAGCTAACTTATAGGGTCACCAGTGACTCCACACACACACACACACACACACACACACACACACACACACACACACGGTAAGAAATGTAAAAGAGGATCCTAGGACAGCAGTTCTCAAGTTTTCTGGTCTTAGGACCCCTTTATAGTCTTACAATTATTGAAGACTCCAGGGGTGCCTGGGTGGCTGAGTCAGTGGGGCAGCTGACTCTGACTCTTGATTTTGGCTCTGGTCATGATTTCAGGGTCAGGGATGGAGCCCCACATCGGACTCCCTGCTCCAAGTCTGCTGGTCCCTCTTCCTGCCCCTCAACCCTGCTCGTGTGCATGCTCTCTCTCTTGCTCTCTTTCTCTCCCTCTCTCAAATAAATGGATAAAATTGTAAACAAAAAATCACTGAAGACTCCAAAGAGCTTATCTTAGAAAATTCTAGAAAACACAAAATACACATTCCCATGTGGAAACACGTGGTCTCTAGAAAACTCTACTACACACATATGAGAAAATGAAAGTAAAAGAGGTAAATATTACCTTAGTATTGTAATGATATTGTTTTTGGCCTCACAGATCCCTTAATAGGGTCTCAGAAACACCCAGGCAGCTTCAGATCACACTTTGAGACTCGCTAGCCTAGAATACCTTAACATACAGAAAGCAGGAAGCCGTCAAAGAAGCTGAATCATATTAAAAAAAAAAAAAAATTCAGGAGCCAGCAGCACAGAGGGGCTCCCACTGGCCAAAGATGAGACAATTTTAGTATCAGTAGGAATACATGCAATGGATTGAAACGTTGATATTTTTGAGTTCATGAATACTTAAGGAATCACCTACTCCCCTTCCTTCCCCACCCCCACACTCTATGTCTGTATCTCTCTCTCAATGCCTACCTTTAGAGAATATTACTCATTAGCTGGCTAATAGAGCCAACTGTACCTCAGGCTAACCAAAGAGCTGACTAGTAGGAGTTTCTCTTTATAGAAGTATTCTAGGTGATAAATGAAGAAATGATTGAAATGAAATAAGACTTTGAAACCTATAATGAATTGGTGGATTTAGGCAGAAACAATCACTACTGACTGTGAATATATCAACATAACACACACATACATGCACGCACGCACACAGGGAACTTATGCTAATTTAAGTGCCTCTTGATGGGAAGGACACAACACACTCATTATAGTATTCTTGACAAAATATGGGAACAGAATTGGATCCCACCTCTAGATGTATCTACCAGTTCACAAGAAATATGGTGTCAAGAGGAATATGTTAAACAAAAGGAACACTTAACATTTAACTCCATGGGATGTAATCAGCAAAACCTGAGCTGTAGTAAACTTTGCAGAATAAATGGTCTGGTTTGGCAAAAAATAAATTGCGAGGAAAGACTATGGAAGGTAAACCTGCAGATTAAAGGGGACCGAAGAGGCGTGTCAACCAACTGCAATGTATGGCCCTTATTATCATCCTAATACAAACAAATTAAGAAGGAAAACAGACAAATCTGAACACTGACTAGATATTAAATACGCAATTATATCAAAGAAGTTCTTAAAGCATGATGATATTATAGTATTAAAAGAAAAAAAGTCTACTTTCAGAGAGGTGTATAGAAATATTTACTATGAAATAATAGAATGTCAAGGATTTGCTTCAAAATAATCTAGGGTCGGGGATTGGAAGTGGAGGTCTAGGTAAAGCAAGACCACAAACTGATCATTATTGATGCTAGGAGGAAGGCGTATGGGGTCCATTATAATATTCTTTCTACTTCTGTGTATGTTTTAAATTTTCCATACCAAAATAATAAAACTAAAGTAGCTGCTAAAATGTTTTCTTCTCCAGCGATTTTGTGAGACGCCCAGAGGCTGGACCTGGGTGCTGTGCCTCCCAGCGCCATGGAACACAAGGTATGTACGTATTTAGGGAGCACACCAAAGATCTGCAAAGCTGACCTGAGATGGGCAGAGTCGGCAAAGAAGTCCTGAGCCAGTTGTCTCTGAACCGGAGACTTCTTTCCAACAGAGCAGGAACCAAAATTGTATTTTCAGTATGATCATAACCAAGAAATACAAACAAAAGCTAGACACAGAAAAAGGTGTAAGAGCACTTCACAGAAAAACAAAATACATGAGAACTGTAAGGTTTTCTTGAGAACAGGAACGATGGGAGTTGGCTTTTCTTTGCTTCTACTCTCTGAATTTTCCAAATTTTCTGTAGTTATTTTAAATGTGGGAGGAAAACTAATAAGCTTTACTTTTAAAATCACTTATAATATCAAGGCTCTAGAGATAACTATTTATTTATTTTTAAAAATAGGGGCACCTGGGTGGCTCAGTGGGTTAAAGCCTCTGCCTTCGGCTCAGGTCATGATCTCATGGTCCTGGGATCAAGCCCTGCATCGGGTTCTCTGCTCAGCAGGGAGCCCGCTTCCCCCTCTCTCTCTGCCTGCCTCTCTGCCTACTTGTGATCTCTGTCAAATAAAAAAAAAATCTTTAAAAATATTTTATTTATTTATTTATTTGACAGGGAGAGAGAGAGAGAGAGGTGGGGGAGTGGCAGGCAGAGCAACAGGGTGAAGCAGGCTCCCTGCTGAGTAGGGAGCCCGATGCGGGGCTCCATCCCAGGACCCTGAAATCATGACATGAGCTGAAGGCAGACAGTTAACTGACGGAGCCACCCAGGATAACTATTTATAAGTAACAGTATTTTGTTATATTTCTATGAGCCTTTCCGTGGCTGTGGTAAAAATGAATAATAATGAAGAAAATATTGAAAACAATCAGTAAGGAATTTTTGAATTGTGAAAGCAATAGAAGAATACCTTTTATATATTTGGGAAGGGGGAGATATTCTTATTTTTTTGCTCTACAAAATAAAGGAGAACTGGTATTTTATATAAAAAATCACCAGTGGAAAATCCAGCTCAAAGAGATCTCTCAAGTTCCTTCTAAGACTTCAACTTCCGGAGGATGAGGGCAAACAGGATGTCTGGCACCCAATGAAGAGGCTTTGTCCAAAGGTTCTGCCTACCATCCTGATCTATGTCCTTCTACCAGCTTAAGGAAGGAGAAGGGGAGTGCAGTTTAACACCAAGATTCTATGCTTGTTAACACCGTATTCTCCAAAGATGTGTCCCACAAACAAAAAATGGATTTTCTTTTTTAGAGAAAATGTTCCACTCAGATAAAGATTCTTCAAGAAGTAGACAACAGCTTAGAACCCTATGCTAGCTCCAGTTATTTCACTTACAAAATAAGTAGAAGAATAAGTACACCAGTGACTATTAAAAATTGAACTTGAAAAAGAAAAATGTCGGAAATTTGGCATGGATAATTGTTATGTTTTCCACATGGGTCTAATTAAACTTGATTTAGACTGTATACTGCCTTTTTTTTTTTTTAACCTTGCTATTAAATAAACAAATAACAAGGGAAAAAAGCTGAAACTGCCACTTCTCCTGTGCTTTATATATATTGTGGGAGGCTATTCACAGTCAAAGTCAAATGACTCAATGTATAGCAGTGTAACCTTGTAGCTAAGAGTGTGAGCTTTGGACTATATTACCAAGCTTAAAAATCACTGATCTGCCATTTATTAGCTGTGTGACCTTGGACAAGCTGCCTAGCCTCTCTGTGTGTCAGAGGTTCTCACCTCCAAAATAAAGATGAGAGTGGGAGTGTCATAGGGCTGTGTCATAGGGCTGTTCTAATAACTGAGGTAAAAAATGGAAAATGTTTAGCATGGTATCTATCACATACATGCTCTACAAATGCTACCTAACTACTAATGCTACCTACATTGTTTTTATAACCTAACATACTTTTGTTATACTCTTCCCTCTTTTTTCCACCAAGACACAAAGACTTCACAAACTTCTACTTCTTCAGTCACATCAGTGAATACTGTAATCTTGAATTTTCTATTTTTCCCAGAATAGAAATTAACTTTTTTCTCTAGGAAAAGAAAAACAAACAGAATTAGATTACCCTTCACTCTGTACCAATTACGAGTGGTAGCAGAGTCCTAACGTCTAAAACCTGCAAAGAATTTCACTGTTTCTGGGGTCCTAGGCAATTCTTAGAATTAGAGAAAGTGACTTTCTGATTCTCCCAAAATTTGTACTGGGGATTGAGTTTCTAATGACACCAAATCTCTCATGGCTATTTTGAGGAGAAAAAAAACCCCAAACATTCAGACAATCCATGCCAATAAGAATGACTGGGAGGGGTGATTCTGTCAGTTAAGCCTCTGCCTTCGGCTCAAGTCATGATCCCAGGGTCCTGAGAATGACTGCCACATTGAGCTCCCTGCTCAGTGGGGAGTCAGCTCCTCCATCCCACTTGTGTTCTCCCTCACTATCATGCGTGTGCGTTCTCTTTCTCTCTCAAATAAATAAATCTTAAAAAAAAAAGAAGAAGAAGAAGAATTGGGAAAAATTCACACCATTCTAGAGAAAGGAACACAAGTCTTAAGATACAACTTCTATTCAAAAGAAAATGGGAGGGAAGATCAAGATGGCAGAGAAGTAGGAGAATGAAAGATCATCAGGTCCCAGGAGTTCAGCAGGATAGTTATCAAACCATTTTGAACAGCTACAAACTCAACAGGAGAGAGCAGAGAAGAAGAGCAGCATTTCTAGTAGCAGAAAATTGACCACTTTCCAGAAGGTAGGAAGTAGGGAAAAGTGAATCTGAGGAAACATTCTGATGATAGACCGTGGGGGAGGGGCTGGTTTCTGGCAAGCGGTAGAGCAGCAGAGCACAAAAATGGAACTTTTAGAAGTCTTCTCTACTGAAGGATGTCATTCCAGTGGCTAAACAGAGGGTGGAGCCCTCGCAGGGACAGTGTGGTCTCAGGACTGATGGGGACACTAAAAGACCAGGGGTCTCTGAGGGTGGCAGAGCTCCCAGATATTGGAGTGGGGAAGCCAGCTCCAGACAGAGCCAAGCAGTGGGCTCTCAGCTCCTGGTTACCTTAAACCATGATCCAAGGCAGAGCTGGGCCACTGCTCTTTGGGCAGGGACCCCACAAGCAGCAGATCTGGGGAGATTCACCTTCCTCCTCCAGGAGGAGTGGTGTGGGAGCTGCAGGAATGTGCCGGGTTTGGAGACTCCAAATGGAGCCATGCACCAGAGATAGAAATGCATGGTCACAGGTAGGGGGAGCTCGGAGTGCAGCTGGAGACCAGGGAGATGGGAGGGAATGACTGCTTTTCTCTGAGGGCACACCGAGGAGTAGGGCCCCGGGCTTTTGGCTCCTTCAGGGCCGAACACTGGGAAGCCGCCATTTTCATTCTCCTCCTCCATAGCTGCTTGGAAAGCATTCAGGGAATAAAGGCTACCAAGAGTGAACCTGAGCAGATTACCTAGCCTAGCCCCTGACAAGGGCAATGCAAGGGCAGTGCAATTCTGCCTCAGGAAAAGACATTTGATAATCACTGTAGAGGCCCCTCTCTCAGAAGATCAACAAGAACATCCAGCCAAGAACAAGTTCATGGATTAATGAGAACTGTGGAACTCCAGAGCTAGGGGAAAGCAACACATAGAATTCATGGCTTTTTCCTCATGATCTTTTAGTCTTTCAAAGTTAAGTTTTTTATTTTTATTTTTTCTTATTCTATTTTTGTTAATTTTTCCTCTTTCCTATTTTGATATTTTTAACTATCATATCAATACCTTATTAAAAATATTTTTAGTTTTCATTGTTATAGTTATATTTTATCCCTTCATTGTATTTAACCTTATTTTTTTATATACATACAGGTTTTTTTTTCTCTAAAATTTTGGGATACAATTTCTTCTATTAGATCAAAATATACCCTAATCTAGTGCAAGACTTTGTCCTAGTCTCCAGTCTCATCACATTTTTCCTCTTTTTTTTCCTTTTCTTTTTTCGACCAACTTCTTATCAATTGCTTTTTTAAAATCTTTTTTAATTTTCATCTTTACAGTCATATCCCATCCCTACATCCCTTATTTTTGTATATATATAAGTTTTTCTTTCTTTAAAACTTTGGCATGTAGTTTCAACTCACAGACGAAAATACACTCAAAATCAAGTGTGTGGCTCTTGTCATCAGTCACATATATGTATATATATTTATTCTATAGTCTATTCATCACTCATATATATGTATATATTTTTTTCTTTTTTCTTTTTCTCCCTCTTACTTCTCCCCCCTGTTTCAGGTGTCTTCTGATTTGGTTAGTGTATATTTTTCTGGGTTTGTTGCTACTCTTTTAGTATTTTGTTCTCTCATTCATCTATTCTTATCTGGATAAAATAATAAGGCAGAAAAAAGCACCACAAAAAAAACCCAAAACAAAACAAACAAACAAACAAACAAGAGGCAGTAATGATGGCTAAAGACCTAATCAATACGAATATTAGTAATATGTCAGAACTAGAATTCAGAATGACGATTATCAAAGTGCTAGCTGGGCTCAAAAAAAGCATGGGAGATATTAGACAATCCTTTTCTAGAGAAATAAAAACTAAAATCTAACCAAGATGAAATCAAAAAAGCTTTAATGAGGTGCAGTCAAAAGTGAAGGCTCTTACAGCTAGGAAGAATGAGGCAGATGAGAGAATTAGTGATATAGAAGACCAAATGATGGAGAAGCAGCTGAGAAAAAGAGAGATAAACAACTACTGGACCACGAGGGGAGAATTCGAGGGATAAGTGATACCATAATAAACAATATTAGAATAACTGGGATCCCAGAAAAAGAAAAGAGAGAGGGGGGCAGAAGGAATATTGGAGCAAATTAGAGGAGAGAATTTCCCTAATTTGGCAAAGGGAACAAGCATTAAAACCAGGAGACACAGTGAACCCCCCCCTCAAAATCAATAAAAATAAATCCACACCCTGTCATCTAATAGTAAAATTCACAAGTCTTAGTGACAAAAGAAAATCCTGAAAGCAGCTTGGGACAAGATCTCCATAACATACAATGGAACAAATATTAGATTGGCAGCAGACCAATCCACAGAGACATGGAAGGCCAGAAAGGACTGGTATGATATATTCAGAGCACTAAACAAGAAAAATATGCAGCCAAGAATATTATATCCAGCTAGTCTGTCAATGAAAATAGAAGGAGAGATAAAAAGCTTCCAGGACAAACAAAAACTAACAGAATTTGCAAACACCAAATCGGCCCTTCAGGGAATATTGAAAAGGGTCCCCTAAGCAAAGAGAAAGCCTAAAAGTAACATAACAGAAAGGAACAGAGGCAATATACACTAACAGTCACCTTATAGGCAATACTGTGTCACTAAATTCACATATTTCAATAGTTACCCTGAATGTAACTATTAATTAATTATTCATGGGCTAAATGCCCCAATCAAAAGATACAGAGTATCAGAATGGATTAAGAAAAAAAAAAACAAAAACAAGATCCATCAATATACTGTCTACAAAAACTCATTTTAGGCCCAAAGACTTCCAGATGTAAAGTGATGGGTTGGAAAAAAATTTCCCATGCTAATGGACATCAGAAGATAGCTGTGGGAGCAATCCTCATATCAGATAAATTAGATTTTAAGCCAAAGACTATAATAAAGGAGGAAGGACACGATATCATACTTAAAGGGTCTGTCCAACAAGAAGATCTAACAATTTTAAATATCTATGCCCCTAATATGGAAGCAGCCAATTATATAAACAATTTAATAACAAAATCAAAGAAACACACCCATAATACAATAATAGTAGACTTTAACACACTCTTTACTGAAATGCACAGATCATCTAAGCAAAAGATCAACAAGGAAATAAAGGCTTTAAATCACACACTAGAATAGATGGAAATCACAGATATATTTAGAACATTCCATTGCAAAACAACAAAATACACATTCTTCTCTAGTGCACATGGAACATTCTACAGAATAGATCACACCCTGGGTCACAAATCAGGTCTCAACCAGTTCCAAAAGATTGGGATCATTTCCTGCATATTTTCAAACCACAGTGCTCTGAAACTAGAACTCAATCACAAGAGGAAAGTTGGAAAGTACTCAAATACCTGGAGGCTAATGAGCATCCTCCTAAAGAATGAATGGGTCAACCAGGAAATTAAAGAAGAATTTAAAAATATCATGGAAACAAATGAAAACAAAATCACAAATGTTCAAAATCTCTGGGACACAGCAAAGGCAGTCCTGAGAGGAAAGAATATAGCAATACAAGCCTTTCTCAAGAAACAAAAAAGGTGAGGTGCCTGGGTGGCTCAGTCATTAAGCATCTGCCTTCGGCTTGGGTCATGATCCCAGGGTCCTGGGATCGAGCCCCG
>CM053609.1:60066999-60099242 GCA_028646535.1 Procyon lotor
CTGGCCACACTTACCCAAAAGAAAAGAGAAAGAACCCAAATAATTAAAATCATGAATAAAAGAGGAGAGATCACAACCAACACCAAAGAAATACAAACAATTATAAGAACATATGAGCAACTATACACTAGCAAATTTGACAATCTGGAAGAAATAGATGCATTCCTAGAGATATATAAACTACCAAAACTGAACCAGAAGAAAGAGAAAACCTGAACAGACCCATAACCAGTAGGGATAAGGAAACAGTCATCAAAAAATCTCCCAAAAAATAGCCCAGGGCCAGAGAGCTTCCCAGGGAATTCTACCAAACATTGAAAGAAGAATTAATACCTATCCTCCTGACACTGTTCCAGAAAAATAGAAATGGAAGGAAAACTTCCAAACTCATTTGATGAAGCCAGCATTATCTTGATCCCAAAACCAGACAAAGACCCCATGAAAAACAAGAATTACAGATCAATATCCTTGATGAACACAGATGCAAGAATTCCCACCAAAAAAAAAAAAAAAAGAATTCCCACCAAAATACTAGCCAATAGCATCCAACAGTACATTCAAAGGATTATTCACCACGACCAAGTGGGATTTATTCCTGGGCTGCAAGGTTGGTTCAACATTTGCAAATCAATCATGTGATATAATGCATTAATAAAAGAAAGAACAAGAAACATACGATGCTCTCAATAGATGGTGAAAAAGCATTTGACACAGTATAGCATCCTTTCTTGATCAAAACTCTTCAAAGTACAGGGAAAGAGGGTACATACCTCAATATCATCAAAGCCATCTGTGAAAAATCCACAGCAAATATCATTCTCAATGGGGAAAAAAAAAGCTTTTTCCCTAAGGTCAGGAACATGGCAGGGATGTCCACTATCACCACTGTTATTCAATATAGTACTAGAAGTCCTAGCCTCAATAATCAGACAACAAAAAGAAATAAAAGGTGGGGCACCTGGGTGGCTCAGTCGTTAAGCGCCTGCCTTCAGCTCAGGTCATGATCCCAGAGTCCTGGGATCAAGCCCCGCATCAGGCTCCCTGCTCTGCGGGAAGCCTGCTTCTCCCTCTGCTTGTGTTCCCTCTCTCGCTGTACTCTCTCGCTATGTTTCTCTCTGTCAAATAAATAAAATCTTAAAAAAAAAAAAAAGAAAGAAATATAAGGCATCCAAATCACCAAAGAAGAAGTCAAAGTCTCACTCTTTGCAGATGATATGATACTTTATGTGGAAAATGCAAAAGACTCCACCCAAAACTGCTAGAACTCATAAAGGAATTCAGTAGAGGGTCAGGATATAAAATCAATGCATAGAAACCAGTTGCATTTCTATACACCAATGGCAAGACAGAAGAAAGAGAAATTAAGGAGTTTACAATTTACAATTTCCCCCAAAACTATAAGATATATAAGAATAAACGTGACCAAAGAGGCAAAGCATCTCTACTCAGAAAACTATCAAGGACTCATGAAAGAAATTGAGGAAGACACAAAGAAATGGAAAAATGTTCCATATGCATGGATTGGAAGAACAAATATTGTGAAAATGTCTATGCTACCTAAAACAATCTACACATTTAATGCAATCCCTATCAAAATACCATCAATTTTTTTCAAAGAAATGGAATAAATAATCCTAAAATTTATATGGATCAGAAAAGACCCCGAATAGCCAGAGGAATGTTGAAAAAGAAAACTAAAATTGGCGGCATCACAATTCCAGACTTCAAGTTCTATTACAAAGCTGTAATCATCAAGATAGTATGGTACTGGCACTAAAACAGACACATAGATCAATAGAACAGAATACAGAATCCAGAAATGAACCCTCAACTCTATGGTCAGCTAATCCTCAACAGAGCAGGAAAGAATATCCAATGGAAAAAAGACCGTCTTTTCAACAAATGGTGTTGGGAAAACTGGACAGCCACATGCAGAAGAATGAGCCTGGATCATTTCCTTACACTACACACAAAAATAGACTCAAAATGGATGAAAGACCTCAATGTAAGACAGGAATCCATCAAAATCCTTGAGGAGAACACATGCCTCTTTGACCTCAGCTGAAGCAACTTCTTCCTAGAAACATTGCCAAAGGCAAGAGAAGCAAGGGCAAAACTGAACTATTGGAACTTCATCAAGATCAAAGGCTTTTGCACAGCAAAGGAAACAGTCCATAAAACCAAAAGACAACTGACAGAATGGGAGAAGATATTTGCAAATGACATATCAGATAAAGGGCTAGTATCCAAAATCTATAAAGAACTTATAAAATTCAACATCCAAAAAACAAATAATCCAATCAAAAAATGGGCAGAAGACAGGAACAGACATTTCTGCAAAGAAGACATCCAAATGGCCAGCAGACACATGAAAAAGTGCTCAACATCACTCGCCATCAGGGAAATACAAATCAAAACCACAGTGAGATACCACCTCACACCAGTCAGAATGGCTAAAATTAGCAAGTCAGGAAATGACAGATGTTGGTGAGGATGCAGAGAAAGGGAAACCCTCCGACATTCTTGGTGGGAATGTAGGCTGGTGCAGCCACTCTGGAAAACAGTATGGAGGTTCCTCAAAAAGTTGAAAATAGAGCTACCCTACAACCCAGCATTCACAGTAGTGGGTATTTACCCTACAGATACAAATGGAGTGATCTGAAGGGGCACATGCACCCCAATGTTTATAGTAGCAATGTCCACAATAGCCAAACTATGGAAAGAACCTAGAAGTCCATCAACAGATGAATGGATAAAGATGATGTCGTGTATATATATACACTGGAATACTGTACAGCCATCAAAAAAAATCTTGCCATTTACAACAACATGGATGGAACTAGAGGGTATTAGGCTAAGCAAAATAAGTCAATCGGAGAAAGACAATTATAAGATCTCTCTGATATGAGGAATTTGAGAGGCAAGGCAGGTGGTCATGGGGGGTAGGGAGGGAAAAAATGAAACAAGATGGGATTGGGAGGGAGACACACCATAAGAGACTCTTAATCTCAGGAAACAAACTGAGGGTTGCTGGGGGCCGGGGTAGGGATAGGGTGGTTGGGTTATGGACTTTGGGGAGGGTATGAGCTATGGTGAGTACTGTGAAATGTGTTAGCTTGATGATTCATAGACCTGTACCCCTGGGGCAAATAATACATTGTATGTTAATAAAAAAGAGAGAGAGAGAGAGAGAGAGAGACAAAATGGTAGGTGTGTTTGTACTATCAAGGGGATTCCTGGGTTCTGAACTTACTAAGAGGACATGAAAAAGACTGCTGAAATCATGAAATAAACCTAGGAAGGCTCAAAATTGAAAACTCCCCAAAATCAATACATTCCAGCATACAAGGAATAGGAAAGGAGAGAGAGAGAGAATGGATTTCACACATAAGAACATGGGAATTGGGGTAAGAGGTAAAAGCAAAGTTCTAAGTCTTACAGTGAAGAAATGAGTTTGGCAGATGAAGGAGATAAAAGAAATTTAAGGTGTGTGCTGTCTAGATGTATAGTGTACAGAGCTGAGTCAGCAGAAAAACATTTATTAGGAATACAAATACTCCAGCAATGGCATAATCAGTGGCGTAATCAACTGGACATTAGGTATAAAGTAGTTATCTCTGATTTCACATATTTGCACCCAAGCTGAAGTACATGTAAAAGACTTACCGAAGTTTTTGGAAAATAACCATTATTTATGTAGCTGGTTGCTAGGGCATAAAGTGAGGGGTTCCTGTCCCACTGCTAACCCCAGGGTGGGCTGAACTTTGATATTCGAGGGAAAAGAATATGAAGTAGCGGGGATAGAACTAATAAAGCTGGTGAAAGATCTGGTGGGTCCAACTGTGACTCTTCAAGTCCTCACTAAAGGCTCCCTGACAGGATGAGATGGGTCCTGGAAGCTCGGAGGGAGAGAAGAAGTGCGTTCGCCGTCCTCTTTAAGGACTCAGAGGCTCAGAAGCAGGGGGAGCCATGAGGAAAGAAGGCCCAGGGTCATGTGGGATCACCAGGAGGCCTTGAGTTGATCATAGTTTAACTAGACAATCTCCAGAAGGCAGGGAAAGCCAGTGGATTCTTAGCTACCAAGATAAAAAGTTGATGGCAAAAGAAAAGTTTGCAAATGTCTTCAAAGATCAGAATTCCAGGAGAACCTAGATATCATGGTCATTTGACTAAGGGTGACCCTGGGCCATAACACATTCCAATGACTCACTGGGCTCTATGGAATTCCTGAGGGACACCAGAGAACAGGAGGAATTCTTGGTTGAGGGTGGAGCCTTCCCCGGGCTGAGATCACAGCAGGCATCTCAGCAGGGACAGAGGGCACAGTGGTTGAGATCTCCAACTGGGAACCTCAAGTGCCTGGCTTTGATCCTCAGCTTGCTATCTAAAAGCTCCAATTCGTACTTGTTCTGTCTGCTCAGTCTTCTATCTCTGAGTTTTCCCTCTGTCCAAATGCTTTTGGTGGTGGGTCACTAATAGGCCTTCTCTCCAAGGGAGGAACTGTAGGACCTCCCTGCACCATACAGCACAATTATACACTGTGCCCCATCTCAGCAAACTTCTAAAACCCATCGTGAACCCAATCATTTTATGTATGCCTTTCTATTCTATCATCAGGGCGCTGTATTACTTCTTTATTTTCCCATCCTTTCTGCAGTCTTCACAAACAAGACTCTCAGACATTCTGGATACATCTCACACCTCTGCCAGTGCCAGTGTTTTCTCAGTGGCATGCAGCTCATGCCTTACACGACTATGAACTGAGTGCCTGCCCCAGGTCCAGGCAGCAATGCACCAGAACCGCAGACTTGCCTTGAGGCCTAGGGGCCTGAGCCCAGGCTCTTCTTCTTACTCTTTGCCAGATGCATTCTCAAAGTGGTGACCTTTAATACCAGAGGAGGTTATCACTATCTCTAGCACCTCTAGCTGTCCTCGTTTCTCAAAGTACTGACTCAGAATTTAATTTAAAAAGACCAGATGTAGAAGTCAGCCATCAGTGAGGATGTGATAAAACATCAGCGGGTCAAACCTCTTTATTTTGTGTTCTTCTTTGACATTAATGCCCAGCATTAGGGCACCATCTGAACACTATCCCTTTCCTCCTATCTTTCCATACTCCTCTCTCAACATGCAAAGCATGAAGAAAAACATGGAGGGCATTGTGAGAAGGAAGGGATAGGGAAATGGGGGGAAATCGGAGGGGGAGATGAACCATGAGACACTGTGGACTCTGAGCAACAAACTGAGGGTTTTGGAGGGGAGGGGGTGGGGGTTTGGTCAAGCCTGGTGGTGGGTACTGAGGAGGGCATGTATTGCATGGAGCACTGGGTGTGGTACATGAACAATTAATCCTGTAACACTGAAAAAATAAAACATATTTGGGGGGAAAAAAATTTAAAAAAATTTTTTTTAAAAATAGTGACTTTTCAGAGTCACACACCTTGGTGTAGTAGGAAAATCCCAGTTCCAGAGCCCGGAGAGCTGCGTTCTGGTCCAATCTGCCAATATAAGCAGTGTGGCCTGGGGACGGTCACCCAATGCTCTAAGCCTTGGCTTCCCTCTATATCATGTTTTGGATGCTGAGCTCTGTTTCCTGCCAGCTGGCACACTCTGAGTCTCAGGCACCCATTTTATTTTTGGCTGGCCTAAGTGTAGGCAACTACTGAGAGATGAAAATGCTGAGGTTCAATTCATGCAGGAGATAAGTTCTCAATTTATAACCTTGTTCAGTGTGGGATCTTTCTGACCAGCTGCCTAGGCTCCCAATAAGAATAGCTACCATCACTGGCCAACTACATGCCAGGCACTGTTCTTAGCAGTTTGCAAATGCAACAGAGACTTCCTTAAGAATCTTACGGAGGCTAGGGTTCCCTGGCTGCAGTTTAACTCAGCCCCCTTCTGCTCTGTCAAGCACAAGAAGCAATGCTTGGTGAACCTACGCCTCATCTTCCACTCATAAGCTTTACAAAACCTCCTAAAGATGGACACAAAAGCACAGGAGAAATGTATCAGTTACAAGGAGACTCATCT
This sequence comes from Procyon lotor, assembly GCA_028646535.1. Lineage (NCBI taxonomy): Eukaryota > Metazoa > Chordata > Mammalia > Carnivora > Procyonidae > Procyon > Procyon lotor. Next base: position 60,073,030 of record CM053609.1, read on the forward strand.
GTAGAATGAACTAAGGCTTTCAAAAAAAAATTGCTAAGAACAAAGCAGGTGGTTTAGTTATTTTGAAAGCAAGAAAAAATAATCAAGGCAGGGCCAAAACTATTGCTTGGGTACAACAGTATAAAACAGCAGATGTCAAGGACATGCAATGCTCATCAGCAACTCTGTGTTCCCTTTATGGGAGAAAAATGATGTAATTCTTAAAGGCCCAGATAAGAGAACCCAAGTCTTGAGTCTTGAATACTTCAGGGTCTGAAGGAACTTGTGTTGGGTAAAGTAATTCTTGCCTTGGGACTAGTTTGAGGGTGAAAAAAAATCCAAGGTTCCTTACAATCTTAACCATCTATAAATCCATCACAGAGCTGACTTACCAAATTCCACAAACAATAAACACAGAGAAGTCAGAGGCAGGAAAGATCTAGCTAGCATGATGCTGGACTTGGTTTTGGCCTCACTGGGCAGAGAAAAATGGAGGAGATCTGGAGAGAGGGGTGGGGCTGAGTAGGGGTGAATAAGCAGGTCCGTGGGGAAGAACACGGAGACTGACCTGCACAGAGCATAGTGGGAGGCTAGCAGGCAGCAGAGCCCTCCAGGCTGCAAAACATTTCGTTCTGTGGCTGGTATTCTGAGCACCGAGGTACTTCTCCTGTTATCTTTCCTCCTTGTGCTCAGCCTAAAGACATGGACACTGGCCTGTGTTTCCCTAATCTTTCCAGAATCAGTAATAAATAGATGCAAGAAATGAAAGCTTTCATGCTTGAATTCTCTCTTTCTCTCTTTAAAAGACATTACAGGCTTGTGCATCTTGATTCCTTGATGAGGATTTTTATCACGACCTTTGGATGTTTTGAGATTATCCGATTTAGCATCTTATTATAAAACCCAAGTGCTGTTTTTCCCTCGCTGAGCCTTTCAAACTTCTTCCCTTTCCAGGATGAGGAGTGCTGGCGCTGAAACCTTACCAATCAGAGAAGTAGTTTTTGGGCTCTCGGATTACTGCTTCTAAACTACAAACTGGTGGGCCCGCTTGGCTTTACTTACTTGCCAAAGCACGACACACATCACCAATGACAACAGATGTCTCTAATGTTGCTCCCGACTTACCCTCCCTTCCAAGCTCATCACAGTGGGAGCCACAGGGGACTCGGTCGAACTTGGCCTTCTCTCAAAGGTTTGGATTGCCCTGTCAGTCACCTTCAGAAGCAACATGACCATGTAAGGCAAAGGAGCACCAAATCATTCCAGCAACTAAAGATGCTACGAACTCAAGAGCTTTAAGTGATTTCTGTTTTCCGTAGGAACACAAAGTGATAAAAGAAACATTTTTTTCCTGATAAAATAATGACTGTCAGGACACACTACCAAAAGAGAGCCGGGCCCCGCGTCATTTAAATACTCTCTCCCAGCTGAATGTCCATTGAAACCAAAGGTGAGGAGGTTTAGAGGAAATGGCTACACTGTTAAGAAACAGCCAAGCCCATTACCTCATCTGAATGCCAGCCGAAAGCCTCTCTCCTCCCTTAATCCTGCAGCCAGCGCGGGTGACCTGAATATCCAAACCCATGGACACCCTGTCTCTGTTCTCTGCACTGCCTCACCTCCAATGACCCTTTCCTCCACACCACACAAATCACCCACAGCCCAGTGAGACATCCCGCCCTTTGACAAAAATAGCTTCAGCTTCGGTTTCCTTATTAAAATCCCCTTCACTGGGATCGACTATTAGGGCCCCCTCAGAAGTGTCATTTCACATCCCCTTCTTATTCAGCTGCCCTTCTGTGGCCATCAATCCCCTGACACGCCCTCCAGAACAGCTTTGCCCAACACTCTAAGCTTACTTTGCTCACCCTCCTGCCAAACCCCAGGCTCAGAGGATGGCCAGCGTAGCTCTGCCTGTGCCCACTGCTGAGCACCTGGGCACGGGAGAAAGTGCACACAGCCAGATGGCGTCACTCTACACGAACACCAACTACAAATGAGTCCTCTGCAATGCTCGGTGATCCCACCACATTTCTCCTGCAGACCCACTCTTTCCCTCTCTTCAACTATTATTTCTCTTTCAAACTGTGTTTCTAAATACCCACACTCTCTCTCCCTGATTCTCAGATGACCTGGCTCCTAACAGAGAAATGGAACCCATCACTCAGCAACTTCCTGATATCAGACCAGCCTTCATCTCCACCAACCTTCAGCTTCTTCCCTCCTGTTGCATCCCGTTCCCTCCTCTCATCCAAGGTCAACCACTCCACTTGGGCTTTAGATCCCACCCATCCCACCTGCTCAGCCTCATATACTCATTTACCTCTGTTCTCTCCTGTTTATTTAGTCAATTTCTCCCTTTCAACCAGATCCTTCCCATCAACATTTCAACATCTCAAGTCCTACATTTTTAAAGCACTGTACCTCAACCTCCCAGGTCTCTAGTGTCTTACTGCTTTACTTCTTTCACAGGAAAAACAAAAACTGGCCTCCTTGAGTATCTCCACTTTTCATCTCCCATTCATTTTTCAACCCATTCCAATTTGGCTTGGCTCCAGCTCTCCCTGAAAAAGCTCCAGTCTAGGTCAATAATGACCTCTGTTGCCAAATTCAAATGAGAACCTTTTCATGCGTCTGATTTGACATCTTGACAATGTTTGGCAATATTCATTATTCTCTCCCTGAAATATTCCTTACCTTGGCCTTCACAACCAATGTTTTTCTTCCCACTGCTCTCATTCCCTTCTCTTCACCAGCTCGCCCTTCTTTACCTATTCTTTAAGGTTCAAGCTCCCCAAAGGTTGAACCTGGGGCCTCCTCTTCTTTTCACTCTACGTGAGTGATCAAAAACCCAAATAACCATGAGGGTAGGCAAGTAAGACAATGAAGTGAAGGCAAGTTGACTTTCATTTCTTTTTCAACTCTACTTTAAAACATTACAGGACAAGCAGGATCCCTGGCAACAGACCCCAAGGCTTCAGGGTAAGTTAACAATGGGAAGAGGTACAGACTACCATAAAAGGGAGAACAGACATTTTACCAGCAAACCAATTAGCCAGAAGTCTTGAGTTCTATAGAGGAACTCCCATTCTTTAAATCTTGGCAATTGCATTAATTAAGATTTCACTTCTCGGGGCGCCTGGGTGGCTCAGTGGTTTAAGCCTCTGCCTTTGGCTCAGGTCATGATCTCAGGGTCCTGGGATTGAGCCCCACATCGGGCTCTCTGCTCAGCGGGGAGCCTGCTTCCTCCTCTCTCTCTGCCTGCCTCTCTGCCTGCTTGTGATCTCTCTCTCTGTGTCAAATAAATAAATGAAATCTTTAAAAAAAAAAAAAAAAGATTTCACTTCTTTATTATCCCTGTTCTCAGAGAAGCTCTGATGGTAGCACAGCAGTTGTTAGACCTCCAGACCTCCAGACTATATCCTTCCAGGTTTAAGCAGAAAGTAAGAACAATTCTCTTCTTGGATCTCCCCCAGTGTGAAAGTTCCCTATAATTGGGCCAACATGGATGACAAGGACATTCTTGGACCAACCATGGGTCAGGCTACTTCAGGAGTGATTGGCCAGCTCTGGGTCAGACACTTCATTGGGAGTCAGGGGTGGAAGTTGATCTAAAGCACAAGGTCTGAGATTGGAGGATATGACATTTCTTAAAGAGAAATTAGGGTGCTGCCATCAAAAGAAAAAAATATATTCTAGGCAGCCAAAAAACTATAAACATGCGACAGCAACTTGTTCAAATATTTTAAAAACACTACACAGGCCAAATAAAGCAGGTTTGCTGGCTGAAGGTAGCTTGTCAACCTCCAGTTCCAATCCTTTCTCCATTTGTTTCCTAGGTGATCTCATCCAAGATTGAGCCTTCATTTACCATCTCTATACCAAAATGCCACATTTTCATCTCTGACTCATAAATTCAACTGCCTACTCACCATCTTCACTTGGATGCCTCAAACTCATCTCCAATTCAATTTGTCCAAAATGAAATTAATGATCTTCTGACCCTCCACCCTTCTCCCACCCAAAACAGGAGTTCTTATTGTAGGGGTGGGGGTGGGAGGTAAGGGGAGACAGGACCAACGTGACTGAGGTATTGTTAAAAGAAAAAACAATCAAGAAGTCAAATGTAAGACTCCATTGAAATTCTTTTGTTACTTCAAATATTCAAGAAAGGCATTTGATATCTTAATTCATCTAAATTTGCAATTTCCATTTTCCACCTCTTCTCAATTTAAAGCCACTTTAGAAATAGAGTTTCAAACCAAAGGGAGAAAGATTGTCAAGGATCATCCAAAGGTGCTTTTGCTTGCTTGTTTGTTAGCACAACTGTAATGTTCTAGCAAACGTATTATCAGATTTGATCCTTAACAACAACCCAGGAGATTGGTGAGGCATATTTCCATATTTCATCAATCTAAGCATTCGCTGATTTTAAGATGCAACATTATTTTATGTACCACTATATTAGAACACCACAAATTAAACCAAAACCTATCATACACAGTGAAACATATCTTGTTTTCAGATATATTAAAATGTAAAATAAATAAAAATGTATGCCTTAGAATCTTTGGAAAAACATTTTCATAAGCCTCACTTTTCGGATAAGGAACCAGAGGCTCTGAGACTTGCTCAAAGTGATAATTAGTAGTTGAAGAATGGACTTGCACCTATGGGGAGCAGTTTCCTTTTTCCCCCATCCCAGTCTAGTCTCTAGTCTGAATGATCTCTAGAATTTCTTCTGGAGCCCCAAAAGCTTTTCTGATACAAAGTTGGTAAAGGAAAATCAGAAGAGAGTCAACTCAATACATGCTTTTAAAATTGACATGGAAAAAAAAATAATAAAATTGACATGGATTCTAAGACTGAGGATAATTAAGAACTTTTCTCTTGCTCCTAGACCGCCTGGGAAATACTGCTAGCATAAATAGAAGTATGTGCCAGGTGTGTAAGAAAAAGATTACATTGTTAATTTCACTGCTAATTCAGTAGGATTGGCACAGAAACTTCTGGTTGACTATAAATTTTAAGTATAATTCACAAGACAATTTTCACTTGCAAAGGGATATTATTGGGCATCTGGTCAAGCTAAAACTTTCATTCCCTGTAATGAAATATGCCCATTTAATGATTTTGTTTCTTTGTTTCAAAAAATACCCATTTGGAAAGGGACCATGTTATATCTAATTACTGCATACACTATCGCAAAGCAAATGTGTAAGCCTAAGAGTTTTAATCAGTCTGTGCAAAAAGCCTTTTGAACATCCAAAATTCATTTTAAAAGCAAAAAAAAAAAGAAAAAGAAAAACCAAAAAACAATTGAAAATAATTGTTGCAAAAGCCAAGGAATGTGGTATGTGGGATCTAGATAAGATAGAATAGGCTGAATTGATGACCAAGTTTATTTAAATGTAATTGTTTTTAGATTTTGTATTCTCCACAGCACCTATAACAGTGTCTTAAACACAAACTGCCTACTAAGTACACATGAGAAGATAAGCAGTAAGAGAAAGGAGAGTCCCTCTATAAATGTTCCTTCTTCCTAGGTCTGTTCCAGCTCTGGAGGAGAAATAGTCTAGTGAATTTTTGGGGGTGCCTACTGTAAGCCCCTTGTGTACAAAAGACACATCGAATTTAATACTGCAAGTCCTCAAAGAACTGACAGTCTAGTGAGTACAAACATAAGAGATATGCAGGTAGCAGATTATCCTTCGGTATGCTTGTAACTGAGCAATATACTCAAATGTTTTAATATCACGTCCATCCCGCAGTGGATATAGAATTAGGAGAGCTGGTGTTGCTAGTTGCTAGATATGACCTTGAACAAGTCAGTTCTCTAATTCTGTTTCCTTAGTTATTACCTACCTATCCCTCAGGGTTACTGCAAAATAAATTGGCAGATTCTAAAGCACAATACGAAGTAAAGCATTATTAAGGGTACTACTAAAATGTCCCATTGCCCAAAATAGTGCAGGGATTTCTTTTTGAGGTCCCGTCAGAGACGAAGGCAGAGGGCTTTTTCGAAAATGCAAACCTGATCATGTCCTGGGGATAGATTCTCAACTCTTTGGTAGACAAAGTTCTTCAAAACTGGCTCCTTGGCAACCTCATCCCTGGTTTTACCTCTCAAAGACCACAACAAGCTTACAATGGCTGGCTGATCACATTCTCTTCCACACTTCTTCGCCTTTGCAATTTTGGTGAAGTTCCTGGATGTGATTATTTTACCACATCCAGGACTCGACAGACTGCTATTACAGTACTTTCCACATCATCATGAGGTTCTGCCCTTGTTCAGGGCAAGGAAGGGGGGGGCAATGCCATCTCATTCTCCATACCGGGTACAAAGCCCAACCTACAGCAGCTTAGTAAATATTCCTTCAGTGACAGCAAAGGAGATCCTTATTTGCATACCACAAAAAATGGTGCCAAGGAGAGAATCTCAAGGGAAGGCTGTCAACTAAAAAAAGGCTTAAAGGCCCTAATAAAAACCCTACAGGTCCACATTGCTTATCCAAATGCCCTAAGGCAAGATGTGTTTTGGAATTCGAGATTTTTGACGGTTTAGAAAGGTAAAAATGTACCTTCTGCTCTCAGTGGAGTGTAGGTCAGCACTCCATACACAAACACAGTAATACTTCTGCAGGGGAACTTACAAATAACCACCCTAAAGGAGATAAATGAATACGTAGGCTCATTCGTTCAAGTCAGATCTCACCACCAAATGGGTTATGAGAGCTTTCAGAGCCTTCTGGATTTTGGAATTAGAGAGAAGGGATAGTGGATCCATACCACCTGATTTGTATACATAGCTCTTTCAAATCCATTTTCTTCTTGCTCAGAAATACACTACGGCAGGACTGACCTATGTTTAGGCAACAACTGAAAGTAGCCATACACCCAAACATCAGCAGACTGGCTATAAAATACTCTGAGAAGGGGTTCAGAAGCACCCACACATGGTCATCATCACTGAAAACTACAGCAGTCTCTTAGAACAATAACAAAACAGAAACAAAAACAACAACTCCAAAAATTGCTAAATCCAGCACTGAAGGACCAGGTAGGAAAAGTGGTAATCCACAGAGCAGGAAATGAAGGTATTTGTTAATACATATTGTTAGGAAGTCCTGTCGCTGATTTCTAAAGGGCTCTCCAACTGTGGGCACAGAGATGTGCACACACAAACAATGGCATTCATAAGCCAAAATCAAGCTGTTCCAGACCAACCTGACTTGTTTCCATGTGAAAACAGAAACAGCAGTACATGCCACCTGCTCTCTAGGGCTGCAGAAAGGAACAGAATTACACCTTTTGCAAATAAATATAGGGAGATCAATACATATATTCTTCTAAGCAGCCAGAAAGATCCCCGTGTAATGCCTCATATGAAAATCTTCTTTTAGAACCAAACGCTGGCAGGAATAAAACTTTCTCTAAGAAACAGGGAAGTGCTTTCCTTTCTAAAAAGAAGTATGAAAGAACAAGAAAGAGGAAGGAGAATGCGTAATCCCACTTCCAATGAATTCTAACACCTGGACATTCATTTGTGTTTACCTATGAATCTAAAAGGTTTCATTTCAGGGAGAAGGAGAATGCTGTCTCAACATTTCAAACACCAGAGGCCAATACTAACAGCAGTAGCCGCCATGTAACCTACTGAGCCTCCAATAGCTACAAGGCAGGGTGCTGAGTATTTTGAGGGTTTTCATTAATCCTCATGTTAATAATAGATCCTACCTTATAGGGTTATCAACCCATTTTACACATAAGAAACTAGATCCTTCAGGAAAGATCCCAGAGCTTTTAAAAAGGAAAGCCAAATGACTATGATGTTATCTCTTGCCAATTACTTGGTTTCTACTCTGATAAAAGTGGCATAGCTCATTTGCAATAGCTCATACTTCATCCCCTCCTAGACACCATTTCAGTAAGCATGCAGCAGAAATAACTCTCTTGTCCACACCTAAACCCTTTCCCATGCATCTCAGATGAGAACATGTTCCTTCCCTCCTTCCTTCCCTCCACCTCTGTCTCTATCACCCCATTTTTTTCTATCACCCCATTTTTCAGAAGTTCTCCTTGACTGTGCCCCATCTGTCCATCCATCCATCCATCCATCCATTCATCCCCTTTTGGGTACCTATTGTATACCAAGCAATGAAGGTACAAAATGTGTAAGTCATGGTCCGATTCCTCATGCAAGCAAATAATCACACCTGAGCATGAGTTACATATGACACAGGAGCAGCACAGATCATTTCTGGCTCAGGGTACAAGTTCAATAGTCACAGAAGGCTTCAAAGAGGTGGTAACCTTTGGCTCTGAAGAATGACTGCAAAGATGCAAAATAGACAAAGAGAAGGGCATTTTAAGGCCAAAAGAGTGAAGATGAATGATGCTATCAGGGTGCTCCAAGTCCTTCAGGAGAGTAAAAAATGACAATGGGGAGATGAAGCTGGGAAAAAGGGATGGGCCACAGAGAAGCAAAAGTCAACAAGCCCCAGTCCCCAAGGTCTAGGCTTCTGTGCCTGTCTGACCACAGCACCTAGGACAGCACTCTCCCCTAAGGGAAGGGGAAAAGGGAGGCCATGCGGCTACTGATTGGGCAAAGGAAGCCAAGGTGCTCATCGACTCACCAAGAGAGCCTGGCCACCTCTTCCCAACACCCCTCTTGGCATCCTTACTCTTACCATAGCCTTGTGGTTTCTAAGAACTAGTCTCCTGCCTTTTTTGAGGGCAATATCTGCCAATTAATTGTGACTCTAAGACCTCGGGGACAAGATGCTCTTCATCCTGAGGGGCAGCTCTGAGGGCCGCACAGGAGAAAAAAATGTTTGCTGAGTTGGGCAGGGGAGCAGGAGAACTGATTTTAAATAGTTTTTAAAAAAAATTATTTATTTATTTATTTGACAAGCAGGGGGAGTGGGAGAGGGAGAAGCAGGCTTCCCACTGAGCAGGGAGCCTGATTTGGGGCTTGATCCCAGGACCCTGGGATCATGACCTGAGCTGAAGGTGGATGCTTTATGACTGAGCCACACAGGAACCCCTTAAATAGCTTTTAAAGGGAAATAGATTATAGACCACCAGTTAGAGCTTCAACACCCACCTAAACACCAGCGCACCACAAAGACTGACAGAGCTGCTGGGTGTTTATCAGCTCCTCCTGGGCCTTGAACGCAATAATCCCCATGCTTTCTGAAATTGCTATAGCTTGTCTCATTCATCTGATTCATGGATTCCCATCGCCTCTTCAAAAGAAAGAACAAAATCCTGTTACTATAAAACTTGTTCTTTGTTTTTAACTAAGGTGGATTTAAATGAACCGTTATGAGAGTTTCCTGACACCCTATAGGATAATTAGACACATCCAGATTTCCTGCACAAACTCAGAATAAAAAAAATCACAGGGACACCTGGGTGGCTCACTTGGTTAAAGCAGCTGCCTTCGGCTCGGGTCATGATCCCAGGGTCCTGGGATCGAGTACCACATCGGGCTCCTTGCTCGGCGGGGAGCCTGCTTCTCCCTGCCACTTTGCCTCTGCCTGCCACTTTGCCTATTTGTGCTCTCTCCCTCTCCCTCTCTGACAAATAAATAAAATCTCAAAAAAAAAACCCAAAAACACAAATCCAAAAATTCAGCCTTCATAAAGACCAAGATGATAGAGAAAGGGCAATATGCTTGAACAAAAATGCAAGTGGAAGTTTGGCCAAACCAGACATAAAATATCGGTACACTTCAAGATTATTTTTTCAGACAAATAATATTGCAAGTTCCGTGAATATTATTTATAGAGCTATAAATTTTTATATTAATTTCAGAACCAGACAAAAATCACTGCTTGATTCTCCCCTTGTACTGAAGCAATTAAAGTTTTAGTTACCGCAAGGAAATAACTTCTAAGAAACGATGACCTTAAAAAAAAGTTAGATTTAAAAATGAAGAATCAGAAATATTTTAAAGTTCTATAGAATCACAATGAGCTGAGGAATCCAAAGACTAGCATTAAGAGTTCCAGGTTTCCTCCTCTTACACTGTTGGTGGGAATGTAAACTGGTGCAGCCACTCTGGAAAACAACATGGAGGTTCCTCAAGAAGTTAAAAATAGAGTTACCCTATGACCCAGCAATTGCATTACTAGGGATTTATCCCAAAGAAACAAATGTAGTGATCCGAAGTGGCACGTGCACCCCAATGTTTATAGCAGCAATGTTTACAATAGCCAAATTATGGAAAGATCCCAGATATCCATCAACAGATAAATGGATAAAGAAGATGTGGGGTGTGTGTGTGTGTGTGTGTGTGTGTACACACAAAGATGCAAATGACTTCTGCAGGATTTAAACCAGACCTCTTGCCTTTCACAAGCCATCCTTCCTGGAAATTTCTCAAGGTCTCTTCATCCCAACATGGCGCTGTAACTCTCTAACAGTCTCTCTCTCTCTCTCTACATATATATATATATACACACACACACACACACACTTACATACATACACAATGGAATACTGTTCAACCATCAAAAAACCCAAAATCTTGCCATTTGCAACAACATGGATGGTACTAGAAGGTATCCTGCTAAGCAAAATAAGTCAGAGAAAGACAAATGTCATATGATTTCACTCATATGTAGACTTTAAGAAACAAAACGTATGAACATAGGGGACAGGAAGAAAAAATAAGACAAAAACAGAGAGGGAGACAAACCATAAGGGATTCAATCATTAGAAACAAACTGAGGGTTGCTGGAGAAGGGGTGGGTGGAGGGATCGGGTAACTGAGTGATGGGCATTAAGGTGGGCACTTGATGAAATGAGCATTAGGTGTTACATGCAACTGATGAATCACGAAATTCTACCTCTAAAACTAATAACACGCTATATGTTAATTAAATTGAATTTAAAATAACAACAATAGAAAAAGAAGAGTCCTGGGTTTCCTACTGATTCATGGTGTGATGGTACAGCCTCAGTTTCCCTGTCTGTAAAATGAAGTACATAGAGAGATGAGAGTGTGGAAGAGAAGATAATGGGTTAATTAGATATCTGAGACCTTTTCCTGATTTAAAGAAGCTCAATGAATTTTGTATTATACACAGAATAGATCCTTTCTAGAAAGAGAATTCCATTTCAACTAGAAGATAAAAGCTTTAGAATCAAAGAAAATAAAAAGGGAAGACAATGAAAGTGCTTCAGTCATTTGAGCACAAAAGTAAACTTCCATTCTTATGCAAATGTCAGCTTATAAAATAAAAATGACTAAGTGGTACAAAATATTTTTGAAGGATGCCTATATGGATCTCCCAATTTTTGTTTAGTTTTGTATGTCCTAATGCACAGGACAAACAAAGACAATTTGGCATATGTGATTATTTCCCATCCTCACTAGTTATTTTAAGAGGGTAACATGTTTATCAGTAGCACATGTAGGACAACAAGCCAGCAGACTAGAGTAGAAATATTTCCAGGTTATTCTTAGACCCTAAAAAAGAGCCTAAGATATGCTCTGCTTCCAAATAAAGGATGAGAAGGATGATGGTATCACTGAAATCCACGAGAAAGTGAAGAGTAGAAACTACAAAATAAATACAGTGGTAACGACAGAAAGAAAGAAGCTAGTATTCCAGAATGTCTGGCGTGACAGAGAAATGACAGAGATAAGAAACCTAGGGAGGCTTGAAACACAAAATCTGTAAGACAAAAGAAACAAATAAGAGGAAAATAGACCAACTACTGGCAAATCACTTTGAACAAGATCACCAACATAGTGGAAGCATTCTATTCTGTGTGGAGAAAGCACTGTGGGAACTTTGCTCCCAAGGACAACCACTACTCCAGAATTTTCCCTCTCAAGCGGTCAAGAAAGTTGGTGGTGAGAACCATCATCTTACACATACACATACTAAGGATGGAGATTAAGAAATCATGTGTCCACAGCACTCTCTCCATCCTGGGGCTGTGGCTTGCTTTGAGCATCCCAGAACCTGAAATCTAAAACAATCTCAATAAAAAAGAAACTACATCTATCCTTCCCTCATCCCTCCCTCAGTCTGCAGACCAGTCAACAGAGTCACAGCAACCAAAACCCACCCATCACTCACCATTTTACAGAAGGATTAGGTGAAAAAAGAAACACAGCCATTAACCTGTGCAAGAGCAGCCACCCAAAGAGATGCCCCATCTACCAAGAGTCAACAGTCATCACAGTGGCAGGTGCACTCTAAGCGACAGCACCCACTAGTGGTGGGGAGGAATACCAGGGGAAAGGAAGCACATGTTGACAGAACCCTTCAATTAATATAAAACTCGACACATTTCACAAAGTTATTAAGTATCACCCTCACAACCACCCCCACAAGGCTGATTTCCTGAAAATCGAAGGCATACCTCTACATGGCTAAATGCTTCTGGAGTTCTACTCCAACTATGGAATCTTTTCTTGCCTCAACCATACGAATTGGTACACTAACTATAGCTCCTTCTAATGCACACACGCCATAGTTCTAAAGAAATCTCTCCTACTCACATAATACAGTAAATAGAAGCTAACTGAATATGTACCACAGAGGTAACACTGAGGATTCAAAATTAAGTTAGAAAAAGATCCTGCTATCAAACAGCATACTCTACTTGTGGAGACATCGCAAGGTCTATGGAATGGCACCAACATCACCCAACCATGCAAGCTAGAAACCGAGGAGCAGTCCCTGATGCTTTCCTTTTTTCTCACCCTATACTTCCATTACCATATCTAGTCCTGTCAACTCTATTTCTCCAAACATTCACCCAGTTCTCTCCGTCTTTACCTCCCTGGTCAGGTAATCATCATTTCTTCCTAAATGACTACAAAAACTTCAAACTGTCTAACCACATCTCCTTTTGGATCTCTACAATCCTTTTATCCATCCTCTACCCTGCAACCAAAGTGATATCCTATCCATTGGATCAATTCAAACCCATGCTTGGAAACCCTTGTGACACTCAGGAAAAGTCTCTGTCTCATACTCTTTATTGTCCATTCCCAGCCACAGGGGCTTTCTACTGTCCATCACTCAAACCAGGGTTCCTTCCACTGCAGGGACTTCACACATCCGGTCACCTCTGTAATGCCATCTCCTGCCCCTTTAACCCCGAATCACCCTTCAGGTCGCAGCTCAGCACCACTTTGAGGAAAGGTACCCCGACTTCCTTGACCACGCCAAGTCCCCTCAAACACATATCTATCCTGTAGAACCCCTGGGACAGCTGTCGTTTACCATTTCACACAATTGCTTTTGTACGCAGTTTCTTTTAAAAATTATAATAAAAGTGGAAACAGTGTCTGGGTTTGGTAGGTACTTTTGCAGACTGAAAAGACAGTGATAAGATCAATATGAAGCAAAATGGAAAAGGTATCCTGAGAAAGATGCAAATGACTCCTGCAGGATTTCAACCAGACCTCTTGCCTTTCACAAGCCATCCTTCCTGGGAATTTCTCAAGGTCTCTTCATCCCAACACGGCGCTGTAACATGGTATCCACATGAGGCAGGGAAAGGAAATTATCACATCTTTTGGTGTCCCTCCCTCTCTCAAGTCCAGAGATGAAGGAAGCAAGGGAGGAAGTAGGGCTCCCATATAGAAGAGTGGCTCTGCCTGTATTTGCCTTCAATAAAGGAGGTAGCACCCCCAAACCTACTGAAACAGTTGTTCTGGGTGAAACTGTTCCGAAGAACCCATGACAAATCCATCATCTTTTGGGAAGCCTTTCCAGGATGTAGGTGAGCTATCTTACACAAACTGAGAGTACCACTGCCCCTCCTTGAAATGGTGACGGAAGTCTCTCTCCTTCCTCAACAAGCTATTTCTTCTTGAAAATCTGCTGCAATTAATTTCCCCATCGCCTATCTCAAGGAAGCATATTTAAAATGCAGGAGCTGCCCACATCGATACACCTCTTACTGGGAAATGTCTGCTTGTCCCTCTTCTAATACCCAATGTTTCAGGAGCGGCCCTGGCTGCCACCCAGCCCCAGTTGCTCACTGACTCAGGACAACAGAGTGGTGGTCAAGAGCCTGACGCAGGGTCATAATGTGGGCTGTGGACCCCAGGCCTAAGGAACTGTGGACCTGCTTTCTGTAAAATGGGGTGAATGACAGAACCTCACTAAGAGTTGGAAGAATTCATGGAACACCTTTTTGAAGATCTGACTGGCTTTATTAAATGATTCATGAACTGGGCAGTACCCTCTCTCGCAAGAAGGGAGGCACTCCTCCCCAAAACATTCCTAGCCCAGTGCCTGATGCACTACATGTATGTGATGATTAACTATTAGTATGATTAATACATTAAGGAAGCCTCAGGCATTCACTGAAATGAGCTCCTTATTCCCAAACCAAGAGGTTTATATATTAAAAAACAAACAAAAAAAAAACTCTGTAGAAAAATTCCCAGGGTAAAAGAACTCTAGACACTTGTACCTCTCAGATAACACGGTGACCTATAGCGAGACAGTGTTTGCCGTAGCTCTGCCAAACAACAGTAGAACCATGACCTACATCCTAGTTACACATCCAGGAACTAGTCATTAGTTACACCCACTCAAAAAATAAGGATGTGGGCGGTTCTCTCTCCCCCCATCACAATGTATATCTTGTGTTTACTCAGTGTACTGTAAAGCTCAGAATACAAAGTACTATTTATAATCTCCTTTCTTCGGGCAAGAGGTGAATAAGTTCAGATATCTACCAGCCAAGTCCAAATCTGAGACGTACAAACCACACACGTATATAGGATAACGTAATCTGCTAAGAAAACAGGGAAGGCAGCCCCAGCAGGTAGATCCTCACAGCCACTGGGGACAACTGCCCCTGAGTAACATCTGACTCTTCACACCTGCCCTGAAATCCTCGACAGGAATTAAATGTGCAAGCAAAATGACTATTTTACCAGGGAAGGTTTTCATTAAAATAGCCTCACATTTTTCCCTCCTAGGCACCTCATTTTATCCAGGGAACGCTGTATGAATAGAAATAAAATAAATTTCTAATCTGCACAGAAAATGATTTGGTTATCTGGTTACCCATCACCTGGGGCTTTGCCCTGAAAATCAAGGCTATGCAGGGTACAGGCGCTAAGTATAAAGAAAGCTGCCAAATGAAGAAACCACTCTACTGTGCCATTGCAAGAGGAGTCCAGAGGCTTCTTTGCCCCTGCTTTGAGCCAGAAAAATTGGTTGTAGCTGCTGCTTTCTATGTACTCAGTTTTTTTAAAGATGTATTTACTTATTTGAGAGAGAGAGAATGTGCGTGCACGTGAGCATGCAAGTGGGGGGCGGGGCAGAGGGAGAGAATCTCAAGCAGACTCTGTGATGAGTCGGGAGCCCGACCTGGGGCTCGATCACACAACCCTGAGACACGACCTGAGCCGAAATAAGGAGTCAGATGCTCAACAGATCATGCCACCCAGGTGACCCTCTATGTACTCAGCTTTTAGACAACCTTTCCTGATCTTGATGGAAGAAGGCCAGCTTGTTGAGGTCCATGAGCCAGAAAGGGTGAGAATAAGCCTCTTGGGTGGCCAAGTGTATTCCACAGCTCTCCTAGGACCCTCACATCTCGGGGGCAGCTGGATGCCCCAGAATCTATCAGAAAGCAGTCTGCCCAGGGTATTCTTTTCAGGGATCATTTCGGAAAGTCTGTACCACATGCCCAAGGCATTAACCCACTCGGGTTTCAGACAGAACTAACGGTTGACTTTAAGATTAGGAATGAATGACTATTAAAGAGCTCAGCACTACTCTGCCTCTGTTGGGCAGATTTTATGTAAGTATCCGTCTCGAGAAAGATTATATTCTACGCAGAATATAGCTTCCAACGGTGACAGTATTCATCATGACAGTATTAATCAACACGTCTTGTCTCAAGAGTGTTTCCTGGGCGGCTGCTTTCCAGCCAGGAAGAAGAGCAGGCCGGGCAAGGCCTACAGGTCAGACTAGTCTGGCCAGGACGCTGAAAGGCCTGAAGCCGCTTCCTTGAATAGCAGGGCCTCAGGGACTGTGCTTGGGAAGGACACGTGCCCTGAAGCCTGACTGACTTCTGTCCCCTGGGGCAGTTCCTGGGGGTTGACAAGAGGACAGGGGACAACCAGACCTTCCCCCTCAGCACGGGTTTTTCTGGCTGCAACATTCCGAAGTTCCTCTAGCACTTTGTCAGAGGGGAGGTAGGGTGGGGAAAAAGCAAAGTTAGTGGCCCTCAGGTAAGACAGAGCCAGTTTTGACTCCTAACCATGCCCTCTTTCTCCTTCTAAATCTCTCACTTTCAATCTCTAACGTGGGACACTCAAGAGCAGTAAGCAGCTCCTAGGTTACCGTAAGGATGAGAAGAGATCGTGAAAGTGAGGCAGGCATTTAGTACTGTGCCTTCTCCTCTCTGCCAAATCTCTTCACCTCCACAGGGAAGTTCCTTCCTTATAGGTACGCCTCAAAAATAAGTTTTTGTTTTTAAGTCAGCCATGAAGCACCCTCCTGACTCACTGGACTAGGCTCTGGGGCGGTCTTCTGCTATTTCCCAAAATCAAATACAGGCTCGAAGGGCATTTTGGAAACAAACTAAAAATAGCTAAAACAATGTACTCAAAGCAATTCCAAAAATGTTTTCGGCAACACTTTTGGAGCTGGGTGTATGATCATCCAGACTGACTGCCATAAAAGGTAAATTCATTTATAGGTTAAGTACTTTGTAGCTTTCAGGTGACGTCACAATTATAATTGCCATGAGTCACAAACCCTGGGACTCCCCAACTTTTCAGCAAGTTTCCCACTAAGGGCTTTATGCCTCTTCATACCCTCATCCCACCTCATCCAGCTGTGACTCACTCCCACAGTGGGGACTCTGCAGAAATAATGTTTGAGAAAACAGACACCAATGACAGGTGAGCCCCATTAGTATAGGTTTCAAGGACTTCTCATAGATGTTTCTATGGAACTCTCATTTTGTTTGGTGGCTCAGTTGGTTAAGTGTCTGCTTTCTGCTCAGGTCGTGATCCCAGAGTCCTGGGATCAAGTCCCACATGGGGCTCCTTGCTCAGCGGAAAGCCTGCTTCTCCCTCTCCCACACTCCCTGCTTGTGCTCTGTCAATTAAAAAAATAAAAAAAATTTTTAAGGTTTTATTTATTTGACACAGAGAGAGAGTACAAGTAGACAGAGCAATAGGCAGAGGGAGAGGGAGAAGCCAGGGAGCTGAGCCCAATTGGGGCTCTGTGAGCAGGGAGCCCAATTGGGGCTTGATCCCAGGATCCTGGGATCATGACCTGAGCTGAAGGCAGCCGCTTAACTGACTGAGCCACCCCAAATAAATAAAATCTTAAAAAAAATAAAAAGTAAAAAGTAAAACAAACCACACAATTGAAAACCAGGCAAGGGACCTGAGAGGCACCTCACAAAAGAGGATACCAAAATGCCAGCATACACATGCAAAGACACTAAGGTTCATGTGGTAATAAGGGAAATACGAACTGAAACCCTAAGAAGAAACTTCTATGCAAACGTCTGAAATAGCTAAAATGAAAATGACTTCTCAAACTACGTATCGGCAAGAACATGGAAAAAGGGAACTCTCGTTTGCACCAGATGGGACTATAAATTTGAGTGACATACCGGAAAATTGCTTGGCTGTATATACGTCACAGGACCCAGCAAGAATACCCATGCGCACACCCCAGCGACACATACCTGTGTGCCCCGAAAGACCCATGTTCACGAGTGCTCCCAGCATCTCACATTGGGAGAAAGAAGTCAGACAGGAAAGAATACAAAAGAAGGACGGTACTCGGACAAAACTCAAAAACTAGCAAAAGTGATCCCTAGTGTTAGAAGTCAGGACAATGGCTACCACGGAAAAGGAGGTTACCAGCTGGCCCAAGGAAAGTTTCTGGGGTGCTAGTGGCTCTCTCTTTCTTCACGTGTGTTAAGACTAAATGGATATGTTCATGGAGTGGAAATTCCCTACACTGGACCTGTGTAACCTGTGCTTGTTTCTGTGTGTAGGTTAAGTTTCAAATTATATATATGTGTGTGTGTGTGTGTGTGTGTGTGTGTGTATGTGTGTGTGTGTATTTATTTTTTTTTAAAGTACATCTAAATGCCTCCTCCTGTGCAAAGCCAGACAGGGGAAACCGTTCAACTGTCCCTTAGTGTAAATGTATGTAAGCAATCGGGCCTCACGTGAACAGCAGGAAGCACCGGGTCCTGCTCCCTGCCCTGACCCGGGTGGGGGCGGCGGGGGGAAGCTGGGACTCCCTGGGCCTCATTGCTCTCATCTAGAGAAACCAGTTGGGTAATGATGAGTCTCGGGTAAAATCCAGGGAGGGCAGTCGAGACCACAAACTGGCAGGACATTATCATGTCCCACAGCGGACGCTGTTGAGAAGCAAGAGAACCTGAGGAGAGTTAGGGAGATTTTGAGGAGCTCTCAAAGCTTCAAAGGAAGCTTTGGGGGGCTTCCTTTCAAGAGTTGTAGGGCAGTAGTGTCAGTTCTTTATTTATGAAATTACCTTTCAATGCCAACATGAGTTAGTACGCTTTCCGTTTGCACAGCTGTATCACGAACTGCTGTGTAGTAAGCTTTTCCAGCACAAACAGCACTTTTCAGCTCACATTTGGAAATGATACACACTCTTCAACTGTAAAGTAAGGGGAAGTACCCCAAACAGTACCTGCCTCTGAGGGTGGGTCGTGCAAACAAAAGGAATCAGTATTTGTGAAGTGCTTAGAACTGTGTGCTATGTTAGCACATAATAATCTCTAGGGAAATGTTAAATACGAAAAATAAGAGACTGACAGAAAAACTAATGGACTACCCAGCGGAGAGGAATCCCAGAAGAAAGCAGCTGTCCAGCCCCTTTTTATTGATTCTCCCATACATGTCAGACATGCTAGGCCTCAGGGATACAAAAATGAAGATCCCAGCCACGGGAGGAGTTCCCAGCTCGTGGGGCTGGAGAGCCAGGGCTGTTCCAAACACAGGTGCCTGAGTTCAGGACTCCCTGTCCCATTTTTAAAAATCAGTGGCAATGTGGATGAATTTGGAAACATGTCCATTTTATGAGCACTGAGCTTTCTTTAAGCACCAAATTTCTACCTTCAGGGTTGGATGCTTTTCGTTTTTAACTACTGCTATAGTTGCATAAGGATTTAATTTGAAAAGGGCTTCATTCAGGAACCCCCAGCTTTATATACCTCGCTCCTTCTCAGCAGCAGGACCGCTTCCTTATTGTGACTTAATGATAGGGTAGATTAAATTCTTCAAGAATAATATTAACTTCTCAACCACTAGATACTGCTGGCTCTCACCTGACACTGGGCGAGGCGACATTTTCCCGGGCAGTCTCAAAACAAAGAGCTGGATGAGTTAGACCCTCTCTGAACAAGCTTCCTTACCCACGGTGGTCATGAGCGGCAGCGAGATTAGAGCACACACACTCACTCGCCTCTGAAATCCGATCTTTCCCACTTCTGAGTAACATTCCGCCTCCATCTTCTGGAAGGACTGTAAGTGCCAGTGAGGCCTACTGTGTTGGGCTTCAAACGGAATCTTATCTGATTACTTGATGTTGGCGCAACATCAGGTTAAATGCCCAGCCCGAGCACTGTGACAAAGTCAACAATCTCGTTCTCTTCAAAATCGGGCATGACAGAGCCACACGGGCCAATTCACCAGTCAAACAAGAGCGCGACACGGGGCCTCACAGGGTGACATTCCCATCCTTAGGAAAGCAAGGAATTTCGGGCTGTGAAGGCTTGGAAACTAGTTTGATTTACTGCACTTGGGGTTTTGTTAAAACCTTAGGAACTATTCATGTCTATTTTTCTCCCCAGCCGAAAGTGAAAAGGATCTGTCCACTTCACTGAAATGTAAACACAATCTCTTATTTCCTCTCGCTTCAAATGATGATAAAGGAGATAGAAACAGAAGTTAACAAACCCTGACTCACCTTGGGTAACCCTACACAAATAGCGCTACCTCAGCCAGCCATGGGGAGTGCTGGTGCACCCTCTCAGAGCCCAGACTGTCCTCACAGGGCTATGCACACCAGCCTCAAAAACCAGCCCCCTGAGCCAGGCCAGGAGGGGCTACTGTCATCCCCAGTGACACCAAGGAAACAGGATCCCGTGGGCAACTAACACAGGCTCCAGGTTGGAAAATTACAGCCAGTGCCAAGATTTAGTTCCCACTTCTTCCTCATCGCTTGTTCCCCATTAACTTAATTCAATCCAACCTTCCCAGAGTTAATAGACTCATGGAAGGCAAATTAACAAAATGCCCAGATTTTCTAAAGTCAACAATGAAACAAATATTTTCACCTCATCCCCAGAAACTTTCATCCATGCTGCTCATGAAGTCCAATGATTTGCATTTTAGCTCCCTTTATTTCCTCTCCCCTAGGGAAGAGATAAAGGTCACTGAGGGAGCGGGGAGGCAGCTAGGCAGGGATGGGCAGAGACTACCATACCGAGTAACGGTAGCACCAACTGAGCAGCTGAGGGATGACCTTCGGGTCAAAAAGAAACCAACTCTGGGGCACCTGGGTGGTTTGGTTGGTTAAGTGTCTGCCTTCAGCTCAGGTCATGATCTCAGGATCCTGCTCAGCGGGGAGCCTACTCCTCCCTCTCCCTCTGCTGCTCCCCCTACTTGTGCTCTCTCACTCTCAAATAAAATCTTTTAAAAAAACAAAATACTGGGGCGCCAGGGTGGCTCAGTGGGTTAAAGCCTCTGCCTTCGGCTCAGGTCATGATCTCAGGGTCCTGGGATCGAGCCCTGCATCGGGCTCTCTGCTCAGCAGGGAGCCTGCTTCCCCCTCTCTCTCTGCCTGCCTCTGCCTACTTGCGATCTCTGTCTCTGTCAAATAAATAAAATTAAAAAAACAAACAAACAAACACTTGTGCTTTCTTTCAAAGAAATAAAATCTTTAAAAAGAAAGGAGAAATCAACTCCATCAAAGCCGAGTAAAGACTCAACACCTAAAAGTTGCCCAGACTCAGCTGAGACTAGCACAGTGACTTTACCAAAGCTATGGTAATTTGAAAACCAGTAAGATTTCAAATCGCAAGGACCAGGATTCATACTTCGCCTGCTACATCCTCTCCCCACCCCAACCCCATCCACACAAATCAAAAACCTCTGTTAAGCCCTTGGCTTTCTTCCACATACTTCTTTCCCTTAGTCCTAACTGAGGAATTCTTAGCCCTTCAGGGAAGGAGAAGGCCAAGAGGCAGCATTCCAGGCCCATTAGGTTAGGCACTTTTCCGTGAGTTTGGTCTTACTCTGATGTTACACAGAAGAGAGTTGTAGCTCAGCAATGCCTTGCCTTGCCCAAGTTCCCTGAGCAAAGAGCAGCAGAGCCTCTCCTCGGAGCTACTCGGCTCTGTGTTAGTCCAAAGCCATCTGCTCCACGCTGCAGCGGTTTCCACTCAGAGTGATCACGGACCTACGCCAACCACGTGGTGGAAGCTTGTTCTAACTGCAGGGTCTCGGGCCCCAGCCCAGGCTTACTGAATCAGACTCAGCATTTCAACAAGATCCGTGGGGTGTTTCTGCCCATGAGTTTGAGAAACCCAGCTACATCACAGTGCTGAAGAGAGAGGAAACCTCTCTCCCGGGGACGGCAGCCTCAGCTCCAATGGAGTTAAAAACTCCTGTAGTATCGTGACTCTTGGATCCAAACACACTGATGCTTGTGTAATGCCAAGTGGCACCTGAACCCTGCTTTAGACAGAGATATTTTTTTAAGGGCAGTCTTGACAGGGCTCCATAAACAAATTAGAAGATGATACTAACACATATACCACAGTTGAATCTTAAGGGTGGAGCTAAATGTAAGCTGCCCATCAGAAGAGCCTATTGCCCGTTGGTAGTTTACAGCAAGGAAGCCCACATACGGAATTCGTCTCTGGAGGGAAGTCCAGAAACCTATTCCAGTCTGATGATCCCAAGGCTCGTGCCACAAAATCTAACCCACTGACTCAGGAGCCACTTGGAACAAAGAGCTTTTAATTCAGGGGAAGGATTTGGATCAAACAGTAACAGGAAAACTCTAGATGACACAAAGACAGCAAGGACAAAAGAATCATCTAGATATTGTTTCCCCCCCCCCAAAAAGAAAATCTGGCCTGAAACGAATACACTAGTCCTAGATCTCTCTGACCACTTTTTTTCTTACTATTTTCCTTTCGTTCCAGCCTTCTTGCTTTTGTATCGTGATAGAATTCATACCCCATAAAATTCACCCTTTTAGAGCATCCAATTCAATAGTTTGTAGAATATTCACAAAGTTGTGTAATCATCACCACTGATTCCAGAACATTCTTCATCATCCCAAAAAGAAACGTGTACCCATCAATAATCACTCCCCACTTCCCCCATCTCCCTAGCCTCTGGCAACCACTAATGTACCTTCTGTCACTACGGATTTGCCTATTCTGGGCATTTCATACAATTGGAATCACACACCACAGGGCCCTTTGGGTCTGGCTTCTTCCACGTAGTATGTTTTCAAGATTCATCCCAGCAACACGAATCAAACTTCATTCCTTTGTATGGCTGAACGGTATTCCATCGTACAGATACCCCACATTTTGTTTATCTATTCATCAGCTGGTGGGCATTTGGGCTGTTTCCACTTTTTGGCTGTTATGAATAACGCTGTTGTGAACATCTGTGTCCAGGTGTTTGTACGAACATGTTTTCTGTTCTCCTGGGTATATGCCCAGGAGTGAAACTGGCCCTCGGGTACCTCTATGTGTAACGTTTTGAGGAACCGCTTGTTTTCCAGAGTGGCTGCACTATTCTACATTCCCAGCATCAATGGCATGTATAAGGGTTCCCATTTCTCAACATCCTCACCAACAACTGGTCTCCTCTGCCTTTTTGATAACAGCCATCCTGATGGGTGTGAGGTGCTACATGGTTTTGATTTGTATTTTCCTAAGGACTAAGGCATCAGGCCTCTCTTCATCACTTATTGTCATTTGTCTATCTTCAAAGAAATGTCTATTTAAGGCCATTGCCCATTTTAAAATCAGGTTGCCTTTTTTATCACTAAGTGCTAAGACTTCTTTCTTCATGCTATTTCTTGAAACTCCAGTCACACTCTCTCTTTCTAGAAATCTCTTCTTCCAAATACCCAAGACTCTTCAGCTGGACTTCCCTCTGTACTTGGACCCACTGTCCTCTAAAGGCCTAGAAACACTTTGATTCTCTTTGTGTCTCGTGTGCCCTTCCTTGTTTTTAACCTGAGTGTTGGGCCCCCCTCCTCTTTCTCCACAAGTAGCTCTTCTGTGGTCAGAACTCATGGCTACTTCAGTGAATTCACAGAATCGAGAAAGAACAACAGGTTCTTTGACCACCAACGCAGACTCGCCAACTCACATCATGCGAGGCATGATCCTTTTCCTGTGTGCTCTGGAAATTATTGACATGCAGGCACAAGATCAAGCCTTCATACTCCTGCTCCATTATGCCACCAATCTAAAATGCCCCTTCTCTTCTCTACAGAAGTACAGCCACCCATCATTTACATTTTCACAGTTTATCCCCACCATGGAGATTTTCTTAGCCACCACAGCTTAAAATGGTTCTCTCCACCCTGAAATAAAAGACAGTAATCACTTGTAGACTCCATTAATCAGTCGATATTCCCATTTAGTGAATGCCCCTATATTCTAGGGATATACTAGGTGAAACCAGCCCACCCACAGTTGATGTTATTTATATTAGAATTGTTGGGATGTGCTAATTTGGTAATGGAGTATTGGAAGATCCACACATAACCTCAAAAATGTTGCATTCTGGGAAACATTTAATTGAATAAATACAACCAAGATTTTGTTGTTGAGGCTGTTAACTCTGGTACTTCTCAGAGACTTTGATATGATGATGCACATGTTGAAAATCTCTAAGAGGGAAAAATAACAGGCAGCGCTTCCAAATTGATCTGCCCTTTACAAGAGCATACCTATTAATGGCCACCCCAACTGGATTCTTCTGATGTACTCCGGAAAGTGCTGAGCTAATTCGATTGGTGCTTAATTCTATCAGCTGGACAGCACAGAGTAGAAACCATATTTTCCATCCATGTAAGGAACCAAATTTGCTTTGTTTTGGAATATTGTCAACTGGAAGTCACTCTATTTCCATGTCAGTTCAAAGAAAAAGAAAAAAAGCATACGTTAAAAGTGTTCATAATTTTGAAGACCCATCCAGATTTCTGAAATTGAAAAATGTTAAAATGTGGGGGGGGGGGTGTATTTTAGAATTGAGCTAGTACCATTCAACCTAAGTTTTAGTTTAAGTACAGTCTAGGAGGGTGGTGAAGAACAGTGTTCCAGGAATGGGCTGTGACTCTCTAAGACCCAGAACCGTCCAAGGACCAAAGAGAAATAAGGTATCATAACGACAGTCTCGCAACAGACTTATCCAAGGGAGCGAAGATACCAAGTGGTCATGTGCTAAGAAAAGCTAACCACACAGATAAGGAAAGAAGCCTCCCCCACACTGGAAAAAAAAATCCCAGCAGTGAAAAGTAGGGGTAACACCCAAAATATAAATAAACATCAAGTTATGGAAAGAATTTTAAAATAGAAATGTTCCCTACTCATGTTAAGTAGGAGAAACCATTTAAATTAGCTAGTAAATTTGAAGAATTACAACCGGAAGGTGTTTCTTCACTGTGTGCTGATTACCATCAGGAAGACAAGCATGAGCCTTGCAGTTTTATCTACTAAAACACTGAATGGTACACTTGAGTTTTTGAATAGGTTTCTGATTTTACTGATAGGTCTCTCTAGTGCTAATCATCTTAAAACTAAAACAAAGCACAAATGGAAAGCTAAGATAAAGACTGCGGTCAGCTGGGATTCCGTTTGGCAAGCCAGCACAAGAACTTATTAAAGTGCTGGTCTCCTCTTACACCTAGTGATTTGGGTGCTACATAAACCTTATTCTTTCTATTTAGGATGTCATCTCAGGAGCCCTCCCAACTCCAGCAGGCTCCCTCCTGAGGCCTCTGTGATGCAAAGCAGTTAAAAGTTCAAGGCCACAACCAGTTATGGTGGGCTCTCATAGGCTCTCAAGCACCCTAGCTTGGGGGACAAGGAGAAGAGATTAAGATTGGGTTGTGCTCAAATAGTGCTTAATTAATAGCGAAATGATACATAGAGGCTGATAACTACACGGCTGCCCCTGAAAGTCAGCCTTCCTTCCCCTCAGAGTGAGAGAGGATCTCAGTCAGGGCCAACACCACCAGTGAGAGAGGAAGGGAAGGCCTTTGCCAGGTCTGACCACCACAGAACATCTGTCACAAAGTACATCTCACCTTCCCTCCCTTACACCCCAGGTCTGGGTAAGCTGTCCATTCAGAGAAGGCACCACATTGCCAGGGTTTTTATGTTTGTTTTGTTTTAACATTTGCTTATAGCTATTTGACCTGTTCTCCAATCTTAAGGTTCAAGCTGCCATAGCTTTATGCACCCCCTCTGCACAAATGTCTGAGATCCCCAAAGAAAGGATTTATCAATATCAGGGTCATCAATCTCAGTCCACTCAGGAGTCCTCTAGAAACCAGGCGCTGAGTATTTTACAGTGTGAATAAGAATAGGGAATCCCATCTTCCTGTGTGGGCAAGATTCATTCATTTGAAGAGCAATCAGGATTATTAAAACTGGACCACGGTAAGTGACACAGGTATTAGAAATACAAAATGCTTTAGTTAAGTTCCTATAACACACCAGCTCTGTGTGTGAAGTATTAAAATAATTGCATTTCAGAACAAAACTCACCTCTCTCTTTCTCTATCTCACGCACACATACCTCCCTGCTGTAAGTTAGTGATTCTGTCGGCATGGTCCCTGGACTAGCAGCACTGGCATCATCTGGAACCAGTGAGAGATACAAATTCTTGGACCCCCTTTCCTCCACCCTAGACCTAGAGAATCTGAGACTCCGGCAGTGGAGCCCAGCAGTCTTTGTTTTAACAAGCCCTCCAGTTGACTCTGATGCTCATGATTGAGAACCCCTGCCCTAGGATTAGGGAAGATGCAGCACCTGGGAGCCTCAGGAACCTGATTAAACCCTTATTAGCCGAGTGAGAGGAAATCCCACCCATTCTTGTCTCTGGTGACTACTGGCACTTAATCTCGGACTGATGAGGGGTTGAGTCTTTAATTCAAGGTCACTGTTGGAGGCCAAGTCAGAGCTCCAG
>CM053609.1:60099742-60148115 GCA_028646535.1 Procyon lotor
GGGTAGGACTCCCAGGTCCTGGTTTAAACCTCGGCCATTTCCTACCAGGTTCCTGTGAGCCAGAGGCTCCACTTCTAAGCTGCTTTTTCCTTGTGGTTGAAATTGTCCGGTGATTCTCATAGCGTTTTTGTGAGCGTTTTTTATCCTCACAAAAAAGATATGCCTAAGGGCTTTGAAAACGGAGACTTTAAGCAAATATAAGGTATTGTTCTTAACCTACACTATATGAAATAGAATTTAAACAAAGAAGTTCTACGGCTTTACAAAAGTTGTCTTAAGCAGGAAGCTTCTTTGATTTAACAAACTCTTTTAGTGTCTGCGGGATTCTGTTGACAAATCTTTGGAATCAGCTTTTGGGTAATTCGACAATTTTGTGAATTAAGGAATCTCTGTACTTGTTTCTACTGCACGTCACTCAAAATGACGCCCACCCTCTGTATGGCTACCCTCTATCTCACCTGCAGGTCATCAATGCAGTCTTCGGCTTAATGAGACCCGTGGGACTTACCCCAGTGCCCTGGATCAGTGTCATAGGAGGTGAGTTCCTTGGTTGCTGCATTCATAGAGAACAAAACACTGCTTGTCCATGGGAAGCATTTTAAGCATGCAGAACTCTCAAAGAAAAATACTTAGGTGTGTACACAAGAAGGCTTCCAGAAGTTATGGAAAGGAGGAAGTACCTAGCCCTGAATTTATGACATAACAGGTAGTTAAAAATATTTGCAGAATATATAGCAATTTATATCATCCAAATCTCTCTCTTTTTTTTAACGATTTTATTTATTTATTTGACAGAGAGAGAAAGCACAAGTAGGTAGAGCAACAGGCAGAGGGAAAGAGAGAAGCAGGCTCCCTGCTGAGCAAAGAGCCCGATGTGGGGCTCAGTCCCAGGACCCTGGGATCATGACCTGAGCTGAAAGCAGATGCTTAACTGACTGAGCCACCCAGGCGCCCCCAAATCTTCTGTTCTACCGTCCGCAGATCCTAAGAATTATTTCTAAAAAATCACGATAATGATAAAATTGTAAAGAAGAACAAGAACAGGACATAAACATTTCTAAAGGAATAGACAGGATATAAACATGTTTTTTTCTGAGTAAAATGCTTTGTCTATTTAAATTTTAAATTAATTATGTTTGTTTTTTAAGTAATTTTTTATTATTGGTAGTAAATAATACATAATATTAAAAAAGAAGCTCAATCCAAAATTCTCAGTAAAGAGAAAGTTTCTGTTTCCAAGAAGTATTGTTACCAGTTTTTTTTTGCATCTGGTTACAGAAATATCCCACTCACATGAGAGCAAGAATAGTTGGGTTTTTTTTTTCTCTTGACATCTAATCAAGAAACCATAAAACTGAAAAATGCCAAATTACAGACTTTCAAATTACAACTATATTCTGGAATAGAAAATGGAAACATGAAAGCAATTTTCTCTTGTGGCACAAGTATACTCATGGTCATAGGAACACCAGATCACATGGCAAAACCCTGCTTCTGAACATTAGGTGGTGTGAGAAAAAAACTGAGTTCACCTAGAGTTCTCCTGAAACCTGTAATGCCCAGTGTCAACATCAGCTTAAAACACCTACAGATTTAGATGCTCTAGGTTGTCCAGGGCTGTAGAAGGAAAGGCTGTCTAAATAACAAATGGAATGAACTGATATGGACAAAGACAGCTTGATCTAGGAAACTGTGCATTGTAACTATTTTTAACAGCATCACTGTTAGCATCATCAATCAATGTCTTCAAGACTAGTAAAGCCTGTATTTTTTTTTTTTTTAAATCCTACTACATACACAGTGTAGCTAACATCTTTTCCAATTCTTTGTTCTGATGAAGTGTTTTCAGATAAGGAATTCAAGAAGTCTCAACTTTTAGGTCGATCTGTGTAAAGCTGCCATTTTTCTTGGCCATAGTCCCTGGAATATTGGTAATATTAGCTTGCTATTCCCGGGGCTTCTCCTGGCAATAAGAGAATCACCCCTAGGCTTGGGATAAGTCTGTGGCTGTTACATGTATGTATCAGTTGGGAGTGAAACTTGTCACTTCTAGTGACATGATATCGTGGGGTCTGGGAGACCCACAGGATTGAAATGGGCTTTGGGTGCTTATGCTAGGGATAAGATAGAAATAGTATTTTATTTTGCACGCAATTAGTATTGGTGTATGGTTTTACTCTTTCAGTATTCCAACTGGTTTATAAATGAAGTCCACCTTTTTTGACTGAGTTGCCATGGCACCCATTCTGGCCCTAATTTACTAATTAATATATATTAGCCGTGTGTTTCCAATCAAGATTGTTCGTTCCTTGAGGGCAGGGAACAGGTCTTAAAAATCTTCAATTTCCCTCATCCAATGCCTAGCTCAGAAGCAGGAGCCCATCAATAAATAACAATTACCAGCTGTCACCATTCAGGTGCATCGTCAGGGACAGGAGACAAATAATCGACCTCTAAAAAGAAGGAATCTATTTTGAACACATGCATAAGTATAAAATTGCATCGGTGATAACTTGTACAATCTAAGGTATGAGCTGTTAAAAGTATAAAATGGAAATAATGGGGAGAGGAACAGGAACCAGAGCCCAGGCGGAGTCCAAAAAAAGCTGGATCCAGACAGTGACTCCAGACCAGCTCGAATTGGAAGTTGGAGGAATCCGTAGACAGTGGGCAGTCGCTGCCGTGTTTACATCAATAGTCCCAAGCATGTAAGCCTGTGCGACTCCCTGGCCAAAGTCCCCAAATAGGCCAGTATGGTACGTTCTTTGATTGATGGAAATGCACTGCCTAAGCAGGTGAGAATGGGTAAGCCCAAAGCAGCCTCCATGGACGGCATGACCACCTTCCATACTGATGCCTAGCTGCAGCATCTGCAGAAGTTCAGCCAGGAAGGAGGTGACATTCATCCAGACTCCACAGAATATGGGCTAAGTTACGACTGCCCAGACACGGAGGATATTTGAGGATGCAGCAACTGTAGGAGGGGCTACAATGACGGCTGCCCGATGCCTGACTGATGAAATATGCAAAGTAGCAATTAATTGATCCGGAGGGTGACATCATGCAAGGAATGTCTTCACCAGGAGTGGATTCCAGCTCAAGAAACCACTTTCCTTGCTCATCCAGAGGAAGCAGCTCCTCATCCGTTAAAGTTTTATCATGAGATTGTAGCAATTCAGTCACCTCTTCAGGCTTCACTTCGAATTCTAGTTTTCTTTCTATTTTCTCAAGCCTTCAATTTGTAAAAACACATTACCTGTGGAGCACAATAAAGTGCAATAAAAAAGAAAAAGAAATAGTGGGCAAAGGAAAGGAAGACTTTCTTGAAGAAATAATGCCCAAACTGAGGTCTGCAGGAGAAATCTGAAGTAATTAGTTAGCAGGGAAAAAAAAAAAAAAGCAACCAGAGTTTCAAGCAGAATTTAAAAACAGTGTGTGCAAAGGCACAGTGGTGGGAGGGAATCTTAAAGGTCTTTAAGTTTAACTGGTCCCTAATCCCATGGACTTTTAACGTAACTCAACATTTAGAAAGAACAGCTTCCATGAGGAAGCAAAGTGTCCTCAGCGAGAAACATAATCTGGTGTTCTCGGCCAGATTATGGCCAGGTAAGATGGCCAGGTAATTCATTTGTACATTAAAATTTCAGAAGCACGGTTGGTCCCAGACCTCCCAGCCAAGAAAGGGAAAAACAAAAAGCACTTTAAATAAAGGTGAAGTGCCTTTGCTTTGCTCTGGATGCCCTTTCTTCCTCCAATCTCTAGGCTTTATCTCTGTGTACCTATCTCTGTGTAGCATGCCATAGTAGAAAGGGCAAGGGTTTGATTTTCGACAGATTTGGGTTTGAACCTCTGTGTCATCTCCTTCTTGCTATATAACCTCGGGCCAAGTCTACAGCTTCTCTAGATACTAGATTTCTTGTCTCTTATTACCATCTACACAAGGTATTCATTGGCGGATTAAAAGGGCACACATGCCTAATGTCCATAGTACAGTACCTGACCCACAGCGAGTGCCACCTGAAGGCTGCTTTCATCTCCTGACCACCCATCTTGGCAACTTCTGACTGCCAGAAAATGGGAGGGGGAGACCCAGAATGTGTTTTGAGTTTCCAATCTGAGCTGTTTCTTAGAAGCACTGCCTCTGCTACGAGCAATCATATTTATCTCCCCAGATGCAGTATAGCATTCCTGTCTTCACCAAAAAAAAAAAAAAGAAAAGAAAAAAAAGATTTAATACACATAGAAAATGCTTTAAAACTCTTTTACCTTCTCCTGTCCAGATATCCTAGTGTTTCCACCTATTATTATATCCAAATTATTATATCCAAAGAAAAGGCAGCGGGCGGAGGGGTAGAGGTAGATTAATACTTTAAAGATTTCAGCGATCATATTTATGAAGTTAGGACTTACAATTTACTAAGCCATTATGTGATACATTGTGACTAGTTCTGAATTTCTATCACAAATAGCCAAGGGTGACTCTTCTCTTTTCTCTTGACTCGCGTGAATTAAAAGTCTTGAGTAGTCTTCGGCAGAAAAAAAAAATGCACACACACACACACACACACACGCATACACTCTAAGATTGTTTTGATCACACTCTGCTGCAACAGGGACCCCTCCCCCCTTAACTCAGACTTAGTTTGTCGTATTAAGCCCGGAGTTTGTCAGACTGAACCACCATCCTTCCTTTTATTTCAGCAATGTTTCTGAAAGGCCTGTTTTTGGTTTAAAGTGACTGTCTCCACCAAGATCCAGAAGAGCAGCCAGGCTTT
The DNA here is from genome assembly GCA_028646535.1 of Procyon lotor. NCBI lineage: Eukaryota > Metazoa > Chordata > Mammalia > Carnivora > Procyonidae > Procyon > Procyon lotor. Next base: position 60,104,518 of record CM053609.1, read on the forward strand.
GAGCTAACAAAGAGTCCTTTATGCTGCCAGAAGACAAGCGAGTCAGTTACCACACAGAGCTGCTACCTCTCCCCCAGCTTCTGTGCTGCTGGTTTAGAGGAGGGAATGATGCAATCCATCCCTGTCTGAGATGGAAGGGGCTCCTCTGTGACACACGCAGCTCCTTCTGTTCCCTATGCTCTGGTCCCTTAGCCCTCCCAAGACAGTCACATGGAAAGAAGCTCCTGCTGCTCTATCCCCAGAGGCTTTTCAGGCCCAAGGGACCTGCCCAGCCCCTTCTGCTGCTGCTGCCTCATTGTAGAAATCCGGTCCCAGTGCTTTGCTACTTACACTGCACTTCCCAGGATGCCTGCGTGGCGCAGTCCGTTGGGCGTCAGACTCTTGGTTTCTGCTCAAGCCCTGATCTCAGGGTCATGAGACTGAGCCCCATATGGGGCTCTGCCCTCAGTGTGGGGTCTGCTTGAGATTGTCTCTCCCTCTCCCTCTGTCCCTCCTGCTCATCCTCTCTCTCTCTCTCTCAAATAAATAAATAAATCTTAAACAACCAAACGAACAAACCCAACTGCCTTTCTCAGACCGGCAGCCTCAGCATTACTTGGGAGCTTACTAGAAATGCAGATTCCTGCTCACCCCAGACTCAGAGAATCGGAATCTGCCTTTAATAAGACGGCCAGGTAATTCATTTGTACATTAAAATTTCAGAAGCACGGTTGGTCCCAGACCTCCCAGCCAAGAAAGGGAAAAACAAAAAGCACTTTAAATAAAGGTGAAGTGCCTTTGCTTTGCTCTGGATGCCCTTTCTTCCTCCAATCTCTAGGCTTTATCTCTGTGTACCTAAATCTTACCCTGTCTTTCTTTCTTGAGCTGTCTCTAGTGCCTCCTCTGGAAATCTCCACTGACTGCCACAGGTGCCTTCCACTCACTAACCTGTGTCTTACCACAGTCTGTTTACACCGTGCAAGTATCCTTGCACAGGTCTAATCCACCCTGTTCGAGGCTTGGGACTTGCCTGAATCTTCTTTCTATCCTCCAGAGTATAGTATGGTGGGCCCTGGGGGGAAAGGCCTATTTATTTACTGAAACAAAGGAAGGGAAAGAAAAACGGAGCAGCTACATTCCTGAAGTAATTGTCTCTGAAAAACTGAATGCAGCCCCAGGGATGGGCTGGAGCTTATTTGAAACAAGAACCTGGAAGCCATGTTATGTCCATCTTTAAAGAGCCCCCCATATACCAGATACGGAAATGTCCCAGTTTTCCAGAAGCTAACTGGACCAGATCAGATTGAGACCCATACCATTGCAGCACTCCTCATTTAGACTTGGTCCAAAGCAGACCTCTTTTGGAATAGTCACAACTCTGTTTGCTAGAGCCTTGATCACTGGCTTTAAGTATGCTCTGGGCTCTGAACGGACTACCTCTTTGCCCACTTTTTTCTCCTATGTCTTTTCCCACTTGATAGTTAATATATTCATTTTTTTCTAAAGAAAAAAATGTATTTTTGAAAATCTTTCAGATTCATTTTTTTCTTTAGAAAGAAATCTTACCGGAAAATATTTAGTGTCTTATTCAAGTTTTCTAATGCATCCTTGTATAAAGGCAATGAGTTTCTAGCTGCTAGTTACAAATTACAAAAACAAGTCATTTTATTTTTATTTTTTTAAATATATTTTTTAAAGATTTTATTTATTTATTTGACAGAGAGATCACAAGTAGGCAGAGAGGCAGGCAGAGAGAGAAGGGAAGTAGGCTCCCCGCTGAGCAGAGAGCCCAATGTGGGGGTCGATCCCAGGACCCTGAGATCATTACCTGAGCTGAAGGCAGAGGCTCAACCCACTGAGCCACCCAGGCACCCCAACAAGTCATTTTATTACTCTTAATTGATAGCTGAGTCAATGAAAAACCTTGACTCTAGGTGAGATTTATGATGTCATATTCAGAATAAATATGTCTTCCTGAGAGACATCCTGGTGTCATTATAATTTTACCACATATAAAATATAATGGGAAATGCTCCTAGGCCTTATAAGAAATTAGACTTTATTAGTATCAATACTGTTGTGACTCATACAATGAGTAGATGACCCACATGGGGAGACTTTGTTGTGGGACTGGAATTCACATAGAGTTGGTATGTTTTCTTGGATAAGCATTAAAAAGTATGACTATATTATTCAACATCAGTCATTTTGGGGGTACTGTCATATATTATAATGTTTTCCAAGAAAAATTGATGATCCTGTGGAGGGGGGAATATTCAGAAACAATAGCCCTGTGATTTCCACCTCTGAATTTCTTCTAAGTAAACAGCTATGGTGTTAAAAGCTATGCTTTTAAGTAAACAGCTATGATAGCATAGCAGTATTAACTGTAATAGCAAAAATGGGTAATATTTCTCAGGAAACAGGAAATAACTTGGTCATATTTATTAATATGGTCATATGTAATAATTTGATCAGAATTTAATAATTACATTGGTCATATTTAATCACATTAATTTGGTCATATTGAACAATAATTTAATCTTATTTGATGAAATATTGTGTACCTTTTATAAACAATAAATGGGATAACTGCCTGGAGACTGTTTATGAAATCAACTTAGTTTTAAAAAAATTTAATGCATAAAATTGTGTTAAGTTTTATCGAAACTAACCATATGCCCCAGAACTGTATTAGACACTGGGGATGCATCAGTGAAAATGACAAATATGATTCCTGACAGTCTCAGAGTCTGATGCAGGAAAAGATATTAAACGAGATGATATATAGTTACACATTGTGACTCGCCATGAAGTAAGAGGTTAGTATAAAATACTGGAACCTAAGGTGGTTTGGGGGAAAGGGTATTTGTCAAGCAACCTCTGGGGAAGTTAAGGAAGAACAGAGTTAGTGAGGGAAGACTGGGAGAGAGTGTTCTAGGTGGAAACAGCAGGAATAGAGAAGCAGAACCCCAGATGTGGGAAAGGGTTTGATGCCATTAAAATGGAAGAAGGACCAGAGTAATTGGACCATAATTTGTGAGAGGCGAGTGTTGTGCCCTGAGGAACAGGTTCATGCAGTGCCTTCAGGATTTGTCTTATTAATTCCATTGTAGTTCCTCAAGTTGAAGGGTGTCAGGGACTTGTTTATATTTTAAGATCACTTTGCACTATGTGGAGAATGGGTGGAAATAAATCAAGGGTAGAACAAAGGAAAGCACTTCAGAGACTATCATAGCAGTTGGAGTGAGAGAGATGAAAGTGATTTAGATAAGGTTTAAAACTGGGAAGATGAGGAAAAGGGGACAGATTAAACTATATTCTGGAGGTGAGAAAAATAAAGTTTACTAATAGGTTGGGAGTAGGGATGGAAACTACAGTCTTCATTTGCTTCCTTAAACTAGGTAAACGGCGAGGTCACTCACATATTTCATATAGTTGGAAATTTAGGAAAGAAAACTAAAAAATCTATTTTGGACATGAGACAGATCTTGTCAGAGAACCAAGTGGAATAGTCAAATAGTGTACAGGTTTGAAAAAAATAGATGAGAGAATATATCTGGTTGGAAATTAGATATTTGGGAGCCATTGGCCTTCAGATGGTATTTGATGCTGGTGTATAGAAGCATAGAATGTCTGAGGGGGTGGGTAAGCCCACTTTCACTCCCAAGGCGCTACAGTATTAAGAGGTCTTGTTGAGGAGGAAGAGCTATCATAGGTGACTTTCAGGCTGATTTGTTGGGTGATTCTGGAAGTTGGGTATTTCAAGAAGGAAGGTGTGATCAACTGTGTTGAATACTGCTGAGAGTTCAGGCAGAATGGTGTGCTCCTATGGATAAAAAAAATAGTTGTCTTATTCAGGTGGTGGTTTTAGAAGTATATCACTTGCTATGACATTTAATCTTTATTTAATAATGAAAACCTAGTTAACATCGGATCATTTTTGTTGACTTAATTTCAGCAGGATAGTACCTATGATGTATATACCCATTTTGATCCCCACACTTTTTTGTTAATCATCATTTTTTTTGCATCTCTCTATTTATTGTCATCTTAAATATTAACCAGATACCTCTCAGAACTCCTGCGTAGGATTAAGCCTTCAAAAGTTTTAAAACCTGGCTAGCCCTCCTCACTAACACTAACAGTCTCCCCGCACAGCTGCTAAATGCACAAAGTCCCTTATTAACACCACATCAAATGTATGGTTCCCTTTTGCATAACCTACAACAAATTATCTATTTCTTCCTTTAAGTTTATTTATAGCATTTTGCCCACAGTATCCCTTTCCTAAAAAATAAAACAAAAAAACCCAAAACCACCTTACTGAAGTAAATTCTGGTCTTAATCTGGCAGAAATACAGTGAGGCAAAGATGACAGAAAGTATCTGAACAAGATGGTCCTTTTTTTTGCCTTTTTTTCCCCCTTTACATTATGATATTATATTCAGGAACTAAAGAAAGGAAGTGAGATGGTTTGGACAGGAACTAATATCTTTCCAGTTTGGGGCCCAGAGGGGTAGAATGGGGACAAACCCCCACCCTCCTCTTAAATACCTTAACTATTCATTTTCTTCACAGTGACTCGAGAGTCATCACCCTGTGGTGCTCGTGCATCAGAAAACAGAAAGAGGAAGGAGCCTCCAAAAAGACTGGTTTCAGCAAAATTGGCAGGACTCCATTCACTTCCCCCAACATTCCACCTAAAGGCTTTAATTACACTGTTAGATACTAGTCTCACCTCAAGCACAAATTCTTCTTGGCAAGATGTCAAATTCGTGCAGATTACCTTCTGTAACCCTCTACAACTCTGTTATGCTTACCAGAATTAGTCCAAGGTCACTTCCATGCTGCATGTCTCATGAGACAGGATAGGTCTCCATGTTACTCACTTGTATTCTGACTTTTCTACCTCCTTTTATCTATATCATCAGGCACATTCAGATAGGTCTTAAGAAAATATGTCATCCTTTCTATTTGTGTTGTGGATGACACAACATAACCTATGTAGGACTGGGGATTAAAGTGACATATAGGACTGTTGGAGAACTCTGGCAGCTGAATGGGAGAGAGTAAGTGAGGGTGTGTTTAAGGGTTTTATAATGGCAGGTGCCATGGTGTCCGAGACAAGAGCTCTTAGGGAAGGATAATTGCATTTTTCTAGTGACGTCCTTGACTTTTAATTTTTGCTCAAAGAGACTTAAATACAGCACGTGTAACTTGCATTTCTCCTTTTATCTACTAGAGGAACCCTCCCAGATCAAAGAGGATGCACACCTTTCTATGACTTGCTTCTCTTTTATCGTAAACCAGCTTCTCTTTTGGGAGAACGTTTCAACTGATTTTGGTTGTTCTTGAAGATAGACTTGCTGTGAAGTTGTCCAATTAAGTGAACAGATATTTTTCATCCTATAGAATGCTCTATTGTAGTTTTGCTTGATTTTCATGCTCCAGTGACCTGCCATGAGAAGAGCACGCCCCAGGTAGCTGCTGCTACTTTGACCCAAACCTCAAAACAAGCACCAATGGACTAGAACTGAACCCAATCCAAAGACTAGAGCCAAGTCCAGCCATCTTGCTTTTCCAGACAAACTAGCCTCAATTAGCTGAGCCATATCACATGAAGATCCATGAGTATTTAATGTGTGTTCTTGTAGCAGTCAAGTTTCAGAGTAGTTTGTTATGCAGCAGTATTGTGGCAATAGCTGACTAATACATATACTTAGAGGAATTATGGCATAAACATAAGTGCAGAAAAGCTACTTATCTAGTTTGATCATCTTCCAGTCTAAGCCTTGAAAGGGACAGCATCAAAATCACTTACTCATGTCATTGAGTTTGAAATGAATTGGGCTCATTGCCCATATCTTTATAAAATAGAACTTATATAAAAATACATTGAATTTGAAAATAAATAAAGCCATTCAAAGTTAAAAAGCTGTATTATTTTCAAATATTTTTCAGCAGGAGAACTTTCCAGTACAAATGTTCTTAAATAAGGTGGTTTTGTATGAGCAACAGCAGTCATCTCACAAATAGACTACATAGTTTTTTATAACATCTTTGGATATTTATTTTGTTTGCAGGTCAGTTTTCTTTTAAAATATCCATTGTAAATAACACTTGGATGAGCTTTCTTGTTCGTATATCTTTCTCACTTTTAAAATGTGATCAATTCTCCATCCATCGATCCACCCACCCATTCACCTATCTGCCTTCATTATTTTTTGGAGTTTATATTGTTATTTAGGAACAATGCAGTAGGTTTTAGGTAATTCATATTAGAATTTGGAATCAGAAAAATTGCTTATATTTTCTGCATTCAGATATGTAAGAAATCCATGATCATTGTAGCAAAATTCAAAAGTGCATATAAACAAACAGGAAAAAATCCCTACATAAATGCACCACCTAGAGATACAACCTTTGTTAAAATCTCGTTGTTTATCTTTACAAAACTTCTTTTCTATGTGTGCCTGTGTGTGTATATTTTTATATATATTTAATTACAGTGGATTCATACTGTGCATACTGTTCTGTCAACTGCTTTTATCACCATTATGTTGTAACTTCTCTCCATGAAGATAATACAGAGCTACATAATCATTTGTAATGACTGGCTGGTATTTAATAAAATACACGCTCTATAACTTGTCAACTAGTCCCCTATCTTTGGATGTTTATTTTGTTTGCAGGTTAGTTTTCTTTTAAAATATCCATTGTAAATAACACTTGCATGAACTTTCTTGTCCATATATTTTTCTCACTTTTCAAATTATTTCTCTAGGATCAATTCCTAGAAGGGATATTGCTAATGCAAAGGAAATGTACATGTTTAAAACCCTTGTCAAAACAAGTCCCAGAAAGGCAGAACCCATTTATATTCCCTCCAGCTAAAAGGGAGGGAATATATCCCTTTTGCTGTATCTTCCAATCAACATTCAGTGCTGCTTTTTGAAAGATGTTTGTCCCTCATCTGTTTTCTTTTACGTATCTACTACTTACTCTATTTCTACTTTGGATAATTTGGGAAATTCCCTCTTTCCCTTTTTTCCCTGTGACATATAAAGATATAAAACATGACTTAAGAAATGTCCTAAATGCATAAGTAAAAATAATCATGACAGCAAAGTAGTCTTCTTTTACAGAAAAAAAAAATACTCATATTTATGGCCTCAAGATTCTTTGGAATAATAGCTAACTAAATCATAACCTTTACAATTTTCTGATATTAAATAGGGCTTGTTGTAAGTGAGTCATTTTGTACACACTGGGAGTTTTATGGTGAGTTTAATGTCACTGAATTTAATTAACTTAAATTGTCATTTGCACATCTTTATACTGTGGAAAACCCTCCTCAGTCAGTGAGCTCTTAGCACTAAGCAACAACAACAACAAAATGACAATTCCTCTCAGAAGTTATAAGATCTATGTGACTAATTTATTAGGTGAAGAAACCAAGGCATAAAGCAGTGGATACTCCAGCAGCAGGAGTACAAAAATTTCAGAGAATTATAAAGGTAAGCCTGCTACTATGGATGAAGAGAAAAATTAAGAAAAAGGAACATTTTCATGGGCCAAACTCAGTCAACTGTAATCACTAATAGGTGAGATTACAAACTAATGCCAGAATTTTCAGTAGGATTATTGCTTGGAAGTGACAGCTGGCATGGGACCTTACCTGTGCTTCTTCTAACTCCCACAAGTCACACAAACACATCAAAAAGAAATCCAGCAAAATGGTTCTAAGAAGGCAAAATTTAAGAAAAGATAATATTTTGAATATTACAGAAAAAGTCATTGCAGTGAAGAATACATGGAAAACCTAAAATCTCTTAAAGATCAACTCCTAAGGACACCTGGGTGGCTCAGTCAGTTAAGCGTCTGCCTTCAACTCAGGTCATGATCTCAGGGTCCTGGTACTGAGTCCCATGTCCAACTCCCTGCTCACTGGGAGGTCTGCTTCTCCCTCTTCTTCTGCCTCTCCTCCTTACTCCTGCTCTCCCTCTCTATCAAACAAATAAATGAAAATATTTAAAAAAAGACGAACTCCAAGATGTCTTTTTGTTGTCTCAATAATTCCTATGTATTTTGAAGGGAGTTAGAAATTTCTCATCACAAAATCAGACTTTGAAAGACCTTCCAAAATACTTTCATACAACTAATTTCTGTTATGTTTTTCTAGCACATTAATTGTTTTGTTTTGGGGGTTTTTTTTTTAGCATTAACATAGAACATTATATTTTGAAGTGCTTGTTGGATAAAATCATTAACATTCTGTAGAATGTTATATTCAGAGACAGCATCCTATAAAAATAATTTATACTTTCAAAAGTAGATCTTTCCTGCTGTTCATTTCTCTGGTAGCATATATATATTTTCTGCCTTTTTATTCAAATTAAGTTTGCAAATATTTACCGAATAACCATGTAGTATAAGACTTTATGTCAGTGCTTCGAAGAACTAAGGATAGAGAGAGCAGATTAGTGAGTGCCAGGGGCTGGGGGGATGGGAGGTGAGGAATGACTCTTTAATGGGTATGGGGTTTATGGAGTGTCTTTTTTGGATGATGAAAAATTCTGGAACTACCTAGCAGTGATGGTTGTATAATACTGTGTACGTACTAAATTGCTCCTGTATACTTTTAAATGGTCATAGTGGTAAATGCCATATATTTTACCACGACTTAAAAAAAAAAATCAGGCAGGAAAAAAAAAAAACTAAGGGGGGGCCAATGAAGGAGAGGCACAAACACTCCACTACAGAAGTATCATTTAATAAGGAAATGTGTTTAAATTATCCTCCCAATATCACTATTGATTTCACTCAGTAACTGCCAATCTGATTTAATGAGCATGCATTATGAGGGCGGTGATAGGCAGTCATACTTTAAAATGAACAGGAGTGGGGAAATGAGTAGTAGATGGTCCTTGCCTTTGAGTAGCTTTTGATTTTATAGGGAATTAAGATAGCTATACAAAATGTCTTATGCAAGACAGAATGTCAAGCCATACAAGAGAGCTGAACACAGTGCTACGAAAGTGAAGAGGATTATTAGATTAATTTTTGGGGAAAGCATCAGGGATGTGGTAGGTTTATACTTGGTCTTCAATGATGGGTCTGATTTTGCCAATCACAGATGATGCTAACAGTCGGCCTGGATGAAGGGAAGAAGATAAGGAAAGTACAGAGCCAAGAAATGCAAGGTACTGGGGAATGCCAGTGAAATTTGGGGAGGAGTCAAGGACACATAGGAGAGGACTGAAGACATTTAGAGTTTGAAGATGATTTAGAAGTAATTTTTTTCCAACTTTTCACCTAAGTGGATCTTTTTGTTTGTTTGAAGATTTCATTTATTTGAGGGAGAGAGTGAGAGAGAGAAAGTATGAGCAGGGTGAGGGGCAGAGAGAGCAGCAGTCTCCCCGCCAAGCAAGGGGTCCTAGAGTGGGCTCTATCCTAGGACTCTGGGGTCATGACCTGAGCTGAAAGCAGACGCTTAACCAACTGAGCCACCCAGGTACCCCTGCCCACAATTACTATTTATTTTAGTTCTGCCTTTGAAACCACAATAATAAAAAAAAATTTTTTTTCCTATCAACTCTTCAATATTCAAGTCAGGATATATGTTCTTTTTTTTTTTTTTTTTAGGATATATGTTCTTTTATCTTCTCCTTTCTAAATTAGATATTTCTGGGCCCATTAATTGTTCAAATGTTTCTTATGACATACTTTTTAAGACTCCACAGTTCTTCTTGCCATTCATTAATTTAGTAAGCATGGCTTTGATGTTGGTATTCAAGGCTAAATAAAATATTTTAGAGGAAATTGTAGATGATATGATTTTAGACAAACAGCTATAATTTCCCTTTCAGGTAGACTTTGAATTAGTCATTAATTGGTCATCTCTAGAAACAGTCATTGAACTAATTATGAATTCAGCCAATTTTATTTTTATTTTCATTGACCAATATTTCATTATTTCATTCGTGGATTTTATTATGAGGCATATTTTTAACTGCATTGCTAAAATTAACATAGTGACTAGGAACTTGGGCCCTGGAGTTAAGATTTTGTGACTTGTCTCCAGCACAACCAACTGCTACCTGTGACGTTGGGCAAATTACTTAATTTCTCTGTGCTTCAGTTTCCTGATCTGTAAAATCAGATTATTTTATTAAATAAGTTATTATTTAATATATTATTTGTATTAAATATAAATATTTATATATAAATATAATATATTTACATAAACAAATATATAAATAATGTACTTATTTAATATATAATAATATTAATAAACTTATTATTAAATAAGTTATTATCTAGCAATAGAAAAATAAGAAAAAGTTAATTACTATTATTATGGTGTTTTAAAAATATATCCACAAATTCTTTGATATTCCTCCCTTCAAGGGGTGGAGCCTAATTTCTTTTTTCTTGAGTGCGGGTGGGATTTAGTGACTTCTCACAAATACACTACATAGTTTTTTGGTTTTTTTTTTAAACAAAAGAACATCATGGCTATCTCGTTTCTTGGTTTGCTTACTCTGGGGAATATAAGCTGCCATGTTGGTTTTCTACTCTGTAACAAGCCCCTGAAAATTTAGCAACTTAAAATAGCACACATTTATTAGCTCAGGTTTTCAACACAACATGGCTAAGTCCTTCTCAGGGCTCTAAAGTGTATTTGAACAAGGACATTAAATATCAGAAATGCTTGCAGAAGCAAAAAAACACAAGCAAAAAGAAGTCATAGAAGAAAACTGGAAGGAGGGAGCGTATTTGGGTTGCTATCCAACAGCTCAGGATAGAAATAATGTTTGCTCTCAAATTGCTGAGGTGACAGTGAGACTAGACAGAGATTGGAAGGAAAATCATTGAGGAACTAGAATCTACTGGATTTAGTAAGTTGAATTACTATCAGGCTTTGATGGAGTCCTGGCACTTCAGTGGTCAAGACATACAAATGTGGAATGAAGATATACACTACAGAGCTTATTCAATGGTGGTAATTGTTCAAGTTGTGTGTAGGTGACATGCCACGGGAGGGTGTAAAAAAAAAAAAATAGAGCCAAAAGAATAATGTTAGGGGATACTTAAATTTAGAAGTGTGGCAAGTAGAAAGAGAAAGACAGAAATGGAGCATTTTAAACAGTAGGAGGAAAGCGAGAAGCGTTAAGTGGGAGATGAGAATTTCAAGAAGGAAGGAGGTAAGTAATATCAATGAATGCGCTTTCCTCCATCCCATGCCCCAGACAATTTTAATGAAGACAATGTTTTTTCATGGGTATACAGATGTCATTGTTAAGCTCATAATCAACTCTGATAAAAATAAGAGAACACAAGTGGGCGCCTGGGTGGCTCAGTGGGTTAAGCATCTGCCTTGGGCTCCTGTCATGTTCTTGAGTTCCTGGATGGACCCCCACCTCAGGCTTGAGTAGGAAGCCTGCTTGTGTCTCCCTCTACCCCTCCCCCTGCTTATGCTCTCTCATGCTGTCTCTCAAATAAATAAATAGACTCTTTTTTTTTTTTAAAGATTTTATTTATTTGACAGAGAAACACAGCGAGAGAGGGAACATAAGCAGAGGGAATGGTAGCGGGAGAAGCAAGCCTGCCAAGCAGGGAGCCCGATGTGGGGCTCGATCCCAGGACCCTGGGATCATGACCTGAGCTGAAGGCAGACGCTTAACGACTGAGCCACCCAGGCGCCCCAATAAATAGACTCTTAAAAAATAAAAAAAATAAGAGAACACTCTTCACCTCTATCAAGAAAATTAAGTTTATATACTTTGAAGCTAAATTAAGTGTGGTGAAGAATTGACATTAATTTCTGAAGTCTATGAAAATGAGGAACTGTTCCTTTGAAACATGCACAAAATTTCCTTATGCATTATCATAGCCCTTTAGAACATACTTTTTTTAAGCGGCAATATTCTGATTGTGTGTGTGTGTGTGTGTGTGTGTGTGTGTGTGTGTGTGTGTGTGTCTTATTGCTGACATTGCAGAAATTTGGTTTTCTTTCATTTTTCATTGCTAGTGTCTAATAATTCAGATCTGTTATGAGAAAATAGGATTCTGTATAGTCCAGAAATTCAGCCACTATCTTGAATCCCGTTTGTAGAAGAAAATGCTTTCTACATCCCCAGCAAGTCTGTATTTCCAACTTTAGAGCAAAAGCCATTTGAAATTTGAAGACTGCTTGTACATATGTAAGCAAAATATGGTTAAATATCTTTTCTTTAAGTTAACCAATCTGAATTTTCTGCTCTTATTCTTTTCAAGGTATTTTGCCGTGCAAATGTCATTGTAATCCCTCTGCTCTGTATTTAGGAAAGTGACAATGTAGCATGGCCATCATTGTGCCCTTGGAGGCAGATCAAACTGCCTTCCAGTCCCGATTCAATCACTCGCATGCTCTTTGGCTCTGAGGAAATTATTTAATGTTTAATTTTAGGTTCCTATACTGTAGAATAGGAATAATGTAAATACCTATCTCTTAGAGTTATTGTGAGCATTAAGATCAATCATATACAAATTTCTGTCACAATAACCATTTCCAGAGAATGAAATGGTAGTCTTTTTTCTTTATCATGCACCCATATCAGTAGAAATATTTTCATCCGGTAGCCTTTATTTATAAATAACATACATGTTCTTTGGAACTAATATAACAGCATAAAATGAACATAAAAGTAAAATTTGAAAAGAATGTGACAAAGAGGGGCGCCTGGGTGGCTCAGTCGTTACGCGTCTGCCTTCGGCCCAGGTCATGATCCCAGAGTCCTGGGATCGAGCCCCACATCGGGCTCTCTGCTTGGCGGGAAGCCTGCTTCTCCCTCTACCATTCCCTCTGCTTGTGTTCCCTCTCTCGCTATGTTTCTCTCTGTCAAATAATAAAATCTTTAAAAAAAAAAAAAAAAAAAGAATGTGACAAAGATGAAATAAGTACAACCTAAAAATAAATAAAAATATAAAGTACAGGGACGCCTGGGTGGCTCAGTGGGTTAAAGCCTCTGCCTTCGGCTCAGGTCATGATCTCAGGGTCCTGGGATGGAGCCCCGCATCGGGTTCTCTGCTCAGCAGGGAACCTGCTTCCCCATCTCTCTGTCTGCCTCTTTGCCTGCTTGTGATTTCTCTCAGTCAAATAAATAAATAAAATCTTTCAAAAAATAAAAAAATATAAAGTACAAATGGGACATTTGTTGCATTTATAATTTTTCAAACAATTCCAAATTGCAATGCAACTCCAGATTTTTTTAAAGGGGTTACAAAATTCTGTTTCTGAGGGTTTTTTTGTGTGAGGAAATAAAAATGTTAAGGGACGACTTATCATTTTCACACACACGATGATACAAACATTTCTAACCACCCATTTTCAGAAGTGTTTTCGTAGCACTAAAAAAGAAACAGTTGCTTTCTTACTCAATGCAAAAATCCCACCTTTATCTTAATGGGGCATATCAGTTTTTGGGTGGTTTGTTTTCTTTTACTATCGGTGTGAGGCTTACTATTGATAGGTACTTGACATCACAGAAAAGATCAGAAAATTTGGATCATACATTTTTGTAAAAGAAAACTATAATTCTTCTTTGAGTTTGACGAGAACTTGAACCATTTTGCAATAAGATAACCGGTGAACCTCTTTGCAGTACAGAATATTTTCATGAACTCTCCTCATCTCCTGCGCACGTATTTACCTAACAAAGATTCATATGGTGCTTACCATTTATAGGAACTATTTTAAGCCCTTTGCAAATATTTCATCTCATAACAACATCTGGAGTTAGGTTTCATTACCATTGTACAGATGAGGTAACTGTGGCAGAGACAAGTTGTAAAAATGTTCAAAGTCAGGCAGGATTTGAAACCAGCCATTTGGCTTTAGATGCTGCTCTTAACAAGTAGGCTCTGATGCTTAAGATTCTACTAATGAAGATAAAATAGCTTTTAATTCCACTTAACACATGTGAACTACAATTGATTGGAATATTTTAGAAGCAGCGATTGGGCAAGATTGCCAATACCAGTTCTTCATTATCAGGAGCTCCCTGCTTCCTTCTGGAGATGTCTTGCAATGTGCATCCCCGTGACCACTTAATGTGCAGGGTACGTGAGGGCTCTAGTGTGGACGATATTAGTACCCTCAATCTATTTCTTATTTTTTATATACATATAAGCACATGTTCTGGTATCTTGGTCCCAAATTCCATTGAATTTCTGCAGTCTTCAGTCATATGTGTGCCTCTCTTTGGGGATTACTGCTGTAGAATCTGAATGTAGATGGGAAAGGAGCTCAAAAGATTAGCTTGTGTCTACTTCCAAAGCTGGAAGTTATGTTACATGTGAATGTGTGAGGAGTGGTCCCTCTGGACATGGGGATACCCATATGTTTATATATAGACATCACGTTAGGTTACAATCTACTTGTATAAATGTATTCATAATATATGAACAGCATATCTTGGAATCTGTCAGGAATGTGTCACTGAAAATTTTCTGAGGATTTTCCCAAAGATAATGTGACATATTAAAATTAATTTATTGGTTTAGTCTTCTCTATTTCCAAGCATTGGAAAGACTTGCTGGAGGAATGCCTAAAGTAGTCCATATTGTTGACTAGGAGAAGTTAGATTTCGGAGGGTCAAACAAATCTTTCACTTACGTCTCTCATCTGCTTGTTTACCCATTTAAACTCCAGAGATCATGGCCCAAATGGGGTAACGTAGTGTCGGAGAACAAAGACTGTAAATTCAATGATGTTCCTCTTTAGGGCATGGATCCTCAAAGTGTGAGAGTCCTTTGGGCTGTGGACCAATCTAAAGCAAAGCGTACCCTTCCTTTTTCCTGAGTGAATGATGCACAATTTATGCAGAAGGTATATTTGTTTTTTTTTTTTTTTTGAGATTTTATTTATTTGATAGAGAGAAACACAGCGAGAGAGGGAACAGAAGCAGAGGGAATGGTAGAGGGAGAAGCAGGCTTCCTGCTGAGCACAAGGAGCCCAATGCGGGGCTCAATCTCAGGACCCTGGGATCATGACTTGAGCGGAAGGCAGACTCTTAACGACTGAGCTACCCAGGCGCCCCTGCAGAAGGTATATTTGTATTCAATTTAACTGTCCTTTCAAATGAGTTCTAACACTTTGTAATTTTATCTCTTAAATTTTTAAAGATTTATTTATTTATTTGAGAGACAGAGTATGCACAACTGGGGGGAAGGGCAGAGGGAGAGAATCTTCAAGCAGACTCCCCACTGAGCACGGAGCCTGACACTGGGCTTAATCTGGCCTGATCTCTATGAGATCATGACCTGAACTGAAACCAGGAGCTGGAGGCTCAACTGACTGAGACCCGGAGGTGCCCGGAAATTTTGTTATTTTAAACAAAATAATATCTGTGTTCTGTTAAGAAGTCAGGTTGCTAATGCCTTGTTTGACAATATAGCATGTTCCTGCTGAGCATGTATGTGTGTGAGAGTTACTTTGTAGAACAGTTGCTTCAATATTGATGGAAGTGTTGACTTGCACTGGTGTGGTTTTCAATTTTTTTTAACATAAATTATAATTAGTTTGGTTTCATCATTATCCATTTATTTTCATTAAGATCACTTGGCTAATCTGACAATTGTAGTAGCTCATGTTTGCAGTAATAGTATTGTTATTTTATTTTACCTATATTTTTATTTTATTTTATTTTATTTATTATAAATTATTATATATATAAATTATATTGTATATATATTATTATATATTATATATATTTATATATATATTATATATAATTATATATATAATTATTATATATAAATTATATTGTAATTTATATTGTAAATATATATATATTTTATATATATTTATATATATTTATATATATTATATATTTATATATATATAATATAAATAATAAATTTATTTATATATATTTATAAATATTTATAAATTTATTTATATATATAATATATATAATAAATATAATAAATTATTATAATATATATAAATTATTATAATAATATAATAAATATAATAATAATTTGTATATTATATTTATTATAATATAATAAAATATTATATTTTATTTACCTATATTTTACCAATTTTACCTATAACTAGACCTTAAAGACACATGTATAATTGATAGGTGTAATCTGCCTTTCTATTGATATAACAGATATTGTATCATATTATATGTGTATATATAATTTAGTATATATACATATCCTTTCCTAAAATTTACTTGTTTAAACACACCTCACTGTTAATCACTAAATTCTTTTTCTGGTGGAGGCTGGGATAGATCAGGGAGGCCTTTACCCAGTTGTCTAGATCATCCCGATTTTATATACTTGGATTCTGTCCAGTTCTGACAGACTCCAATAAAGACACTTATGTAAGTCTGTGTCAAGACGGTCAATGACATTTTTAAAAAAGGAAAATGACCCAATCCCAGATAGGAGGGATAGTAACATTTTGCACAAAGAAAAGGAAAGGAAAGAATGTTGGGGATGGAAGGGCCTAGGATCATTTTTGAATATTTAAAGTCATTTTTTGAACATTTGAGATTTAGGCCTATGCTGTCCAGTTTGCTAGCTACTAGTCATATGTGGCTATTCAACTTCAGTTTAGAGGAATTAAAATTAAATAAAATGAGAAATCTGGTCGGACAGTGGCACTAGCTCTATTTCAGGGGCTCCAGAGTGTCCTGTGGTTAGTGGCTTCTGATCAGACAACACTGACAGATTATTTCAATTATCAGAATGTGCTCTACTAGAAGCACTGGTTTAGACTATAAAACATCTGAGCAAATTTTATTCAAAAACTAGCAGCGGTAGCTGACAGAATGATACACAGCACTCCCAAATGGTTCAATTTGAAGAAGGCAGAAGAAAACAAACGATTATCCAATCCAAGATAAAAGTGGAAGGCACTAAATGGAAGCAATTGTCAGCCAGCTTGGTAAGCCTGGAAAAGGAGAAAGTATTTTGCAGAATGGCCTGCCTCGCCGTTTCTTTAAAGCGGTATCACATAGCAGTTGCAGACAACACTTGTGAGACTGTCTTTGTTTGTGGCAGAAAAGAGTCTTACCCTCCTTAAGAGGTAAGGTTCTGCTTACCTCTGCTTACCTGAGGTTCACATCTCAGCTTCTGAAATGTGTGCTTCAAGAAATGTGTGTTTCTTTTTCAGTTTGGACAGTTGGCTTGGTGCTTTTCCTAAATAGGGATCTGAATTAAGTCTTCTTAAATTTATTTATGAGAAAGAGCAAGAAAGTGAGCAGGAGGAGGGGGAGGGGCAGAGGGATAAGCAGACTTCCCACTGAGCAGGGACCTCTACAAAGTGGGGTGTGATCCCGGGACCCTAAAATCATGACCTGAGCAAAAGGCAGATGTTTAATCAACTGAGCCAGCCAGGCACCCCTAAATTAATTCTTTTTTTTTTTAAATGAACATATAATGTATTATTTGCTCCAGGGGTATAGGTCTGTGAATCATCAGGCTTACACATTTCACAGCACTCACCATAGCACATACCCTCCCCAGTGTCCATCACCCAGTCACCCTATCCCTCCCCCGCACCCAGCAACCCTCAGTTTGTTTCCTGAGATTAAGAGTCTCTTATGGGTTGTCTCCTTCTCAATCCCATATTGTTTCATTTTTTTCTCTCCCTACCCCCCATGACCCCCTGCCATGCCTCTCAAATTCTTCATATCAGAGAGATCATATGATAATTGTCTTTCTCTGACTGACTTATTTCACTTAGCATAATATCCTCTAGTTCTATCTGCGTCATTGCAAATGGCAAGATTTTGTTTCTCTTGATGCCTGCATAGTATTCCATTGTGTGTGTGTATATGCACACAATATATACACACACATACACCACATCTTCTTTATCCATTCATCTGTTGATGGACATCTTAGTTCTTTCCATAGTTTGGCTATTGTGGATATTGCTGCTATAAACATTCGGGTGCATCTACCCCTTCAGATGACTACATGTGTATCTTTAGGATAAATACCCAGTAGTGTGATAGCTGGGTCATAGGGTAGCTCTATTTTCAACTTTTTGAGGAACCTCCATACTGTTTTCCAGAATGGCTGCACCAGCCTGAATTCCCACCAAGAGTGTAGGAAGGTTCCCCTTTCTCCCCATCCTCACCAATGTCTGTCATTCCCTGACTTGTTAATTTTAGCCATTCTGACTGGTGTGAGGTGGTATCTCACTGTGGTTTTAATTTGTATTTCCCTGATGGTGAATGATGTTGAGTACTTTTTCATGTGTCTGTTGGCCATTTGGGTGTCTTCTTTGCAAAAATGTCTATTCATGTCTTCTGCCCATTTCTTGATTGGATTATTTGTTCTTTGGATGTTGAGTTTGATAAGTTCTTTAGAGATTTTGCATACTAGCCCTTTATCTGATAGGTCATTTGTGAATATCTTCTCCCATTCTGTCGGTTGTCTTTTGGTTTTGCTGACTGTTTCCTTTGCTGTGCAAAAGCTTTTGATCTTGGGGTGCCTGGGTGGCTCAGTAGTTAAGCATCTGCCTTCGGCTCAGGTCATGATCCCAGGGTCTTTGGATCAAGCCCTGCATTGGGCTCCCTGCTCGGCAGGAAGCCTGCTTCTCCCGCTACCATTCCCTCTGCTTGTGTTCCCTCTCTAGCTGTGTTTCTCTTTGTCAAATAAATAAAATCTTTAAAAGAAAAAAAAGCTTTTGATCTTGATGAAGTCTCAATAGTTCATTTTTACCCTTGCTTCCCTTGCCTTTGGCAATGTTCCTAGGAAGAAGTTGCTTCAGCTGAGGTCGAAGAGGTTGCTGCCTGTGTTCTCCTCAAGGATTTGGATGGATTCCTGTCTCACATTGAGGTCTGTCGTCCATTTTGAGTCTATTTTTGTGTATAGTGTAAGGAAATGATCCAGGCTCATTCTTCCACATGTGGCTGTCCAATCCTCCCAACACCACTTGTTGAAGATACTGTCTTTTTTCCACTGGACATTCTTTCCTGCTTTGTCGAAGAGCAGTTGACCACAGAGTTGAGGATCCATTTCTGGATTCTGGATTCTGTTATATTGATCTATGTGTCTGTTTTAGTGCCAGTACCATACTATCTTGATGATTACAGCTTTGTAATAGAACTTGAAGTCTGGAATTGTGATGCCGCCAATTTTAGTTTTCTTTTTCAACATTCCTCTGTCTATTCAGGATCTTTTCTGGTCTATATAAATTTTAGGATTATTTATTCCATTTCTTTGAAAAAAAATGATGGTATTTTGATAGGGATTGCATTAAATGTGTAGATTGTTTTAGGTAGCATAGACATTTTCACAATATTTGTTCTTCCAATCCATGCATATGGAACATTTTTCCATTTCTTTGTGTCTTCCTCAATTTCTTTCATGAGTCCTTGATAGTTTTCTGAGTAGAGATGCTTTGCCTCTTTGGTCACGTTTATTCTTAGATATCTTATGGTTTTGGGGGAAATTGTAAATTGTAAACTCCTTAATTTCTCTTTCTTTTGTCTTGCTGTTGGTGTATAGAAATGCAACTGATTTCTGTGCATTGACTTTATGTCCTGACCCTTTACTGAATTCCTGTATGAGTTCTAGCAGTTTTGGAGTGGAGTCTTTTGCGTGTTCTACATAAAGTATCATATCATCTGCAAAGAGTGAGACTTTGACTTATTCTTTGCCGATTCAGATGCCTCTAATTTCTTTTTGTTGTCTGATTATTGAGGCTAGGACTTCTAGTACTATGTTGAATAACAGTGGTGATAGTGGACACCCCTGCCATTTTCTTGACCTTCAGGAAAAGCTCTTTTTCCCCCCATTAAGAATGATATTTGCTGTGGATTTTTCATAGATGGCTTTGATATATTGAGGTATCTACCCTCTATCCCTACACTGTGAAGAGTTTTGATCAAGAAAGAATGCTGTACTGTGTCAATGCTTTTTCACCATATATTGAGAGTATTGTATGTTTCTTGTTCTTCCTTTTATTAATGCATTATATCACATGATTGATTTGCAAATGTTGAACCAACCTTGCAGCCCAGGAATAAATCCCACTTGGTCATGGTGAATAATCCTTTGAATGTACTGTTGGATCCTATTGGCTAGTATTTGGTGGGAATTTTTGCATCTGTGTTCATCAAGGATATTGATTTATAATTCTCATTTTTGATGGGGTCTTTGTCCGGTTTTGGGATCAAGATAATGCTGGCCTCATCAAAGGAGTTTGGAAGTTTTCTTTCCGTTTCTATTTTTTTGGAACAGTTTCAGGAGGATAGGTATTAATTCTTCTTTCAATGTTTGGTAGAATTTCCCTGGGGAGCCATTTGGCCCTGGACTCTTATTTGTTGGGAGATTTTTGATGACTGCTTCCATCTCCTTGCTGGTTATGGGTCTGTTCAGGTTTCCTTTTTCTTTCTGGTTCAGTTTTGGTAGTTTATATGCCTCTAGGAATGCATCCATTTCTTCCAGATTGTCAAATTTGCTGTGGTGTACAGTTGCCCATAATATGTTCTTATAATTGTTTGTATTTCTTTGGTATTGGTTGTGATCTCTCCTCTTTCATTCATGATTTTAATTATTTGGGTTCTTTCTCTTTTCTTTTGGGTAAGTCTGGCCTGGGGTTTTATATCAATCATTAATTCTTTCAAATAACCAGCTCCTAGTTTCGTTGATTTGTTCTACTGTTCTTTTGGCTTCTATTTCATTGATTTCTGCTCTAATCTTTATTATTTCTCTTCTGCTGGGTTTAGGCTTTCTTAGCTGTTCTTTCTCCAGCTCCTTTAGGTGTAGGGTTAGGTATGTACTTGAGACCTTTCTTGTTTCTTGAGAAAGACTTGTATTGCTATATCGTTTCCTCTCAGGATTGCCTTTGCTGTGTCCCAAAGATTTTGAACAGTTGTGTTTTCATTTTCATTTGTTTCCATGATATTTTTTAATTCTTCTTTAATTTCCTGGTTGACCCATTCATTCTTTAGGAGGATGCTCATTAGCCTCCATGTATTTGAGTTCTTTCCTCTTGTGGAAAGTTCTAGTCATGACATTGTGATCTGAAAATATGCAGGGAATGATCCCAATCTTTTGGTACCAGTTGAGACCTGATTTGTGACCCAGGGTGTGATCTATTCTGGAGAATGTTCCATGTGCAGTAGAGAAGAATGTGTATCTGTTGTTTTGCGATGGAATGTTCTAAATGTATCTGTAATGTCCATTACACACAATGTGTCATTTAAAGCCTTTATTTCCTTTATTTCCTTGTTTCTTGTTTCCTATTTTGCTTAAATAATCTGTCCATTTCAGTAAGAGGTGTGTTAAAGTCTCCTACTGTTATTGTATTATTGTTGATATGTTTCTTTGATTTTTGTTATCAATTGGTTTATATAATTGGCTGCTCCCATGTTAGGGGCATAGATATTTAAAATTGTTAGACCTTCTTGTTGGACAGACCCTTTAAGTATGATATAGTGTCCTTCCTCATCTCTTATTATAGTCTTTGTCTTAAAATCTAATTTATCTGACAAAAGGATTGCCACCCCAGCTTTCTTTTGATGTCCATTAGCATGGGAAATTTTTTTCCACCCCCTCACTTTAAATCTAGAGGTGATTTGGGTCTAAAATGAGTTTCTGGTAGACAGCATATTGATGGGTCTTGTTTGTATTTTTTTTTTAAGATTTTATTTATTTATTTGACACAGAGAGAGAGATCACAAGTGGGAAGAGAGGCAGGCAGAGAGAGGGGGAAGCAGACTACCTGCTGAGCAAAGAGCCCAATGCGGGGCTTGATCCCAGAACTCTGAGATCATACCTGAGTGGAAGGCAGAAGCTTTAACCCACTGAGCCACCCAGGCACCCCTTGTTTGTTCATTTTTTTTAATCCATTGTAATACCCTGTGTCTTCTGATTGTACCATTTAGCCCATTTACATTTAGGATAACTATTGAAAGATATGAATTTCATGCCACTGTATTGCCTCCCTGTAGGGTGACTGTTACTGTGTACTGTCTGTGTTCCTTTCTGGTCTGTTACTTTTAGGCTCTCCTTTGGCTTGGAGTACCCCTTTCAATATTTCCTGTAGGGCTGGTTTGGTGTTTGCAAATTCTTTTAATTTTTTGCATATAAATTTTAGGATTTATTTATCTTGTCCTGGAAGATTTTTTATTTCTCTTTCTGTTTCCAGTGACAGCCTAGCTGGATATAGTATTCTTGGCTGCATTTTTTTCTCATTTAATGCTATGAATATATCATCCAGTCCTTTCTGGCCTGCCAGGTCTCTGTGGACAGGTCTGCTGCCAATCTAATATTTCTACCATTGTATGTTACAGTGTGTAACTCTTGTCCTGAGCTGCTTTCAGGATTTTCTCTTTGTCACTAAGACTTTTAAGTTTTACTATTAGATGACAGGGTGTGGATCTATTTTTATTGATTTTGAGGGGAGTTCTCTGTGCCTCCTGGATTTTGATGCTTGTTCCCTTTGCCAAATTAGGGCAATTCTCAACTGTAATTTTGCTCCACTATACATTTGCCCCTCTCTCTCTTTCTTCTACTGGGATTCCAATTATTCTAATATTGTTTCATTATGGTTTCACTTATCTCTTGAATTCTCCCCTCGTGGTCCAGTCGTTGTCTATTTCTCTTTTGCTTAGCTTCTTTATTCTCCATCATTTGGTCTTCTATATCACTAATTCTCTCATCTGCCTCATTCATCCTAGCAGTAAGAGCCTCCATTTTTTATTTCACCTCATTAAAGCTTTTTTGATTTCATCTTGGTTAGATTTTAGTTCTTGTATTTCTCCAGAAAGGGATTTTATTTCTCCAGAAAGGGATTCTCTAGTATCTTCCATGCTTTTTTTGAGTCCAGCTAGCACCTTGATAATCGTCATTCTGAGCTCTAGTTTTGACATATTACTGGTGTCCATATTGATTAGGTTCCTAGCCATTGGTACTGCCTCTTGTTCTTTCTCTTTGTGGTGTTTCTGCCTTGTCATTGATAAGAATAGATGAATGAGAGAACAAAATACTGAAAGAGTAGCAACGAACCCAGAAAAATATACACTAACCAAATCAGAAGAGACCTGAAACTTGGGGGAAATAGAAAGAAGGGAGAAAGAAAAAAAAATTCTATTCTATTTACCAGTCTAATACATACATACATACATATATATATAAAAAATTATATATGATTATATATGATATAAAAATATATATAAAATATATATATGTAAAATTCACCAGTGAATACTCTATTAACCAGTTATATATATATATATATATATATATATATATATATACCAGTGAATAATCTATTAACCAGTTATATATATATATATAAAATATATATATTTAAATTATATATAATTTATATATATTATATTTATATATTTATTATATATCATATCATTATATATTAATATATAATATTAATTATATATAATCAATATAATTATAATTAATAATTATAATATATAATAATATATTAATATATAATGATCAATATTAATATAATATATTATATATAATATAAATATATTATATTATATTTATATATTATATTATATTTATATATATTATATATAATATATTTTTATATATATTTATTAAATTATTTATTTAATTTTATTTAATTAAATATTTATTTAATTAAATTTATAATAATAAAATAATATATTAATTATAAAATAAAAATAAAAAATTTATTAATTAAATTTATTTAATTAAATATTTAATTATTTATTAAATTTATTTTATATATATTTATTAAATATATATATAAAAATATATTATATATAATATATATATATAAAACAGAGCCACAATATAGATAGATAGATGGATAGATAGATAGAATAGAGCCACACACTTGATTTTGGGTGTATTTTTGTCTGTTAGAAGAAACTATTTCCCAAAATTTTAAAGAAAGAGAAACTTTTATATATACAAAAAGAAGGGTAAACACGATGAAGGGATGGAATATGACTGTAAAGATGAAAATTTAAAAAGATTCTAAAAAAGCAATTGATAAGAAAAGAAGTTGGTTGAAAAAGAAAAAAAAAAGAGGAAAGAATGTGATCAGGCTGGAGACTAGAACAAAGCCATGCACTAGTTTAGGATGTGATTTGATCTATTAGAAGAATTTGTATCCCAAAATTTTAAAGAGAAAAAAAGCTATATGTATACAAAAAATAAGGGTAAATACAATGAAAGGGTAAAATATGACTATAACAATGAAAATTAAAAATATTTTTAAAAGGTATTGATAAATAAAATAGTTAAAAAATGTTTAAATAGGAAAGAGGAAAAATTTAAAAAATAGAATAAGAAAAAAATAAAATTTAAAAAATTTAATTTTGAAAGACTAAAAAAAAGCCATGAATTCTATGTGTTGCTTTCCCCTAACTCGGGAGTTCTGCAGTTCTCATTGATCGATGAACTTGGTCTTGGCTGGATGTTCTTGCTGATTTAGGAGATTGCTGTGATTCTCAAATGTCTTTGCCCTAGGCAGAATTGCACTGCCCTTGCCAGGGGCTGGGCCAAGCAATCTTCTCGGGTTTGCTCTCAGGAGCTTTTGTTCCCTGAACGCTTTCCGTACAGCTTTGGAAGGTGGGAATGAAAATGGCGGCTTCCCAATCTCAGGCCCTGGAAGAGCGGAGAGCTCAGGGTCCCTCTCCTCAGTGCACCCTCAGAGAAAAGCAGTCAGTCCCTCCCATCTCCCTAGTCTCCGGCCACACTCCAAGCTCAACTGGCCTGTGACCAAGTGTTTCTATCTCTGGTGCATGGCCCCCGTTTGGAGTCTCCAAACCCAGCAGATTCCTGCAGTGCACTCCTGTGCCAGTCCTCCCAGAGGAGGAAGGAGGGCGTCTCTCTGAATCTGCTGTTTGTGGGGTCCCTGCTTGAGGAGCAGTGGCCCGATTTTGCCGCAGATCACCATTTAAGGTAACCCCGAGCTGAGAGCTCCCCCCTTTGACTCTGTCTCTGCAGCCAGCTTCCCCACTTGGATACCTGGGGGCTCTGCTGCACTCAGACACCCTTGTCTTTTTGTGACCCCTGGGGGTCCTGAGACCACACTGTCCCCATGAGGGCTCCATCCCCGCTTAGCCTCTGGAATGCTGTCCCTCAGTGGAGCAGGCTTCTAAAAGTTCTGATTTTGTGCTCTGCTGCTCTTTCACTTGCTGGGAGCTCCCCTCCCCCCATGGTGTGTCCTCCCATATATCAACTCAGATTCACTTCTCTACACATCCTACCTTCCGGAACGTGGCCAATTTTCTGTTTCTAGAATTGCTGCTCTTCTCTTCTCTCTCCTGTTTAGTTTTTAGCTGTTCAGAATGGTTTGATATCTAGCTGAACTCCTGGGACCTGATAATATTTCAGTCTCTTCCTCCTCCTCCATCTTGCTGAGCCTCCCTCTCCCCTAAATTAATTCTTTTTTTTTTTTTTTAAAGATTTTATTTATTTGATAGAGAGAAACACAGTGAGAGAGGGAACACAAGCAGAGGGAATGGCAGCGGGAGAAGCAGGCTTCCCGCAGAGCAGGGAGCCCGATGCGGGGCTCGATCCCAGGACCCTGGGATCATGACCTGGACGGAAGGCAGACGCTTAACGACTGAGCCACCCAGGCGCCCCACCCCTAAATTAATTCTTAAGTAAAATCACAAGGTAAGTGAAA
Organism: Procyon lotor; assembly: GCA_028646535.1. Classification (NCBI taxonomy): domain Eukaryota; kingdom Metazoa; phylum Chordata; class Mammalia; order Carnivora; family Procyonidae; genus Procyon; species Procyon lotor. Next base: position 60,130,154 of record CM053609.1, read on the forward strand.
CTATGCACATCATGAGTATGGCTGCCCTTTATAGCTTGAATACTTCATATGTCTGAGGAGGAATTTTCCATATTAGCAGCCCCATTTTTCTAGCATAGAGATTCTGACTTTGAAGGTAAAACCCCACTCCACAGTCTCTCTTGCAGCAGCAGCTCAGGCAAGTGACCCAGGCTCCACAAGCCTAAGACTTGATACTAGCTGTGAGCAGCTGAGGGAAACAGGCTCCATGTGGGTGGTGCCCATTCTTTATTGTGGCAGCAGCAGCACTGTTGGCAAGGCCAACCGCCTGACACACAGCCTTGGTGCTGGCTGTAAGAGCCATTCTGGTCAAGATCCATGACTTAACACTTAGCATTGGACAGGGCAGTGGCCATGTGCTCCTCAGACTAGTTCTGTGACTTGGTCTTCCAATTTCTTCCTGGGAATTTAGCCTCCCACCTTTCCCCAGCTCTTCTGGGTTTTTTTTCTGTGAGCTACATAATACTGTTTAATAAATCCTTTTTCTGCTTAAATTAGCCAGAATGGATTTTGTGGTTGTAGCTAAGAATGCTGATAAGACAGGCAGTGATGCCAGCTCGTGTTCTGGACTTAAAGATATTAATTAGTTTACTCAGTATGCATTTATTGTATGCTTAGCTGGCTCTGCAGGAGGTTCTGGCTGAGCTTTCCAACTAGAGCACCTTTGTGAATGGTGGTATCAGGGAGAGGTGAAATACTGGAAGTAAGACAGGTGTCGGACATGTTGAGCTCAAGAACACTCTTTTCTTCCCTTAGGTATCTGGTCTGTTGCCACATTCCCACAACTGTGTCTCTTAATCTTCCCCATATCTCCTTTCTCCACTTCATAGCCCTTCATTTATTTGACAAACATTTAGCTCAGGTATTTATTATTTCTCACTTAAATTTTCAAAGTAGCCAATGACAACAATAAGATCACATAGTTCCTCCCACACCATGTTATTACTTGTTAATGTGTCTTTGCTTATGCTGTTCTGAGAACATAGAAAACCCTTACTCATGTGGTTTGGATACCTCCTATTTATACTTTAAGATGTCAATTTTTACCTTTCCCATTTCCTGCTACACTGTATGATAATTATGTGGTTATCTGTTTGACTTATCCAATTGGACTGTAAACTCCTTAGGGCACATACCATGTTTTATGGACTGTTATGTATCTCTAGCCCTTGTCCCAGTGCCTGGTATACAACAGGCACACAATCAATGCTGTTGAAAGAACAAATGAGGGGCGCCTGGGTGGCTCAGTGGGTTAAAGCCTCTGCCTTCGGCTCAGGTCATGATCTCAGGGTCCTGGGATTGAGCCCCGCATCGGGCTTTCTGCTCTGCAGGGAGCCTGCTTCCCCCTCTCTCTCTGCCTGCCTTTCTGCCTACTTGTGAAACTCTCTCTGTCAAATAAATAAATAAAATCTTTAAAAAAAAAAAAAAAAGAAAGAAAGAACAAATGACTTGTCATTATTTATTACATGCTTATCTCACTGTCTACAAGTTTCTTCAAACAAAACAGAGTCTGCATATAATAGGAACTCAATAATGAATTATGGTACACATAAATGAGGTTCATATGGGGCCTTAGTTGAAAGTAATTGGTGGCAATCAAAATCATTATTCTGATACTTTGAATAGAAGCTAGGGCTGACTATTAGGGCTTGGAAATTGGTGGAGTGGTGGAGGAAAGCCACTGTAGGTGGCATAATTGGCCAATGGCTCCAGGTGCCACACATGAAATCCTTCCTATATTTGCACGGAGGTCAGCCTTCCCATGGGCTAGATCATGGCCTAGATCATGCCACCATGCATGCAGAGGGAGATGGGGTCTCCTTTGTAAGTGATTTTGGTTTGAAGACTCTCTGGTGACCTTCACAAATACTCTTTAGAATTACACAGCAGCATAGGACTTACTCTCTTTTGATCTCTCACTTAGGGTCAGAACGGTGGTGTGGTAGTCTTGTGGTTCTCCCAGCTCCTACCAGCTCCTTTCTCACTTTGTCTCCAGTCTTGGCTTCTGCTTCTCAGACTAACACATGGTTGAAGCCATGGAAGTAGATTAGTTATTTGAGGAGAGCCAAAGAATGAGAACAGGTAACACCAAAGAGAGATGCCTACAGAGCATGAATATTTAGGGAGTGAGAAAGAGAGTGGGGGACAGGGGGAGAAAGCTAAAAAGAGTGATCAGATAAGGAGCCAGACAACCAAGGAGAGTGGTGTTCCAGGATGGGCCATCACTGAGTGTTTCATTCTAGAACTTCTTTCTAGGCACCATAAAAGTTAAAAATTTGCCAGGAAGAAATAAGAAGTCTTCTGAAGCTAGATGAATAAAAAGAGAGCACCTGAGGTTGTGTACTGTTTATTTGGCTTTAAAAATTCAATATTTAAAGACAAAGAGACAATTAAAATAGAAGTACTATTACAGTAGATGCATATATCAAATCATTATCAAAGCTTAGATAATGCTATATATCAAGTATATTTCAATAAAGCTGGAAGGGGATATGTTTAGATAAGAGAGAACTATACAATACATTTGCTTTAAGTGATTAAAAAATAATAAAGTAGAAGCAGTAAAATACATCCATTTTTATGTGTTCAGATTCGTAGAAATAAACATTGTTAAAAACTGATTTGTAGCTAAGGAAAGCCACTTCTGTTTTTATCCTTTTATTACTCCATTTTCTATCTAACCTTTCCCTTATAATATAAATATAAGTATTATTATTATATCATTTGGCAAATATACCAGATAGAAGTAGTATGGGAGTGTGGATGGATGGATAATATGCTTTCTCTAATCATGGGACCTGATGTAGAAATAATTAAACTAAAAAAATCTATGTGACATGGACAAGAGAAGAGTTATTGAAAGTTACTTTAAAGAGAAGAAAAGGCTGCTAGACCACCTAAGAAAAGAGTATGTCAAACAGAAAGGAAGTCAAGAAGAAAGTCACAGAGTCCATTTCTTCTAGTGCTCACTCAAGGAACAACCAGCAGAGAGGGGTTTGGGATGGTGAAGTTTATGTGGCCCTTTCAGGGGCCTTGGGGTGTCAGATAGTTGGTCAGACAATATTCTAGATGTGTCTGGAATAGTGTTTTTGGATGAGAGTAACATTTAAATTGGGACAGGGTAAAGCAGATTGTCACCTCTAATGTGGGTAGACCTCATGCCAGTCGAAGGCATGAACAGAACAAAAAGACATACTCCCTCGGATAAGAGGCAATTCCTCCCACCTGACTTAATGAGCTGAGCATCAGTATTTTACTGCTTTGGACTCATATTGGAAGATCAGCTCTTCTGGGTCTTCAGCCTGGCTGCTCTGAGACTGGAACTTAGACCATCTGGCTCTCCAGTTCTCAGGCCTTTGGACTTGGACTAGAACTTACACTATTGGTTCTCTGGATCTCCAGCTTGCTGACTACAGATCTTGGGACTTTTTAGACTCTGTAATCACATGACTGTATGAGCCAATTCCCTACGATAGGTCTCTTTCTCTGTCTCTCTCTATATCTTGTATATGCATATCTTCTATACACACAAGGCACACATTCTGTCAGCTCTGTCTCTTTGGACTAAACAAGGTCTTTACCAAAGAACCAGAGGGTAAGCACTATATGGACATAATGGTCTATTAAAAGACTGCCTCTTATCTTACTGACTGTACCTCTCAAAGATCCCTTAAGCATGTTCCTTCCTCCCCATTTACGATGTCATTACTTTAAAGCCTACAATTTTTTGTCTTTACCATTTAAATGATCTCCCTGCCAGTTTCTTCCTCCAATGCACCAGAACAATCTTTCAAAATACAAGTCTGATAATATATATCCACAACCTAAAATCTTTCCATTCTGGGAAATGGATGTGTTCTGGGTATGTTTTCTTTCTCACTCTAGGTGTTGGCTACACAGGTGTGTTTGTTTTGTGAAAATTTCTTGAACTTTAAACATATGAGTCGTGCACCTTTCTGTATATATGACTTAATTAAAAGATTATACTTAAAAATCTCCTTGTAGCTTCCCATTGTCCCTAGGATTGAGTCAAAATCCTTAGTTTGATATTTGCAACTTTTGTGATTCCTGTCTTTCCAAAATCCTGTCACTACCCCAGTCTACTCATACCTAATTGCTTGTGACCTACAAATAAATTATTCATTTTCGGGGCGCCTGGGTGGCTCAGTCGTTGGGCTTCTGCATTCGGCCCAGGTCAGATCCCAGGGGCCTGGGATCGAGCCCCGCATCGGGCTTCCTGCTCTGCGGGAAGCCTGCTTCTCCCGCTACCATTCCCTCTGCTTGTGTTCCCTCTCTCGCTGTGTTTCTCTCTGTCAAATAAATAAAATCTTTAAAAAAAAAAAAAAATTATTCATTTTCTTAACTATTTACCTTTGCTCTGCCTGGAGTACCCTTTCATCATTGTCCACCTTCTTAACTATTAGACTTCCTTTAAGAATAAACCTGGATGGTATTTTCTGGGACAATTTTTAATCCTATAAGGCATTTCTTCCTTGGGTGCCCAAAGTATACTGCACATACATCTAACATAACTCTCATCACATTGCTGTACTTATTTATTTTTATCTCTGACTCTCCCATTAGATGGCAAATACCTCTATGGCCAGGAACACATCATATTTATCTTTTCCCAGTATCCAATTGTATTTGATATGTAGTATACACCCCATGAACATGTTTTGAATACATGAATGAGGGAGATAGAATGAGGAAATGTAATAAATGAACCATGCTTTTGAAATAAATTACAATATAATTGAGTAAATGAAATAAATGCATAAAAAGTTAAATGAATATATGATGCAAAACTAAATGAATCACAAATAATAATTTATTAAATGTTCAATCAGGGGCGCCTGGGTGGCTCAGTGGGTTACAGCCTCTGCCTTTGGCTCAGATCATGATCTCGGGGTCCTGGAATCGAGCCCCTCATTGGGCTCTCTGCTCAGCAGGAAGCCTGTTTCCTCCTCTCTCTCTGCCTGCCTCTCTGCCTACTTGTGATCTCTCTTTCTCTCTCTGTCAAATAAATAAATAAATAAACAAACAAACAAATAAATAAATAAAATTTAAAAAAATGTTCAATCGAAGGAATGGACCATCGTAAATGACGCAGGAGTCAAAGGAGGGTGGTGGTCAGGCTGTAGTACAGTTGAGACTTGACACCTGGGTCTGAGAAGTTGCACAGCATTTAGATGGCTGGAAAGAAAGAAAAGGTAGTTCCATAATGAGAATCACTTAAAATATCAAGAAAGAAAGGGTGGGTAAATAGAACAACCTCACCTTTTTTTTTTTAATATGGAAGAAAATTGATAAGACAGGAAATTCAAGCAAAGAAAGGAAGTTTGTAGGGAAGATGGTATTCTACATTTTGGCCATGTTGAGTTTGAGATGCCTGCAAAAGACCAAGTAGAGCTATCTGGGAAGTGGTTGGAAGTCTGGCTTGTGTTTCAAGAGAGAAGATATACAAATTTGCTAGCCAGTCCATGTGAGCCAATAAATTGATCTGAAAAAGAATAGGGAGAGAGAACAGAAGGGATTAACAATGGGACCTTGTTGGGGGGGAATCTATATTTAAGGGACAGAAAGAGGAAGACATGCCAAAAAGGGAAACTTGATAGATGTCAAGAAAATAGGAAGATTGGAGAGTGAGAGGTCAGGGGAAGAGAACATTTTGAGATTTGGGGTTTTGGGCAATGGCAAATTTATCCAAGAAGCCAAGAAGGCCAAGAACAACAAGACTATTGGGTTTTGTTTTTAGGAGTTAAATGATTATCTTCAAGATTGCAACTTCACCAGTATGCCGAAGACTTAAACTAGTACTATGGGCTGAGGAATCAAGGGGAAGGTAGGAGGTGAAGGCTGGTGTGAGGGCAGGGGAGACTTGGTCTGGTAGTTTAGGAGATTAGTAGAGCTAAAGAAGGCTTTTTGTTTGTTTGTTTTCTCAGATGAAGTACTTGAAAATGTGGTAGGTAGAAGTGAAGATCTTTTCTTTTTTTCTCACAGAAGGAGGTAGAGGCTGCCAGAAAGCAATAAGAAATAATCAATTGATGGGCCAAGATCCAAGGACAGGCATAAAGACCAAAAATCAAGGCCAATGGGAAAACATGAAGGAGGAATATTTGTGTGCTCTGGGAAATTTTGAGGGTTTTTTTTTTTTTTTTTTTTAAGATTTTATTATTTATTTGACAGAGAGAGAGAGAGATTACAAGTAGGCGGAGAGGCAAGCAGAGAGAGAGGGGGAAGCAGGCTTCCCACTGAGCAGAGAGCCCGATGTGGGGCTCGATCCCAGGACCCTGAGACCATGACCCGAGCTGAAGGCAGAGGCTTTAACCCACTGAGCCACCCAGGTGCCCCAATTTTGAGGGTTTTAAGAATGAAAGTGGGGAGAACACACACTAGAAGGCTTCAGTCTTCTTAGTCAAGTGGGAAGTGAGGTTCTCTGCTTCAGATGGGCAAGAAAAAAGTGGGAGGTTAAGGACAAGTGAGATGAGCTGAGGAATGATGTAAAGATTAATACAGAGTTTAGCAACAAAATAAAGAGGTGGACACAAGACATTGAGATACAGGTGAATGTATTATCTACATGTGTGTTAGAGTTGCAGTATGTGTGTGTTTAAATGATTCATCTATATACACATGTATTGATCATGAAATTCCATCTCCCAGAGATAAATGTTGTTAGGTGATATTACAGTAAGAGAATCTTGGAGGAATAGGTGTCTAACTGGATATGTGCTGTAAGTGTGACATGATCATTTGCCTGGGGTTGAGAGTCTGAGTGATCGGAAGGGTACATGTGCGTATGCCAGAACCAAAAAATCAGGAGGGATTCAAGGAAAACAAGATGATATATATGATTGTAGGCATTAGAATGGAATGGAAAATTCCATTGTGGAAAATTATAAAATTAAAGAGAGGGATTCCTGGGATGCCTGGGTGGCTCAGTGGTTCGGTGACTACCTTTGGCTCAGGTCATGGTCCTGGAGTCCTGGGATCAAGTCCCACATCTGGCTCCCTGCTCAGCAGGGAGTCTGCTTCTCTCTCTGACCCTCCACTTTTCTTGCGCGCGCTCTCTCTCTCTCTCTCAAATAAAATCTTTAAAAAAATAAAGAGAGAGATTCCTGTAACTGTATATTAGCGAGGCCTTGAGATGAATTAATGATCAGAGGAGGATAATAGGTAACTCAGAAATGAGGGAAGTAGGACATGATTGGAAAGGAAGGAAAAGAACAAGGCAAGTTCTGTGACCAGAGGCTAAGGGGGTAAAGATTTTCAACTGTATTTAGTGATACAAAGAACAAGGCATGCATCAACTCCATGATTAACTGATTGGGAAACTCTCCATTGATTTTCTTTAAATTATGGTCTTGCTTTCACAATTAGCTTTCAGATAGATTATCCTACGGTACCACAAATTATTGCTCAGATTTTGCATAAAAGGGTTCATTCCAAGAGAAACATTCCCATCTCCCCCCACCCCCAACCCCTGCTTTGATGAGTAGGGTCTGTGCAGGACTTAAAATTTTTCAAAACAAAACTTCAAATTTATTTCTAAAGCCTTTTTAAAATGTGTCTTTACTTTCATTGTTTTAGTTTGCCACATTGGATTTACTCCATTATTTTTCACTGGACAATTTCTGCAAGCTTCTGGGACAAGATGATTTTCCTTCCCAGACAATGCTTCCTGCCGGTATATATAGAAGCAATATTTCTGAGTGTAATATTCTCTGAAACTGTCTTGGCATTTTTGCTGAGAGACAGATTAAACTGGAGAGAGGCTGACCAACGATAGCCCAAGAGAACAATATCCTTGAATGGGTTATAGCTAAGTCTTGGCTTTTTATTTTGAAGCACTTTTTTTTTTAATGGAGACCCTTCATTTTCTTGCCATCAATGTGTGAAACAAACCACCAACAGAAAGAATTATATCAACTTCTGTGTGTAAATTAAATGATCTGTGGTCATTATTAGAATGTATTTACAAAGAACTCTTCTGGGCTCTATCTATGACTGAGGGATGGATTATGAACAACAGCACACTGAAATACTCTCATTCAATTTGTATTTACAGAATAATGCAGGTACATAGACAAGAATTCTTTAGATGCAACCAAAATATGTATTAATTAGAGCTGTTATGGGTGATTAGCAATGCACCATAAAGTATGAAAGTGAGATTTTAGTATTTTGTTTCATGTATTAATGCTACTAAAAGTAATTCTCTATCAGTCCTATCCCAGATTATTCTTATAACCCCTTAGAGATAGCTTTCTCTCTCTGAAATATTTTTCTTGCCTCTCAGTCATGCATAACAGAAAATTATTCTGCATCTCATCCAAGCTCGAAAAAAAATCCCAGTTTTAAGTGCATGCTTTAATGGTGCCAAGAAAGAACTCAAAATAGAAGCCTCAGGACAGAAAGAGATGATTTTGTTCAGTAAGTTTAAATGTAGTATTAGAGGTTAAAATACACCAAATTGATTATCCAGGTTATTGTTCAAAATTCCAAGTGGAAACTTTCAGGAGATGAATAAAAAGGAAGGGGCCAACAAACCTACAGGAAGTTTCCTGGGTCAATGCCCAATGAAGACCTTTGAATATGTATCATAACATGAGAGCACGCTGTGTTGCTAGGCAGTGTTGATTCATTTTTTTTTTTTTAATTTGTACTTGTTGTTTTGGGCTGCATCCATCAAACAAGAAATGATTATTGAGCTACTATTATGTGCTTGGCATTGTGGTGAAGTGTAGCCAGAAGCTAAGATGGTGATATCCAAGCTCCCATTCCATGAGATGCCAGGAATGGAATCTATGGATGATGGAGGGGGGCCGTGGAAGAGGTAGGCTTCTTGACCACATGGTTGAAGAGATCATGCCAGAATTGTCTCATGCAAGTGCAGCCTGTGGTATGCAAAAGCTCTCACTACAGAGGAACCCTGATATAAGCTCCTTTTGCTTGAACAGAACAGTTAGAGAGATGCTGCTTGGCAGACTTCTGAGTTCACCAGCCATATGCCTTTACAGATATGGTTAATGTAGCCAATCCCTATCTCAGGATCCCTGACACATGCTTTGAATCTGCTAGCTTCCAAACTAAACTACATATCTCTGCTAGGATGAACTGAATTACAGAGTGCTCATCAAGAAGTCATTTCCAAATATGAAAATAATCTTAAATAGGCAATGTCATGGAATTTCAAGCTAAGCCTACCTCTTTAGTTCTCTTCTTATAGTTATGGCAAACTAAGGTAAATATTCTTTAAACACTGAGAGTCTATTGGCTGTAGCTTAGTGGTATATCTGTAAGTTGAAGATAGAAAGTTTGATGCTGAATAACTTTATTCTCACATTGTTGAAACTCACCTCTTTGGAGGATATTTTTCTTATTCTTTTGCTCATTTCATTATTATTAGTAAATATGAGTTTCTGCCCCATGATTTGGAAAAGAAAGCCCTCTTGAATCATAGAGTTAGAGCCAAGATGCCCTTCAACAGACAAATGGATAAAGGTGATGTGGTTCGTATATACAATGGAATACTACTCAGCCATCAGAAAGGATGAATACCCAATTTTTGTGTCATCATGGATGGGATTGGAGGAAATTATGCTGAGTGAAATAAGTCAAGCAGAGAAAGTCAATTACCATATGGTTTCACTTACTTGAGGAACATAAGGAATAACATGGAGGACATTAGGAGAAGGAAAGGAAAAGTGTATTTGAGGAAATTGGAAGGGGAGATGAACCATGAGAGACTGTTGACTCTGAGAAACAAACTGAGGGTTTTAGAGGGGAAGGGGTTAGGGGGATGGGTACGCCTGGTGGTGGGAATTAAGGAGGGCATATATTGCATGGAGCACTGGGTGTGGTACATAAACAATGAAAGAAAGAAAGAAAGAAAGAAAGAAAGAAAGAAAGAAAGAAAGAAAGAAAGAAAGAAAGAAAGAAAGAAAGAAAGAGAAAGAAAAGAAAGAAAAGAAAAAAAAGAAAAGAAAGAGAAAGAAAGAGAGAGAAAGAAAAGGAAGGAAGGAAGGAAGGAAGGAAGGAAGGAAGGAAGGAAGGAAGGAAGAAAAGGAAGAAAAGAAAAGAAAAAAAAAAAGTAACTCATCCTAAACATCCATACAAAGCATTTTCCAATTTGATAGAAGAGTGAAAAAGATTTTTCCAGCTCAGCTTTCTGTGTGCATGTTCCTCATAGGTCCATTTTTTAATTTTGTTTACATGGGATAGTTGCCTCCTGGCTGTCTTCATTGGATGTCTTGAAGTTACCTGCACTTGAGCTCTGGAATTGGACTTATTATACCTTCCCTCCAAACATATTCTTCCCACTGCAGTCAATTATCTTAGATAATGGTTCACTCTCCTTGGCAAACTTCTGCTTATCCTTCAGGGCTCACCTAAATGTCATGGCTCTCTTGTGCCTTTCCAGCTCCCCCACGTGAAGCTAGTTGTCTCTTTTTCTTTCTTTTATTTTTTTTTTTAAAGATTTTACTTATTTATTTATTTGACAAAGAGAGAGAGAGCACAAGTAGGCAGAGAGGCAGGCAGAGAGAGAGGGGGGAAGCAGGCTCCCCGCTGAGCAGAGAGCCCAATGTGGGGCTCGATCCCAGGACCCTGAGATCATGACCTGAGCTGAAGGCAGAGGCTTTAACACACTGAGCCACCCAGGTGGCCTGAAGTTAGTTGTTTCTGTCTTTATTTTCTCATGAAATTTTTTCATACTTTTGCTACTTTATTTATATACTGTGTCATGACTGTGACCCGAGGAGGGACTCTACCATGTTTTCTGTGATTTGCTTGCTATAGTAATGCATAGCAGAGTTTACACAGTGGAGAAGTTTGTCAAATCCATTTATGTACACCTGCTGCCATGTCTGTCCTTTGTCTTAATGTATATATTTATCAAGGGCAAGACAGTTTGATGGGCTGAGGACTGAATGTCTGTTACAAGCAGTTTAATTGGTTAAGCCTCTTACTGGGTTCAGTTGCCTCATTTATAAAACATAGAAGAGATGTGATTTCTTGCCTTCAATGGTAATAGTAATATTAATGATAATAGTATATACATATTTCTTTCTTTCAGGTTTTTTCTTCCTTCTCTCAGGCTCTTTTTAGAGACCTGGCTCAAAAGGATAGTTGAGGACAGTAAAAAGATTTTTTATGAAGAAAAAGGGTCTTGGGGAAGAAGAACAGTCTTCAACTATAAAAAGGGCTTTCATGTGGAAGAAGGACAAGTGAGACTCCATGGCAGCAGAGGCTAGAAGAAGCATTAGTGGGTGAAGGTTAGTAAGAGGCGTTCAAACATCAGATAGAGTTTGGTATATGTTGTCTGGGTCATATATTCCCAATTTAAGGATTTCAAGGATCAGTAATATCCCATGCCACTCCCCAGATTTGAGACTCCTCTTGGCTTTTCAACATTTCATTTTGCCAAAAACAAAACAAAACAAAACAAAACAAAAAAAACCAAAAACAAACCCAGAGGTGCCTTCTGGGTGGCTCAGTTGGCTGAGTGTCTGACTCTTGATTTCATCTCAGGTCGTGTTCTTGGGGTCATGGGATCCAGCCCTGCCTCAGTCTCTGTGCTCAGGAGAGAATCTGCTGGAGGGTCTCCCTCTCCTTCTGCCCTCCCCTCCCCTGCTTGCACGCATGCGTACTCTCTCTCTAAAATAAATCAATCTTTAAAAAAAAAAAAAAAAAAACCAAACAAACCAAGCAACAACAAAAGAGCAAAGCAACTTTCTCTTGTGATCATCATTTCATTAAAAAAAGGATAATGGGCGCCTGGGTGGCCCAGTCGTTATGCGTCTGCCTTCGGCTCAGGTCATGATCCCAGGACCCCGAGATCATGACCCGAGCTGAAGGCAGAGGCTTTAACCCACTGAGCCACCCAGGCGCCCCAAATAAATAAAATCTTTAAAAAAAAAAATTAAAAAAAAAAAAGGATAATTTTACCAAAAAAAATAGGAAGGACATAAAAAAAGAATGGAACTTTTTGGGTAAGGCCAGTAGTAACCTTACAATGATACACACACACATTAAATTTTTCCTTACCTTTTGCTCAGATCTTGCAAATACCAATAGTGACATAATAGGCCTGTAGCTCAGCATTTAGGCTTCAGTGTGCTAAGACCTCTTTTAAACCTCCTATTCAATGACAATGGGTCAAGATATACATATACATCCCTATTTACATATATACTTACCCATTTAATTTGGAGACTTGCCTAGGTCCATGAAGGTATACTCCTACAAATATTTAAAATGTTGGAACCTGATATGTAGTTATATTGCTTTGACTTTCTTCAGTCAGAACATTACATATATATATGTATATATATATATATGCATTAAAAGATTTTATTTATTTATTTGACAGAGAGAGCAAGAGAACACAAGCAGGGAACAGCAGAGGGAGAGGGAGAAGCAGGCTCCCTGCCAAGCAGGGAGCCTGATGTGGGGCTTGATCCCAGGACTCTGGGATCATGACCTGAGCTGAGGCAGACGCTTAACCACTGAGCCACCCAGGTGCCCCCAGAACAGTATATTTTTGAACAAGATCCTTGATTTTGACCTATCTGCCTGCATCATGTTTTTCCTTGAATCTCTAAAACAAATCAGTGTTATTGGTCTGGAATTCTAGGCATAACTATAATACTGGGTTCTTAGTATGCTTCAAGTTGTATCTTTAAGAAAACCTTACTGAGCAAGATCAGGGTACTGTAGCTTAGGGGACCAGATTTTTTTCTCTTCCTGCTATAGTTTCCTGTGTAATATTGGGTTGCTCTCACTCTGAATCAGGGTCCAGGATGTACCCAGCAGGAGTATGGTTCTACCGGAGGCAGGAGTGGTGGGTGTAGGTTTAGTTACCTGGGGTGGCCTGAGACAGCAGGTGAAAGGAGAGTCTCTCAGGACAGGGGCATAGCCATTGCTTGGATATAAGAATAGGACATTAAGGGCAAAGGGGGAGCCCTCACCTGGACTCAGGTTTAGGGTAAGACTTACACAGCACTTGATAAGCAAGTTTGGATTCCCAATTTCATGACAATTGATGGTGAATGTGACAGCTTATAGAAGCAATGGAATGTGACACTCAGAGCCCAAGTCTTATAAAGTAGTAGCACAAGTAGGTAAGCAGATATGAAGTTTGTATTGTCACATTTGTTCAGTCAATTTCTCCTGAACATAAGATACTTTAACAGAAGGTACTTTTAGAAGCAGAATTTTTTTTTTTTCACTAGGCAACTAGGTTATACTCAGGAAGTTACATATAACATCTTGTAGTCGTATATATAGAATGCTGGCTGTCTTCCACTCAAGGCTACTGTAAAGATGTAACATAAATAAAGGGTTTTGAATTAAAATTCTCAATAGCTATTATGCATTATTAAAATGACTCACTTTATAAAGATGGGGAACTTGTCATGCTAAATGACATACCCATGTTATAAAAACAATTGAATATGGGATTCCAGATACATGGATCAAATGTCTTTGAAAAATTAGGAACGTAGATTCATCTCTGCACATAGAGAATGAATTACCTACTGTCGCCCCTTTAAATAATATTAAATTGTATGTGCAAAGTTGGTGTATAATTCTCTCAATCCTATCTGTTGGTTTGAGAAGGACTTTCAGAAACTCTTTCCAGAAATTAAACTAATGACCACAGTAAAAACCCCAAACCTTGTCTAAGCCTGAGGCATTCCAATTTATTGCAATCTTGATGTATATCTCCTGGCAGCACAGCTGCAGGACAAAATTATAATGCTTTGCAAGAGTCACCCAGAAATCCCCGAGGTTCGGTCTGTCACCTTAGAGAGATGCCTTGAAGAGACACTTTCTGGGAGACTCTGATTCTTAACCCCATAGCTAAACTCCAGTTTGTGCTTATGGTCTTCTGAAGTCTTCAGGTTCCATTGGGGTGACCATTTCATAATTTGTCTTCCTCAGAAATTAAATTCGAAGGGAAAGAAATGGGTATATGTCTAGCCACCTCATTCCCTAAGGAGGACAATACTGTCCTTATTGATGTTAGCACGGCACATATGAAATTGAGATTCTTTTTTTTTTTTTTAAAAGAGTTTATTTATTTATTTTAGAGAGTGAGCAGGAGGAGGGGCAGAGGGAGAGAGAGAGAGAGAGAATTTCAAGCAGACTCCATCCAACGCAGGGCTCAATCTCATAACCCAGAGATTTCTGACCTGATCTAAAATCAAGAATCAGTGCTTAACCAACTGAGCCACCCAGGCATCTCAGTGAAATTGAGATTTTTAAGAGAACTGTCTGTGTAACTCAGGCAGCCAAAAATTCCGTTTTATCTGAAATACTCAGATTAGTGAGATAAGTGTTGGTAATGATGTGTGTGCGCATTGTTTTCTCTTCTTTGTGGGATGGGGGAGTGGATTTTGCAGTAATTGTTTGACTAATTGTCTTCATTCTCTGCCTCTGTGTGCAAACAGCCTATGCTCCCTGGCTATCTTAACAGTGTGTGCTTGTCTCACTTCCCGAGAATTATAAATTGTTTGAACTGTCTTATAATATCTGCCCTCAATACTCCCTTTGGATGTGGCAGAGAGTAGCCCAACAATCTCATTTTGAAGATGGGGGACATTGACCTGTTGGGTGAAGATTGTGGCTGGCGGGGGTGGGGCCAGACCTGGGTCTTGTGACTCACAGTCAGGCGCTCCTCCGCCTACAAGGCATTGTGGAATGTGTTCCTTGTTGCCTAAAATTAAGGCTGAAACCACCCAAAGCAAGCAGGACCAGTTCTCCTTGTAAAAGCATTCATTCTTACTGATGGAGGTCTGAGAAACCCAAGATAAAAATTAGGCCAATTTCAAAGCTAGCTCCTGAAAGATCTCAAAAGGGGACAGGAAGGGAGGTCTGCCTATTGTATGAACACTTAGAGATAGTCACCTCTACCAACAATTTTATCTGTACCTATTTTTTTTTTTAAAGCACATTTATCCCCCTGGTATCTCAGAGTCAGAATCATTGGTGAAGCACTTCAATAGTTTTTCCTGCCTCTCCAACCAGATGCCCAGACTGGCTGAACTGTATTAATTAGAGGCTGCCCTGGCCACTATATAAAGTAATAGATTAAGCCTGGTGTGAGAAGACTATCTGTTGGCTTCTCTCTGCAGTGCACCTAGAAGGAGGCCATGGCCTGGCAGAAAATCTATATCTATTAGGGCAGAAATCAATGTGCTCAATCAGGTAATGTCCTGATTGGATTTCTTCCACAGCAGAGCACAGGTTGCCTGGAGGCATGGTGGTCTGTTGGTTTCCTCCTTCAAACGTGGAGGCCTGGCTGCCGGGACAACCTCTTGTCCCCTTGATCCCTGGGGAGCACCTCGCACAGGTTCTTCTATTCTCGTTGCCCACACTGTATTGGATTTAGATTTTGAAACACATCTGTCAGTGTTCTCAGTTTTCACTTTTCCTTATGTTTGTATGTCATCCTGAGATCAGATAGAAAATGGAATGTGGGACTGATACATCAATTAGAAAAAGAAGGAGGAATGGACAGTAGCATTTTGGGAAATTAGCCGTGGCATTTATAATACTGAATTAACTGAGTTATTTTGAGCCTGCACAGGCTTCACCTGAGATCATCTGTATGTGCATTGGTCATCACAGTTGTTGGTGAAAAATTTGGTAAAAATCTATTTGGCATATACTGAGTATGGAGCACTGAACTGAATTCTGAATGCAATTGTTTTATTTCTGAAGTTTTTCATTTCGTGTACATTTTTGCAGGTTTTGTAAACACTAAAGAATAATGCTTTGGCTTTGACTTTATTGAGTTGGGTTCATTTTGTACTTTAGGATTCTCTTTTGATTTTGACTGTGATTTATGCTGAGTATTATGCTATAAATCATATTAGGAAACAATATAGAGTATTGGTAGGTTAGCCATGTTTTCACCTGCAGTTTTTTTCTCCGTGTAAGTAATATCTCTCATTTGAATAAGTAAGAGCTAGGAGAGATGTTCCCTGTCTTTCCAAAAGAAATACAACTTATCAATGGGGAAAAAAACATGGGGGAGAATTAAACATCTTGCTGTGGCTCATGGATACAGCTGAGGATGACTCCAAGAGCTGGCAAGTGTAGGTAGTGACTGCTGACTCCAGACTTGAGCCCATTTGCACCTTTGCTGTCTCTTGAGAATTTACTACCACTTTTTCTGGTTTTACAGGCTCCAGACTGAGAGGAATTTGAGAGGTCAGGCAAGGATTGCTTCATCATGGAGGTTAGGCAAACCACATTAATTCTCTTAACTGTGGATGCTAGGGCAGGTGGGAGAAAATGTATGACCCGCTCCTTTTCCCCCTCTGCAATGATGAATATTCTTCCCTGAGAGCAGCCTTGGCATTCAAAGTATTTTCTGTGTTTGAACAGGACTCTAGTTACTAGAAATTTTTCTTAATAATATTAAATATGTTTTCCCCTGAGAGGAAAAGGGTCTGCATATGAACTGAATAAAAATCCCAGACTCTGACCTTCTATCATGCTTTGGCAGCCTACCCATGTATCTCTTGCTTTGGAAGAAGCATCTCTGTTGGAAGGCTGAGTCCTGAACTTTTGTGATTAGATAGGATTAGAATCTAGCATTTCAGATGAGGATAAGATCTCTTCCAAAGGCCTTAGCAGACAGCTATCAGTGCTGGGGATCAGTGTGTCCTACTGACGGTGGGATCTCTAAGTGATGGACCAGGAGCTGGAGACATTATCTCTGAGCAGATGTCAGCAAGTCAACTCATAGGACATTCCACATTCTGGGGAGAAGGGCAGTGGGGAGAGTGTCACAAGCATCTTGTGAGCTGTTGAAATGGAAGGAAATTTCTAATTTTTCCTACCAGGAAACATAACAAAGTGATATTAGAGTATAATATCAACTTAGAAAATACAATAATGATAATCATTACCATAAGGGAAACTGAAACTACTTGTGGTACTAGAAGGGAAAACTAACCAATCACTAACTGACCGAGTAGATAAAAATTTACCGAGAAATTCATTAAACCTGTAAGGAAAAACATAAACTGCATTTTTGCATTATTTTGCAGATTTCTTTTTAAAGCAAAATTAGTTGCTCTTTCCTCGAATGAATTTGCAACTCTCATACCAGGACACTTTTAACTCCTTTTCTGCTGACTACATGCAAGGTAGCATCATATTCGAGAGAGCTTGAGTGTTCTCCAGGATTGAATAAGGTTACACACTTTACGTATAGTATTGATTGAATCATCCCAACAATGTTATGAGATGGCTCATAGCCTAGGCCCCATTCTATAGGTGAAATTCTACTGCTTACCTTGCTTGCCTGTCTTTGCCTCCCTTCCCCAGTCCTGCTAATTTAGCACTGCATCTTGCTGAGGGATGCCTGATGCAGCCTAAAAGACTGTAAGGTTCCCAACTCTATATTGGGGTACAGGGTCTTAAGGTGAGCTGATGGTGCCTGTGTGCCCACCAGTCAACAGCTTTTCCCCACCATCCCCCACCATGTATGCCTAGTCAGTATAATGGTGCACATGGCCTCATGTTCTGGTTTCTTCTGCTTGGGCGGTAGCCTTAACCACCAACCCTGGAGCTCTCGATTGGGTCCCTGACATCCTGCTTTGCCCTGACCATTCTACGCATGTCAGCTCCTATTGGCCTCTGCTCTGACCGGGGGCTCTTCCTAGCAAGCAACAATTACTCAGGCAGTTCTCTGAATCCTTTCCACTTTGTCGGCTTGTGAATAGACTTCTGGATCCCAGACCCCACACATGAACTATCCTAACTGCCTTCGTTCCTTCTGGTGGGCTGACACCTCAGACTCCCCTTCTGACATTTTGGGTCTCCGCACAATTTTTGAGTTTCCTTGCTTCTTCGGTACCAGAGTTCTCCCTGGGAGGAGATCTAGGCTCTGTGAGCCCTTAGTTTATTTAATTTGGGGAGG
>CM053609.1:60148615-60181841 GCA_028646535.1 Procyon lotor
GAGGCCCCAGGACAGAGCATGATATCCAGAGGGCAAAGAGACTGGCAACTGGAGTCAACGGGTGACTGAAGCTAGGAGCATAGGGTGCTCACTACTGGAAGGAATAACAGGGATCCTGAGAGGCCAGTGGGGTCCTCTCCCACTCCAAGGAAGAGTACAGCTGATGTGAAGGGCCCCGCAGCCAGCAAGTTCTACCACAAATGGCAAAGCGCCACCTGGTGTTTAGCAGAAGAATTTCAACCCCTGGAAAAGCTTCCCCCACCAGAGTGTGGGAGTTCAGAGAATGTTAAGGGTTATTGGAAGAGGAATCAAGCAAGAGGGTCGACAGGTTGATTGAACTGCTAGACCCAGGATCAAAGTGGGAGATCAGATCTTGGAAAAGACTCAGGCAGCAGACCGAGGGTAGATGTGCTTTTGGGGGGCAGAGACATCTACTGCTTACTTAACCTCTTCATAACCTTCAACAAATTGTTTAATTTCTAAGTGTGTCCCTGCTCTGTCTTTATTCTCCTTAAAATAATAGCAGTATCACAGAGTTATTTTAATGACTAAATGAGGTGAAATCTAGATTCATGATATCGGCTATAAACTATTTGAGGACAGGAACCAGATCTTATTCTGACTTCTTTCCTAGTGCCTAATACAGAAGCTGGCACAGAGTAGTCCCTTTATAAATGTTTGTTAAACTGTGCCAAGTCACCTACCAGGTGACTGGCATACAGATGTATTTATATAGATAGCTAGATTGATCTCTATAGATATAGATACATAGATCTATGCATATGTGTATAATTGTATAATCTTATCTCTACTTTTATCTAACCATTCATCTATTATCTCTTAGTTTTTGAAACTGAGTGTAAGATCAGGGCCAGAGTAGCATACGTAAGTGGTGACAGTCCTCAGTTGGAGAATGTGAGCCCAGGGCTCTTCAACCCCTCTTGGGGGGAGGCCCTGACATATGAGAGAGAGAGAGAGAGGTGAGATTCAGAGACAGATGAGTACTCATCAGACTGACTTGCTTATCCTAAGTTACCATCTCCACTTAAATGTTGTGAAAACCAAAGTTTCGAGTGATTTTCCTGAAGCATTTATCACTATTTGTTTTCATGCTTCTGGCTAACTGTTTTAAAAAAAAAATGAGACTCAGCTGATGTCTTACTGGGAAGACTCCAGCTAAGTATGCAGTGAGCATCACCATTTTCCTGTTTGCCCGGAAGGCACCTTTTGCAAGGGATAATGAAGTGTCTTACTGATTTTCTAGACTGTGATGTACTTAAATAAAGTTTTTGGTGTTGCCTTTGATCCAGTGAAGCCTAGAACTGCCCTCTGCTCTGTGGAGTAGGTGGGATTTGCGATCAACCTTGAGTGAGAGATAGCTCTGTCAACAGCAAAGAGCATAGGAAGGCTTTGGCCACAGAGGAACTTGGGTCCGAGTCATAACTCTGCCCTTTACTAAATGTGATTTTCTGCAAGCTATTTATTTTCTTTAAAGCCTCAGTTTACTCATCAGTGAAAGGTTTAAAATAGTAGTACCTACCTAATAGAGTTATCATGGCCTATGAAAGAACTAATACCAATAAAATACTCAATACCACAGTTGGCGCAATGTATGTGCTCAATGCAGTTTAGTTGTTTATATAAGGAAGGAGGAAGGGATGGACATACAGGTGAGAACAACCATCTAGACGCTGGCGAGGATGAGGAAGGAGCCCGGTGCCCCTCTGGGTTGGCTGGTGTGGAGTGCAGGGCTTAGAGGAGCCAAGAGAAATGTGGATGGGATGGTGCAGAGAGTGTGATTCACTAGTGGAGGGCTTTAATAGGGAGGTTAGCCAGATACAGAAAGTCTTGGTGGGTTTTTGAACACGTGGTCTTGCAAAGTAGTGCAACAAAAGCTTAGGATTTTCTATTAGAAACTGCAAGATCCTTTCAGACCATACTGAAGTATTTTATCCTTTCCAGATTTCGTGGAGTAGGAATGGTTTCACCCATTTTAAGGATGATGATGTTGTGGCCCAGGGAGATAAAAATTGGCCCATGGTCACTTTTTAGGTGCACCTCACTTATCAGGTGTGGATTAAGTCAGCGTGTGTGAGGATAACGCAAGGGAGAGGGACATGAGCCAGCCTGTGAAAAATACTTTTTAGGGGAAAGGCATTTGACAAGTATTAAGTCCTCTTGTTCCTGGCTTAGTTCCAAAGACTGGGCTTCTACTCTCATGACCAAGCCTCAGATTTGCACACCTCTGGGTACATCTCTGGTCCTTCTATGCCTATATCCTTGTGTGGATAATGTCCTTGGGGCTTGACAACTTTCTGGACTGAGGATGTTTTTCTGAACACAGTCTTTGGCTGTGACAGCTCCTTCTTTTAGACTTTCAGATGGAACCACCGGCCTCTGCTGGCCTACCTGTCTACATCATGACCAAGCCTCTTACTGGGACACCCTGTCTGATAGCCCCTTGATGTGACTTCCTCCCTGGCAACTCAACCATTGCCCACCAAGTACCTGTGTCCGGGTGTCAGGGAGCCAGATCCCTAGGTCCTGAGCTCGGTCGGTCTGATCTGTCTTTCTCTTCCCAAGTTGCTTTTCCAACAGGGGAGCTCATTTAAAGTAGATGTGCTTGGGCTTCATTCTAGACCAACTGAATCAGAAACCCCCATGGTGTGGCCCAGGAATCTATATATTTTAAAAATGTCTTCCCAGGTGAATCTTGATAGAGCTTTCAGAGGCTAGCTTTCGGAAAACACCGATATAGGCACTTTGACTACATGGCCTCCAAGGGCCGTTGGAGTGCGTCTATGGTTTGCTCACAGTTAGGTCCATATTATGAATGAAATTCAGGTCAGTATATGTCCTTTCCTAGGGGTTTCTAAAACTGCTTCTTTAAGAGAAAAAAAATCATTTAATCTCCCCTCCATATCTCCTCTGGATGAACCCGTCTTATCGATCTCTGCATAGGTACTACAAGTCCTGCAGGATAACTTGCAAGCTCCCTTGCT
This sequence comes from Procyon lotor, assembly GCA_028646535.1. Classification (NCBI taxonomy): domain Eukaryota; kingdom Metazoa; phylum Chordata; class Mammalia; order Carnivora; family Procyonidae; genus Procyon; species Procyon lotor. Next base: position 60,151,618 of record CM053609.1, read on the forward strand.
TCTGCAGCCGGCTTAGCATTTCCAACTTGTTCTCATTCTAAGGCACCTCCGAGGTAGGCTCCTTGCCGTGTTTGAAGCCTGACCTTGCTTACAGGCTCCTTGCCATGACCGCCTCAACCTAGTTTCAAGTTTCCTCTTAGAAATGACAATCTGCTCACATTCAAAGCTGTCTTTATCAAAGCCATTTCTTTGAACTCTTCTGAAGAATAATCTGGGAACATCTAAGATTTAATGTCTTTTAAAATACTGTGGAAAATAAAAAAGAGAGTTCTGTCTATATTGAATCCTCCAGATTCATTAGTTACCTGGTTGGGACTTACCGAGGTACGGAAACTTTTGTAGATGCACTGAGGCTTTCTAAAAATTGGTTTTAAAAACTGAGGACTTTGGAAACTTTTAAACATCTTCCCATAGAGGTGCTCTAGCATTTTATGTATTCATAAGTCATTTTCTTTCGCCTTTACGTATACCCGGGGTGCTGGGTATCAATGCTTATGATTTTAGTCCTTTCAAGCTACTGTATCTGTGTACCATGGAGGGTTCTGTGGTAATAAAGAATGGTTTTGTTAGGGACCAAGTCAGCATACTTCCCGAACAAGTTAGGTTTTACAAGTTCTAGTTTCACAGACATGCAAGTTCCTAACGTTTTGCTAACCAAGAATATCCTGGCACAAAGTATGAGCTCATTAGTCTGTGAGGAACACGAAAGAGTTAATGTTAAGGAACATAATGGAGGTGGAATTAGAGGCCAGCCCTCAGACAGGAAGAGGACAAGGGGACTTGGAGAGAGCCACAGTTTCTCATCATATCCCTGACCGCGGGTATTTTGGTTAGCTTGCCACGTCAGTACCTTTTTTATCATCGTGAATCTCTTCCCCCACCTAGTTATTTTCAGCCTGCGATATTCCTGTTCCCCAGATGTTGAACCCAGGCTGGGTCTGGAAGAGACTGAAGGAGCTTCTCTTCCAGGCGTGCTGATGTTGGCCACAGCAGACAGCCCCCTCAGACAGATGTTTAGGATGTGGTACCATGGTGGGATGCAGGGGGGGATTTGGTTTTCTGGCCAATTCTCATGCTCTTACCAGTGAATCCCCAAACCAGGAAAAAATGTAGCTCTTGTAACTCTAAAGTAGCACATAGGTGTTTTCATGAGTCAGGAGAGTCTTTTAAAGACCACAAGAAAAAGAGAGCATTTCCCCCTTATTTCCAGATAGGAAGATCTGGGCTTGAGGGCGATCAGGATATAATTTTGAAGTAGGTTTACTACAGTGGACTTGCAGTCAAATCGCAAAGGACGCTGACTGGATGTAGGAAGAGTCACAGAGGTCGAGAGGCTAAGCAATTGGAGAGCTGGGGGTGTGCTTTCCCTGAGAAACACAGCTCATATTGTCATTAGAGAGCATTCAGCCCAAGTTCCAAACACAGTTTATATGTCCTCCCTGCTTTTTAATTTGTCAAATAAATTCTGAAATTTAATTATTTAATTATTGGGTCTCAAAAGTGGTTACTCTTGTAACCGTAGACCTTAATAATATGTTAATTAAACTGGAATTAATTTTAAAATATTAGAATATATTTGAAGCCACTCATAATAATTCTGAGACAACAAAAGTAAAATAGGACAAAATGTCCCCCAAAATGTCCAATACCTGTCTTTTACTTCGTGTTAAAGAAAATAAATTTAAAATTTGACATTAGCTACATTTTCGGTTTAATATGGAGATAGAAGCATGCTAGAGAGAGGTACCTTATCTGTCCTCCCCTAACATTCCATGGCAGTCCCTCTGAAAATGTACAAGTACCTTAAAAAAAAATTGTATAGTAGCACTTGGGTGACTCAGTCAGTTAAGCGCCTGCCTTCAGCTCAGGTCACCATTCTGGGTTCCCGGGATCAAGCCCCACATCAGGCTCCCTGCTCAGCAGGGTTCTGCTTTTCCCTCTCCCTCTGCCTCTACTCCCCACTTGTCCTCTCCCTCACTCTCTCTCTCAAATAAATAAATACAATCTTTTAAAAAATTAGAAAATTGTATATTCCTTATAAGTGGGATACAGGAAAACAATATGTAGGACTCTGGGAGGATTTTCACAAACTGCCACGTCAGTGGTGTTGGAATGAGAAGCACAGCCATGGACTCTATTTGCTCCAACCTCTGCCTTGGAAAAGTACACATCAGTTGGCAGAAGAGAGCAAAAACTCTCTGTTACCATACCACCTGTTCCTAGCTCAGGCATTCCAACCAGAAAGTCAGGCAACCACATTCCTTTCTGCATGAGGACAGCCTTTTGTAGGCAGCCAGATCAGGGTTCTCCTCCTCTTTTCTTCCTTCCCTCTTCATTCTTGATCAGAGACTAGAGGTCTTGGTAGAAACTGTGCCAGATGTGTCGGACAGCACTGTGACATGGTGGGGTATGGTTGGTGGTGGTGCGCTCTGCTGGAATTGTAAACACGACAGACTGAGGCAGATACAAGAGCTGGAAGACGAGTGAGTGTGTATGGGTGCAGGAGGGGGCTTGCCAGGGCTCTATGACTTATTTGTCTTTGGAAAAGAGGTAACTGTAGACTGTGCCTAAGTATTTAACATAGTCAAAGACCCTGGCAGTGAAAGGAGGAGGTTCATGTATTTATCCAGAGAGGATTTATTGAGTATCTACTATATAGGCCAGATGCTGTTTTGGCAGTAGAGAAATACCAGTGAGAAAGAGAAACTAGGGTCTGGTTCTACCAGTAGGTGGAGGGAGAGTAGTAGGTGGAGGGAGAGGGACAAGAATAAGCAAACTATTGAAAAGTGTCATTTTTGATAATCATCAGTGTTGTGAATGAAATAAGATGAGGTGGTAAGGCAGGATGAATGGGGCTCCTCAGACCAATCACTGTGACCCCAACATAGACTGCGCCTAATGCCGCAGGACTTGGCCAGAAGAAACAAGAACAAATGGGGGAGGAGACACAGAGCTTGATCCTTACCACACTCTGTTATGCAGGTATTATTATCTTGTTTTACAGATGAAAAAATAGCCTGAGACAATATTTGAGCAAAGAAAAATTCTTATGAGAAGAAATACAAGCAGTTGATAGACATTTAGAACTTGTTAAAATTCACAGGTAATGAAATAAACACACTAATAATAAAAGAGATGAAATTTAAAATTGCAATTACATACCATTTTCAATCAAGCAAATTTGCAATGATTAAGAAAGACCAAATTATTGCTAGTGATCGTGGCATAAATTTGACCCTTCTCATTTGCTGCTGAGAAGATAGTTAATTGGTATATCTTTTAAATACAACAATCCTACCCATAGGAATAAGTCCCAAGGAAATTACCAGAAAAGCAAATAAAGATTAATATACTAGATGTTAATTTCAGTAGTATTTATTACAATTATATTTCCCAGTTTCCCTTGGCGAGGTGTGGCCATACAAGCAAGCTCTGGCCTGGCATATGAGCAAAAATGATGTATGCCACTTCCACATCATGTCCCTAAAAGAAAGCAGTTTGCCCTCCATGTCCTCTTTCCTCTTTTCCAAAAGCTAACATGTAGATTCAGTAGTAGGCGAACTGGTTTTGACCATGAGGGCAAGAACAATACTCTAAGGGATAACAGAACAATAAGATTGAAGGAGCCTTGGTCCCTGGATGACCTTGTGGAGTAGAGCTTCTCCCTGCTGAACCTATCAGATGAACTTTAACAAGAGATAGAACCTTCTCTCTTGTCTTCAGCCATTGTGATTTGGCTTCCTTTGCAACAGCTGAACTAGTATCCTAACCAATACAGACAGCAACTGTATAAAATGTATAAAAGTTTTCATTCCTTATTATTACAATTATCTAATACACATACTAATGGTCTTAATGATAAAACTAAGTAGCAAATCCCCACAGAAGATTTGTTAATAAAAGCAGAATGCTTAACATCATCTCTCTGCAGTTTTGGGAATCAGATGTTTCTGTTTCACAAAAATACTGAGGTATAACTTGAAGAAAGAAAAAAGCAGGATCAGGGGCACCTGGGTGGCTCAGTCGGTTAAGCATCTACCTTCAGCTCAGGTCAGGATCCCTGGGTCCTGGGATCAAGTTCCGCGTGAGGCTCCCTGTTCAGTGGGGAGTCTGCTTCTCTCTCTCTCCCCCTGCTTGTGTTATCTCTCTCGTTCTCTCTCTTAAATAAATAAATTTTAAAAAGTGGGACCAGATGCAATTATAAAAAGGTAAAAGCTTTGATTAGTTCTTTAAGGTTTTAACTGATCTCAAACCTGTGAAGCGTTAGTGGCAATTGTTTTGTTTTCCACTCCTGTGTGTTGCTTCCAGAATGGGATATTGTGCACCATGTTATCCAGTTGGCTTTGTCAGAGATTTATCCCTATAGATTGATCAATTGTTCTAGTTTGGGGAGAAGGCAGAGCTTCTTGCACCATGAGTGGCTGTGTAAAGGCCAGTTGGTGGGAAAGAAAAACAGGAATGAAAGACACGCCTTTCTCTTGGGGCAACTTTGCTTCTTTCTCTTCTTCAGCATCATTTGCTAGAACCTGGATAGACCATCAGCATGGACTCCTGGGGGCCTGTTCAACTGCCTTGTGATATCATTTTTCCCTAGCGAAGGAAAACTTCAGTAGAGTGGGAGCTAGAGCTGAGATTGGAGGGTGGGGACACAGACATATAAGTGGAAATTGAATTATGAGGGGGCAAGGGTACGTAATAGAAGGTCAAGCCCAAATCCAAGCTTGTGAGAGGCAGTTCTGGTCTACTGTCGCACAGGCTTTGAAAGCCAGAGGAAGGGGATGAGGTTTTTAAACTCTAGGGATGTGATGATGGGACAATGAAGAAGAGCAGTGTTTTTAAGAAAAACCACTTGAAATATTAGGAAGAAGAGCAAGGACAAAACCCAGCCTTCAGCTGGCCAGACAGAGACTAAGGAGCAAGCCCCGGTCCATGACTGAAGCAGAGGGCAAGACTGCCAGCTGGCTTTGGTGCCCTGTGAGAAGAGAGACCCCAGGCTTTCAAGAGGCCTAGACAGAGGAGACGGGGACAGGTAAGGAATTCTCACATTCGCTGAGCATTTAATATTCCATATACTCCGCTTAATTTTTATAGCAAACCTGGGAGCACTCTTCGCAGAAAGGTTTAATGATTTGATCTAAGATCATGAATGTAAGTGGAGGATGTAGTTTTTTTTTTTTTTAAAGATTTTATTTATTTATTTATTTGACAGAGAGAGGTCACAAGTAGGCAGAGAGGCAGGCAGAGAGAGAGGGGGAAGCAGGCTCCCCGCTGAGCAGAGGGCCCGATGTGGGGCTCGATCCCAGGACCCTGAGATCCTGACCCGAGCTGAAGGCAGAGGCCTTAACCTGCTGAGCCACACAGGCGCCCCGGAGGATGTAGTTTTGACCCTCTAAAATCCTTATTATTTCTTTCCTGCCGTTTTGGGGCTTTTCAGAGATTGCTGCCCATTATAGTTGCAGAAGGTGAGCGTTAGAGAAGTCTATTACCCCATCCTTGAGGGCTTGCAGGATGAGAATGATTGATGTGTTCTGCATAGGCCTCTTGTTAGTTCACAGAGAGAGGAGGAAGCCTGGGGGTAGATAGGACACTGCCTAATTAGGAGTCTGAAGGTCCCATCTTCTGTCCCATCTTCCCACAGCTTAGCTTGCTATGTTCCAGATTAATTCCAGGCAGCCTTGAGCTGTCTGTCGGTGCCCATAGACATTTTCCAAAGAATCCTCAGGACCCTAATGGGACGCTTAAAGGAAATGTTATGATAAAATACGAGAAGATGCTTAATCTTGTAACTAATCAGGTAAAAGCAGATCAAATGAATGTTTAGATACTATTTTCAAGCCATCAGATAGAGATAAATTATAAATATTTTAATATCCAGTGCCTTCGAGAGTATAGACAAATGGAACTCCAGTTTGCCGTTGGTAAGCATGGAAGCTGGCAGCACTTATTAATATTGACGCAGAAATTTCACCTGACAGAAATAACCATGTAAATATGCAAGGATATGTGTACAATGGCATTTATTCCAGAGCTGTTTAAAAATTAAAAACTGAGGGGCACCTGGGTGACTCAGTCGGTTAAGTGTCTGCCTTTGGCTCAGGTCATGATCTCGGGGTCCTGGGATCAAGCCCAAGCATCAGGCTGTCTGCTCAGCGGGGAGTCTGCTTCTCTCTCTCTCTCTCTCTCTCTCTGCCCCCCATCACTCGTTCTCTCATTCTCTCACACAAATATATGTGCTGCCGAAGCGAGCACTCTCTCACACAAATAAATACTATCTTTAAAAAATTAAAAACTGAAACCAAGTAAATATCCATCCATAAAAAAGTTAAATTACAGCAGATTTGTTCCTAAGGAGTATGATGAAGCCACTTAAAAATGTGGTTGAACTGTCCATGCTTACGTGGACGGGTATCCACGATATCAGGAGTGCAAAAGCAAACTAACGAGAACAACAAAAAAGAATATACGCCTGTGAGTGGAGAAAGGTCAGCAAGGATCCACATACCATGCAGTGGTTATTTTAAAGGAGAGAAAGGTAGAATGGGGCAGGGGCGGATGAGGTGACCCTCACTCTTCACATGTCTCTTCGTGGTTTGAATTTGGGATGATCTATTAAACATTTATTACTGTTATAATTTAAAATAAATTCATAAAGTAAAAGTGAGGAACAGTCAGTGGTAGGCAGTTATCTTTCTGAGCCGGAGGCTGAGGACAGCGACTTGAGGTCATGCGTGATTCTGTACCAGCGCCTACCACAGAAATACAGACACGGGCTAAAATCTGCTCCACTTACGGAAGCCAAAAAAACCACTCCAGGCGGGGCTGCAGCTGGCAGAGCAGGCATCTAATTTCTCCTACCTACCAGTAGATTCCAGCCCGAGCTCCTGGTAGCGTTATTTCCTATTCCCCAGCAATTCCTTTGACTCTGCACTTCAGACTGACCTTCGGTTTCTACCCCTGAAGCTATTTTTTTAATACTTTCTCTTCTCCTCAATTTACATTTTAATGCTTAGTGGGTTCATGACACTGTAAGATTCTTTATAGCAGAGACTGAAATACATGGAAAACTTTGGTGAGATTTTTCCTTGATGAATAAAAGGAAATGCCCCCCGAGGAGTTGTCACTGGCATGTAGTATATGTATGAAATTAAACTCAGAAAATAATGACAAGGAGGTTAATTTTCTTTCCATTGTATGTACAGTTGATTTCCTTTCATTTCGCTTTGAAAAAAGGTAAGGGTTAAGAGGAAGATAGGGAGGAGATTGAGTTTGCTGTAATTGGCTACAGCAATAACAGGACACTAGTATGCCCTGGCTGCTTTACTCCAGGTGTCCTTCCTGGTGGGAACCAAGGCCCTTAGGACCTTGTAGCTTCATGTGGCCCCACTGAGCACTGAAAGGAGGTTCTGAATGTAGCCAGGAAGTGGACTGCCCTGGCAATGAGAACATTTGACTGACACATTGGTTCCCCTCACTCAACTCCCTCTTCTTTTCAACAACAACTCCTTCTCAGCACCATCTCAAGAGCTGGAAACAGAATGGCTGTGGTGACTCGTAAGATAAGGCATGTGCCTGAGACACAGTTGGTTTTAGGGCAGCCTCAGAACTGGCCGAGTGATGCCTTTTGAGTTTGATTGGTGATTTACAGCCGTTGGAAGCTGGATGACTTGTTCTATGCTCATTGCCAACTAGAAATATATTATGCTAGGCTTAGGCTAATAGATTGCTGTGTAAATGACATCAGGGACTCACTCTCCACTCTCTAAATGTGAAAGAAGTCATGAGCAGACAAATTAGATGAATAAATACTCCCTATATAAGCTCTCTGTCCTAGTGCATTAGTCATTCGCAAACTTTAGAATACAAAAAAGCCACCTAGGGATCTTGTTAAAAATTGCAGATTTCCAGCTCTGCTCCTGGTAATTCTGATGGAGTAGAGCGGGGATGTATTTTTGACATATGCCCCAAGTGATTCTTCTACAGGCAGTCGGTGGAGCCACTCTAATGGAAGAGCCTAGAAGGTGCTGAGGTCAGAGACACCACTCACACGTTCTGGTGTTTGGACATAGAGGGCCAGCTGTAGTTCCCCAATATTTTTTCTGCTCTTCACAATTATAAATTCTTTCACTGTTCCCTTGTTACATAGGAACTTGAAAGCCATGGGAGGAGGGGTTGGGAGAGTACATGGTCCTAGGGTGGCGGTGTGGGGCTCACTCATCATAGTCTCCACATGGGCATGTGGGGCACTCTTATGGATTCTGATATTTCCTCTATCCCCCCACTCCACTGACCAGCAGGTGATTCTTAGCTTGAAGAGAAACAAGTGTCTCTTAGTGGGGAGTCTCTGGGTGTGAGGAAACTTGCTAACATTCAGGGTACCATGCGTCTTGCACTTTGGGCAACTAGCAGACACAACCTTGTGCTTGGGCATGTTCCTTCCTGTAGAGGTTAGGGAGAGAGGATCTGGTGCCTTCTCCATGAGGTGTTGCTCTCCACGGTCTAGTCTTCCATCCTCTAGGCTGGGTCTGGAAGGTCGGGGCTCTGCCTGTGGCTGTGCAGTTTGTGTGTTTGTTCCCAAAGGGTAAGTAAGTGTGGCTGGAATTTAGGTCAGGTCTCACTGCCCAGCTGGACGTTGGGGCAAAGATAAGGGCTCTGCCTGGCCTGAGGAAGGGAGACCTTTTAAAAATCCACACAAGCTTGGGTGGCTTGGGCGCCTAGGTGGCTCAGTTGGTTAAGCATCTGCCTTCAGCTCAGGTCATGATTCCAGGGTCCTGGATTCGAGTCCCACTTTGGGCTCTCTGCTCAGTGGAGAGTCTGCGTCTCCCTCTCACTCCCCCTCTATACTCTCTCTCTCTCTCAAATAAATTAATAAAATCTTAAAAAAAAATCCACACAAATTCTCTGCCTATTGTGACCCTGCCAGGTGGCACTCTTAAGTTTCTCTCAGTCTTAATGCCCTTTTTGATGTCCCCAAACTGGGTATTGGGTTGACAGGAAGAGAAAACAGAATGAAAATTAGGAAGAACATTATTTACTGGTGTATCTTCCAAGAGTTGGAAATCTCTGCTTTCCTGACGATAATTAAGCCTCAAGAAGAGCCCACCCACCTGACCTCCTCTAGGCTATGTCCCTCTACCCATTGGAAAAACAAATTCCCAAGTGAGTGACACATTATCCCCTTGGGGATTCAATCCTCTCATTTGCCAATCTCCAGCTTATCGGCTAGACTTGTTTAATGCCTGAGGCCAAGGTACTGCAGTGTCTCTTAATTAACTAGTTGTGCACAGCTAATTACTTACCATGGTATCTCATCAGTATACAATGTATATTGACTCCAAGTCAGCTCAGAGGCATTACAAAACTTCTATTAGAAGAGACGCCTTCTTAAATACCAGCCATCCAAGAGCTCAGAAGGAGGATGAGGGAGAAGATAGGAGGGAACCTGTTGGAAAGAGGGGTTGTACTTTTCACTTCAACCCCTCTCTCTGCCATATTTCCTATTCAAAATGATCTCTCATGAGATTTTGCACAAGTATTCACCTTCTCACAACCTATACCACTCTCCTCGTGATAAAATAATCCTTAAAATGCTGTGCCCCACCCTTTCTCAGTGGGTTCATGTCCTGAATACTCTGACTATAGCAAGATGCCTGTTGCCCATCCTTACAGGCCATGGAAACTGCAGGAAACCTTTCTGATTCACTGTTTCGGTGCCTGGCTTTCTGGCCCCTGCCGAACAGCCTCCCCTCCTGCTGAATGCAGTGTCCATGGCTTCCTGTAGAAAGGTGAACACACTCTCCTTAAAGGGAGATTAGGAGGTGCAACGGAGGGTGGTACAGAACATGAACTCCCTAATCATCAATGTTCCTAATTGGGGAGTTCTCCCAGGTAGAGGATTTATTGTGTTTTCACTATATGGCTAGGTAGGCGCTGGGCGTATCGTATGGAACCCAACTCAGTGTTCACACTCTATCAGCTAAGGAGCTAAGGACCAGTCTCAATTTTTCAGTTGAAAAACTTGAGGGGAATTGGAATAATTTGTCTAAAGTCACACATCTTTTTTTTTTAATTTTAATTTTTTTAAAAGAAGATTTTATTTATTTGTTTGACAGAGAGTGAGCACAATTGGCAGAGCATCGGGCAGAGGGAAGGGGAGAAGCAGGCTCCCCACTGAGCAGGGAGCCCAATGCAGGGCTCAAACCCAGACCTGGGGATCATGACCTGAGCCGAGGGCAGACGCTTAACTGAGTGAACCACCCAGGTGCCCCCAAATCTCATTAAAACAAAACTAAACCAAAAAAGGTAGAGGAGAAAAAATGCTTTAAAGGGAAAAGAGACAGTAGCGAGGTACTTCCTCTTGAGAACAAATACTTGTTTGGGAAGAGTATGTTTTCCTACTTCTGGGTCAGCCGATCAGGGCTGCAGTAGCAGTTGCCGGGTTTAGAAATGATTTATTTTGTTGGTCTCATTTTATTCTTCCATCCTTTACAATCTAGGGCCCATCTTAACCAAACTGCAGATTTCAGACATTAAGGTATTTCCACATTTTCTCCTCTTCTGTCCGTTTAAGAAATACTATAGTGAGTGCTCTTTTTCCTTCTAGAAGCACAGACTTTGTAAATGAGTTGTGGGCAAGACAGAATGCCCATGGGTTGGCCAACATCAGCATCTTTGGATCAATGGTTTGCAACCTTGGATGCTCATGAGAATCCCAGCATGGGGCGGTGCAAGCCCGACCTGCTACATCAGCATTTCTGGGTGTGGATGGGGCTTCAGGGTGTTTTGAGAGCTGCAGGCTACTTCCCAGGACACGTGGCTCGTTGAGAACTGCTACTCCAGCCAAGCTTCTCTAACTTCGAAAACTTGGAAAGCCCCTGAGCTCTTGTCAGAAGGCAGATTCTGAAGCCATAGGACTGTGTTGGTGCTGAAAGTCTCATTTCTAGCAGCTTCTGTTGCTCTCCACATTTCGGGGAGCACGGCTCTAAATCAGTGGTTCTCTTTGTGTGGTCCCTGGATCTATGGTATCAGGGAGTTTTCAGACGTGCAAATTCTTGGGTCCAATCCCTGTCCTGCAAATCAGTAACTCAGAGGGTGGAGTCCACACATCTGGTTTAATAACCACCTCCAGGGGGTCCAGAGGGAGCTGAAGTTTGAGAACCACCTCTGGGTAACAGCTTTGCCTTTACTTCGGTGTTAGGTTTTGGAGAGATGAGATCCGCCAGCTTATATCTAAAGCAATGGAGGGCTGATTACAAGGATATTGGGGTAAATAAGTTAGCAGGCTTCGTAGGAACCCAGGAAAGGGGGCCCAGTGGGATGGTTGGGATTAGCCTCTGGGTCACCGCAAGGCATCCCAGGACCCGGCATGGGGTCTGGAGCACAGCGTGGGATTAGGGATCCGGAGTGACGGCCCATGCTGATTCCTTGTTTGGCCAGCCGAAGGAGTTCCTGATGTCTTCCTCCAGTGCTTTCCTGTATCCTGACTCTCATTCTCTCTGCCTCTGCCTGCAGCGAATGGCTTAGCTGGAGTTCTGGAATACGGCGGCTGGAGTTAGCAGTCTGGCTTACACTCCGTAGGACGTTGGGCGCTTCGTCTCACTTCTCTTGGCCTCAGTGTTCTTATCTGAAATGGTATCTACCCTATTAATAGATTAATAACTGCTCACACACCAAAGCCGTGGTTATTGCCTTGGTGTCTCTTCCTGCTTCTAGATACATCTACTACAACTGACTCTCAATCTATACCCTGAGTTCAAGTGTTTGAGAAAGAGACGCAGATTGCTGCCATGAATCACTGTGGTGGTTCCTGGGCCAAGCTCTCCCACCAAGTATCTGCGGGTGTCCCATGTATTTGCTGTTTGGGGCTTAGATGCTCTCCTCTGGTCCATGATACCTCACTCACTTAGAAGATCCCTTTGTGCCATAACCAAAGAGAGGATGAGAGTGCGCAGGGTATTGTACTGTTGCAGGATTTCTATTCCTTCGATGCCCGCGGTTCTTGGTCATGCCGCTTGGAAGAATGAAGAGGTAGACCAGGCAAAGAAGGATGGGCTGCAGAGCAAAGTTTATTGAGGGTTAATACAAAGCTCTTGAAGACAGAGGGGACCCAAGAGGGTTAAAGACAGAGGGGACTCAAGAGGGTTGCCAATTTGGCTTTTAGATTTAGGGGGTTTTATGGGATTGTTGGGGGCTGTTTTGATGGATGAGCCCTCCGTGCACCTGTCACCCAATCAGGTTTTTGTCATCTCTCTATCATGTGGGAAAGGGCAGAGGGCTCATTCCAGGGTGGTGTAATATCCCTTTAAGAGTGGTCTCCTCTTGGGGCTCGTCCCTGCCTGCCTTTCTTCCAACTATCCTTCCTGAGTTCTCTCAGGATGCTCAGCTCATCCAAGGTACTGGGAACCTGCAGGGGACTCATTCTCTTAGCTTGGCCCCAACAGTCCAATCATCTACTGATGGCATTTTGTGTCTGAGTCCACAAATTGGAAACCTATTTTCACGTGAATAGATCACATTTGAATATAGCATGTGGGTTACAGAAGTGGAGACAAAGCCTCACGAGGACTGTCCCTTCTGGCCCCTCCGTCTGGAGTTGTAGGATCTCCGAAGCAGGGAATGTCAGCACAAGGAGGACATGCTGTTCACCGACAGAGGCAGAGGGTGCCAACCTCCGAATAAACATAACACATTTAAAAAGTCATTTTCTCCCCATCCTCCCTGGAACTTTTAAAATAAATGCCTTTGTGATTGTTTAGGCTTGGAGAAAACAGGAGCTGATATGGGTCACTTAGAAGCACTTTGAGGCTAGTTTCCTGCGACAGAGTTGCTGTGTTAATGTGCTCAGATGTGTGGATTTTGTCGTTCACAGATAGTAAAGGAGTTTTGGGATGAATGCTCCACAGACAAAACGATTCTTATTTGACTAAGCAGTAACTACTAGCTCTTTCCCTATTTACTGATTTCAGAGTGATGAGATACAGCCATGCCAAGTGTGAGATGCTTCCCTTTATAGTTTTGAATTTGCATGATAGCATTCCATTTTTGATCATTTAGAATGTCTCTGCTTCTTTTCTTTCTCCGTGTAGGAAAGCAGAGAGAAAAGCCATAGAGTAATTATAATGAAAAGTCTTATAATGATCTGAGGTCCCCCCCGCGGTTCCTCGCCCTCCTGCCCACACCCTGCAGTCATCAGCGTTCTGATCAGAAGATTTTTGGACCTGGAAGAGCTGTCTGGTTCAATGTCTGACTTGAATATTTCAGGCCACATTCAGATTCCTTTGAAAGGAAATGCATTCTTGCAGATTTCCAGCAATACCTCTTAACACTTTTTATTATAAAATTCCTTAGATAGGTTAAAAATATAAAACTGGGTGTGCAAACATGTGTGTTATACAATCATGAACTCCCCCCCCCAAATTCCTTACAAGTTAATTAGAGACAAAAGTACAACTGATAATTTCAAATTAATAACATTGAAGAGCAGATACTGGTTGAACTTGAATTGCCAAAGCTGGATGTATTAATGGAAAAATGTGTTGGCATAACTGTTTGACTTATAACTGTTTTCTGTTTAATCATTGCCAGACATTATTTAAATTGTAGTCATTTTCATTATTATTATTTTGCTACTTTGACAATAAAGTCATGTTAAACTGTGAACAGGTTGGTCAACTTAGAACATACACTCTCCACACTGAAGAAAACAGTATCCTTTAACAAAAGAAGGCTTATTGTTTATTTATTGGCGACATAAACAGAGCACTTGACTGCCACGGCCGAGGAACTTGGAGGCTTTTCTTTCCAACAGTCCTGTGCCATGTAATGACTCAGTCTCCCATCAATCTGTTCAAGTAGCTACGAGACTCTTGCACAATGTGTGGTAACACCCTTTGTCCTTGGCTTGGTGTACCCTCGATTGTAAACACGAGCACAGAGGCATTCATTGGAAACTCCTATTCATCCAGATGACATGGGCTGTGTTTGCATTAATATTTATCTTTAGATTACCATCAAAATGAAAGCACACAATTACATTCTCATAAGCGTTTTGGATTTGGGGAAAATCTGAGGACCTTCAGAGGTCCTAAGACTCCAAGTTAAGAAACATTGGTCGAGTTACCGCCTAAGTAGGTTTTACCTCATTTTATTCTCACACAAACCCTACAAGGTAGACACTAGCATCAGCCTGGCTTCACAGACGAGGCTCTGGGCTGTGACAGGGTTCAGGAATTTGCCCAGCACTGATACAGGCAGTGAGAAAGGAACCAGGATCCCATCTGTCTCCAAAGTCTCTCTCCTTGAGATCTCTCGGGACCTTCTCCCCTATAGGGCGATCTGTCTAGAATCCTTGGGCAACTGTGTAGGTATGATCTTTGGGCAGGCAGGGGCTCATGCCTATTCTTTTTATAGTCTCTTGAGGAAACTCAAAGCAAAAGTGGCACTTGTAAGCTGAAGGAACACAGTGCCATTTTGCAAGTCAGAAGTCTCAATGAGAATTCATTTATCTCACACATGATTTCTCTCAGAATCAGTCCTAAAGCCATTCGGGCCTGCTCTGGACTTTTTAGGCCCCACACCTGAGGCCAGCACTAAGTTGTATTGTTGGATAAGACTTGCATCAGATACTCTGGGTGGAGGTCCTACTTCTGTTGTGAAAAGTTCTGTTACCTTGGGCAAGCCATTCACTCCTTTGATTACATGTTTACTATCTTTTTAAAAATGAGAACAGGGTGCCTGGGTGGCTCAGTTGGTTGGGCCTCTGCCTTCGGCTCAGGTCAAGATCTCAGGGTCCTGGGATCGAGCCCCACGTTGGGCTCCCCAGTAAGTGGGAGCCTGCTTCTCCCTCTCCCACCCCCCCCTGCTTGTATTCCCTCTCTTACTGTGGCTCCCTCTGTCAAATAAATAATGAATAAAATCTTTTAAAAAATGAGAACATTGATAATTCACAGGCATGTTGTGAGGGGTCCATGAGGCCCCGTGCATAACAGCATTATACTCTGAAGCATTTTCAACAGCACACCAGGTCAGTATTCATTACATGCCCTCAACCGCTCTCAATACTTACAGAGTTCCTAGTACGTGTCAAGATGTGTGCTGGCACTGGAAATACAAAAATTAGACATGGTCCCTGATCTTAATGAATTCAGAGTCTAGTGAGGGAGCCTGGCATTAAAAAAAAAAAATCCTGCTGTACTTAGATGTGCAAAGTTGCAGAAATCTGTGCTATGCAAGAGAGGCAGTAATTGAAGTGGCTTGAGATGTGGTTTAAGTTTTGCAGAGCAGAGACAAGAGCTTATCCTTTGACTATTCATAAAAATTGTAAAAACACAAGGCAGCATGGTGTGCTTGCGAATTAGTTCATTGAGGTGGGGCCCAGATGAGGTCAGTGTCACTGGGTCCCAGAGCGCCCAGGCTCCAGCCTCCTTCTGCTTTTATTGTATCCTGATTAGATACCGTTGTAATGCCCACCCATGCCATTTCCTTGCTCCCCAGAATGGCAGAAAGTAATTACTTTGTGCCAGTTTAGAATGTACTTTGAGGATGAATAACATCAAACCCAATCTCCATTTAATTGCCTTTTCCTGCTGTTTTTGCACTCGGGCTGCATGACCAGCTCGGAGAGCTCTGGGGGCACCTTGACACGGCATTTCCCCTTGCTCTCCTGAAGAGGGTTCCTTTCCCTTTGGCAGGTCTTTGATTTCCTCTGCTTAGATTATTTGGCCTCTACCCTGTTGCTCTTTGGATGGCCCACTTAGGCCCCCAGGGTTAGAATATCCTTGGCCACATTGGGCGTAAACAATAGATGTGACCCCTACTGCTCTTCAGGAGTCGGGTACCATTGCGTTCTCCCCACTGAGGTTGATGCCTGCAGACTGGGTGCATTAACCTGTCTGTTTGCCTCATCCAACTGAACAGATGTCTTTCATGAATGTCTTTCATGGAATGTCTTTCATGCCCAACTCCTGTTTTGTTATTGCCTCGTGACTTTTGTGGAGAACACAGTTCCTGTTACATTATTCTACAAATTCCATCAGACCATGACTTGGGCGGTGTTGATAGCTTCTGAACAACATTTTCAACAAATGTTCCTAATGGGATAGATGGCCCAGGACCATCTTCCGGCCAGCATGATGCTGCTGTATTATTCTCAGGCCACTGCCCAGAACCTCAGGAAACAATTAAATACCTGTGTACCTGAGATGATGAGAAAAGGATTCCTACTGTGAATTCTGTGGGCCCTTTGGACTGAATGTGATTTTACAGCCTACTTTGTAGTAGGGTGCCCTTCTTACAAATAACTTTGCCAGTCTGAATTTGAATATGTGTGGGTAATTTCTCCAAAGTCTGGTCCAGATCAGAGTTCTCCCCTCGAGAGTGATCTTACCTACAAGACAATGCCACACTGGAAAAAGCTATTAGAACCTAGATATCTGAGGCATCTGGGTGGCTCAGTTGGTTAAACATCTGCCTTCAACTCAGATCATGATCCCAGGGTCCTGGGATTGGGCCCCACATCGGGTTCCTTGCTCAGTGGGGACCGTGCTTCTCCCTCTCCCTCTGTTGCTTTCTCCTGCTTGTGCTCTCTCTCTCTCTCTCTCTCTGTCAAATAAATAAATAAATAAATAAATAAATAAATAAATAAATAAAATCTTTAAAAAAGAAAAGAACCCAGATATTTATTTGATATGTTAAAATGAATGATTTAGAGTTCTATTCTAGACAATAAAGAAATTAGGAGTGACTTTAACTGGTCTAGCTATCAGCGGGTTAGGGTAGTGTGAGGGATGGGTACTGACTGCACAGCGTGGGCACCATTCATTAGCTTTTTCCCAGCATCTTGTGATCTCTCACAGTTTCTAAGAGCTTGATTAAGTGAACAAGGGTCTTAAAAGATTTATGTTGTGAAACCTTGTAATAAAGGTAGTATTAGGTTCATTCAAAGCCAATGGCAGAGCAGATCCCTTCTGACATGAAGTTGACCCATAACTTCAAGATTATGAACAAAACTACTTGGAATACAGATTTTGCTATGGGCTGAATTGTGTCTTCAGCATCTTCTCCCGTATCCCAGTTCATTTGGTTGAACTCCTAACCCCCAATACCTTAGAACATAACCTTAGTGGGAGATAAGATCTTTACAGAGTTAATTAAGTTAAGATGAGGTCATTGGAGTGGGCCCTATTCAGTATGACTGGTGTTCTTGTAAAAAGAGGAAATTTGGACACAGAAATATGCATAGAGGGAGCACCATGTGAAGACAGGGAGAAGATGGCCCCTCACCAGCCAAGGAGAGAGGCCCAGAAAAGATTCTTCCTTCACAGCTCTGAGAAGGAGCCAATCTTGCCAACACCTTCATCGATCTCGGACTTCCAGCCTCCAGAACTGTGAGAAAATAAATTTCTGTGGTTGAAGGCACCCAGTCTGTGGTACTTCATTGTGGCAGCCTGAGCCGACTAATAGATTCACATCCAGTCTTGTTAGCAGTAGGCCTCCGTTATTATGTATGATGCCTTTTTTTTTTTTTAATTTTTTAATTTATTTGACACAGAGAAAGATCACAAGTAGGCAGAGAGGCAGGCAGAGAGGAAGCAGGTTCCCCGCTGAGCAGAGAGCCTGATGCAGGGCTTGATCCCAGGTCCCTGAGATCATGACCTGAGCTGAAGGCAGAGGCCTAACCCATTGAATCACCCAGGCGCCCCATTATGTATGATGCCCTGAGGTGTGAGTTAATGACAAGGGGAAGGCATTAACATTATAAAGACATTCAAAACTGAGCTTTCAGCACAGGAATACAACCCAAAAGTTCATCAACAATGAAATGTGTTCAATCATGGCTATCACCAACAATACTACTATGAGATTCTAGGAGGGGCAGAAACATTTTTGTACCCTTAATAAATAAAATAATTTTAAAAATTGTTATGTTTATTTTAATTCATTCTCTAATTATTTTGGAGATTAATCGATATTTCCATTTTATTATATAGTTAATATGACAGTCTTACAGTAGTATATATGTACATAATTTACAAATAAGTAAATATTCATAAATATGGGTGAGTGCTCACATATATTTTTGATGGGGTATGTAATTAAAAATGTTTAGGAACCCATCGGCCATGATAATGTGGCTTCAATTCCTTCCTTCTAAACCTGAATCCTTTAGGTCCTTCAGATTCACAACATGATAGAATAATTTTTCTTTTTCTTTTCTTTTTTTTTAAGATTTTATTTATTTATTTGACAGAGAGAGAGGGATCACAAGCAGGTAGAGAGGCAGGCAGAGAGAGAGGGAAGCAGGCTCCCTGCTGAGCAGAGAGCCCGATGCAGGGCTCGATCCCAGGACCCCGAGATCATGTCCTGAGCTGAAGGCAGAGGCTTTAACCCACTGAGTCACCCAGGTGCCCCAGGTTCCAGGTTTTAAAGACAGTTTCTAAAATGACTTAAATATGTTTCTCTGTAGAAGCTAATTTTTGTTGGTTTTTATTCCCTTAACATTTGTCTTCTATTCAATAGCATTGTTAAAATTCTCACAATGGCCAGGAAATCCAGTCACAGATCTAATAAATTGGGAAAGGTCCTCACCAACCTATGTATATTCGCAGGCTTTTTGGGTACATTACATAGAAGAAAGCTAGTTGGTTTAGTAGCTACCCCTGGAGAATGCAGTTGAATGCAGCCAAAGAGTCAGGGGATGAACTGGGTAGGGGGAGAGCTTCATACACATAC
Source organism: Procyon lotor (assembly GCA_028646535.1). NCBI lineage: Eukaryota > Metazoa > Chordata > Mammalia > Carnivora > Procyonidae > Procyon > Procyon lotor. The sequence continues at coordinate 60,170,344 of CM053609.1, forward strand.
TACATACACACATTCACACATACACACACACACACACACAGGCACAAACACCCTCACACACGCACACACACACACACACACACACACACACACTCAAACACATGCGCACACCAGCATTTATGTATCCTAGGGGAAACTTGCCTGACTTTTTGCCAGAGACCTAGCCACTCCTTCCACAGTAGAAGAATACACAGCCATCAAAGTTCTATGTGTTTTGAGTGGCAGGTACAAATTCACGGTGGTACAATAAATGAGTACCAAGGCCTATTGTATTTTTGAATCTCTTCCATGTTCAAAAGGGCCCCAAAGGACAAAACATTTAGTCTGTGTAAGCACACAGTGACTTGTCTTGTGAGGTCTAAGCCTGTTTGTAGAGTTCTCTGATTATGATCAAGAAAAGTAGAGAGACACATTGGTTCAGAGTGGTTTTTCTTTTTTTTAATGCCTCTCAAGCAAACATGTACTTGATTTTATCTACCAGTCTTGCAAATGATCACATGTCCCAGGAGGGACCTAAATGCAAAGTACTGGTTCTATCCACTCACCGCTGTTTGTCACTCACAGTCTTCAAGTCACTGCCAATGTTAAAAGCTGGAAATACATTATGATGGTGGGAAGGCATGGCCAGTCCCTGTCTCCAACCCTCATTAGTCAGGTCCAGTGGATTGTAAATGGCTCAGGTGGCAAAAGTCACCCTCCTAGGGAGAAGGTGTATAAAGAGAATTATAGAAGAGGGGGAGACCGAGTCCTGGGGCTCTAGCACTGGGAGATTGAGGATGGAGGGCTGAGATCAGTGAGATATCAGGAGAGCAAAGTGAGCGTGACGTCATGGTACCCAAGGGAAGAAAGTGTGAGTTTTACTCCGAAACTCTTTGCAATGACTTCCCTATTCTCACCTTCCACAGTTGCCCATTTGTCCTTCTCAGTTGCAGGAATGGATGACTTTCCTCTATGCTGTGAGGTCACTGAAGATGTGTGTCACAGAAATTTTTAGTTCTCGGACCATTTGGAACTTTTGCAAACTATAAAAAATGCCCTCAGTATTATCCTGTATTTCCTGTTTTGTATTTCCTTTTTCATAGTGAATCTTCTGGGGAAATTGACACTACATGGGACCAAGTTCAGGTTGGAGGGAGAATTTTACTAAAAATTTAGGGATGCTTTTGGCAATGAAATTCCATTCAACATGTATTTATTAAATGCTTACTAAGTATAAGATGCCATTCTAGATGCTGCAAGAAATAAAAAATTAAAGAGAGATATTTAGATGTCCTACAATGTCTGCGATGTAGGAATGGAATTACTATAGGAAAATACACATAAGATGCTGTGGGGGTTCAAAGGAAGAGATCACATTCAGTGGGAAGGATTTTAAAAGACTCAAAGAAGGGTTAACATGTGGGTTGGCTCTTAAAGAATGGTTGGAGTTCCAAAAGGCAGAGCTGAACTAAAGAGCAATTCAGGAAAATGGGAACGTGAGCAAAATCATAGAGATGGGAAAATATAGCTCACTTTGGAGAAAAGGTAGTAAATTTGGTCAGAGCGTAAAGATACGCATGTAAAAAAAAAATTAAGAGACTAAGGTTGAAGGAGAAGCATGATGGCCGGTGTCAGAGAGCCCTGGGCCGGGAGGCAGGGAGGCAGGGAGGACACGTCAGTAGAAAAGAACATGGCTTTAGGTTAGAGATAGTCTCTCCCAGATACTGCTCTGTGATATGAGTTAAGTCGAATGAAGCTCTCTAAACTTCTAATTTTCCTATTATAAAAGGCACTTGTATACTCACCTAAAAAAAAAAAAAACAACACTAATCCAGGTCAAACCAAACCATGATGTTCATGATGTGGCCTTGAGACATGAATACGGAGTTAAATTATGTTCAATGTATCTGGTCTAAGAAGTCAGGGAAGTGAATAAGAGGCTTTGATTTTCTAAGGAAGATTAGTGCAGATTGTGCAAGAAAGGGGGGTGGAATAAGACCTTTTGTCTTGTGAGAACTTAAATGCTAATTGTACATCCCTCTTTGGGGAGGGGAGGAAAGGATTCTGGATTTGCGAAGTGGTGGATGTCGGTATATGTCCCTCTAACAGCATCCCTGGGCTCTGGTCAGCATCCTGGGAAGTGGTGTGTGTGATGAGAGAGAGCAAGGAGCAAAGGGCTGCAACTGTGTAGGTGAGCTTAGCACGGGGAGCTGGAGAGCCCCTTCCTCAGGGAACCGCGGAAATCTTTACAGGGGTCTCTACCAGCAAAAGGCTCTTTGCAGCAGTGGACCTGCTCAGTGGGTGGAACTCGTCTTCAACAGTGCCACCATGTGGCAGAGACGAGTAATGGCGGTTATAGTCTGATTCCAGTTCTATGCGCATGCGCTGAAAAAGCTGAGGGGCAAGATCTCTCCAGACTTGGAAACCCTAGCACTTGGGGACAGTGTGTACGTGGAGAGGCTTAAAGAGGATCATGCCCTGCATCCTGGTAGGAGACAATACAAGAATTTGAGAAATTAATTGAAAAGTAATAAGAAGTAACGATCTGTAATTCAAATTTACATGAATGTAATTCAAATTCATGTAGAGCAGTTCTAAGTGGTTATGAATACCTAGAATAAAAAAGTAGGTAATTCTTAAGAGTCGAATTTTGTCTGTCTAGAAAACTCGGCTATCTAGAAACTCCCACTCCCTACATTTCTGGATTGAGGAGATTTTGTTTCTGTTTTTATTCATTAATGAAGTGAATGATTGAATGAATGTGAAATGATTGCATTTCTGCTTGAAATTTAAGTCCGTTTCCGTGAATCTCTGGGGGCGAGAGTCTGTAATGGTTCTAGATGTCCTGTCTATACCTTTTACCATCCCTGCATTTACTCCTGGAGTTTCTTGTGTGTGAGGATGGATATTGGAAAGGAAGTGACGAAAAGAGCAGCAGTCATGTTACTGTGGACTGAATCACAGCTGTTCCTGGTCAGTCGTCATTAGGCAAAGCTGGAACCTTCTGTCAGGGTCTGACCTCATTGTGCTCTGGGTTAGAGAAGGAGTCGCTGAAAAGTTAGCAGGGAGTAAGGTCAGAGTGAGGCACTTCTTTGTTAACTCTTATCTTTCCTCATAGGTTTAGTATTTATCAAGTTTTGGAAGATAAGTCAGTACTTAAACTTGTAAGGTTCTGGAATGGTCATGTGCTTCTGCCTTTCACCCCAGCCAGAACTTTCTGCAAAATCCCTGACTTTTGTGACAGGAGTCCAATCAGTGCAGGGTCTGCTGAAACACACCCAGGGATGGGAAACACTTCTGTGAAACAGGCCCTCCACTTAATATTCAAAATGCAGTCTCAGGAGCAGCAGCCGGGCATGGGCTGTAAGTTAGCTAAAATGCTGGAGGGGTGCCAAGGTGACTCCGTCAGGGATGCGTCTGGCTCTTGGTTTCTGCTCAGGTCATGATCTCAGAGTTGTGAGATGGAGCACCCCGTGGAACCCCAGGCACAGCTGGGAATCTGCTGGAGAGTCTCTCCCTCTGCCCGTCCCCCACTTGTGTGCACAGGCTCTCTAAAATAAATAAATAAATCTTAGAAAAAAAAATAAATGCTAGGTCTGAGGCCTCACTGCAGACTTGCTGAATCAGAACCTTCATTTGACAAGACTCGTAGGTATCGTATCCACTTGATGGTTGAGAAGCCCCGGGCTTTTCGGTTATTGGATGGTTGTGGGTGTCTGAAAATAACATGGGACTAAAACCTGCTGCTCTGGTGTGGTCTGTGGGCCGACCTGCCTGTCCCCGGCCCCGGGCTGCTCACTCCAGCCATCTCTGACCTCCCCCAGGTGAGGCCCGGCCTCTCACGCTTCCTGTGTCAAAGCTGTGGCCGCTCTAGGGCCCCGATCACATCCCACTGCACTCTTGGGGAGTCTAACTCTTCAGGGTCCCTTGAGGGGGCAGAGGATGATAACTAAGAGGTGTAGGGATATTTATACCATGTGGGGAGAGACAAGAGCCAGGAAGAATCTAGAAGCTACATTGCTAGCTTGCTTTCCTCCTGCACTAGGCTCCATAGTACATTGCCTTCTCCTGCTACCTCACCAGAAACATTCTGTGTGACCAGCTGTGTTTGGGGGGAAGTTGTATGCAGCTTGGTAACATACTACTTGTATTTGTTCTCCCTCAGGCATCTTTTCCTTTACTTTTTTTCCCCTCTGAGATTGCACCCCTAAATAAGCAATACCTAAGCTTTCCCTTAAAGTTTGCTTTGTAAGGAACCCAGACGAAGACATCTGCCTTATATGAGCTCCACTCACGGCTTCTAATCCTGCCATCTGCCTGGCTTTAGAACAGTTGATTTCATTCATATAACTCCTTCCTTCGAATTGTACAAGACAGCTACCATGGCTTCTCCCTTCTTGGTGAAACACCCTCAGTTCCTTCACGATTCCTCAAAGTGAAGCTGCTGGGTGTCTCACATTCCTCACATCTCACTGTAATGTGTCTTCTTAAAATTGTGGCTACTCTGGTGCCCTTCCAGGCGAGGTCGGTGCGGGCCTGAGCTCATGGGGTTCTCATTGGTTTGGCTGTGGGCATTACCCCACCATGAGCATGGCTGCCCCGGGGCTGGGCCCACTCCTGTGAGGAGAAGCTGACTGGGTTGTGGAGGTCTGACCGGTTAAGATGAGCTTAGTGGAGTTAGATGGAGTGAACCAGGCACAAGAGCTCTGGTTTTCTGTGTCGGCTTCTGAGGGAGGGCTGGGCCCTCTGTGGGACCCGGAGTTCCTCAGGGCGTCCGTATCCCTTAAAGACACATTTGGGCTGACCCCAGGCCAGGGCTTCCTGGACTGAGGGATTCAAGTGACTTCCCAGTTGCTGTACCCTCCCTGGGAATGGAGGCTTCATTATCTCTCATCCAGACAAACCCAGAGCCAGAGCGTGGCCAAGGGTTTCTAGACAAATTTTAAGGATTACACCACATTTAGGTTTTTGGCCTCAGAATACAAATGTACAAGGATGATCTAATAATCATGTAAAGTGTTCTTGTTTTCCTGGATGACCCCCCCTCCTTTTATTTAAGACTCTACCTTCCTATCTGCCCTGTCTCCTCTCACTTTGAGGAGCTTTTATGATTTATCAAGCACTGCACAGGTCTTTGGGGGAACAGAGATGAGTGTAAAAAGTGATACCTACCCTCCAGGATCTTGCAAAGGCCAAGCCTCCCACATAACATGGTTCAGGATACCTAGTATGACAAGGAATGCTGAACGAGCTCAGAGAAGGCGAAGTCTTGGAAAAGCCAAATGGAGAGCACTTCATTTCAGTGAAAGAGAGATTTTTAGATTGCGGTAGAACCCTTTCCTTTAAACTTCATGGCCGAAAATTACAGAGACCCAATTTTTTAGGTCGCTGGAAATTGCACTGGTATTTCCCTTGTTCCTTAAGGCAAAGGATGTGTCCTCTTCTCTGTTATTTATAGGATGCTGTAAACACATATGGTATAATACCCGGGTCAGAGGAATGACAGTTCGGTCTTTAGTTTCAAAGGCTGGGAAAAAAAAAAATACATAAAAGACTGGTGGGGAATCTATTAAAAAATGAGCCACAAAAACCTTCTCTCCATTCAGAAGTTAATACTTTTGGCTTCAAATCAGGCTCCTGTCCCCTGGAGACTGAGGAAAGCAGACTCAATTATTGTTGGCATGTTTGCTCACCTATTTTTAGCTCTAGAGAAGTGCCATAGTAAAGGGCCAGACAGGGAAAGTCAATCCGTGGGGTGTGGGGAGGCATGCATTCGGTCGCTAGCCAGCCTGTACCAGTTCCTTCTGGAGGGTTCTTGGTAAGGAAACAGCACTCCCTTGGTTCCTTCCAGCTTCTGGGACTCGTACTGGGCTCAGAATATAAATGTACCAGGATGATCTAATAGTCATGTAAACTGTGCTGGGGTCTAGAATATCTTGTCCCCAGCCCTCCTCTTTTTTATGAGTATGCAGGTGCACAGAGAAAGCAGATTAGTTATAGTATTGAAGGGCTCTCTTGCCCTTGGCTCCTGTGTCTTCTGAGAGGATGGGAGGAGGGACAAGAAGAACAGTAAGAGCAAGAGTGGGTTACAGAAGCAGAGGTACATGGTTGAACCCCCCCCCCCCAACACTCCCTGCTGTTGCTGGGGAGGGTGACCTGGCCTGCGCTGTGGTTTTCAACCTGGGGGTTCTACAGAGACCCTGAAAACACATGTGAAACGTGTGTGCACTCAGGTGTTTCAAGACACTTTCTGCTCTCTTTGCCCGCCATCATCCTTTGCCAAATCACTTTGCAACAGCTGCTCTTCTTGCTCCTTGAACACGTCTGATTCCAGGCCTGGGGACCCTCATTTTGTGCTTTTTTATCCATGTACTCTCACTCTTGCTTCTCCAATCCATTCTGCTCGCAGTGGTTAATGAACTTCAGGGAAAATCTTGATTTAGATGTATCAATGGGAGGAGGGGTAGCCAAACTAAACCCCCAAACCTTAAAAACAAACCTTTTTGAAGGTCTCCCCTTTGCACTTTGAACACAAATTCAGAGTTCTACACTGAAGTCTGACCTAGGGCCCCGCTCTCTCCCCTAATTATGAGGTCCCTTCAGTTCTGGAATACACTTGCTTGATTCTTTTCCTCATGACCTGCAATGCTCTGTGCTCTCTTTGCCAGGCTAACTTCTACCCAGCCTGCACACTTAGCTTGAATTGCATACTCCCAAAGAGAAATCACTGGATTCTTTGATCTCAACTTAATTCTCCCATTATGTTTGTATGCACAGCATCTTTTTCTTCAGAATGTCTTATATTTTAAGACTATGTATTTATCTTCGTATTTATTCATATGCTTCTTTCCCCCTCCTTAGACTCAAGTTGCCATGAGGACAGTTTTTCTCACTATAGTATCCCCTGTGCCTGGTTGGGTTCCTGCCTGCCTGAAATATCACAGATTCTCAGTAACTATTCATTGAATAAATGAATGAACATCACTGGCATTTAAATTAAGGAACTAAAGTAATTTTATGATAAAAATTATGAATGCTTGAATAGAATGTAGCTATTAGAAATTTTTTAGCTATATATTTATCGGTATGGAAAGATGCCTGGGTATTTTTTACTGAAAAAAAATTTTAAATGCTTTGTATTGTTTTCATATACTATTTTATTTTTTTAATTTTTAAATTTTTAAAAAAGATTTTATTTATTTGACACAGAGAGAGAGAGCACAAGTAGGCAGAGAGGCAGGCAGAGAGAGGGGGGAAGCAGGCTCCCCGCTGAGAAGAGAACCTGATGTGGGACTCTATCCCAGGATCCTGAGATCATGACCTGAGCTGAAGACAGAGGCTTTAACCCACTGAGCCACCCAGGCGCCCCTTCATATACTATTTTACAAGAAAAATAAATATATTGGTATATAAATATGTATCAATATGGAAACAATAGTTCTTTGAGTGGCAGATTTTAGGTGGTTTCTATTTGTTTTTACTTATTTGTGTTTTCATACATTTACTTTTTTTGTTTTAAAGTTATAGAATCCATTAATTCATTAATTGGTTGTTAATTCATTCATCAGCTATTTACTGAGTATCTTTGTTCTATCAAGCATTGTTCTAAAAATAAGGATTATGATTATAAAATTCAAACACAAATCCTCTTATGTATAACCTCTTTTTAACATTCCTTTCTAGTTAACCACTTCAATAATTTAGATGGATCTTTCTGGATCTTTTCTCTATTCATTTGATAATATTTATATAAATTCTATTTATTTACACATACTAATAGATTTTTGAAATTCGTGATCATATTCTGCCTTTTTGTGACTTCCTTTATTACTCTTATTATAATTTATATTTAATATATAATACATTATATTACATTTACATAGATAATATGTATGTAATATATAACACATCATATTACATATTACATTATTATAGTATATTATATAATATATAATAATAACTTATGTAATAAGTTATACCTAGAAAAAATTTTCCTGTCATTGTTTAAATGTACCTCCTTAAAATAGAAAAAAAGAGTTGGATGTTTCCATTATTGTGTCATCAGCTCTTTTATTAATGAACATAGAGATTATTTTAAATTTATTCTGAGTTTTTTTTTAACAATACAACTAGAACAATGTGTTATTTATGTAATTAATTGTATTAAGGTTGGAATAAAAAGGGGGGAGGGGCGCCTGGGTGGCTCAGTTGGTTAAGCATCTTTCTTTGGCTCAGGGCCTGATCCCAGCAATCCTGGGGTGGAGACAGGGATGGGCTCCAGGCTCAGTGGAGACTCTGCATCTCCACCCCCCCGCCCCCACTTAGCCATACATAACAAAAGACAAATATTACACGACTGGACCCTGGAGAAGTTTACTGCTGATATCTGTGGGCTAGTTTTAAGAAAGTAACTGTCCAGTTTTGACCACATTTCAACTTGAAATTGACCATGTGAGGTCTAGAAGTTCTTAAGTTGGTTCAATCTGAACATATGGTCCCACACTTTCTGAGTTAGGCAGTATTTTATGAACAAGTTAAATTACATTATTGATGCTATTGAGGACATTTTCAGGTTGATGAAAAATGTTAAAATTGTGGTTTTTCTCCTCAAGAGAATACTTTCTTTCATAGAATTATTTTATGTAGCTGATGCTTGTTGGGAACCAACATTGGGTGAGACAAAAAAAAAATTCCTCAACATCTTTTATAGTATATTTAAGTTTTTAAGGTTTTTGTTACCAGAGTTTGAGATCATAAAGGAAGGAATTATGGCTAAGTAACAGGATATAAAGAGAAAGCAAATACTACTTCAAAGAGCAGTGTGAAATGCCTCAGTTCCTGATTGACTGTATATTCCTCTACATCTTTATTTCCTTGTTTGCTTGGTTTTATTTATTTATTTTTTCTTTTTATATTATTGACATTTTTTTGGTCACCCCATCTGGGGGTAAACTAAGGTGGGGCCCAAAGCTTACAAAATCTGGCGGCCTGCCTTAAAATATCTAAATTAAAAAAAAAATGAATGTTTATGTAAAATGAGACAAGAAATAAGTTTCAATTTTTAAAATGTAGACAAATACCACAAACATCACAAAATCCAATTTGATTAGTTAACAGCCTGAATAAAACCTTTCTTCTACATTTTCTTGGCTGTATATTTTTGATCATCTATTTACAGGATAATTTTGTAATTCTCATAAGAATAAGAATAATTTCCTGAATAAGAAATAAGACTTTCTTCTACGTGGATGACTTAAAATTTTAAACTTATTGATTGTTAGAATGCACAAAACATGAACTTCACACACAAATACATTCAATATTTTAATACCTTTATAGCTTTGCATTTGCAAATACACAAATTCTAATAAATAACAGGTCAAGTGATTTCCATGAGAAAGAACAAAATTGTATAAATTATACACTCATAATTGTATATACTGCATTATCAAATACATTCCCAACAAGAAAAGCTTCTGTTTTGACTAGTTGTTGGTGGCAGTTGTATCTTTTATTGCCGGATTTGTACATATGATGATTGAAAGATTTTCACAGACCAGTCTCCACTTTGGCATATTTCACTCTTTTCTCTTCTACTACCCACTAGTGTTGGCTGCGTCAGAAAACATTCATGCTGCACTATGACCTCTGATCCTGAATCTTTGAATTCAGGGCAAATTGGCAAGGTGAGCAGTAGACATGCTCTAGGAAGTCGTTCCTACATGAGATGGTTGGCAATTAATTATACGAAGAAGTGACTGCAAACAACATAAATATATGTGCCACACAAAATCCTAATTTAATATATTCCCAGTTCCAAAAAATGTATATATATTCCCAACTCAACTTAACTGAATCCCCAGGATGTCAGCAGCTACTCCCACAAACTTGATATAGAGGGATATGTGACCCAGGAAAAAGGCAAAGTGGAAAGAGACTGGTTTTAACCCATTATGATTCATTTTTTAATTTTCATAAAATTTTACAAAGACCTACAACTATGGCCATACATTGTTAGAGCTCCTTCCTGAGCTTTATGGGAGCACATGCAATGAGGTGCAGGTTTCATTAATTTTAGAATAAATTTGCTTCTGAAGACTCAAAATGAGAGGGATGAAGGGGAGAGAAGAGGAAGAGAGGGAAGGAGGGAGGGCAGGCAGGTCAAACCTGAGTTACATACACAGATTTCATTTGGAATCTATGCCTTCCTCTTATGTTTGAAAATGTTCACGCTTCTAACATTAATGCTTAGTGGGTCAAGATATGTGTCATATCATGTTAAAATATATGTAAAATAAACACGATCACTTTTGTGCTTGCCTTCTAAAAGTTTATAGTCCACAATTTCAAAGGTTATGTTATGGATTTCTGGTTTGAAAATCAGAGGCTAATTTTTTCTTTTATTTATTCTTGAAAATTTTAAGTTAAATTTACATAAAGCAGAATGCACATTAAGGGTGCTGATCAATGAGCTTTGACAAATGTATCAGCCTCTATAACTTTGTCCCCAATCAAGACCTATTTCTATCACTCCCCAGATTCCCTCCTGCCTCTTTTTTTAATTATGTCCAGTTAGCCAACATATAGTAAATCACTGGTTTTTGATGTGGTGTTCAGCGATTCATTAGTAGCATGTAACACCCAGTGCTCATCACAACATGTGCCCTCCTTAATACCTATCAGCTAGTTACCCATCCTCCCACGCCCCTCTGTTCTGTAACACTCAGTTTGTTTCATGGAGTCTAAAGTCTCTCATGGTTTGTCTCCCTCTCTGATTTCTTCCTCCTGCCTCTCTCTAGTCAACATTCTTCTGTTCCACGGCACCATTCTTCTGATTTCTATCATCATAGATTAGTCTCAACTGTTCTTAGACCTCCCTTCCCTCTCTGCCTTCCTTCTTTAGTCTTGACTGTTCTTAGACTTATAAACGAGATCACAAATACTTTTTTTTCAGAGTGTTTTTTATTTTATTTTTCCCCCAAATATGTTTATTTTATTTTTTCAGTATTATAAGATTCATTGTTTATGCACCATACCCAGTGCTCCATGCACTACGTGCCCTTCTCAATATCCACCACCAGGCTCGCCCAACCCCTCACCCCTCCCCTCCAAAACCCACAGTTTGTTGCTCAGAGTCCACAGTCTCTCATGGTTCATCTCCCCCTTTGATTTCCCCCCATTCCCCCTTCCCTTCCTTCTCACAATGCCCTCCATGTTTTTCTTTATGCTCAGCACGTAAGCGAGACCTTAAGGTAATTGGCTCTCTCCGCTTGACTCATTTCATTCCACATAATCTCTTCCAGTCCCGTCCATGTTGATACAAAAGTTGGATATTTGTCCTTTCTAATGGAGGCATAATATTCCATTGTATATATGTACCATATATTCTTTATCCATTCATCTGTTGAAGGGCATTTTAGTTCTTTCCACAGTTTGGCCATTGTGGCCATTGCTGCTATGAACATTGGGGTACATGTGGCCCTTCTTTGTAATGCATCTGCTTCTTTGGGATAAATACC
>CM053609.1:60182341-60198491 GCA_028646535.1 Procyon lotor
CTGGAGGAGAGTTCCCAAAGAGAATTCGGTTGCAACCAATAGACGTGTTGCAGCCAACATCCAAGCAGTGTTCAGATCAACTGGGACATGGCAATGACTGGTCCTCATAATCTGGCGGTTGTACTGTTGTAATTTAATATGTCATCACTGTGAACTAATGTGGGCTTGATGGATGACTATGATTGGGGAGTGAGATGAATGTGCTCAGCTTTTATTGTTTGGAGAGAGCACCCAGGGTTGTTGCCAAGTAGTATACTGCACGATGCCAAGTTTATGTCCTTTATTACATCTGTGCTCTAGACTGATGCCCATCCCCTAACACTCCTGCTCCCAGGAGACTCCTCCCATTCACCAGGCCCACCAAACTTGAGAGAGCTAGATTGTAAGGTCATAGGCAACTTTTCAGTCCCTGCAGAAAGATGGAGTGGGGTCAGACATGAGGTTACAACTTAAAAGCACATCTGTGTCACAGTCGCTGTCTGATGAGCGGAGTCTCTAATGCAACAGAATTGGGGATTTGAAACCATAGAGTAATCCTTGGGTTAAGATCTGGAAACTCCATTTCATTCTTGACAGCCTTATATCTAACTAGTGTATTCAGAGTTACAAAAGAAGCCTACCTTCCCTGCAGTTCTCAGCATTGTTTGCCCAACTATCTGATGACTATTAATAGACACAGGTCTTGAAGTCTAATTTGCTTTTGCTGAGAAAAACACCACCACTCTCTGCCCCTGGTGACCTCCATCTACATTTCTGTGGCTGGTGACTTTGGGGTTGTTTCAGGTCGTTTGCTGTTGTAGACATCACTGATTCTCATTTCTGATATCCAGAAGGTCATTAGCATTTCTACCTCTTTAGTTAAAGTCATAAACCCATAGACGGGGACATTCGATTTTCAACATAGAAGGTCTGGGGGTGGTGGAGCCATTGGGTCTTAGAGTCAGTCAGCCCAAGCACTTTGACTCCCCTGCTCAGAGTATACCCTCTTCTCACCTGGCACTTTCCCAGAGTGTGGGCATCAGGTGGGCTCATCTTTATTTCCCCTCTTGTTTCAGGAGCATGAATCCTTGCACCTGTCATTACTAAAGCTTTGACTGCCATGTCTGCCAGCAGGTGTAGCAGGTGTTCATGCAAATAGAACGACTGGAATTCTATCTATCCTTTTTGGAGACTGGGCACTCTACCTCAGATTTCTGTTCATTTAAAACACAAGAATATGCTACATATATCATAATAACGGTGATTACTGTTTTTGGAGGTTCAGAGGTTACTTTTAACGGGACAAATGAGGCCAAGCTTCACAGAGCAATGTTGAATTTGTGCCTTGAGTGATCAGTAGGATTGTGATGTCATGAGATGCAGCAAAAAAGAATTTAAGGGGGAAGAATAGTACAAAAATAAAGGAATACAGAAAGCGTGGAGTTGGGGAGTGAAAGTGGACTGTTTAGTATAGCTAAGAGGGATTGAGTTCAGGATACTGAGGAATTGGAATTAATCATGAGGAGTAATTAGAGGATTTAAGGGAGAGAATGTGATGAATAGTGGGGTCTTTCTAACACTGTACATCTTTTGCTCCTCAGGCCACATGTACACATACACATTTCCCGTATTCTTTAGTTTTGCCTGCTTTAAACTTTCATTGGAATCACAATCCATGTACTCTTCTGAGATCTGCATCTTTCACTCAAAGGTTATATTTTTGAGGTTCCTTCACTGTCTGGTTGTTGCTGTGTTTGTTTTCACTGCTTTATAATTTACTTTTGTTTGTACCACAGTTTATCTTTTCTACTATCTCTAGTTAGGACTTTGAAAAATGCTGAAATTCATGTTTATGAATGAGTCTTTTGACACACAAGCATAAGAGGTGCTTTAAGGTCTATTTCCAGGAGTGTAGTTGTGGGATGCACATGCTATTTTTTAGAAAGATTTTTATTTTTAAGTAATATCTACACCTAACGTGGGGCTTGAACTCATGACCCTGAGATTAAGAGTGACAGGTCCTCTGACTGAGCCAGCCAGGTGCCCCTGCCATATTTTTTTGCAAGCTCTTGTCAGTGGATGAGAGTGCCTGTTGCTCCATGTCCTATTGCCCAGTATTTTAATCTCTGTCAAACTTTTGGGGTAAAATTATATTTGCTATATAACTTTACCTGGTATTTTCCCCATTTACCAGTTAGCTTGAGAATCTTTTGTTTAGGGGCTATTCTTGTTTCTCTTTCAATCAGCAAGAAAGATGTATTAAAATATCCCCTTATGATGGTTGAATTTTCTGTTTCTCCTGGTGTTGTCAATTTTTGCCCTATAAATCTTGAGGTCCTTTTATTAGATGCATACAAATATAAGATTGTTGTAAATCCTGGTGATTTAAAACTTTTGTCACTATATCTCTAGTAATTTAAAATTTTCTTATTTTGCTTGATATTACCACTACTTTTTTCCCCCAGTATTCCTCTTTTCTATTTTTTAATATACAGAATCGTTCTGTATGCTTATATTTTTGATTACACATATATATGTACATATATACACATATAATTTTAATGCCCATTTAAAGAATAATTTTTATCTTTTAACTGTAGAATTTAGTCTATTGACATTTAATGTAATAATTGGTATATCTGGATTAAATCCATCATCTTATTTTGTACTATCTATTATCTAACTTGTCCTAGGTTTTTTAATGTTCCTATATTTTTTTTTTTTTAAAGATTTTATTTATTTGACAGAGAGAAACACAGCGAGAGAGGGAACACAAGCAGAGGGATTGGTAGCGGGAAAAGCAGGCTTCCCGCAGAGCAAGGAGCCCGATGCGGGGCTCGATCCCAGGACTCTGGGATCATGACCTGAGCCGAAGGCAGCCGCTTAACGACTGAGCCACCCAGGCGCCCCTAATGTTCCTATATTTTAATAGAATGTATATATTTAACTTACATATGTTTTTCCCTCTAAATATGTTTTCTGGGCTATGTGGTTTTTTTCCTCCTCTCTTTTTTGGGGGTATTGATTATGTTTTCTACCAGCTTATCACCTTACTGTCATTCCCCACTAGCTTAGAATTTATGCAATCTGTTTTTTCAGCTTACTGATACAAATTATAACATGAATCCCTAAGTAATAAAATTCTATCGTTAATTAAAACCTTTACCTTCCTCCAGGACAATACAGGGTTACATAAAATGCTAAAACCAATTTATTCCCTTCTTAATTATATACTATTTTATGATGTATTTAATTCTATATTAAAAGGCTCCTGGGCACCTGGGTGGCTCAGTGGGTTAAAGCCTCTGCCTTCGGCTCAGGCCATGATCTCAGGGTCCTGCGGTCGAGCCCCACATCGGGCTCTCTGCTCAGCAGGGAGCCTGCTTCCTTCTCTCTCTCTGCCTGCCTCTCTGCCTGCTTGTGATCTCTCTCTCTCTCTCTGTCAAATAAATGAATAAAATCTTTAAAAAAAAAAAAAAAGGCTCCTAAGAAGGCTTTGTCATTAGTGCTTTGTACAGTGTTCA
The DNA here is from genome assembly GCA_028646535.1 of Procyon lotor. Lineage (NCBI taxonomy): Eukaryota > Metazoa > Chordata > Mammalia > Carnivora > Procyonidae > Procyon > Procyon lotor. Next base: position 60,185,845 of record CM053609.1, read on the forward strand.
TCTAGATTTGCCCTCAGATTCAGCACTGTTTTTGTTCTTCATTACTTCTTGCATCTTATACATTTTATATGAGATAGCTTTCCACTTAAAGTATACATCCTTTAAAATTTTCTTCACTGAAGGTCTGCAGAAGCAAACTCAATTTTTATGCATCTTGAAATGTATTTATTTTGCCTTCAGTATTGAAGGGTTTTATCATTGCTTATGGAAGTCTAAATTGCTGGTCTGTTGCTGGTTTTGTTTTCTAACATGTTAAACCTATTTGGTTTCTAGCTTCCATTGTGGTTGTGAAAAAGTCAGTGATCTATCTCATCTCCTTGACTGATTTTAAGAACTCTTAATTATTGGTGTCTGGTAAAATGATATATCTGATTGTGGGGATTTATATATTTATTTATTTATAGCAATATATGTTTATTTTCTTTATCATACTTGCTATTTGTTAGACTCCCAGATCTGGTGTTTGTAGACTTTAAAAAATTCTAGAAAACTCTCACCCAATATCTACTTCGATATTCTAAATTCTCCCTTTTATTTTATTTTTCTGGAAATTACATTAGATGCTTATTAGATTTTTTAAATCTTGGGATACCTGGGTGGCTCAGTCAGTTAAGTGTCTGTTTTTGGCTCAGGTCATGATCCAGTGTCCTGGGATCAAGTCCTGAATTGGGCTCTTTGCTCAGCAGGGAGCCTCCCTCTCATTCTCCCTCTTCCTGCCACTCCTCCTGCTTGTTCTCTCTCTCTGACAAATAAATAAAATCTTTAAAAAACAAATAAAATCTTTTCTTTGTTTCCTTAACTTCTTTTTTAGAAAAATGTTCATTTCTTTTTTTCCCTCACCTTTTAAAGGTAGTATGATATTACCACATATGGATGTACTGTAATATATTTAAGAAATAAACTACTGGTAATTTCTAATTTCTTGTTTTGTAAGCCATAGCAGCAAATACATAAATACATACAGAATACATATATTTTGTATATATAGCTGTTCAGTGATTTCCCTTAAGGTGGTAAATCCCTTAGTGTGGTATTGCTGTGCGCACAGTTAAAATCTTGATATACACTCCCAAATTGACCCCTGAAGGGCAGTAAAAATTCCACTCTCCCCCAAAACACACCTGAGTGTCCCTTTGTCTATGTCTTCCTTGATATCTTGTTTTCATTTTTGCTGGTTGATGGGTTAAGAATAACACTGTGTGGCTGTTTCATTTGATTCCATATAGTTCAGGTGAGGATGAGACCAGATACCTTTTCTTACATGTTTTGGTTCTTTGTACTTTTCCTTTGTTGCGTGACCTTTGTGTGCCCGATGCCCATCGCTCTAAGTGGGTGTTTATCTTTTTCTAAATAAATTGCAAGAGTTCTTTGTATGTTAGGGATTTTAACACTTTTCACATGCACATGTCTTCAGTTCATCTTTTAACCTTGTGTATGATGATTTAATATACAGAAGTTTATAGTTTTTTTATTTTTTTAATTGAGATATAATTGACATAGTGTCTTAGTTTTGAGTGTAGAACGTAATGATTCAGTGAATCTTCATTTCTTTGTCTTTCATGCCATATCCTAAATAATTTGTTTGGATTCATCCTTCAGTTCATTATTTCTCTCTCTAGTTGTACCTTGGGTGCTGTTTAATCTATCCACTGGGTTTTAAATTGTAATTATTTTAATTTCTAGGAATTCTGTTGTCATTTTCATAAATATTTTGTTGTTCCCTATAATTTCCTTGCTTAGCTTTCCCTTTTATTTCTGTGTGTAAATTGTGATAGTTACTTAATATTCTGTGCAGACTATTAGTATTGGGATAATTTCGAAATCTCAGATTCTTTGTAGATCTGCTCTTAAGATTTGTTATTTTTTGTTTTTGCCTGTAGTGTTGTTTCGTTGTATGTTTTGTGATTTTTGACTCACTCTGCTAATATCCCTTTGAATTTTATCTGTAGGAATATTTTTGAAGTCTCCAGAAATAATTGTGTTTACTTCTGCCAGTTCCCTTAGGTAACTACTGATGCAGAAGGAGTTTGAATTCTCAATTTGGGTTTTATAGATCACACAGGGTGCATGGTTTGGGTTTGCAAACTTGTATAAAGTGGGGATTGCAGTTGCAAGTTCTGTACTTTTATGCCTGGGCTATTTCTTTTTCATCTTTACATTGGTGATAAAACTCACTGGACTTTCAGTTTTATGAAGGAGGGTCTCTTATAAGATTCCTTACCTTGCGCTTGCTCTAGGCTTTGCCTTTATCTCCTGAAACTTATGTAGACTGCAAAGTGAGAGAACACAGGCTGCAGAGTTCAACACAAACTCTCTTGCAAAGCCAGCTTAGAAGTTCACTTACCTCTCTGCTTTCTTACTTTATTTTATTCTCCTGCATATTCCGTCTTTTTTGTTGTTGCTATTGTTAATTTATTTTTGGAAACAAAACAAAACAAAACAAAACAAAACAAGGTAGCATGTGACTTCCATCTGAAAACTGGCCCCATCTGTCTTTCAGATGGCACTAGATCAAACCCAAAGCTGGAGTTATTTTGGACTTAGTTTTGAATTCCTAAATAATTTGGCTTAATGGGACATTTCCTATACATAAAACACTGGAATCCAAATTTTATGATTCTTCCTCCCTATCCACTTAGGGAGAAAAATCACTCCTAAAAGCAATGCAATACTTCTTCTGTCTTCTTGACCTGTGGCCTGAAAATTCCTTATAAATAATCCCTGAGGTTTGTCAGATTCATTCATAAAATTAACTGAGAAAATTCTCAATACATATAGGAAGAATAAGAGATGATTTAAATATGCTATTAAAAATACTATTGTGGAATTAAATCCAATATGTTCTTCTAATTCCTAATTTTGAAGGGTAATTATAGACCAAGCATTGAGTAAGGTTGGGGGTTGGTTTTCTGGCACTGGGAATACAGGATTTTTCTACAAGCGACATTTACATAAGTATCTCTTGGAAATACCATCTACACTAAATCTCACTATGCCTTCCATGCGTACAGTTGGAAGAAGCAGAAAGTGAATGAAAAATTTCAGACAAATCGAGTGACCCTGAAGAAAAGCTGAATTATTTAAGAGGGAGTATCTCTTACCATCACCTATTGCCACCCAGTATTTTGTTTGAGAACCTATTTCTATTCCCAACTTATACCTCTTAACTACTTATTAAATTTTTTTTCTTTGTCTTTGAGCAAGGGTAAACTTTCACTGTGTTTTAGGAATCATTCAAGTTATGCTTGAGGTGATATTTTCATTGACACTTGAAGGAAGCAGTTCACTGTACATTTCCATCTGAGTAGGTGGCAATTATGAAAATAATCTACATACTTCCCCCTTTCACATTAATGACCCCAGTGACTACTCCTGGGGTGATTACACTGTAGGAGGGTAGCACTTGTTCTATCCTAATGCCATGAGTTTCTTACTGATGAATGACAGTAAGCAATAGCCATGCTAGCATTGATGCCAAATAAACACACTCTTTTTGGTTTAGGAGCAGGTGGAATGAAGCAAGATTCTGCTTTTGGTCATGTCTTTGTACTACCAGCACTGCAGGCTAGTTGGCCTGCAGTTAGGGGTGTGCATTGATTTAATAAATTTTGAGAACAGAGATGCTTTTGAATATTATTTTTTTAAGATTATTTATTTATTTGACAGAGAGATAGGTGAGCACAAGTAGGCAGAGCGGCAGACAGAGGGAGAGGGAGAAGCAGACCCCTGCTGATCAGGGAGCCCTATGTGGGGCTCCATCCCAGGACCTCGGGATCATGACCTGAGTTGAAGGCAGACGCTTAACTGACTGAGCCACTAAGGCGCCCCATGATGCTTTTCAATTTTAAAAAATAAATCCTTTGTTAGTAAAAATTGTTATGTATTTAATAAAAAATATTCAATTCCCTAAATATGATGATTAAAATGAAGCAACTTGGTAACTATGTTTTAGCTCAGTATTATGGGTCATTCCATACTCCATGAAACAAACACAGCCCATAGACCTCACTTTGTTTTTCAGATATGCTGTAACTAATGGCTTTCAGCGGTGACCAAGAGAGCCTTACCATTCCCCTCTGCTTGATGAAACCTCAGACAGACTTCTTCCCGGCTCCAGACCTCCCTTTTCTTAGAACATTCACTTTGGAAAACTTGTCATTGTAAATTCTTCCTCTGCCCCTTAAAAAAAGACTTCTTGCCAGTTTTACAACCCAGATAAGTGGATATATTCAAGTCAGCTAAGATACAGGCTTCCATGGTCTTCTAACTTGGTCTCAACCATGTTGGCAATTTTATTTTTCAAGTATCTTCTAGATTTTCTAAACAGAGTTCTCCACTTTTTTTTTTTTTTGCTAAGCTTACATACTTATGTTTTCCCTCCATTTGAACTTCTTCTTCCCTGTATCTGAGTCTATCAAAATTCTACCCATGCTCAGGACCCAGATTCATGCCATAACCACCTTTCTAAACACCCACATGGAATGTGATTTTCTATCCCTTGTGTTTTTTAGCACACACATAATCTAATTTGCATTGTGGTTATTCTGGTACATGTCATAGACTCTCTATTAACTTATAAAGTCCTTGAAGGTTGGTTTGTGCCTACTATGTATTTGTACCTTCCCAATTACTTAATACTGATTTTACATATAATAGAAAATGTTTTTAAAAATATGTGTTAGGTAGGTGAACTAAAAACACTTCAGTGAAGGTACAGTGGTGCTCTTGGCCCTTTCCCATCCCAGGCAAAGTTGCATCATAGTCCTTGCCTTAAATTCATGCCCCAGAGACCTCTCTTCAATTTTACGTGTGAGTTCTCAGGGAGATCGAACTGCTGATTCTCATTCTTGCTAACCAGAGTTATAGACACAATAAATTGAATCACATTCCTAGTTCAGGAAAACATGATGAAAGCTAGCACACAGCAGAAAATGTCTTGGTTAAAAACAAATGACATTGGGACCCCCTCCCCCCCGCCCGCCCCGTTATTCTATCTGAAGCCAGACTTTCGTCTGACTCAAATAAGAAAATAGTGTTATAACTAGTGTGAGATAGTGTGCAGCCACACCCCCAGACTCTAAGCATAGGGTGGGTGATGGTCTGGTGAGGCCAAAGAAAAGATCCAAAGACAGCAATCAAGACATAGGTTTATGGGGGGAACTTAAATACAGGGAGTCCAGGAACGGCTGACTGCTGGGATCTACATGGGGGAAGTTTTCTATCATAGCAATTACAGCCAGTGTTTCCAAGGAGATCAAGGCCTGCCAAGTGGACACCTTTCCTTACAATGGAGACGCTCTGGGTCGGCCACTCCCAGAGCTCCTGACCTTGAACACAGAATGACACATTCTCTCGCACGTTCTGCTAGATGGGAATATAGAGGGAGGGCAAGAAATCTCCACATTCAAGATAGTGTTTAACAAAGGTATTCAGTGTGCACCCTAGAGGTAGCAAATCTGAAATCTTCAACTCCTTTACTACATGGACATTAGAAAAGGTGAGGGTATTTCTTTTCTTTGGTTGGACTCCAGATTTAAAGGCCTCATTGGAGGCAGAGGAAAGAACCAGTGTACCGGAGGTGTCACCTGAAGCTCTGGATGACTGGCACATCTAGGTGAGGCACACTCTCATAGTTGCCTGCCTGCTAGCCATCCTCCCTTCCCCCTTAGTTACGGAAGCCCACTTGTTCCGTATGGCGCTGTAGCTAGCTCAGCACTCACTACACCGATCTCCCTTGCTAGAAAATACAGTTCTGGCCAATGAAAAATAAGCTGAAGTCTTCTGGGTAAGCTTTCCAGGAAAGTTTTTTTTTTCTCCCAGACTAAAAAGAGACAGCTAAAACATGCTTTTAGCCCTTTCTCCTCCTTTCTGTCTGGAATTGAGTATAATGCTCTAATCCCTAGAAGAGTAACATCATTTGGAAGCATAAGGAAGAAAGTTTCATGTTAAGGGTGGTAGAGGGGAAACACAGAAGGATCCTAGGTCCTAGGTGGTATCTTGGTATAGTCATACTAATGCTAAGCTGTCTTGTTTAGATTTTGTATTTGTGTGTGTAAAAATGAACCCAATTTGTTAGTGCTAGTGCAGTTGGGTTTCTGCAATGTGTAGACAAAGGTAAACTTGACAAATATGCCTAGAAAACATGTGAATTAACTCTCTGGGCAGATCTGGCCCCTAAATGTCTTTTGCCATCTTTTATATTCTGCCACTTCACTTGACAGTAAGGTGAATGCAGAGGATCCAGAGATGATGCCAAGGAAACCCCAAGGGATACTAGAAACATAAGACAGAAGAAGCAAGAATCTCTGAATCACACAGAAAAGGTCAGCTGCCAAACATATCAGATCATGAGCCAGTCGTGGACTTTTATTGTGTTCAGCCACTGAGATTTGGGGGTTGTTCGTTAGGATAACTAGCATTAATAACTCCAACGAAAGCGCACAATTCATCAGGAGAAGTCTGAGATACTATCTATACCAATTAGAATGGTTTTAGACTACATGCAACAGAAAACTCCCAGTCTAATACCTTTAAATAAGGATATTAAGTATCTCAAAAACCAAGGATAGGGCAGTGTCAACATTGGCTAATTTAATGCATAAATTATATCATTAGACTCCATGTTCTGTCCTTCTGCTCTGCCATCATCAGCATTTTGGATTTGTCCTCAGGCATGTTCCCCACCTAATGCGAGAGGGCTGCAACACTTTCAAGGGTCCTAACCAGATATGACCATCTAGAAGATCTCCTTTTCGCATGTGTGTCCTTTTCTCATGTGTGTCTTCTTCTTTTTTTTAGGTTTATTTATTAGTTTGGGAGAGAGAGGGAGAGAGCGAGGGCGTGCAAGTGCTTGCGCATGTCCAGTTGGGGGAGGGGCAGAAGGAGAGGAAGGAAACAGACTACCCACTGAGCACGAAGCCTGCAGGGACTCCATCCCACAACCCAAGAGATCATGACCTGAGCTGAAATCAAGAGTTGGTGGCTCAACCGACCATCATGTGTGTCTTAAGAGTGAAGAAGTCTTTCCCAGAAGCCTGATAGCAGATACCTTCTCCTGTTTCATCAAACACAAGTGACTCCTATACTCATGCTTAAACCAATCATTGGCAAGGAGAATGGGACCTCTGTGATTGGCTTCCATCAATCAGCATTTGCCCCCTGTGGCTACACGTGCTAGTAACCTTCCCTAAAGCACGTGGATGCTCAGAGAAGGGTGGATCTCTGCATAAAGTGGGAGAGTCCTTTTATGTAAAATGGGTTGGGAGTCAGTGTGGGGAGGCACCCAGCAGCGTCTGCCATATTTCTCATGAGAGAGCTCATCTTGAAAAGTGGGACCTGGGCACGGTGAGATTAAGCCTGTGACAAAGATTTGGTCACTGCGAGAGATTCAAGATTGCAAGTATAAGGGACTGTGTTCCTGACCCCTCTCCTGGATGATTATTTGCTTCTCAAAGAGAGTGTGGGAACTTTAAGTAAAAAGTGAGCCCTCAGTCCCACCCTGCCTTTTTCCCTCAGCTGCTTTCACCTGTAAGTGCCTCTCGGCTGTCTTTCTCCTCCCCAGTCACTGATGGTTGCCGCTTTGTGACGCCGGCGTTCCTTGGAGTTGTTTTCTCAGTGTTCCTACCCAGCCTCCAGCCTTCCCGTGGTCCCAAGCCCCAGTGCCTCAGTTGGGCTCTCTCCCTCCCTCAGCTGTAGACGCTGCTGCTCCATACTTCCTAAATGCTAGAGTGCCTTGGAGAAGTTTCCCTCAGCTCTTCAGCACGGCCCTTTCTCTCCCAGCCTGGGGGCAGCCTGGAACGTGGAATCCGAGTACGTCTAATGGTGAGCCAGTGAGAGGAGGGGCAGGACGCCACAGGTAGGGCTCAGAAGAAATCATACTCACCAGGGTTACATATTAGGATCTGGGGCCACATTTAATGTAAGAAAGAGTATTTGTTTGCCCGACATTATGGTCTATGAATGTATTTCCCTTCAGGACTTCCAAGAGGAATTACGTGGATAGAAGAGCAGAATTTTGCTAAAGCAGGTCCCCCTTTCCGATGGTTTCACTTTCTGTGCTTTCAGGTACCTGCACTCATGCACCATCTGGAAGCAGACGGTCCTTTTCCGACACATTGCTGAGAGTCAGTAGTAGCCGAACGCTAGGTCACGATGCCTACGCCATTCACCTCGTTTCACGTCACCGTGGAGCCGTTTTATCATCTCACTTCGTCACAAGATGAAGGGTGAGTACAGTAAGATGTTTTGAGAGGGAGAGGACCACATTCACATAACCTTTTTTAAACATACATTGTTTTAATTGTTGCATATCATGATTCGTTATCTCTTACAGTGTCTAATTTGTAAATTAAACTTTGTCATAGGTCTATCTATGTAGGAAGAACATAGGATATATAATATAGGGTTCCTTACTATCCACAGTTTTAGGCACCCACTGGGGGTCTTGGAACACATCCCCCGCAGATAAGGGGGAGATTACTATATACTGGAGTTTTTGGCCACTGGTAACAAATCGAAAGCATAGCTTTCCAGAACATTTTTATGAATATGTATGTGTGTTTTCTTTGAGAACATATTGCACAGACTTTGTGGTATTCTATATTTATGCTTCACAATGCTATTGGTCAGTACTCCTCAGCGCGAGCTCCGCAGCTCTCTCCATGGACCTCCCTCCAGCTACATGGTCCTGGGGTCTTGTGTTCCTTTTTCCTTTTTACCTTTGCCCTTCCTGTACTATTTTGTTTTTTTTCCCTTCATCCCTCATGTTTGGGAGTGAAGTGTTTTCCTATTGTTGGTAATTTCTGAGTTGCCTCGCCATCCTGTTTGGCTTCTAAATTTTTGCATCAGCTGTGTGATAAATCCTCTTTATTTTACCCTCGTTTGAAATGTATATGGTGGTTTCTATTTGCTGATGATTCCTTTGGTCTTCTGGTTAAATACTCTAGGCTAGGGAAATATAGTTGTGCAGTTCAACAGGGAGGAGAAGAGCAGGAAGTGGATCTGAGGGCCAACAGGAGAGTGGCTGTTACGGGGTCTCCTTTTCGTTACTCTGTGTCCCTTTTGCCCTTCTCCCTGTGTTTAATGTCCATGCAACAACTTCACATATCCGCCTAGCAGGAGGGAGCTGTCGTTTATTTATTTATTTTATTTTTAAGGTTTTTTTTTTTTTTTTAAGATTCCATTTATTTATCTGACACAGAGAGAGAGAGATAGCAAGAGAGGGAACATAAGCAGGGGGAGTGGGAGAGGGAGAAGCGGGCTTCCTGCTGAGTGGGGAGCCCACTGTGGGGCTCCATCCCAGGACCCTGGGATCATGACTCAAGCCCAAGGCAGCTGCCCAAGGACTAAGCCACTAGGCGCCCCAGGCAGCTGTCATTTAGACAGAGAAATGTTTTCCTCCTTTCCCTCCCCCCAAATGGAGGCACCAAGTAACTATTAGCCAAGCTAGGTTTTCCAGGTGATATGCTGCACTTCCATTAGTTCCAGGTTCTCCTGGTTGTGGTTAGGGTTTCTGAGGACTAAAGGACAAAGCTGGGACTTACCCATCCCCTCCAAACAAAATAGTACAGGAAGGGTAAAGGTAAAACTAGGTATTTTGTTAACATATACAGGCACGTGTGTGAGGAAAATGTGCAGAAGTGCCACAGGCCTCATTTTTCTGGATGGTCTTGAGGTCCTATCATGGACACATCTTTTTTTTTTTTTTTTAACTGTCTACTCTGTGTTCTCTTACACTGAGCCATAACTTACCTGGTCTCTGTTCTTGGTGGAGTAATCTGAATCTTTCTTCCTGAAGCACATGGGTCACTGGGGTCCTGCCTTCGTTGAGTTGTTATCTTCCATTGACTTTTACTGTGGACATGGAAGTCCTGCAAGGTGCCACGGGGCATCTCTTGGGTTCTGACATAGTCTTCTGCCCCTGTTGTGTAGCCTCGATGCAGTTTCCCTTTGATAGATTGGCTATATCATCATAGTTAGTACAGTAACTCCTTTGCATGTTAAATCAATGACATGAGAAGCCCAAAGTGACCACATGACAAGTTGTAACTTAAGCATTTAGTGGGATGAATATGGAACCTTCCTCCCTTGGGAACTAAGATCCATAAGCCATCTGAACTCAGGGCTGCAAGGTTGCAGTGATGGAATATTATGTCTAATAGTGAAAAGGGTTCCTCTACTTCCATCTCTTAATCTCCAGCCTGTGTATACTGACAGTGGGGATACAGGACCTTATATTGGTCTCTAACTCAAACATGTACCACCATCTTGGCGAACAGCACATCAGCCTCCATGAGTCTTCAGCAAACTATTCTTCCTGTTGCGCCAGCTGCTTCTCACTGTTGGGCTGCTTGAGATGGAGGGTGTGGGAGGCAATGGAGGCCCAAGATGTTTGGGTGATTCAAGGTGGTTCTATTTTATCTGAGACACCCAAATACCTCCCATCCCAAATCTCGCAGCTCCACTCTTCTGAATAATGTCCCAACCTTCACATAAGAGACTTGAGTGTGCGTGTACTGGTCAAGCAGGTGGAAGTTAGCTGACATGGAGTCATGGAGGAGATGCATCCCCTGCTGGGGGCAGCACAGGAGCAGAGGGAGAGGGAGTTCTCCTGGGACAAGGATTTGTGTGTAAGGAATTATTGCAGAAGTACTGCTGAGGGAGACCCATGGAGGAGTGGAGTGGAGGATCAGAGAGGAGTGAAAGCCAGCCAGAGTTTGTCAGAGAGCGGCTGTAGCTGATTCCTACAGTGTAAGCTGGACCTCTGTTCTTTGATCCTGAAGCAAAGGAGCTGGGTTTTTTTTTTTTTTCTTTTTTTAACTCCCACCCATCTCTGGCATTGGTGATGGGTAACCCCCTCCTCCGAAGTACTCAGGCATTTCCAGGTCTTTGCTAGGCAAAGCGAGCTCTAGTAGCCTGACAACAGTTCTCCAAAAAATAACCACAGGGGCTCCCTTGAAATGAAAGCACATGGAAGCCTGGGGGAGTTGGGGGAGTTACACACAGAAAGCATAAATAAACAGGTTCTCGGTGACTCGTGTGCGTGGTGACATTGTTGGCTACATCCACACTTCAGTGTTCTGCTGGTGCCTTTCATTGTCTGAAATTACTGGATGCCACAGTGTAAGAAAATATCGTTGCATGAACAATCTTGTAACACTGAAAAAATAAACACTGGGGAAAATAAATAAGGGAAAAAAAAAGAAAATAAGAGATGGGACAGAGCAAAGAATGATGGAGGTTGATTTGAGAATGAACAGGTTAATTGGCCCCATCCCAGTATATCATAAAAAATTTTTTCCTGACATTAAATGTTTTTCTATAGCCATTTTAATGATTGCATAATATACCACTATATAGACATGCATGTTCATTTAAGCAGTCTCCTTTTCGTTAGAAATGAGCTCTTTCCTATTATAAATATTATGGAACAACTCTGCAACTAAGGTTTAGTTTATGTCCTTAATTTTTCCCCTAGGACAGACAGTATTGATACTTTAATTGGATGAAGAGGAAGATAGGTGTAGCCTTGCTCAAATGCTCTAAGTAAGTGGACACAACACATGAAATTCCTAATACAAGTGTATGTGAGTAGGCAATGTTTTACACATGGTTTGATTTCTACAGTCAGTTGTTTATAATTCAGTGTTTGGAAATCAGTACTTATTTTTGTACTGAAGTGATGTTCTAATTGGTATTTAGGCTCCCAATATATCTCATGAGCTAAATGAAGTCTCATGAGATATATTGGGAGCCTAAATACCAATTAGAACATCACTTCAGTATATATGAAATCTATATAAATACAAATCGAGCTGAACTGCTGAGTTACAGTATGAATAGTGCAGTTCTCTTCTCTCTCTTTCTCATCTCAGTTCATGGCTTTGTGAAAGGCCATTGCCAACCCATGGAGCCAAAACAACTCTTGCCAGTCATTTAGACTTGAGTAGAAATTTTGGTTCGTTATGAATCGGAAAGAATTTGTAATTAAATCTTTGTGATAGTGAACTATCTTGTACCCTGGAAAAGGATTTTCAGGCATCATGTACAGGAGGATTTTTTTTTTTTTTGAGAATGTCACTTTTTATCCTGAATTCATACCTTATTAGCGCTGCATACTTTATTTTTGCTATCGGCTGAGGTCAATGCTTTGCATTTACCAGGAACAGTGAAATGATGGCTTCTGTTTTGAAAGCGTTTGCTAGAGAAATTGACATTTAGAAGATGTGATTCAGAAGTGACACGGAAGCTCTTGTAAGCATAAGTGCATTCTTCTTCTTTGGTTTGTTAATATGTAATTCATCTTGCTTTTATTTTTATTTATTTATTTATAAAGATTTTATTTATTTGACAGAGAGATCGCAAGTAGGCAGAGAGGCAGGCAGAGAGAGAGGGGGAAGCAGGCTCCCCGCTGAGCAGAGAGCCCGATGTGGGGCTCGATCCAGAACCCTGAGATCTTGACTTCAGCTGAAGGCAGAGGCTTTAACCCACTCAGCCACCCAGGCACCCCAAAGGTCGTATTTTATTCAGGTTTCCGTGGTATCCACCCAGGATCTTATCCGGGGTCCTATCCAGGATATCACATTATATTCACTCATCATGTCTCAAGGCTCCTTTGGGCTATGACAGTTTCTCAGACTCCTTTGTTT
>CM053609.1:60198991-60257276 GCA_028646535.1 Procyon lotor
GAGCTTTGTCGCACAGTAGGTGAGAATGGAGAAACCTCCTTCTTTGATCTCCTGGGCGTGCCCCTCCGGTAACATCGGATTCCAGGCTGTCCCTCTGCTGCCCCCTCACGGATGAGCTGGAGGATGCCTCTGCTTCCAAGAGAAGTTTGGCATTTCCCAGGTTGGATTTGCATCATTCCTACTAGGCTAAGGTCCTGCCTTTGGCCTTACTTAACCTCTGAAGTTACCTCCCCTTTTGTCCATTCCAAGAAATTCAGCTGTTCTTAGACTGACACTTGCCAGGTGTGACTGAGTGTTGACCTGACCCCGCTCCAAAATGCTAGTTGACAGTTTGACAAATAACAAGTTTGACAATCTTTTTGAGGAACTGCTAGGAGTGAGATTTTGCTTGTGTTTCTATAATAAAATTATCATTTTTTTTTTAATAAATAGGCAAGAACAGTCTTAGAATTAGGCACTGTGTAAGGAAATTGGATGCCATATGTCACTTACGTCTCTTCCTACCATTGCTGGATTGGGAAGTGTCACTAACCTGTATATCGGGGCCTTAAAATCCTAAGAGGGAAACTCTGTTTCTGCTGTCTGGCCCTGAGCTTTCTGGCCAGCAGGCTGCCATCGTTAACAGCAGAGATCCTAAACCCCTGAAGGTGCGCTATGATTAGTTGTTTACAATTTTGCGAGAGGGCTTTTAAGAAGACTTAGCAAATTTTGGGAATTTCTGCACATTTATATTATCTAGATTGTTGTTCTTTCTCATTCCTGCTATTTGAGATGAGAGGAAGTAGTAGAAGGAAAATGTTAAATACTTGCATTTCAACTCTCAGCCCCACAAAGCTGGGGCAGTCTCATAAAAGTAGGGATGAGAACTAGTGTGGAAGCTTTCAGCAAAATGTGATCTCTTTGTTATGGTGCATTTTAGTGATTACTTCCAGTTTCTTTGTCAGGTAGTCTTTTGTGTTACCTGAGAATAATCCAGTTGTACTTGTTTTGCATCAATGAGGATAAAATGGGATATAAAAATAGGGTACATATGGAAGTGGTTAGATTCCTGTTTTCCCTTCGCTTTTCCATTCATGGGGAAGTCTCCATTTTCCCACCATTCTTCCTCTAAAGAAGCTGCTAGGGTCAGTCTTGGAGGTCCCAAGACTCCACTGCTACCCCAACTCCCCAAGAGCTAGCCCAAGATTTTTGGCCATGATGGGTTTGAGGGGCTTCATGGACATTCAAGGGAGAGAGATTTAATTTCCAATCCGCAGTTGGACCCACGGATGACATGTACTTTACAAAGTTGGAAAATGAAAACAATCTATTTACTTGATGTTTCTGTTTAAGTAGCAAAATATTTCTAAGTATTATGTCATAAAATATGAAATAATATAGAAGTAACCTTACAGATAATTTGTGCATAATGTTCTAGTAATGCCTAAGGAGAGTGGTGACATCAATCCAAATTATAGAATTGTCATAATGGTTTGGTTATATGGAAAGACTCTGTTAACATTTCATTGGTCACCATTGATGATCTCTTTTTATTAGATTTATATTTAACAGTGATTAAGTGCCATGATATGCTGGTAGCAGAATATAATAAGGGTTCAGAAATTGTTTCTCCCTAGTGATCTTATAATCTTGCCTTATGCACGTGAATTTTCTTCTTTATTTCTTTAGTATGGACTGCAGAACAGTTTGCATTATTATTGTTCATAAATTCTGCCCAGATGAGATCAGTTTTATAGATGTAAGATCAATAATACTTGAACACATTTGCAGCTGTGTACTGCCCAATATTGCTCATTAATGGCTTTAAAAGAATCAGTGCATTTTGCTAGAAGCAAAGATAATGAGCCATTGATTATCCCTGCACAGCACAATTTACGGCCTATTTTATTTTTAATGCAACGTTAAATTAATTTGTAAAAGATCAGAAGCATTGCTTTATTTCCAAGCTGTGATTAAACAGTTATTGAACTTTCCGTAGAGAACATTAATCAATTCTCATCTCTTCTGATCTCCCAGAGTGCTTTGGAAATGAAGATGAATAGCCTGTGATCACCTGCACTTCTTGGGAGGCAGCAAACCCAGAGGAGAAAACATCCTTATGGGGCTTAGCTGTGTGAGATGGGATGTGTCAAGAAGGGTCGTAGGTTGTGATGTTGTTTTCCAAGGTCATATTGTGGATATATTATACATCATTGAGTGGGGAAATAAATTTTATTAGAGTTTTATGTGAAAGCACCTTGAAGAGTATAAAGATACATAGGTTATAAAGCATATATGATTTATATGTTTTGCTTTGGATGGGTAGGCAATTAGGCTTATCCAGCCATATACTTTAAGATCATTTTTAAAAAATTAAACTAATTCATAGAATTTTCCACTTCTTTATCACTTCATGGCAATGTTCTATTATTGACCATTTAGATATGAATTGTATATAGGACTAATATCAATCACTGTGGCCAAGTGCCAAGCCATTAGAATAATCTTCAGATTCACTGACTTCAGAAGAAAAGGACTGATTTATGGTCTCAAAGTAATTCATAGTAGAGCATTTGGGAGCAATCCTAGGGAAATGAGATGGACAGAGTAGAAGGTGCTATGTGGATTCAGATGTCATGGTCTTTGATTAGATGGTAATGGAACACTAACATGGAAGATAAGACTATTCTCTCTGGGGACCAGCAGGGTGAAGAATTTCCTTATTTAGAGTAAGCAGGACAGATTTAGAGTGATTAAGAACTATAAGCAGACTAATCTATTAAGCAAAGGGCAAGTTCTGGAATGGTTGGGCAAGAAAACTATCTTGGTGAGGTTAGAGGCTCCCAACGGAAATTGATATCCAAAGGGTGGATTGAATCAGATGAGCGATTGAGTTAGGGGCCTAGAAGGAGGCCATGATGGTCCCAACAGTTGGTCACTGCCCAGGAATTGAGAATCCAAAGGTAAGTCTCCCTCAGAAGTCTAGCAGGACAGTTAGGGAGAAATGATGAGCTTAGGATTCCAGTCTGTGTTTACCAGAGCTGAGTAGCATTAAAGTTAGAATGAATTTGATGATGACATTCACTCAGCATCAGGTATTTACTCTCCGTGCTTTTGCAGAGCTGACTTGTTAATTAGATAACAAGGACACAGAGGGGACGTTAGGAACCTAGAGGTGAACCATGGACAGTGAAATGCCTTCAAAGGCACTACCAGGGAGCATAGATGAAAGTTTGCCACTGCTGGCCCTAAGTGTAAGGAGGTAGAGTGGCAATCATCTAGAGGTGGGGCTCTGTGATAGATGGAAGGCTCATCTCTTCTGAAATGGTTCTTGATTGGCCTCTTTCTCTCTTGGTGTTTTCAAACTTGTTTTCTTTTCATTTTTTTGAAGAGGTCATTCACTGCTTAGATGATTACCTGTAAAGAATAGATATTTTATTTGGATAAAAAGTCCTAGCAGTTCAACGTTGACATATTTTGGTTTATCAGAGACCCAGGCACAGAGTGAATAAGACCTGGAGTAGATCTCCTATGAAGAGGATGAAGAAGAGAAATCAGGGGCTTAAGGCTGAGGCTTTGATGGTGCTAGATGGCTGGGGAGTTGTGAAAGCTGCTCGTGCTATGGGGAAGTGGGAAAATTCAAATGAAGAAAAGCAGGGATTTGATAAAAGCAAAATGCAGCTAAATTACCACATTGCCCAAGATCTGTACAACAGGTTCTGTACAATAGTAATTCATCAGGTTAAATGAGGGGGTTCGCTAATGAAGGAAGGTCGAGTCATGACTGTGTGTGTGTGTGTGTGTGTGTGTGTGTGTGTGTGTGTGGTACTGTGGTATGTGGCAAATGGACAACTGATGAAATTAGACTGAAATCTACAAAAGCGAAGGCATAGTGAACAGTGCAATATACTTAGGGGTAGAATGACTGGGTGGGGGTATTGTAAGTCCTACACACAAGAAAGGCAAGATTAGACATAAAAAGGGAGACAAGAGGGACAAGTAAAGGGATTCATATATTTAAATATGTAGTGAAGTGTTCATTAAAGGATTGTAATGAGACCTGAGGAGAACTTGAAAGAAGATTGAGGAGGTGTTCAATATTTATGGATTCAGGATACGTGGCTATAAACTTTAAAAAATGTAGCAGCAAAGGGCTTGTTTAAAACCTTTGAACTTATTCAGCATTGAACCCACACCATTGCTATTTAGTTCTTTATGAACCAAGTAGAAGTATACACTGTTTCAAGAAATAGGATTATGGAAGAAAATATATGTGTATATATAAACAGATTGGGGGTGATTGGTTACTTTATTTTTTTAAGAGATTTATTAATTTATTAGAGTTCATGGGTGAGATCAAGGGAGAGCCAGAGGGAGAGGGAGGAGGAGGAGAGAAGCAGACTCTGCAGACTCTCCGCTGAGTCCAGAGTCCAAAGCAGGGCTGGGTGCAGGGCTCAGTCCCATGACCCTGAGATCATGACCTAAGCCCAAATTAAGAGTCAGCTGCTTAATGGACTGAGCCACCCACGCACCCCTTGGGTGATTGGTTACTTTAGAAAGTGATTCATATCAGCATTAATCATGCAATCTTAGGAGCCTCATGTCTCAGAATGGGCAGGACCATAGGGGAAACCTGATCCAAGCTCTTGCCAAGACAGGAAGTTCATCACAAGCAAATTAATTACATATTGTCTTAGCTTTATTTTTATAACACCTCAGTGTATACAATGAATAATTATTTTCTTAACTTATAAATAGGAAGAAAAAGGAAGATGATGTCCAAAGTCATTTAGCAAACTATGACCTGACTTCTAGCCTGGATGTCTTGCTGCTCAGCTCTGTAGTCACCTTCCACCGTTATTGTCAGATGCCTCCTCTCTCTGATGCATTCCACTAAGTGTGTGATTATGAAGACAGTTTGTAGGTAATATAGCTCTGGACTCAGACCTGGGTTGCATTGGCTGCAAATAATTAATTGTGAGTCTGTTAAATTGTTTGTAAAATGGAGTACTGTTCATTATTTTTTTCTTACA
Organism: Procyon lotor; assembly: GCA_028646535.1. NCBI lineage: Eukaryota > Metazoa > Chordata > Mammalia > Carnivora > Procyonidae > Procyon > Procyon lotor. The sequence continues at coordinate 60,204,004 of CM053609.1, forward strand.
AGGACCAAGATAATAAATGTCAAGTGCCTAAGACAGTACCTGGCACATAGTAGGTGCTCAATAAATGTTAGAGGCCTGCTCCACATATGCCTTCATTGTTTACCCAGTTGCCTGTGAATATATAGCTGAGCTGTCTTTAAGGACAGGCTAATATCTGCAACTCTATGTCCTTTCTAAAAATATAGTTCATTTCTTTTTAACATGTGCCATTCATCTAAGCAGTTCTGTAGATTATAAAGGATTCATAAAATTCTTGATTTTTGACATATTTCTAGCTATCATTTTGAATCGGAGATTACTGTTTGAACTACTGGAGAACTTTGCATAGGAATTTGATTTATTTGTCTTATACCTTAACTGAAATAAACTTGGTATTAGACTTCTGCTTAAGTTAGCTGAATTAATTCTGCTTTAATTCAAGTTCATCTCTGCAGTGGAAAATGACAGGCATTATTGAGTTCTGTTACACATTTAATAAGGAATGTATACTTCTCATCCTTGCGGGAGCAATTTAATACACTGCAGAGCCTGTCAAAATTCAATTCAAGGTTGAATGACTAATGCATAAAAGTCAATTCCATATCCTATCAGAGATAAAACCAGTTATTTCTTTCTATCAAGGAGATGAGGATGCTATTTGGATCTCTGGTTGCAAAGGTTTGAAACTTCAGGCTTTGTGAAGTTAGTGATGTAAGCGTATAGAAAACTCAGGCATTTTGGGAGTGGACTTTGTCTAAAGAAGTGAATCAACAGAGAGAGTATGACTTGGTCATTCAGTTCTTTTTGCAGGTATGATTTCTGTAGCCTTTGAATGAAGGAGCAAACTCAGTACAAAGCCAAGGTTTCTGCAGGCTCTTATCTTTCCATCAGTGCAGCTGTGGTCCCACTTTATATGTGTGTGTGTGTGTGTGTGTGTGCGCACAAATGTGAGTGCAAGCACATAAATGTGTGTGCAAAAGTATAACCTTGGGCACAGGGCCTGGCACTGCAGGCAATCTACTCAACAACTACTCATTGAACAACTTCCAGAGCTTGCCCTGGATGCTGAGGGTATAATAAAGAAAACATTCAAAATCCCTGCACTATGGAGCCTCTATTGTAGTGGAGGGAGAAAGACAGGAAATAATAAAAATGGTAAGTATGTTGTGTGGATGTCAGATGCTGGTAGGTTCTATGAAGAAAAACAAAACAAGGGCAGAGGAAAAGGGATATCATTGGAGGTACAATTTCATGAATGAGAATGGATGGTTGCAGTGACACATACGGAAGTAAGTTATTTGGTAAAAGAGCACATTAACAAAGGGAACAGCATTACAGAAGCACGGAAGCTAAACATGCTGGGTGTGCTGGGGAATACAACCAGCTGGGTCAGGCTGGTTGGAATAGAGCAAAGGGGAGCAGTAGGAGATGAGACTAGAGAAATAACGGGTCAAAATCTTATAAGGTCTTGGATGTGATTGTAAGGACTTTGTCTTGTGTTCTGAGATGGGAGCCACTGGCAGATTCTGAGCAGAAGTGATGTGATCTAACCTGTGTTATCCCTCTGGCTGCTGCATTTAGAACAGACTAGAGTAGCAAGGTGTAGGCGAAACAGGGAGACCAATTAGGCTAGAGTGGTGTTTGTTGACAATGACAGTAGTGAGGAGTGGCCTTGAGAATGGGTGGCAGAAGCAGGGGGAGGAAAAAGTAACAGGAGGAGAGGAGAACAGGCTATTGGTGGGATGATCTACATATCTGAGGCAAAATGTTATCATATAAATGATATAAATACAGGTCAGCATTTCCTTCATCTGTAAGTAAATAAAGGCATTTAATTCATTTCCCCTGTATGGACTGTGCTACACAGAATCTTAGGGAAGAAAGAGAGAACAGAATCTATGATTTTTTTTCATGAAACTTACAGAATATTCTGGCATATTCACAGAAATCAGCAGAACAATAATTTTCAAAGCAACCTACCAAGCAGTCATCTAGCCAACTTCCTAGTAGAGGTGGGAACAAAATTACCCAGGCTTTATTGTGGAAGTCTTCTTAGAGAGATGGGTATTGATCGAGTCAGATTTTGTAATAGGTGAGATTCTCAAAATTTTAGAGGTGGGGAGAAAGAGGAAATTACAGAGGGAGGAAATTAAATGAGGTCCATGTGGAATATGGCAAAGTCAGCATGTTTGGAATGGATGGTGAATGGAAAAGAAGGTTTAGAAATTAAACTGGCAAGTCTAGCTTTGCGCAGTGGCAGTATAGTAGCCAATGAGATTTATCCGAGGTGCGATTAGTGCTAAATGAAAACTAAACCGGCAAGTCTTCACTGTGGCGTTGTTTGGCAATTTGATACAGGGAGCAGAGCACTCTGGCTCAATAGGGTGATGTCATGAAAAACGACGTTGCAGCCGTCTCGGTGTGGACTGAGCATGCGCGCTCCATCTAGCACCGCATTGGAGGAACAGGAAGGATGTGAAATGTGGTGCGACATGGAGGTTAAAAGTTAGATGCCATGGTGTGGAACCGGAAGTGGCACGCAGTGTGGTGGCATTAACGGGGAGGATAAAGAGGGGGAGAACATGTCCTGAGAGAAGACATCAGAGTTAGAAGACAAGGTTCAGAAGGCAGGGCGAGACCCAAAATCTCGCCCTCAGCCTTGATTCCTCTGTTAGACCTTACATCCGGTCACTTACAAGCCCCGTATGGAATCTATGCTCAGGAGTCATATAGAAAGTAACTACTTCCTGTCACCTCTGCCAGCTGGTTCAAGCCTTACTCTGTCATGGGTTTATGTCATTGATTGTTTTGCTTCCTATTTGCTGCCCTTCTGGCCTTGTGTTCAACTCAAAGCCCATCACGGGTTTTCTCAACCAGGACACTTGCTGACATTCTGGGCCAGATAATTTTTTGTGGTGGGGAGTTGTAGGATGCTTCGCGACATCCCTGAGCTTTACTCAGGTGCCAGTAGCACACCTTCCTGCCCCAAGGCATCCAGTCCGAAGTGTCCCCAGACATTGCCAGATGTTCCCTGACTGGTGGCAGAGGGGGAATTACCCTCAGTTTAGAACCACTGAGCGATAAGTGATTCTTTAAAAATGTAGGTCATGTCAAGTTGCCTCTTGGCTCAAACCTTGCAGTATCTTTTCATCTTACCTAGAGAAAAAGCCCAAGTTCCTACAGGGATCTCTAAGGCCTTACCTAGTGTGGGCTCATGAATTCCAACCTTCACCTCATCTTCTAACTTACTATTCCTAGCTATTCCTGCTGTACTCCAAACATTCCAGGCACACCCTCACAGAAGGGCTTGCTCCCATGCTGTTTGCTTCATCTGGAACATTCTTCTCAGGTATCTTGAGGTCTGCTTTAAATGTATCCCCTTTATTTTCTTCACCCACTTACCAAACATGGTGTAATTAACTATTTTCTAATTTCTTACTTTATCCACCAATCTACTAGGATGTAAGCTCCAGGAAGCACGATTTTCCTTGGTTTTAGTAATTTCTAATACTTTGAACATTGTTGGCACATAGTGTGTGCTCAGACAACACCTGCTGAATGAATGAGTGAGTGAATGAATGAATGGCAGGCCAGGAGGGGAAGCAAGTTAAGCCACAGATCTGGTCTACGTTGGACCCCCACCTCCCAAACCTTCAGAATTTGGAGACCTTCTCGTACAGTTCCCTGCCGCTGCCCCCCACTGTAGAGCACGGTTTTGCTACCATAGGCATCAAGCAGAGGCAGCCAGCAAATACCCATGCTGGGGCACTTGCCAAATGCAACAAACGCTGTTTGGAAACAAAGGAGCCTTTCTAATGGAGACATCAGCCATTTGTTAAACAAACCATTAGTTTGGTGGCAGAAGCTGCACATGTGATGAATCTACTAATTTACAGATCATTATTGGACATTAGTTAATTGCCAGACAACTCCATGGCCTAGGAAATACTGGGGAAGGCTCTATTACTAAGGAGATGGGATATCTCAGCTCTCAATAATTAGGGGTCTTCTATCTCAGAGTGAATGAGTGAGAGGGGTGAGTGGGTCCTCCATCTTCCTGGTGTTCCATTGCTACTTCTGGAATTGTTTGGAGCTTTCATTCCTAAATATAAATTATACACAATGCTGAATATTTAAATGGCACAGAAAGATAAAAAATTAGAATTAGTTTCTCAACCCAAAGTCGCCCCCCAGATGCATTTTGTGCCTGGTCCACAGATACACACACACACACACACACACACACACACACACACACACACAAACATATATGGATATATGTATATATATATTCTAGCTATATATAGCAACCACACATATATATGGTTATATGTATTTATGTATACACTATAGATATATATCACAGGTAGTATATGTTATATACAGTATATATTTAATGTGTATATACTACATATTCAGACTATAACTATACTATACATAGTACATACATAGTATGTAGCTATAGTTTATATCTATGTATATACACACACATGCATGTACTTAAAAATGTCACAGGATCTTGTTTCACATCAGATTTCACTTAATGGTATACTTAGAGTATTTTTAGTGCACAAACAGATATACTCAGTTCTTGTTCAATGGTTGCATAGTATTCTATTTGTGTGTGTTTAATAATTAATCAGACATTAGTGATAGTTTGTGTCTAGGTTTTATTTACTTATTTATGCTCCTATATTTATCTATTTGTGCTCTTATACAGAAAACAAGATGAATGTTATCTGTAAATACACCATGACATAATTCTGTGAGTATACTGCAAGGCATATGCCTAATAGTGGAATTTCTGAGAAAAGGAATATTTGCACTTAAAAATAGGAAACTGCCATATTTATACTCTGAGCAGAATAGGAGACTGCTTACTTCCATTAACTTTTGCTAACCTTTTATACTTTAAAACTTTTTGATTTGTGCCAGTTTGAAGGTTAAAGAAATTATGTCTAATTTTTAAAATTTGCATTACTTTAATTCTGAGTAATGTCGAATGTATTTTTTCCACATACCAATCAGTCTTGTATTTGTGCATATGTGGGAAGAGAAGGTTAGACTGTCATTCAAAAGCTGTGCCTGGTAGTTTTTTTGCTGGTTGTTATATACCAGCAGGACTTACTGTGATCTATTCTCTTGATCTCCTTGCATACAACTCTGTAACAAAAGGACCCTGCTGTGTTTATCTAATCATTCCTGTTACTTATCCTACAGTAGATGGTTGGCTTTCTCTTATGTATTTGGATGTTGTGAAAAATTGATGAGGAGACAGGTGGTGAAAAGCCACTGGGATGGAAAAGCTAGTGGAAATGGCAAAATATCAGATATAATGGTTGAAACTTAGAAAAATTATGAATTAAGTATTTTTAAGGTTATTCCGAGCTGGTTAAAACAGGCAATTTGCTAAAAGTTCAAAATAATTATATTTTTATATTTATATAATAAGCATATTTTTACAGTTTCTGATGCTGCATGACATTTTCACTTTAGTTGTGACATTTAGGGTAAAATAGTGAATATTTCATTCATTCATTCATTCATTCATTCATTCATTCATTCATTCATTTGAGAGAAAGAGGGAGCATGGGTCTGGGGAGGAGTAAAGGGAGAGGGACAAATGGGCTCCGTACTCAGAGCACAGAGTGGGGCTCCATCCCTCGACCCTGAGATCATGACCTGAGCCAAAACCAAGAGTTGGACACTTAACCAACTGAGCCACTCAGGTGCCCCTAAAATATTGAATATTTTAAATATATGTTGTTCATTTGATGTCTGTTATTATTTTATTATTATTCTACCAATGTTGACATTTTCTTTGTTAAGAGTTGTTGTTAACTCAAGTGTGACTTTTTTTTTTTATTAACATATAATGTATTATTTGCCCCAGGGTACATGTCTGTGAATTGTCAGGCTTACACATTTCACAGCACTTACCATAGCACACACCCTCCCCAATGTCCACAACCCAGCCACTCTATCCCTAACCCCCCCTTAAGTGTGACTTTTTAAAATATCTGGACACCATTTTTCCCCCCTCTCTTGAAGTGGATATTTAATTTTATGAAGGCAGAAAAATAGAAATTATACAGAAAATAGAAAAATAGAAATTATATGCTACACTTTCACTTCATTTACTAGGGGAAAATTTTTAAAAATATGGTTGTTATGTCCAGATCGAGACTCTCCCAAAAGAACCCACAAAAGACAGGCTGGATGCAACAGCAAGAGGATTTATTTCCAACTAGCTGGGGCTCTTACTGGCACATATGACGCAGCGCAGTGCTAAGGTGGGAAGCTCCGCCTCTCTCCTTCCCAGCGTTTTAATGCACTGGAGTAAACAAGCACATACGTCACTACACACGTAGGCAAGTTCCTTATTCTTTATATGGCAATTACCTAAATCTATGCATTTCATTGGTGCATTTGAATAATTCAGGGGCTAGGCATCACACAGGGAAGTGGAAGAAACTAAATTCCAGGAATACCCTAGGCCTATCTTTTTCTGGCTTAAAATGAAGCCTGTCATGGAGGAAAGGCGGTCCTCACAATAGGTCCTAAAAGCTCCTTAGACCAAGATTTAGCTTGACTTTAATATGTTGCCCCATATCTTATAGCACTTAACCTTAACATACTACACACTATTAAGTCTTAACTCCAAAATGTACTTAATCTACACTAACTTACCGTTAGAATTAATTGCTTAAAACTGAACTCCACATGGTGAGATGCTATCCTTACATTGGATAAACTTAGCATTTGGGGTGCCTTTTCGGGCTGAATATCTCTTGAAATTAAGTCTATTGTGCATATTAGATATTAAAGTCTCCTTTTCAAGCAATGAAAAATTTAAAGCATTGTCCATATCATTTAAATGGATACATGGATTTCATTATTCTATCTTAAAAGTAACTGAAAGATGGTTAGGTTCCATAGGCAATCGTTTTAAAAGGATTGCCCCCATTCTTGTCTATGGTGTTCAAGTATAAATCTGGAAGAATACATGCAAATATAAGGATGGCCCCTTTACAATGGTTAGTTCTTACGGGAATACACTGGAACATTAAAGATAAATAACATACTATTGAATTCTTACCTTAGATGTAGTAGGAGAAAGGAAACACAGGAATGATGCAATGCTGTATCAAAACATACAGAGCTAGGGGCGAAAAATCAGCATTGGGCCAAGAGAACAAATTGAAGCAGGTTTCATTATTTCCTGGCAACAATCCTTACAATAGAGGGGAAAAAGAGAGGGAGAGAGAGAGAAGGAAAAGAAAACCGGAAGCTGTGGAGCTGTAGGTTCATTAGGCAGAAGGCAGAATTGAGCAGACCCAAACCAGAATGTCAGTAGACAGGCCACTCAAGTTGGACTGTCTGCAGTAAATTTAATTTTTAACTTCATATTCTTTCTGAAGTCAATGAGATATCCCTTTGTTTGATGTGCTGGAGAAACAAAGGGACTGTTGTTGAAAGTCCAGAGTATTTTATTTCTTTTCTGGAATGTGGAAAGTACAAACCCCAAAGATGCAAAACTTAAATGCTCTAGGTCTTTTTTTTTCTTTCTTTTTTTTATCTAAAGCATCATTTTGTTGTTGTTATTATTTGTTTGTTTTGTGTGTGTGGTTTTTTTTTTATATTTTTTTATTTATTTGACAGAGAGAAATAGTGAGAGAGGGAACACAAGCAGAGGGAATGGTAGCGGGAGAAGCAGGCTTCCTGCCAAGCAGGGAGCCCGATGTGGGGCTCGATCCCAGGCCCCTGGGATCATGACCTGAGCTGAAGGCAGACGCTTAACGACTGAGCCACCCAGGCGCCCCAATGTGTGTGTGTTTTTTTAAACAACGCTGAGATTAACACCAGGGTGATTACAACTTTTGAATTTACTACTATCGGCTCCTGAATTTTCATAAAACACATTGTATTGGTTATTTTTATGTATAAACTTGACTGGGCTAAGGGGATGCCCAGATAATTGGTAAAACATTATTTCTGAATGAGTCTGTGAGGGTGTTTCCAGGAATATTAGCATTTGAATCTGTAGACTAAATAAAGATTGCCTTCAGGCCAGTGCTGGTGGGCATCCTTCAACCTGCTGAAATCCTAAAGAGAACAAAAGGCAGAGGAAGGGAAGGCTCAAGCTATCTCTCTGAGTGGGGCCATCCATCTTCTCCTATCCTCAGACATCAGGGCTCCTGGTTCTCAGACCTTTGGCCTTGGCCTGGATCTTAGACCAATGGTTCCCTGGATCTCGGGTATTGAGATTTGGACCAAAGCTGCACTACCTGCTTACCTGGGCCTACAGCTTGCGGATGGCAGATCATGGGACCTCTCGGTCTATTTGCATGAAGCAATCCCTCCTAATAAGTCTTTCTGTATTTCTGTGTATTTCACTGCTTCTGTTTCTCTAGAGTACCCTAATACCCACATACTAGATGGAATTTGTTAGAGAAAGAGAATGACCACAAAATGCATGTAATTAGGAAAGAAACTTCCATAGCAGCCCATTCTTCTCTCTCTGAAATGCTAGTGGAATAATTCTTACTCTCACCTTCCACACGGATGTGGAATTTACGTGAAATTACGGAAATTAATGAGAGGACAGAGAATGAATAAAAACGATCCTAAAATATATCTTTGAGTTTATGTAGGCATAATATAAACTCATAGGATCATTATTTGATTTTAATTATATGGTATCTGTTAACAAACAGAAAACCATCATTTCCTACAAAATAAGCATTTTTTTTCCTGAATAAAAGAGATTTGGACAAAATGGTAAATTTTCTGATTTCAACTTTTAAAGATGCATTATCAACCAAGGCAGTCAATTCTTCTTTCTTAGGAGCAGAGTGAAACAAGTAACAGTATTAAGCAGTGACGAAGAAGTGAAATGACAGGGCTCAGGGTGTCAGCAGGAGGGGGACTGGTTGTGGAATTCAGAGGCCCCCATGGGAGACTATAGGCTGGGCAGGTTTCATGAGGAAATGGGAGGAAAAAAAGAAGCTGAAGGTGCTCTCCATTTCTAGGGTTAGATATTTTGGGTCATGGAATTAAATCTAGAAACTAGTATCTTAAAAATGTAAGGCTAGAGTGCAAATGAATTGTTTATGGGCAATTTAAATATAAATTCCCCCTCTTTTCTCTACAAGTACTTTTAAAGTGAGTTGTCCAGAAAGGCAGAGAGAGGGGGGTGGGTAGGGAGGAGGAATGGCATTACTTCTGAAGATTCAGGAAGCAGAAAAAGATACTTAAAAGTCCTGTGGGGGAAAAGGTGTGAAAGGAAGAAGTTAGTGGCAGCCAGCGAGGAAAGTCGGAGAGGGAGGTGTTCCAGTTATCTAATGTTTTGTGCAAATTACCCCCAGATTCAGGGATCTAAAATAATAACTTCTTGTGCTTGCAGATTCTGTGAGTCCAGAGTTGGGGGAGTCGGGTTTGATTTGGTTCTCTCGAGGGTCACAGTCCCATGCTGGCTGGGGCTATGGTCATCTGGCAGTTCTGTTGGGCCGGAGCACTCTACGAGGAGCGTCGCCAGTCATTCGGGGCTGACTACTGGCTGGAGGATCCATTCTTCTTTATGTGGGCTGCTCCATGGGGCCATTGGAGTGTCCACATGATGTGCTAGCTGGCTTTCCCCAGAGGGAGCCATCGAAGAGGCCCAGTTGGAACTGTAATACCTTTTATGATAGCCTCAGAAGTAGCATGCCCTTCTTTTCGCTGCTGATCGCTCATGATCAGCTCTGATTCAGCGCGGGCAGGGACTACACAAAGGTGAAGGTGCCGGAGAATGTGGATCATTGGGGGCCCTCTTGGACACCGGCTACCACAGGGTACCACAGAGATGCTTAATAGGACTTTAAATGACATTTTTACATATAATATGTCCTGTAACCATTTCCCAGACTCCTAATTCAGTTAAATCGCAGATACTCACTGATGGTCGGTAGTGTTGGATTTGCTTTGGAGACCTGCTTTAAGTGGGCTTAAGGTAAGAAGAGAGGCTGCCCTGCAGTTTGGGACACATTTCAGTTATGTATTTATTTTGACATTTTTTTCCTTAGGAAGTGGTGAGTCTCTGAATTTTATTTATAAGAACCCCTATAAAAGTGGTAGGAGGGTCTAGTATATGTGCTGCCGAAGCGAGCACTAAAAGTGGTAGGAGTGTCTAAGTCCTCTGGTCTCCTTCCAAGTCCCAGATTGCTCTCATTGTGTTACCTAAGATTAAAGGGAGAACACCTAGTTATTTTCTTTCTCCTGGGTGATGTGCATCAGGGTGGAAAGACTTTCTTTCATATTTGACCTTTGATACCTGGAACCAGGAAACCAGTGTGAGGAAATTCTGTGTAGCCCCATTTTAGCCATACTCTCCTTCCACATAAACACAATTTCTCCGCTCTGCCCCCCCCCCCCCGCCCCCCTTCAGGAGGAGAAACAAGACAACTGAGGACCTGGAGCAAGAGGTAGGAAGATGGAGGGAGGAAATGTCTTCCACATCAGGCCTCGGGCTAGGCAGAACTTGCTTTTCCAGTTGGTTCATCTTGTTTCATGGGAAGATGGTTCCTTCCGGAGAATGAATGAGCTACTTGGCAAAAATAAAATCGAGTAAAGACTAAGGTAGAGGAAACAGGCTCCGTATCATTGTGAAAAGGGCTGAAGATTTGTTGTTACTATTTCAGTGTTAGTCGAAGAGAGTTTGAGTAGTTATTGGCTTTTATTAAGGCACTCAGTGGCACAAGACTCCATGAATATTCTCTAGCAAAACTGGTACTGTGAATCGATGAAATACTCAATAGCATTTCCCTTTGGAACCCATTTAAAAAGAGCTATTATTGTGATGACTAGAATATGCTAAACACATCGACTTTTATCCATTTGATTTTCTGTGAGGAGAATTATTGCAAAGGTACCCAAGCAGTTTGATTATCACAGGGAGACTTTTTATTTTCAGCTTTGTCAAGCTGTGTATTGAGTTGCTTTGCCTTCATTTAAACATTAAATTCTGAAATTAATTTACAATAAATCCAGGGAAAGGATTCCTTGGTGTAAAGTGAAAAGCTACAAAAAAGTGGTAAATTTAGTTCCTTCAAAGATTTCAAATTAAATTTAAATTCAATTCAGTTAACATTTATTGATCCCTGCAGGGAGCATGGCCCTGTGCTAGGTACTAGAATTTGAAATATGCAGAGGTTCAAGAGTTTTCAAAGTTAATTTTTTAAGTTTTGGATAGAGAAAAGTCAGAGTCATTTACACTGTATTGTTTTTGAAGCCTACATTTCTTTCGATAAATTCCCAAATTTGGGAACTCCATGGGAATGGGTGAGGAGAGAAGAAATCTTTTTTTTCTTGGGCTTGAGTTTGGATGAAAGGAATTCTTCATATTACTTTAATAAATGGTTTAAATAATAAAAACATTAGTTTAAAAAATAAGCTAAAAGGAGCAAATAATAGTGTTTTTGTTTTTGTTTTCCAGAAAGAAAAGAAAGTAAGAAAACTCCTGCTATACACTGCAGTTAACATTTCACATTTGGAACATATTTACCCTTTAAGCACCATTCTAAAAAATAATGGAATAAAGAGTATTTCTTCTGTATCACCAGGAAATCAGGAATAAACTTTAGGAGGAGAATGGAATGGATTTTAGAACTCCTAGAATTTGTCAAGAGATGTATCAAAATTCAGCAAAATATGTTCACCTAAATTCCTCCAGAGTCCTCTATACCTGAAAATATTTTACGTACCTGTTCATTGGTCCTTTTTATGAAAAAATCAAAGATGGGCTTAAAAAGGAAGCACATGCAACGAGTCTTTTTCTTAGGGTCGAAAGCCACACGTTATGGGTAGTTGATGAAAACAGTTGTCGACAGCAGATCCCCAAACACTAAAACACTTTTTTTGTCTCTGTTACATTCTCAGTTGTCTCTGTATCCCACGGGATTCTTTTAAAAAATTGTCTTATTTTAGTCAGTACCATTTATTGAAAATGTCATTCTCTCCCACTATATAGGGGCACTTTGTTGTATGTGGGCTTACGATGTATTTGTAGGTCTATGTCTGGACTCTGTCTTGTTTCATCATTCTATTTCTCTATCATCGTATCCATTCTATACTGTAATAATTTCTGTGACTTAATATTAATCCTTGCTTTCTGAAAGTTTTCTGACTTAATTCTTTCCCCAAGATTATTTTGAATATTCTTAGACCTTCTTATGTCCATACACATTTTTGGATCACCTTGTCAGTATTGAGAATGACAATAAAGCCCTGTTGGAATTTTAGTTGGAATTGCATTTAGTTTATAGAACAATTTGAAGAGATCTGAAACTTTACCATATTGAGCTTTCTAATCCACAAACATAGTATATTTCACTAGTCATATCAGTGGCTTTAATTTCTCCCGTATTTTCTAGGCAGAAGTCTTGTATAATTTTTATTAGATTTATTCCTAGTATTTTATATTTTTTGATGTTATTACAAAGGGTAGACTTATAAACATTTTATTTTCTGGTTGTTGTTGCTTATATATAGGGACATAATTTTTTGTTAAACTGACTTTGTATCTAGATATCTTCCTAAATTTCCTTATGAATTTTAGTATTTTGCCTATAGACTCTTTGGGTTTTCTATATACAAAACTATGTTTTGTGCAAATAATGACAATAATATTTTTCCCTACTAACCTTCTACCTTTTATTTCTTTTCCTTGCATTATCACACTAGCTAGTATCCCCAGTTCAAAACTAAATAGATGTAGGGGCACCTGGGTGGCTCAGTCCATTAAACATCTGACTCTTGATTTCAGCTCAGATCATGATCTCAGGGTCATGAGATTGAGCCCCGTGTCAGGCTCCACACTGGGCTGGCAGTTTGCTTGGGATTCTCTCTTTTGCTCTCCCTCTGTCCCTCCCCTCCCCATGCTTGCACACACTCTCTCGCACTCTCTCTCTCTCAACCAAAACCAAAAAAAATTAAATAGATGAGGTAATAGCAAACATCTTTGTCTCATAGTTGGTTTCAAGAATGATTTTAATGTTTTACCATTAAGTATGATGTTTGCTGGAAGGAGTTCTGTAGATAAGAGAGTGAGTTTTTTATATTTATTTCAAGTATGCAACATTATCATTTTCTCTGTAGCTAATAATTGTTTCATTTTTTCTTTATAGTCTGTTTTTCTTCAGTCTAAGATGGGGTCCTCCCACACTTTCCAACAGTTTTTAAAATGCCTCTCAATATAATTTTACACATGGTCAAATCTGTCAGTGAATTAGTTCTTTTTTTTTTTTCCCCTGGAGACACACAGACTGCATTACTGTTGGTACTTCTGAAGTGTCCCTTTGTCATCATTCTGGAAATTCCAGCTGCCTTCTCCTGGTTTCCAAATGCTGTGTTCAGCTCCCTGATTTTTCTTCTTGACTTTCTCCTTTTTTTCCCCTTAGTTTTTTTTTTTTTTTTGAATACACAATGTTACATTAGTTTCAGGTGTACAGCCTAGTGATTCACGTTCTCTGTGCATCTTTCTATGCTCCCTTTCATGTAGCTACCTTCTGTCACCATATGATACTTTAGAATATCATTAATTGTATTTCATGTGATGTGCCTTTTATTTCTCTGATTTATTCATTCCATATCAGAAACCTATATCTCCTACTCTCCTTCACCCATTTTGCCCATCATCCCAACCCCCTTCATTCTGGCAACAGTTTGCTCTCTGTATTTATAGATCTGGTTCTGCGGTTTGTTTATTCATTTGTTTTGTTTTTTATATTTCCTTAAGAGTGAAGTCATATGGTATTTGTCTTTCTCCGACTTATTTCACTGTAGTATAATATCCTTAGGTCTTCCATGTTGTTAGAAATGGCAAGATTTCATTCTTCTTGATGGCCATATAAAATTCTTGTGTGTGAATACACACACACACACACACACACACACACACATACACACACCACATCTTTATCCATTCATCTGTTGAGGGTCACTTAGGCTGCTTCCATATCTTGACTATTATAAATAATGCCACAATAAACATATATCTTTTCAAGTTAATGTTAACTTTAGGTATATACTTAGTTGTGGAATTATTGGATCATATGGTATTTCTATTTTTAAGTTTTTAGGAACTTCTGTACTATTTTCCACAGTGGCTATAACTAATTTGCATTCCTACCAACAGTGCACAAGGGTTCCTTTTTCTCCATATCCTTATCAACACTTGTTTCTTGTGTTGTTGATTTTAACCATTTTGACAGGTGGAAGGTGATATCTCACTTTGGTTTTGATTTTCATTTCCCTGATGATGAGTGATGCTGGGCATCCTTTGACATGTCTCTTGGCCGTCTATGTATATCTTCTTTGGAAAAATATTTATTCAGGTTCTCTGCCAATTTTTAAAAATTGGATTGTTTTTCTAGTGTTCAGTTGTATAAGTTCTTTGTCTATTTTGGAAATTAACCTCTTACTGGAAATATCATTTGTAAATATCTTCTTCCATTCAATAGGTTGCCTTTTTGTTTTGTTGATAGTTTCCTTTGCTGTGCAAAGGCTATTTATTTTGATGTAGTCCCAATAGTTTAGTTCTGCTTCTGTTTTCCTTGCCTTAGGAAACATATCTAGAAAAAATGTTGCTATGCCCAATGTCAGAAAAATTACTACCTGTGTTTTCTTCTAGGATTTTTATGGTTTCAGGTCTCACACTTAGGTCTTTAATCCATTTGGAATTTGTTTTTGTGTACGGTGTCAAAAACGGTCCAGTTTCATTCTTTTGCATGTGGCTTTCCAGTTTTCCCAGCACCATTTGTTGAAGAGATGATGTTTTTCTTATATTAACTCCTTTGCTATTGATTAATCGACTATATAAGCATGGGTTTACTTCCTGGCTCTCTACTTACTGTTCTGTTGATCTATGTGTCTATTTTTGTGCTGGTACCATGCTGTTTTGATTACTATAGCTTTGTAGTAGTACAACTTGAAATCTAGAATTGTGACTCCAAGTTTGTTCTTCTTTCTCAAGATGACTTTGGCTATTTGGGGTCTTTTGAGAGTCTGTAAGAATTTTAGTATTATTCTAGTTCTGTGAAAAATGCTATTGACATTTTGATAGGGATTACATTGAATCTATAGATTGTTTTTGGGAAGCATGGACATTTTAATATTTTTCCAATTCATAAGTGTAGAATTTCCATTTGTTGTCTTCAATTTCTTTCGTCAATGTTTTATAGTCGTGAGAATATAGGTCTTTTACTTCCTTGGTTAAGTTTATTTCTAGGTATTTTATTCTTTGGTACAAAAAGATTTTTATAAATGGGATTGTTTTCTTAATTTCTCTTTCTGCTACATTATTATTAATGTATAGAAATGATACCATTTTCTGAGTATTAATTTTGTAGCTTGATATTTTACTGAATTCATTACTTCTTTTTTTTTTTTTTTAAAGATTTTATTTATTTGACAGAGAGAAACACAGCGAGAGAGGGAACACAAGCAGAGGGAGTGGCAGTGGGAGAAGCAGGCTTCCCGCAGAGCAGGGAGCCCGATGCGGGGCTTGATCCCAGGACCCTGGGATCATGACCCCTGCCTAAGGCAGCCGCTTAACGACTGAGCCACCCAGGAGCCCCTGAATTCATTACTTCTAATAGTTTTTTGGTGGAGTCTTTATGATTTCCTATGTTTAGTATCATGTCATTTGCAAATAGTGACAGTTTAACTTCTTCCTTACCAATATGGATGCATCTTATTTCTTTTTCTTATGTGACTGCTGTGGTTAGGATTTCCAGTATTATGCTGAATTAAAGTGGTGAGAATGGACATCCTTATCTTGCTTCTGATCTTAGGGGTTCTCAGGTTTTCATCATTGAGTATGATAATAGCTATGGGTTTCTCCTATATGACTTTTATTATATTGAGATATGTTTCCTCTAAACCTACTTTGTTTAGAGTTTTTACTGTGAACAGAAGTTGAATTTTGTCAAATGCTTTTCTGTATCTATTGAGAGCCTATGTTTTTTATTTTTTACTTTGTTTATGTGGTGTTTCATGTTAATTGATTTGTGATTATTGAACCATCCTTGCATCCCTGGACTAAATCCCACTTGATCATAGTGAATGATCTTTTCAAGGTATTGACGAATACAGTTTGTTAATATTTTGTGGAGGATTTTTACATTTATATTCATTAGGGATATTGATCTGTAGTTTGTGTATATGTGATGTCATTATCTGATTTCAGTATCAGGGTAAGGCTGGTCTTAGAGAATATATATGGAAGCTTTCCTTCCTCTTTGATTTTTTTGAATAGTTTGAGGAGGATAGGTATTAACTCTTCTTTACATGTTTGTTAGAATTCACCTGTGAGTCTATCTGGTCCTGAACTTTTATTTTTTGGTAGTTTTTGATTGCCTATTCAGTTTTTCTACTAGCAATTAGTCTGTTCAGATTTTTTATTTCTTCCTGATTCAGCTTTGGAAGATCATATGTTTCTAGGAAGTTATCAATCTCTCCAAGGTGGTCTATTTTTTGGCATATAATTTTTCATAGTATTCTCTTATAATTCTTTATATTTTGGTGGTGTCAGTTACTTCTCTCGTTTCTGATTTTATCTGGACCCTTTCTCTTTTTTTCTTAATTGGTCTGGCTAAGTGTTTACCCATTTTGTTTATCTTTTTAAAGAACTAGGTCTTGGTTATATTTATTTTTTTCTATTTTTCTTTTTTATGCTCTGATATTTATTATTTTGTTTGTGCTCTGATATTTATTATTTTCTTCCTTTTACTCACTTTGGGCATGTTTGATCTTCTTTTTCTACTTCCTTTAGATGTAAATTTAGATTGTTTATTTGAGCTTTTTCTTGTTTCTCTAGGAAGGCCTATGTTACATATTTCCTTCTTAGAAATGTTTATATTGTTTGCCAAAGATTTTGGACCATTGTGTTTCCATTTTCATTTGTCTCTATTTTTTTCTTCTTTGATTTGTTGTTGTTGTTGTTTTTTAAAGATTTTATCTATTTATTTGACAGAGGGAGAGAGAGCACAAGCAGGCAGAGAGGCAGGAAGAGAGAGAGGGGGAAGCAGGCTTCCCGCTGAGCAGAAGCACCCGATGCGGGGCTCGATTCCAGGACCTTGAGATCACGACCTGAGTTGAAGGCAGAGGCTTTAACCCACTGAGCCACCTAGGCGCCCCTGTCGTTGTTGTTTTTGTTGTTGTTGTTGACCCATTGGTTATTTAGTACATGTTTGTTAGCCTCTGCATATTTATATATTTTTTCCAGTTTTTTACCTTGTGAATGATTTCTAGTTTTGTACCATTGTGGTCAGAAAAGATGCTTGGTATGATTTCAGTCTTCTTAAATTTATTGAGACTTGTTTCGTGGACTAACATGTGATCTCCCCTTGAGAATGTTCCATGTGCACTGCAAAAGAATGTGTATGCTGTTGTTTTTGGATGAAATGTTCTGTATACATCTGTGAAGTCCATCTGGTCTAATGTGTCATTCAAAGACACTGACTTTTTTTTAAAAATTTGCCTTGATGATCCATTCATTCATATAAATGGGGTGTTAAAGTCCCCTGCTATTATTGTATTACCATCAGTTTCTCTCTTTATGCCCATTAGTATTTGCTTTATATATTTGGGTGCTCCATTGTTGAATGCATAGGTATTTATAACTGTTCTATCTTCTTGTTGGATTGATCCTTTTATCATTACGTAATGCCTTTCTTTGTCTCTTGTTACAGTCTGTCTTAAAATCTATTTTGTCTGATATAAGTATCACTATCCCAGCTTTTTTTTTTTTTTTTTTCCACTTCCATTTTCATGGTAAGTGTGTTTCCATCAGTCTGTATGTGTCTTTAGGTCTGAAGTGAGTCTCTTTTAGGGAGTGTATAGATGGATATTGTTTTTTTCCATTCTACCACTCTAAGTCATTTATTCAAAGCATTTAGGCCATTTATATTTAAAGTAATTATTGATAGGTATGCACTTACTGCCATTTTGTTCATTGTTTTCTTGTTATTTTTCTAGTTCTGTGTCCTTTTCTTCTCTTACTCTCTTTCTTTGTCATTGATGAGTTTCTGTAGTGTTATGTTTGGCTTTCCTTATTCTTTGTATGTCTATTACCAGTTTTGGGTTTGTGGTTACCATGATAACTCATTCATATATAACATCCTAAGTATATAGTAGTCTATATTAAGTTGATGGTCATTTAAGTCCAAACACATTCTAAAAAAAATTATTTTTACTCCCTCCTCGATGTTTTATGCATATGCTCTCATTCTTCCTTTTGTTTCCATGGAGAACAACTTCAGCAATTGCCTACAGGCACCTGAGCTCACTGCAAACTGGAGGGGTTGGAGGGCAGCAAGGCAGATCTATGGGAGCTTTGCTGGAGAAAGCTGGGGCTCAGCTGAGTTGAGGGGCTTTAGGACAGAAAGTGTGAAGGGGAAAAAGGGGAAGATGCACTTGCCATGCTTCAATTCATGACAGTTATGATGCTGTTTTAATTAATACAAAATTTGGTCAATACCATATTTGAGTGTGTTTTCTATACTATATTTTTTAATTAATTTTTATTAACATATAATGTATTATTTGCCCCAGGGTACATGTCTGTGAATCTTCGGGCTTACACATTTCACAGCACTTAACAGCTATACTATTTTTTAAAGTGATGAAAGCGTATTTGAAATAGGAAATTCAAATAAAACATTCATGAAGTTTCTGAAAATCACTAATACTTATTAAACTTTAAAATGGATTATCAAAGACCTTGCTGTCCTTTCCTGTAACTAATGAATATTCATTCAAGAAATATTCATCCAGTGCCTTCCATATGTCAAAAATCAATGAACAAAATAAACATACATCTCTGCCTTCATGGGGGAAGACAATCAATAAACATAATAAATAAGTTAATTGTATTGAATAATAGAAGGTGATAAGAGATAGAGAAAGGGTATGGGCAATTAGAAGTTCTGGCGGGGTACCTTTGTAAAGTGCTTTTTTTTTTTTTTGATAAGGTGGTGATGGTTGGCTTCATTGAGAAGGTGATATTTGAATAAAGATTTGAAGAAGGGGAGTGAGTGAAATATGGACACACCTGCGAGAGGAGCACTGCAGGCAGAAGGAACATGCTGGCATATTTAGGGACAGGTGGGGGCCAATGTGGCTGAAGCTGAGTGGAGTGAGAGTCCACTAAGGGATGAGGTCAGTGAGGTGAGGGGGCTAAACAAGGTTGGGCCGTGTAGAGCATTGTTAAGTATCTGGGCTCTCACTCTGAGTGAAATAAGAGCCTTTGGTAGGTTTGGAGCAGAGAAGGGACATGATGTGGCTTATAGTTGGGAGGGATCACGTGGGAATGCTCTGTGGAGAAGAGACTTTAGGGGCCAAAGGCAAGGGTAGGGAGACCAGGTAAGAAGACATGAAGTAAATCTGGTGATGGTTTCATTCAAAATGATAGCAGTGCAGGTGGTGAGAAGTGGCTGGACAACACAGTCCCAAAACTTAGTGACTTATAACAATTTATTATTTATCATAATCAGTGGGTTGACCAGATGCTTCCTCTGGGATTTCTTCTATACTTATATGGCTCCATTTGCTCAAAGGCTGTCTGGATTAAAGGTACAGGATGGGTTCCTTCTTATGCCAGGAATCTTTGTCTTTCTGTATCCAGCCTCTCATCCTCTAGGATTAAACCAGCTTCCTTATGTGGTGGCTTCAGGACAGTATTTCAGAAGAGGGAATATGGATATTGCGAAGTACTTATCTCAAAGTCACATAATACTACTTTTGCCATATGCTGTTTTTCAGAACCAGTCACACAGGTAATCCAGAGATAACCAGTGAGAAATATATTCTCTCTCTTGAGGGAGGAGTAGCAAAGTCACATTGCAAAGGGATCCGCATAGCAGGATAGGAGGAATTTGTATCCGTATTTTCAATCCACTAAAAAGTATTTAGTATTTTATAAGTATAGGTTGGATATGTGATGTGAGAGAAAGAGAGGAATTAAAGATGACTCTGGGATTTTAATTTAATCAGCAGATAAAGAGAGTTCCTACAACTGAGATGAGGAGGGCTGTGGGTAGGTTAAGTTTTGGGTGAGAAGAGCAAGATCTAGGCAAAGAAAGTGAAAGGTAGGCTCAATGCATCAACTTAACACACAGCTTAATGTTAGGTCAAAGGCTGTCTGAGGCAGATAAGTTTTTGTACTCTATGCTGTGTGACTCTTCATTGGCAAGTCTCTGTATATGAGCATGTGACTATGCTGTGTCTGGATGTATTGGTATGTATGTTTGTATATGTGAGTTTCAGCAACTTTACATATGCAAATATTGGCAACTGCTATGACTGACCTTTGTTTAAGTCAAGGACTCTGCTGTTGAAGAGGGAGAAACCAGTTTCTCATGCTGGTGCACATTCTTGACTACATTTTACAAATATGCTGTAAAAGATGGAATATATTCTTTTCTAGCTGGTTTGACAGTCTACCCAAGGGTAGGAGGATAGATTCCATGACCTTTGAAAGTCAATTTTCTTCCCAAGATTTTACATTCCAATTATGTCTGATAGACTATTTAAATAAATGATGTTTTTTCTATTAGGAAAGAAAATTGACTAGAATTCATTCTATTTGAGCTGCAAAAATTTGAAAATAGGTCAACTCTTAATTATCCAGGGTAATAGGGAACATCTTGGATGGATTATCCTAAACCACAGGTAATTAACAAAATGTGCAAATTAGGCACTGATTCATAGCATTCATTAAAATTTACATTTAAACTACTACTTAAGCAGCATACATTTGTAGATGAGCAAATCAACATGGTAAAAAAAATTTTTAAGATGAATACAGACATTGTAAAGAAAATGTCGAGTTGAAATGTTGCTGACAGACTGACAACCTAAAGTACTTTGTACTTAAAATCCAAAACATTTACCTAGATTTCCACATGACACTTGGCAGTTTTTATTATCCCATTTTTGTAAAAGAAAAGGAGAGGTCATCAGAGGTTTCCCACCTCCTGGAAACTGCCTGGTGGCCCAATGCCATGGAACCCCACTCTGAATGTTAGTATTCGGGCACACGGGGTCATCCTTGTCTCTCCCTTACGCACTTCTATGAAAGATCTAGCAGAAGTACAAAGGCTAGGTAAGTGAGGAAGTGAGAAGGAAAAACTAGGGACATGAATAATAACAGGACAATCCTTAACTGATTATGAAAACCAAAATTTTAATGGCAGTCCTGTGTTTCAAAAAAACACTTGTCCTAGAAAGCTGTTTTTTTCTGCCAAACTATTGTTAAATCTGTTAAATTATTTGTTATTACTCTTACATATTTGCTGAAATAATCGGTAATAGTAGTGCTTTTATTTTTACTGATGATAGTTTATTGAGATGTCCAATGTACCCAACACTATATTGGGCACTTTGCTAATCTTCTCCTTTACTTTCTACAGTGGCTCTAGGCAGTCAGAATAATTCCCACTTTATAGCTGATATTCACAGAAGTTTATGGCAACTTGTGGTAGAGGTTGAGTTTAAACCTAGACCTTTCTGTCTAATGCTAAAGCCCATGTTCTTCTCCTAGGCTAGTGTTTTTCAAAGTGTGCCCCCTCTCTCTCTAGATTGCCCCCACCTCCTGACCAACAGAGTGTGCATCTCTTGGGAACTTTTTTGGAAATCTAAATTCTCGAGCCTCACTGTGGACCAACTGAATCAGAAATTCTGAGGTTGGGGTCCAGCAATCTGTGTCTTCACAGGTCTTAGGAAACACTTTTCATAGGTAATTCTGATATACGCTCGAATCTGAGACTCATCAGCCTGTGCCATGCTTCCTTAAAAAGACCTTTATTATTTTTAACTAGAGAAGTGGAACTAATTGCAGCTTTTATAGGAGAAAGGAAGTCAATGGTCTAATTGAGCTTCTCCACTGGACTTTGTTTCCAATGAATGTTGTCAATTTTCTTACTAGAAGTAGCCAGGAAAAACCTCTTTAAAATCATTGGAGGAGAATATTGTATAGTCTTCATCACTGGTCTCCAAAGTGGACTATTTGCATTCCAGGGGTTCACAAGGCCATTCACAAGGTGGTAGGAAGAACATTTCTATTTTTATCTGAATGTGAGTACAAAATAAATTTTACTAATATTTAATATGGGTTGAGAGTGACACACGAATTTGTATACAAATAGACATGTTTTAGTGTGGTTATAGGGGTCCCCCTGTGCCCAGGCTCACACACCGTCATTCCACCTTTGTACTCAAGCTGTTCTGTGGCCACCAGCTGTGCACAGGTGTAACCCAGCAGCCTCAGGCTTTAGCTGCTCCCTCTCACTTATTATTCGGGGCCTTCTCTATCCTGGTCCAGTCATTCTCAAGCATGCACCAACTAGAAGTATGAGGAACTTGACTCAATATAAGCCAGTAGGCGGTGGATAAATACTTGCCCTTCCCAAGTCCCAGATGGACAATTGTTTTTTTTTTTAAAGATTTTATTTATTTATTTGAGAGAGAAATATCACAAGTAGGCAGAGAGGCAGAGAGGGGGGGAAGCAGGCTCCCCGCTGAGCAGAGAGTCCGATGCGGGGCTCGATCCCAGGACCCCAAGATCACGACCCGAGCCGAAAGCAGAGGCCCCAACACACTGAGCCACCCAGGCGCCCCCAGATGGACAATTTTGAAGTGCATTCTGCATATGGCTCCTCACAGCGTGGCTCTGACTTCACTGACCCGTAGTAGTAACCAGCTCCGTTATGCAACTTTGGATTGACCTTCAACCTTTGCCTGTTTTCCTTTTTCCAGTGTTCACTCCTGGTCTTCGTGGTGGAATCATTTCTGAAAACAAACTCCCTGCACAGATGCCCTTGTCTTAGTCTCTTCTGGGGGAAAGAATCCTTCCTGAGTAGGGTGCAAGCTAAACATTTTTAGAAAAGGATATATGACAACCATTTTGGAGATTATTGGTTTAAAGCGTTATCAGTTTTTTTTTAAAGAAATGAACCTATTAGAGGGTATTCTAATGGTTGTGTGTGTGCTAGACTTCTGTGAATGTGTGCCTATTGCATGGGCGTATTACCTGTGACTCCACCCCTTTTTCTCCCACTCAAGGAAGCATATTAGATGCAAGTCAGTAAGAGAATGGCTTTTATGGTGATACTCTTTTTTTTTTTTTTTTTTTTTTTTTGAGAGAGAGAGATCATGAGAAGGAGGAGGGGAGGAGCGAGGGAGAGCAGAAGCATATTCCTATTGAGCAGGGAGCCTGATAGGGGACTCGATCCCACGACCCTGAGATCATGACCCGAGTCGAGGGCAGATGCTTAACTGACTGAGCCACCCAGGTGCCACTATGGTGATATTCTTAACTTTACTCCAATTTATAGAGATAGCTAGTCAAGTGTAGGCATTAGTCCTTTATCATTAAGGCCAAATTCCTTTTTTTTTTTTTTTTAAGATTTTATTTATTTGACAGAAACACAGCAAGAGAGGGAACACAAGCAGAGGGAATGGTAGCGGGAGAAGCCGGCTTCCCGCCGAGCAGGGAGCCCGATGCGGGGCTCGATCCCAGGACCCTGGGATCATGACCTGAGCCGAAGGCAGACGCTTAATGACTGAGCCACCCAGGTGCCCCAAGGCCAAATTCCTTTTAATACTTCATTAACTATAACACATAGATGTGCTGTAATCCTTGGGTTGAATCTTTGTCTAAAGAGACTTGCCAGGGCTTTAAAGCACAGAGACCCAGGAACTTCATGCTAACAATTATTTTTCATATTTAAACAACTTCTCATTTATTCGTAAGATGTTACATCTTCGTGCTGGAGGATAAGAACTTTTTACCATTTTATTTCTTGCTCAAAACCATCTTAGGGATCGCTATGAAAAGGGCACCTCACCTCTGTAGTATTTTACCCCAAAACTCATAACCTCAGTCTAATCATGAGAAAACGTCAGACAGCCCGACCTGAGAAATGTTCTAGAAAATACCTGTTCACTCCTTAAAAAGTGTCAGGATCCTGAAAAACAGGGAAAGACTGAGAAATCGTCATTGTCTAGAGGAGGCTAAGGAGGCATGACGACCACGTGCACTCCGGAGTCTCAGATTGGACCCCGGACCAGACAGCTCGGTGGAAAACAGGAAATACAAGTCATGTCTGTGCTTTGGTTAACAGCATCATGTCAACATTTCTCCATTGTCACAGAGGTACCAGTGTTCTGCGAGATGTTGACATAAGGGAAAGCTGGGTGAAGGGTGAAGTATGGGAATACTCTATACTATTTTTGTAACTTTCTGTAAACCTTTAAAAAGAAGGTTGAAAAGTAAAAAAACCAAACAACTCAAGTAGACTAAATTCTGGCTCATGTGGGCAGAATCTTGTTTATAGGACCCAATGAGAAAATCCTTAAGGGATCATGGTCTGTAGAAGTGTATGTATTGAGAAGTGACATCTACGTAGAAGTGACATCTACATACATCTACATAGTTGAGCACAAAGTAAAGTGCTCAACTGAGATTTTCTCAACAGTGTAGAGAGCCTATTTGTACCTATTCCCTCCTCCCCATTTAGAGAGGTGTCTTTTTTTTTTTTTTTTGTATAGAATTATCTAATTACTCCAAGATGCCACTTGGCATTGCCAACGAATCTCACTCTGTTTCTTCAGGGGATTAAATGGTGGATTCCTCGTCTCTTGTAATTATTTTTCTATTAGCAACTCTTGGAACATAACTTTTCCTGTTGCCCGTGGGATGACAAGCACTTAGGAGCCGAAACCCCACCTCCTAAAGATGCAAGCCTTATTTATGAACCAAGCATTTAATGAGTAAGAATTCTGCAAAGCTGCAAAATGCGCCCTTGAGAACCCCTGACAACTAAGTGTTCTGTGGTTTCAACTGATAATCATGCTGTCAGTTAAGCATTTTGCATTTTAAAAACAGCTGGGTGTATTCTTTTCTCCGTGAGTTTCTGTGAAAAGATTTTGATGCAGGAAGTTTTTAAAAGATGGCTCACCACATGCCAGGAGGTACCAGCTATCACCAAGGTGTTCCACGGTACCAACAGGTAACCACCTGTTCTGCCTGAAGGGAGGGGTATATCTTCCATGAATCACTGGGTCAGTGGTGAACTCTGCAAGCTGAATATTGGAACTCATTTCCATATTAACCCCAAATATGTGCTTAAAAGCCTTTTTGGGTCATACTCACAAAAAGCAACATATCTGAATCGTGAAATTAGGTATAGTGGGAGATTAAACTTGGCTCAAATACATTTTCCGTTTTCATCCTCCTTTTAGAAACCTGGCTGTGATAAATGCCAGGGAGGTCTATACCAACTCTCGGCGGTAAGGATAATTCTGTGCCGTCCACAGAATAATTTGATCATCATGGTCTATGACTAGATAGGTATAAACAGATCCATCAAAACCTACCTGTCCTTAGATAGGTGACAAAACTAGATCCAGATGATTTTCTTTCGTTTTCTCCATCGCAAATTTGATATCAAAGTTTGCATGGAGCTTGATTGTGGGTAATTGAAATAAATGAAATCATGGTGAGAAAGAAGATCTTCTAAGTCTGAATTCAGATTTCTTTCAGAACCAAAACTGACCTAGGAAAAAAAATCCTAAACATTTGCCCATTATAACTTGTATTTTTTAATGTATAATGGATGCTTGAAATTCACAGATTGACATTTGTGGTTTTTGGCCAGCAGAAAGCATGAGTGGGGTGGCTGTATTCCATATATAACATGAATTGTGCAGCGGAAGCCCCCACTCTAAAGCCTTGTCTCTCCGATGTTATCATTGTGTTGAGGGACAGTTGGGAGCCTTTGGCTGGTGAAGATCCCTTGCTCACCACCCCACGACCATATCTCGTGACTTGTTATATAAGTAGATACACTCAGGAAGCGATTGTGAAAGTAGATCTAAAAAGAAATCCAATTGTTGGCACCAGGGAGGAAGAGAAGAGGAAGTTAATCAGTTGGAGTAAAAAATGAGTTTGGCAGTTTGTAAAGGTTTCATCCCTCACAAATGTCAAGAACTTGCTCTTCAGAACATAGAATGGTTGCATATAATTTTCTTTGTTAGCTGAGAAGACTAGTAAGCATAATAGGGAGCTACTAATTTTGGTTTTACCATGGTCCTCGAGAACAAGGATCGAGGCAAAGAATGACCAGTGATCGCATCCATCATTAAAAAGCTTCATATTTAGGGGGGAGGCAAAAGTAATCAAGAGGAGACAATTCGAGAATAATGACTGCATTATATTAAGACATCGGCCAGGAAAAAAAAAGGTATGGAATCAGGAGTCTGAAGGAGTGAGTTCCAGTTCTAGCTCTTGGCATAATCCTCTTCAGTTCTTCCCAGGGGGCAGTTGACCTCAGTTTAAACCCAAGAGCCTCACACATCTATGATTTACTGCCCAGAGTGGGACACTTCTGAGAGAGAAAGGGGACTTCATGAATTTTTATTCTAAGGTGCTGGAATACACAGGGACTGGCCTGGGCAGACCAGGAAGCAAAGGTATCCTAACTCCTATATTTCCCAGGGGATCATCTTCCTTCTTGTAGCATTCATGTGCTTCTTTTGAGTGAGGGATGCTGAATGCATGCCTTGCTTATATGCAAGGAAATAAAGTGTATTTGTTATTTGAGATTCATGTGAATTATGCCCTTATTTTTGTATTTTAACCCATTAATGGGAAAATTCAGACTGAAACGGAGAAAACCAGCAACCTGAGGGAGATATTTTGATCCAGGCAAGGTCTTTGGGTCACTTTCAAATCCCCCTGCCTAGGCAGCATATGAGCAACCCAGTGAAAATAATCACTGACATAAATACTACTGAAATGAATTCAAGGAAATTGCTTTTTAGTTTAAGTTGATAACAGTACGTGCCCGTAAGCAAGTACCTATGTGCTTATTCTGTGCAGTGGGTTATGCTGTGTGCATAACATGTACATAGCTTATACATGAGCAATGAATATATGAAAATTGCTTTTTATTTTAAAAATATTTTACTTATTTGACACAGAGAGAGAGAGAGCGAGCACACACAAGTGGGGAGAGCAGCAGAGGGAGAGTGAGAAGCAGACTCCTCTCTGAGCGAGGAGCCTGATGTGGGGCTTGATCCCAGGACCCTAGAATCATGACCCCAAGCTGAAGGCAGACACCGAACTGATTGAGCTACCTAGGTGCCCCTGAAACTTAGTTTTTAAAGAGAAATCTGGGGGGAAGATGCCTGGGTGGTTTAGTGTCAGACTCGGTTTCAGCTCAGATCATGATCTCAGGGTTGTGGGATCAAGCCCCATGTCAGGCTTCGTGTGCTCATTGCAGAGTCTGCTTGGGATTCTTTTTCCCTCTTCTGCTGCCCCTTCCTCAGCTCACACACTCACACTCTCTCTCTCAATAAGTAAATAAATAAAATATTAAAAGAAAAAGTAAGATGGAATAGCATAGGCTATGTGTTTGTTAGTGATAATAAGAACCATCGGATCTAGGAAAGGCGAGCGATATCTTGAATTTTGCATGGACTAGGAAGGTGGATAGGACTTACATGGGGTGGGCAGTGTGTGTGTGGGGATGGGTGGGTGGGGGAAGGCAACCAGACTGGCTATTTCTCACTGGATACATCAGAACATGAAAAATTCTTTAAGTTTGGCCTGTCAAATTCTAAGAAACTGAATAACATTTTCCCCCCAGAAGCCGTATCCCCTCAAAATGTGAAAGTTGGGTGTGCGAGACGGGTTTGATGAACAGCCCATGCTTTCTAGTGTGAAGGAAGTGTGCTGAAGACAGTTTGGGAGAAACACTCTTGTCTAAATGGTGCTTAGACATAACACAGTGGCCTTGATGCTGTGCTTTATACAAAGGCAATTTGTAGAGAGGCTCTGTGTGCGTGAACGTGTCGTGTGGTAAATCCACAGCCAACTGCAGATTTATGAGCATCGTTATCCTGCTGTGTAGATAGCACCTCTATCGAATTTAATGAGTTGAAGTAGGTGAACAGTTCATTCTAATCTGCTGGTGCCTGGGACTCCCGTAGTCCCTGGAATCATAGAACATATGTCCTTCTCTTGTTTTAGAAACCCAAGGTGCCTTTCTGATAAACAAGCCTCTCTTGAGGGTAATGACATAAGGAGTGATTTTGAAGACGTTTCCTTCAGCGCATCGATCGAAAGCTAACCCGAGGCAGCTACCTGTTGCAAAGCTGAGAGGTGATTTGTCAAGTCCAACATCCATGGCAGATGTGCTTTAATTGATTCTTGTTCCTTTGCATGAGTTTATTACCTTGACAATGCCTGAGATTCTCTCACCCGTATGTTTCCTGCACTATTAAGTTCTCTTGCTGAGAACTCTTTTCTCTGGTCCTTTACGTGATAACTTTGAACTGATTCTACCATGTTTATCATGATTAGATGAAATGTTCATGAAAGACATATTTATAAGATCTCACGAAAGTTCCTGCCGTGTTTTGAAACCACTAATAAGTGGGTTCAGGTAAAGGAGTATCGAGAATAAAACTTTTAGGGTCTCTCATGGAAAGTTTGAAATCCCACAGGGCTGCATTGGTGTGTATCAATGGCAGTGCTCACAGAACTTTGGGATGGGGTGTGTGTGTGTGTGTGTGTGTGTGTCTGTGGGATGCCTGTGTGTGCACTTGTGTGCAAGCCTGTCTAGTTTATTGTAGGACCTTCTGGATCAACTCAGAGTCGACCATCCCAAAGTAGCTATCCAAACAATGCTTAAGATACAATTCATTGTAGGTGGCAAAAGAGTGAACACTTCCTAAATATAAGATCTGTCTAACTTGAAAAGTTTATGTTTACAAAGGTGACTTCGAAGGGTTAAAATGTAGAACACTCTTGGTATCATGAGGGATACAAATGATGACTGGGTGTCTAGGCTGCTGACACCTTGCCTGGTCTCCTTGACCACTAGCTACAGTTCCTACTCCAAGTTCTTAGACGAAGCCATTTAATGCCAGGTAAAATCTCTTTTTCTCTTCCCAAATTAGGTTGCTGAATTAGGTTCTTCTTAAAGTCTTTTTGCTTAAGGAGACTTTAAGGAGTCACATTTCAGGAGTCTGTTGACTTAGGACCAGATTTTGACCTGACTGGAATATGTTACCGGCTCTTCCCCAGTGACCCAGCTCCTGTCTTGCATCCCAGTTACCGATATGATCCCTATCTGGCCTCCTATGCTTTGCATCCTGCCTAACCTCTCCGTCGGCCGCCCTTGCCAGTCTCCTGAAACTTCTTCCCACTGGCCCATGGGGCCATTTATTTGCCGCTCATGGTGGAGCCTTTTGGCCGTCAGCTGCACCTGGACATCTTGGTTATCGCTTACTTTCGGGTCGAAGATGCCGTGTCCACCTGCTTATTGCTATTTCTTCCTAAAAATTGTTTTTAGGTTCTCCTTTACTTCCATCCTCGCCCTGACAGGTCCCCAGCTCCTGCTGGTTCTAGGACAGCCTCGCCCGTGCACCAGGCTTGAGAGCTGTCTCTCTCTGCTCTCTGCTCTAGGCAGCTGGAATCAGGGGGCTGCCTGTAAGAAGGGGGGAAGCCAGGCAGCAGGACAGTAATTAAACACATCTGAAAACAAATTGAGTAAGAAATAGTTCGTTAATCTTTAAAGCTGGTGCTTAAAGTAAAGTAGTCTCTAATTAGAGGAAAAGAGGAGATGCTTGAAAATTATTTTAAAAATCTGAATGATCTGAGCCTTTGAGGCAAAGTTTTCAGAAACTGATGGCAATGACTGTTAGGGTGAATTTCCCTTCAGAACTTACGGATTTACTCTTCCTTGATATGGAAAGATCATTAGCAGTACTCTTAGGCTGATCAACCATAATTAGGGTAATTTTTTTTGCTTCACAAATTAAATAAAAATATTTTTTTTTCCCCTCTAGGATTGTTGGGGAAAAAAAAAAAAGAATTGCAAGTGGAAAGAGGAAAAGCATTAAAAATAAATATGTATGGATGAGTAAACAAAACTGTAAGAGCTTGATAGGATGTGAGAGATACTGCACCTAAATGCTCTTCTTCTCATTATTTTGGAGGGGGGGAATATTTTGTTTTACTCACTTAATGTATGCCTGTGTCATAGAAATCAAATCAAAAAAGACAAGAAGTAAGTAAAAGGTGAGTCTCCCGTATACCTGTCTATCTCCACTAAGCTGCCTTCCTCAGAAACAACAAATATTATAGATTTTTCATCTATCTTTCTAGAGAAATTCTATACATATACCCCCATGTATATGTGTGTATGCCTTAACACACACACACGAATGAAATATTTGTATGGATTTGTGTTTAATTAGTATTACAGTCTCTAAGGACCAAAAGGTTCTTGTCAAAGTATTTAGTAAAAAAGTGTGTCAGAAAAAAAAATATATATATATATATCTGGGGCGCCTGGGTGGCTCAGTCGTTGG
Organism: Procyon lotor; assembly: GCA_028646535.1. Lineage (NCBI taxonomy): Eukaryota > Metazoa > Chordata > Mammalia > Carnivora > Procyonidae > Procyon > Procyon lotor. The sequence continues at coordinate 60,234,403 of CM053609.1, forward strand.
GCATCTGCCTTCGGCTCAGGTCATGGTCCTGGGGTCCTGGGATCGAGCCTCGCGTCGGGCTCCTTGCTCTGCGGGAGGCCTGCTTCTCCCGCTACCATTCCCTCTGCTTGTGTTCCCTCTCTCGCTGTGTTTCTCTGTCCAATAAATAAAATCTTTAAAAAAAAAAAAAAAAGGTGTGTCAGGCTTTTTTGGTAAATCTTGTTAGAAATATATTTCTTTAGAGTTTCATCTTTGAGTTCCAAATGTATGCCATCATTATTGTAGATAACATTAATAAAATGATGGTTTGGTTGATCTTAATTATGTCTGCCTGTTCCCTCCGGAGGGGATGCCTACTGACATGAGACCTGATGCTCTTCTTTTTTTTAGAGAAGATTTTATGTTTATTTATTTGATAGAGAGTGAGTGAGCACAAGCAGAGGGAGCGGTAGGCAGAGGCAGAGGGAGAAGCAGACTCCCTGATGAGCAGAGAACCAGACACGGCGCTTGATCCCAGGACCCTGAGATCATGACCTGAGCCGAAGGCAGACGCTTAACCCACTGAACCACCCAGGATTCCCCTTCTGCTATTCTTGGTCACACACTAATATGTTTTGATATAAACCAGTTTCCCTCTATACTTGTGGCTCAACAGTTTTCCTGGGGTTCCTGCTTCCCCATTGTCCTGGAGAATCTCCTCACCATTCGTTTAGGTTGGGTACATTATTTCTTACGTTTTTTGTGTTCCCCTTTCTTAGTTTCTCTTTTCTTGGTTTACTTCCTCATTTTGGGAGAACACAACTACCAGTTATTTCCAGAGAAGGGATAGATGATAGATAAATTTGAGATATGTATCTCTATTTTTCTTTATTAACTTTTCCACCCAATATTCAAGAGTTCTATGTTACAAATTTTTGTCCTTCAGAATTTTGAAGACATTGTTCCATTTTCTTTAATATTCCAGTGTTTCTGGTAAGTCAGGAGCTATTCTGATGCCTTTTTTTTTTCTTTTCTATATGTGACCTTTTTTTAAAATTAGAGATTTATTTATTTATTTGAGAGAGAGCACATGCATGTGAGTGGGCGAAGAGCAGAGTAAGAGGGAGAGAATCTCAAGCAGACACCCCACTGAGTGTAGAGTCCCACATGGGGCTTGATCTCGTAACCTTGAGACTATGACCTGAGCTGAAACCAAGACCCAGAAGCTCAACCAGCCAAGCCATGCAGGCATCTTGTGACCTGTTTTACTTACTTACTTACTTATTTATTTATAACTCCAGGAAGCATTTAGATCTTTTCTGTGTCCTCAGTGTTTTGAAATTTTACAGTGATGTGCCTTAAGTGTTAGTCTATTTTGATCTATTGTGTTGAGCACTTAGTAACTCCTTTCAAGCTTAGGTCTACTTGTCCTCGGGGATTTTCCTGAATGATTTAATTTATGATATCCTTCCCGCTGTTTTTTTTCTCTGGAACACTTATTCAGATTATCTTAATATTTGGTTGCTACTTTACTTGTATGTTACTCAGTTTTTTTGATTTTTTTCTTTTCTATTTTCCATCTGTTTATCATTCATCTTTCCACCTCTGTACTTTCTACATGATTTTCTCAAGTGTATCTTCCAAACATCCTATTGATTTAAAAAAAATTCTGTTATGTTTTTAATTTCTAAGAGCCTTTTTCTTATTAGCACCATACTTCATGGATATAATATCTCCTCTTAATGCTCTGGGGATAGTAACTATAGATTGTTTTTAAGCTTTTTCTCTAAGCCTTTTTTAAGGTTATTTTTTCCCAGTTTTTGTCTTTATCTTTCTTGTTAACTGATTTCTTCAAACGTTCATTGATCTTTGGTTGTCTGCTGGAAATTAAAAGTGAGCCTAAAGCTCTTATTGACTGTGTGGACCTTTGAGCCTCACTGTAGGGTGATTTGATGCTTATGTCCTTGTTCCTTTGTTCTCTGAGGTTACCTGGAGTCTTCCCAGCTTCGTTGCTGCTGGGGAAATGGAGGTCTGGCTCCCAGAGTTGTGGAAAAGTAGGACCAAGGGCTGAAGGTTTTAGCACTTAGAGCAAAACATTTAAAATGCATTTGGTACCTTAATTACCCTTTATGTGTAGTACATGGTTCCTCAGTTGTCTGTTCCTGGCTCAGAAATCCTGTTTGACTCATGCAAGGTGAAACTCTAGATGCTGCTGGCATTGGGAAGAGCCAGTCATCGGTGAGCAGCTGTGGGGGAAAAGGTCTAACTGCAACTTAAACAACTATAATACGTTTTTTCCTTACTTTAACTTCTCTGTCTCCATTGCTTACTTATAGTTCTAGAAATAGCTGGAATTTACAGTGTAAATTCGCTTTTCCCACTGTTGATTTCAGATTCTCCTGCCTTGGGTCTGGAAGCCAATTTCTCCTTTATGATCTGTTTTCATCTTCTAAAACGGCGTCACTCTTTTCTCTAGTAACTCCCATCCTGGTTGATTTATGTCTTAGAAAAAAAATCCCTTTATTGTAATTTAATAGGGTTGGATAAAGAAGGGAAATTATGTGCTGTAGTAAATCTTCCGTTTTAATGGGGAGGCCCATTAGTGGCTATTTGGCATGGTGGGTTTATGTTTGATTTTCATTTGCATATCTATAACTTTTTATGCTTATTAGTGTTTTACTTTGGTGTAAAACAAAACACAGTCCAACAAAAATCATTTTGAAAATTATAAAAAAATTTCCTGCTCCCCCAAATGAAAATTAATAGAGATAAAGTGAACAGAGTTACATGTAATGAAGAGTGGAATCATATGATCACTGTGTATGAGACGAGGGAGAAATGATGGGGGGGCAACTTTTGTGGTGACCACTAGATGGTGCTATTGGCCAAGGTCAGCTTGGTTGTGGTTTGGGTTTCAGAGTGGTAAGGTGCTGTTCTGTGGTCTGAAAGGATTGGGGACATTCTCTATCCACAACCTTTCTGTGTATGGTCTTTATATAAGTTTGGCATGATTTCATTTTGATACACTTTGTCCATTCCCAGATAAGAATGAGTTTTGGTGGCATTTTTCAGTTGTTGCTTGTATCAGCTACTCTTGAGATTTTGCCTCGAAGGTAAAGGGGTCTAGTTTATTTAAATGATATATTCAGCAGGAACTCTACTAAATGCATTGAGAGAGCTTACTTTTGATGATGATGGTCATAATGAATGCAGGAGAAAATATTGATAAAACCCGCCCACAGTTCTAAAATCTCACTGGTTAAAGTGTGTTTTTTTTTCTTTCTTTTTTTTTTTTTTTTTTAAAGATTATTTATTTGACAGAGAGAGAGATCATAAGTAGACAGAGAGAAGGGGGGGAAGCAGGCTCCCTGCCGAGCAGAGAGCCTGATGCGGGGCTTGATCTCAGGACCCTGAGATCATGACCTGAGCCGAAGGCAGAGGCTTAACCCACTGAGCCACCCAGGCACCCCTCTTTCTTGACATTTTATCTATTTCTGCTATGGATACCAGGTGGCTCTTGAATTACCCAATAATTGCAAAACATAGCAGGTGAAGGGAAAAAAAAAGCAATGCTGCTAGCTGGTGCTAAATATGACCTTACGGTTATATCCTTAAACTAAAAGAAATCCTTGTGGTTGGGAGCCCAACTGTTAACTATCTTTATAGATTTCTCTCTCTCTCTCTCTTTTTTAAACAGCTCTTTATTAAAAAGCACATTTTAAGGCAGTTCTTGATGTTCAATATTACCAATTTTCATCTGGTTAAATACAGATGTAATTAACTGTAGCTTATGTTAAATGTAGGAAATCAATACAGGGTCCTGAAAGGACTCGATCTCAGCGTAAAAAAGTCATGGCTGAGGCTCCGTTTTATAGAAGTTGAATACAATATGTTCCATGCAGAATAATGGAATTCTCTGAATCTCTACAGTTTAAAAATTTTACTTTTTTTTTTACTTTTTTCCACCATTATATTCTTTGTGGGAGGATCAGCTATGTAGCTAGTGAGCAACAAATTAGCTAAAAGGTATTTAAAGCAGGTTCTGAGAGTTAAGGTAACGCTGAGGTGCAGAAAGGACAAATGGGTCTAGAAATACACAGACCACATAGCATATAAAGGAAGGATAAAGAATTGACAAATTTCAACACATATTATACAGTTTATGGAAACTATGATTTTATTATTTTATCTTTTTCCTGCTGACCTTCTTTTTCACATTTGTAATGGCAATTAAACAGGAATTAAATGTTGGTTTTAGGCTATCTCCCCAAAAATGAGTTAGATTGAAGGGATAAGATAAAGATGTAGTTCTTAATTATTTTTTGATGAAGCCTAAAGGAAGTAGGAATCAGGAAAAGGAATGAGAACAATATATTTGGCTTCCGGTGTCATATGTAGTTTATTTGCAGATTATGCAGTTGCGGTTCAAGGTACAGAATTTTCTCTCCTGAAATACTGGATGTGCTTTATGACTGGAAAACAGCCATGGAAAAAATGAATATACAGACATGTAGAATGGATTCGTATCTAAGTAAATATCCATGAATCTGTAGGTGGAGCAATGGTGGGTCTCATTTGATGGATTCATGATTTTTCTTACTTTCTTTCCCTATATTGCTCATGTTTTTATCTTATTCTGTCTGAGAGAATATTTACACCTGATTTCTCAAACATTCTATGGAAATTTCCTTTTTTTAGAGAGAGAGCAGGCAGGTGAGGGGCAGAGGGAGAAGGAGAGAGTATCTTAAGCAGGCTCCATGCTGAGTGTGGAGCCTGACGTGGGGCTCCATCTCACTGTGCTGAGATCATGACCTGAGCTGAAAAGTCATGACAAGAGTCAGACGCTTAACTGACTGAGCCACCCAGGCACCTCTCTATGGAAATTTTCATTTGGGATAACATATTTTTAATTTTCAAGAACCTTTCTCTGATTTTTTTCCCCCATAGCATACTCTTCTCATTTCACCTGAAGATAGTAATTAAAAGGAATTTTTGCGGGGAGGGTAGTTTTTCTTTGTATCCCTACATTATCTCTTTTCCACCTGAATTCCTTTTGTGTGTGTCTGTTTTGAACTTCATCTTTTCTTACTCTACCCGTGGTTCTGAATGCGTTCTATCTAAAGTCTCATTTAATCTCTACAACAACCTTTGTTGTTGTAGAGAAGTAGAAGTAGAAATAGAAGTAGAAGTAGAAATCTTATCATTCCCTTTTTACAGACGTGAACGCTGAGCTGAAAAAAAGGTTAAGTAGTCTCTCCACAGTCACACACTTAATAAATGTTGGAGTCAGTATGTGAACTGAGGCTGTCTGTCTCAAGCATCTTGTGTCTTGTCTGCCCATGCGTACTTAAAAGTCAAGTGCTAAAATACTACGTGGGAACTCTTATGTGCGTAGCTAGGTCCGTCTCTGCGGCTGGGTTTCTCTGTAGGAGTGCAGAACAGGAACAAGATGATTTGCTGACGGGTCCTGTGTTGGCATCTGTAGATGTCCTCAGGGAAAAATCCCTGGTGTCCCATGTTGTAGGATTGTGAGTCTGGGGAAGGTAGCAGGTTCCCCGGCATTCAATAGGTAGATGCTTTTCAAAGCCTAGTGTCTCATCCCTTTCCTCCGTTGTGCTGAGTTTTCCCAAATATGGAGCCTTCTTGGTTCTGTTTTTCTAGAGTATAATAAGGATCCTTTTGTGGTGGTAGAGAAGGAGTTGCCACCTAGAATGACAGAGAACTGGCTGGTGGGGGGAGGGGGTCCCAACTCTTTCTTATGTAGACTCCCATTGACCCCATTTTCTGTCCATCTTTCACCCCATCTTCAGGGGTGTCTGCTGCTTCTAGTCTCTTGAATCTACCCTGATTTCTGTAACATGAATTGGTGTATGAGTTTCCTATTGCTGCCAGACCAAACGGCCACAGACTAGTTGGTTTAAAATGACACAGATTTATATCTTACAAGTTCTGGCAGTCCAAAGTCCACATCGAGTCTTAATGGGACTAAAATCAAGGTGTTGGCAGGGCCGTCTGTGTTCCTTTTGGTGCCTCCCGGAGAGAATTGGTTTCCTTGGTTTTTCCCAGTTCTAGAGGCTGCTTGCTTTCCCAGGCTTCTGGTCCGACAGCACACCACCCGCTGCTCATATCACGTGTCTCCACTGCCTCTGCCCCTCCTGTGAGCACATTGCCCCCCCCCCCCCCCCCGGGAAGTTCAGGATGCTGTTTTCATGTCAAGATCCTCTGCTTAATCATACCTGCAAGGTCCCATTTGCTATATAAGGTAACATAGGACAGTTCTGGGGATAAGAACTGGATATTTGGGGGGGCACTATCGAGCTTACCACAATCACCTTGCTTCTTAGGGACTTTTTAAAAAAAGATTTTATTTATCTGAGAGAATGACAGAGAAAGAGAGAGCATGAGTTGGAGAGTCAGAGGCACAGGGAGAGGGAGAGACAGACTCCCCGCTGGGAGCAGGGAGCCTGACATGGGGCTCCATACAAGTACCCCGGGATCATGATCCAAGCCAAAGGCAGAGGCTGAACTGACTGAGCCACCCAGGCACCCCTGGACTTTCTCCTCTACAGCCAGTTTGGTTGCAGTTTTGCTTTTTTATAGTCAATTGGCACTCTATCCGCTTTTCATCCTCTGCATTACCGTTGACATGTCTTTGTCTGTGGTCATCTCATCTTCCAGTCTCTGTTTTTATGGGTTCGTCCCTTTTACAATCTTCTATCATTTTTGAGGTGTGTCAAACTTCTCTTTTTAGCTGGAAATCCTCATTTACTTTATAGATAAGAGATCTCAGATGCAGCGAAATTACATGTCTTGCCCAAAGTAATAAAGACAATTAGTGGCAGAAATGTACCTTTGTTTAAGAACAGAAACAATTCTAGTAATATAAAGAAAATGGAATTTCAAAGTTGAATTAGCACAGAAAACCACATTAGTTCCTTGTGATGGATTTAGGCTATTGTTTTCCTAATCAGGAGATTTTTAGAGATGACTTTTTTGTTATCATTTCAAAGATGTGAATGTTGCAGCTCTGTCTCACAGAACCATTGTGAGAGTTAATAGATGAAAGTTTCTTTGAAAGGCTTCGAGTGCTTCTAGAGAAATAAGAGAAGCACTGTGTTACTAAGCCAATGCTGGCAATATCCTCTCAATACTCACTTGGAAAATAACCCAAAAATGTGAGCTAGGTATGGACAAGAAGTAACTTGGAATTCAATTTGATCAATTACTAGGACATTATTCAGAAGACTGTGGTCTACATTTTCAAGCCTAGGATTGACCAAATTCTCTGTTCCCTAATTCAGTAAATAAACCAAGGTTTCACTGGAGAGAAAGTAAGCTATAAATAAGGAAAAGAACAATAAAGTATTCCTAGGCATCTATTCATTTTGGTGTCTAAAATAGAATTTCCAGGCAGACAATGCAATTATAATTGGTAAGGAGATATAGAATCCTATACTAAAGGATGCTAATCAGGTTTCCCCTCTACTGTGTGCCTTCTAGCCTTCCTAGAAAGTGAGAAAAATGAAACTGGTGTCTTTATCTGTCTAGAGATTTGTACAGAAATGGTAGATGGGGCCAAACACAGAAGTAGTTCTCATATCTTGGGCCTAGAGAGAGAAGAAGGAGACAGGGGGAGGGAGTGAGGGATTGAAGAGGAGAGAGTGGGGGGCAATGGGGAGGGAGGTAACTACTGGAGGTATCTCTAGGAGTGGAAGAGGGTTCATTAATTTGTAAACCTTTGCTTCTGCAAGTCTACATCTCTGTCTTAATTAGTGATAGTGACTCCTTCTCAAAGAGAGGTTTATTTCCTCTTCCTTTCCCTTCTCAATGGGCATTCTCACATTCTCTAAACCTATTTTCTGCTAGAGGAGGTCACAGTTCATAGCACAGCTAATCATTCATGGTGGGGAAGAAGAAAGTACGGGAGTTGAGCTAAGTTATTTTAGCGTCTTGCTAAGGACGTATTCCATGGCTCTTAGATATGGCCAGAGATTACCATTGGTCATCCAACTCCTGTTGTATTCCAGAAAGGGTTAGTACTATACATGACCCTAAGGTTCACATTTATTTATATTTAAATTGAGACTCAATTCTGCTTTTTTGGTTTAACTGTAGCCTACAGTTTTTTGTTTTTGTTTTTGTTTTTGTTTTTTACTTAGTAGTTGAGAAGAAGAGAATATGGACATGCCGAGAGAGGAAGGAAGAGAAATTCACCAAAGTCGTCTTGTTTTTACTCTCTGGATAGGCACAGGTAGAAACTAGTGCTGATTTAGGTTTCTTTGTGGAAATAGAGTTACACAGTGGAACTGTGCTTAGAAGTGGGGTGTGACAGGATACAGGACACATTACCCCCAAAATATGGCACCTTGGCACATTGAATATTGTTAAGCTGAAGGAGTATGAGAAAATGGCAGAAGCCATTTTCTCTCCTGAAATGGGTCATAAATCCTCATGTGAGAGGTGCCCACTCTATACCTAGAGGAAAGGAGTATCCTTATCTCCAAGACAGAGGGACACCAAGAAGAATTTGCATAAATAAACCTTGCTAAATTTCCTCCAGTTCACTGCACTTACCTCGTATTCTCTATCATATCTATCTCTAGGACCATCCACTTTCTGTCAAACTTGGCATAAAAATCCTCAGGTTTAACTGTCTCTTTGGGTCTTCATTTCCTTATGAAGGCTCTTATGCCGTGTGAATCATGTCAAGTAAGTGTATATGCCTTTCTCCTGTCCGTCTGTCTTTGCCAGTTTAATTTTCAGACCCAGCTGGGGACCCTAAGAGGGTCCAGGAAAACTTTTCCCTCCCCCACAAGTGGATCTTTGAGTCGGGGCACACTTGGACCTTCAAAGATACCAGAGTTTCTGGCTAAGGAGGAAAGCAAATAAATAAACACAGAAAAAGAATGCCCAACTTTAAAGCATTTTCTGTGAAACTAGCCAATCTTTGGCTTGCCTTGTCTCAAGGGCAGGCTGAGCAAGGACAATGAGCTTCTGTGCTTACGGATGAACACAATTCTCAGAAGAGCCGCTTCCTCCTGGGCACATTGTAAAAGCAGGAAGGCAAGAAGATCTCATTACTTACCTGTTAGTCTTTAATGATTGCTCCTCCACTTCCATTGGCCCACGATGTCTGTGTTTAAGTTAAAGAAGCTAGTTTGATGTAGCTAGGAGAAAAGATCAGATAATGTTCCTTATGGCCTTCCTATATATGCAGACTCTCTAGATAAGGGTGCTAAAAACTCATATTCAATGAATGCTCATCGTATGCCACAGACTCTTCTAAGGCCCCTGTTTCCCATGACAACTCTATGAAATACATGTCCAGATAATTCCCATTTCACAGACAGGAAATGGAAGCCAAGAAAATTCACTCGATTGCCCCAGATCACACAGCAAGGATGCGGCAGAGAACAGATTTGAATCCAAGCAGAATGGCTCTAGAAACTCTGCTGTTGACCACTGTCCATCTAGCCTTGTTAAAGGATGGAAGATCCAAGCTCTGTTCTTTCATACGCCCTGTGCTTTAGTCAACCCGGTTCAGACGGTCTTTGTAGACACAACTTAGGATTTCTCAACTCTGTGCCTTTACGCATGTTTCTCTCTGCTCAAAATACCTTTCTTTTCAAATACTCTATTTCCTTCTGTTCGGTTGCCCCACTCCCGCCCAATCAAACAACATCCAAATCAAGAAGCTTTTCTAAGACCCTTAGTGGGAATTAATCTCTCTCTTTTTTGAACTTCTGAGATGTTGTGTATTTTCCTCCTCAGTAGTACTTACTGTTCTCTGTTGTTTATTCTTCCCTCCCCATTAAATTGTAAATTGCTTGGAAACAGAGCTGTTTGTCTATCGCTTTGCATTCCTGGCATAGGCGGTGCCTGTGGTATATACTTACAAGTTTGTTTAATTAATATCACCCAGAGACACGTCCAAATTGGGCTTTTTTTGCTCCACCACTCGAAGCCATGAGTGGTGATTCACATACACTGTCTCGTGTCTGTGTTTCCACACATGATTGCCTCCTGAGTAGCTGTCTCATTGGGTCACTGACTTTCAGAAAGATGTCCACAGGTATACAGTCACAGGCTTAACATTTATTTAATGACAGGTCCTAGAGTTTCAGAGATGGTTACATGAGACGAGAGATAACAGGGGTTAGGCTGAGATCTGTGGCTTCCCCAGTCTTAAAAGATGGCTCTGGTGAAACACGGGAAGGTGAACCTGGCCCTTCTGGGTTGTTTGCTACATTTCATTCAATCCCTGTTTTTAACATGAATATTCTGCCTTTTTTTTTTTTTATTTGCATGCCCTTTTCAATTCTCTTCTCTCTCCCATTTTCTCATAAAAATTTTATTTTCATTCTAATTAACTTTCCTCCAGATCCCTAGTGTTTATTCAAAGGTCTGCTGCTCTTAGGACTATTTCATCTTTCCAACATCCTGGGGACGTTTTCACTCTTTGGTTTCCCTCTTGCTTCGGTTAGTCTTTTGTTGCTCTCATTTCTTTTTCTTTTTCGTTTTTTTTTTTTTATACTGTAGCCTGAGTCAATAATGGAAACACTTTCTTCTTTGCAGCTTCCCTGCTTCCCTTAGAAAAACATCTCCCTGTGCGAATATGAATAGGGTCTGTAAAGAAAAACCTGTAACTTCAAAACATTTGGGAAATTAACAGGAGAGAGCTCTAAGTTGGTGATCGGGAAGGCAGGGCTCAAGAAAACTCCGAAAAACCTGCAGTAATTTTGAAGCAAGTTCCCAATTTGTGACAAAGGACACTGAAGGAAGGAGGAGAGAGGGTACTTAACTCTTAAGGCTGAATGTTTCAAACTATCAAAAATAATGATAGACAATACAGTTTAGTCTATGGAAAAGAGATTATTTTGCTGTGCAGAGCACTGAATTTTTGTCAAGTGCTCTAAGTCTTCAATGGTTTTAAAACATATTGGTGCTTTGGGAAATTTGTTTTGAATGGTTGTGCTAAAAAAAGAATTCCTAAAACCAGTTTCTTCTTTAATCAGGTCACTTTTCTCCCATGAATGAATAAGTTTCACCTGGGGGTAAGGCTACTTCACTTTCCATCATGGTAGAATCCCTTCCTGACTTGGCTTATTATCACATGAAATTGGCTATGATCCACTCCAAAACACCTGCCTAAAATGAATCAATCACAAATAATAGAAAGTTGATGTCATAGGTATGGCCCTTAATTGTTTCCTATTAGGATTCATTATACAGAGATATTTAGGAAGAGTCACGGATGCCATTGTTTTAGAGCTGGCTTTCCCTGGCCTCATTTCTCAGGGCCTTTACTATGGTCTGTACTGATACCCAGTGACACACGGAAGTCTTGCCAAGCGTGATCAGTGGGGCTGGAGGAGGAAGGAAACTTTCCTTCATTATTTCCACAGGAATTCTTCAGAGAAGTTGGCAAGTGTAATATGCCCACATATGCCTCTTGGCATTGCCAGCTATATTTTTAAATTATATATATACAAATTAGTAAACTGTTACCTAGAGATGGAGTTCCCGTGCCTCAGAGTATATGCTGCAATGTACTACAAGTGAGAAATCTCCATTGATGTTAGGGGCCCTCTGTCAAAAGGGGTTTAATTCCAACAGAGAGGAAAAGAAAAAGAGAGTCTCCAAGTAATAGAATGAGACCAGTTAGCGTTGTTAGAGGTTTCCAGTGAAGTGAAAGATTCACAGGAGTGAAGGTAGTATGTTCAGTGCAGACAGTGAAGCCAATGACTGGGGATCTGGCGCGAAACAAGGAAAGAAGTCCAAATGAGGCGATAAAGAGATGTGGCTGAGCAGGGCTTTTGACTTTGGGATGTCTGGCTCAGTTAATCAGAGGGGCTGAGAAGCAGGTGCGCATCACAAATACTGGGTTCAGAATCAAATCTCCCTGTGGCCCGCTAGGACCCTTTTCAGGGTCTGGGAACTGATGGAGCTACTTTGTAACAAGAGACGTTGACACGTTTGATCTCATTTTAACCGAAGAGGTCATCGTAGTGGGATAAAACTCTAACGAGTAAAAATCCTTGCAAAGTGGTTTTAGTATCTTCTATTTTATTGTATTATTTAGTATCTTTTATTGATTTTTTAAAAAGATTTTATTTATTTATTTGACAGAGAAAGAGGTATCACAAGTAGGCAGAGAGGCAGGCAGAGAGAGGGGAAAGCAGGCTCCCTGCTGAGCAGAGAGCCCAATGTGGGGCTCGATCCCAGGACCCTGAGATCATGACCTGAGCCAAAGGCAGAGGCTTTAACCCACTGAGCCACCCAGGTGCCCCCTTTTATTGATTTTTAAAAAATAATCCATTTTCAGGATTTTACTTTGTGATGCATGTTAAAGAATTTGGAGAACCTCATCATCCAGATATTAAAATTGTTTCTCTAGTATTAAAAATTTGTTATTGTATGTATATGTGTAGGTATTTTATAGATTTTATTAATTGTTCTTTAAAACTTACCATACATAGACATTTAAGTTGTTTTTGACTTTTCAGATATTATAAATGTGCTGGCGTAAGCAACACTTTGCATAAAGTTTGTGTGTATTAAAATGATTTCTTCAGGCAAGATAACTATAAATAGGATCACTAGTTTAAAGGCTATACGCAATTTCAGGCTCTTGATGAATATTGTTGTTTTTTTTCCCCAGAAAGAGTAAATTAATTTACACTTCTATCATCAAAAGAGAATTGCCCCCTTCACTGGACCCTTATCAGCATTAGGCATTGTCTTCTTTTTTAATCTGTGCTAATTGAGTTGTTTTTCTTTTAATTTGCATTTTGGGTCATTACTTAGATTGAACATTTTTATATATGTTTATTATCCACTTACATTTCTTTTTTGAAAAGTTACAGTCCCTTTTAAAATGTGGAAAAAATATGCTGGCACATTTCATCTGATCATTAACAGTTCTTGATTTTTTTTTTTTTTTTAAGAATAAGAAGACAAATTCTTTTTTTTAAATTTATTTTTATATTAACATATAAGGTATTATTCACCCCAGGCTACATGTCTGTGAACCATCAGGCTTACACATTTCACAGCACTTAACAGCACATACCCTCCCCAATGTCCACAACCCAGCCGCCCTATCCCTACCCCCCCACCTCCCAGCCACCCTTAGTTCGTTTCTTGAGTCTAGGAGTCTCTTATTTTTTGTCTCCCTCCCCATCCCTTCCTGTTTCCTTTCTCTCCCCCACCACCCCCAAACCCCTGCCTTGCCTCTCAAATTCTTCATATCGGAGAGATCATGTGATACTTGTCTTTCTCTGACTGACTTATTTCGTTTAGCATAATACCCTCCAGTTCCATCCATGTCGTTGCAAATGGCCAGATTTCGTTTCTCTTGATGGCTGCATAGTATTCCATGGTATATATATACCACATCAAGAAGACAAATTCTTACAATGATTCTGCAGCTCTTTGCATAAGGGGGTAAAATCTTTTCTTACTTATGGCTGATATTACTTTAACTCTTTAACAAGTAAAAGCCAACTCCGGGATGGTCAAAAGCATGTGTTAAATGTCTGCTTTCATATGGCCTGGTGTTAGGGGCAAAATAAAAGCACTTTATCCAGCCACATGCTCTGTGAATTACCAAGTGTGGTCCCTTGTTAAAAATAATAGTTGGTGAATTACTGCATTTATTTTGAAAAGTTGTTACTCAGTATGTGGAGATATTAATCAGTACCTTGGGATGCGAGGGACTTGAAATATTTCCTTTGCTTATTTTTCTTTCCACTTTTCAGTTTTGCCACACAACACTGTCCTCTGATAGGCAGGTGCAAGCCGGAAGACCGTTGCCAGGCATCCACAATTGCGAGTTAATCACCCTCCCACCTAAAGATATATTACCACCCAGAATGAATCAGAAACAAGAGCTTTAAATAAAAGAGAATTTTTTGTTTTTAACTTTGACAACACTTCCCCTTAAACAGTCCTCAGTACCCGCAGGGCTGCATACCTTTCTGGATTATTAGAACATTACTGAGGTTCCAGCCCCTTGACTTTGGGCTGAAAGCTTCTTCAACCTTGAACTGAAAACTTCCTCTGGATTGTTGGCTCAGTTACTGTCTTTGCAAAGCCATCCAAGCGGGGCTGCCACATGGGAGCTATTTTAAGGTCTCTCGTGGAGCCCAAGATGTATTTCTGTGCTCTAGCAGACATCCCTCAAAACTTCTGTGTATGTGGCCAGACAGGTCACCCTGTGCCTGGGCTCTCATTTCGTTAGTGGAGCAAACAGACATGCCAACCACCTTGAGGTGGGCGACCAGGGCCGCTACCCTGAGCAGAGGCACACTGGGCCAGATCACACCATGCTCTGATTCTTGGTGACCACCGCACGACTTCAGCCGCTTTAGCCTCGCTTTCCTTATCTGCAAAATAAGGGAGTGGGAGCAGATGGTCACACAGATTTCTCCCATCTGTACGGATGAATGAATCTGAATGCTAGCCTCTGTAGACTTGATCTTTTTTTTTTTTTTAACTTCTAATCCTTTTACTCCAGAACATTGACCAATTATTTTAAGAATCATTTTAGACTTCTCCCCCACGTGCTAACCATGAATATCAGTCGGGTGTTTACTTTTTCTTCTCCCCAAACTACAGGAATAAAGTTCCTTAAAATATGTAAAGAATCAAAGGGGCCCAATAGCTATTATATGGTGAGGTCCTGGTTGTCAGCTTTGGTCTGTGAGGCTAGAACCTGGTTCATACTAGGACTATGGCAGTAGACACGGCCAGAGAAAGCTAGGGTGTAAAGGGACTGCACCTCATGCGGAGAAAATCAGAAGAACGTCTTTTCTGATTCAGATGAGACAGATTTTGCATCGTGATGCAAGATGTATTTTGGAAGACTGGTACAGCTCTCCTCCACAAAGTTGCCAAGAAAGTAGATGTGGAAACACAGAGGAAAAGCTAGAAACTAGGACAGTACTGGGGAGCTTGAGTCAGCGTCACTAGGAATTGATTCCCAATGAAGTGGCATTTGAAATGTGTAGTTGTTTGACACATTTGTCACTGGTTTTTATCCAAGGTGGGATTTGGTTTGTGTATCAAACTCCGATGAAAGGGGTCTATTTGAGTAGAGTCGGACTTGAGAAATGTAAACTTGGGTGGAACCCACTGTACCTCTGAAGTTCCATCAGTGACTAAGAGACAGTAGTTCTCCCAACTAGGGACCCCGCTTAAACTGGGACTGTAAGGACAGTCCTGGGAATGTCTATGTGCACACTTTACTAGGTTTATCTCATCAAGGCAATATTTGGAAAATTGATCAACTCTGAATAGGTATCCAAAGTGTAAACTATTTCATGGATAAGCAGACGTTTCTTTTATCTGTGCCTTTTTTTTAACATGTATCTGTTGCCCAGATTGTGGACTAGCACAGAGTTGCTGCCTCTTTGCATTGAAATGAACACTGAGAAATCTACAGAAGTCAGAGGAAAATGGAGAGTTCAGGAACTAAGTAAACAAATAAGATAAACCTTTGGGGAACCTACTGTTTGCCCTGAGCTGGTAAAAGCAAGGAGAGCATCCAAGGATGAAGGGCCGCAGAAGGCAGGGGGCGGATGAGGGAAGGGAAGCTTCTCTTGTTTTGTTTTTCCTTGCCCTGCATTTCCTTGAGCCCGGGGCTACTCTTTACTGAAGTCTGTGGCTGCAGCCAGACATGGGTGACCCTGGCCCCCGGTCGAGTAGCAGGGCAGATACAAACTCTGCTAGTTGAGAAGTTGATGAAAGCAGATATTGGGGACTGAAGTCCTTTAAAGAGTCACTCATTCACATGTATGATGGCTGATGCTGGCTGTCAGCTGGTCCCTTAGCCGGGACTGTTGGCTGGAATGCCAGCGTGTAGCCTGACATGTGACAAAGTGACTGGGCTCTGAGAGACAGCGAGAGAGAGATGCAGGCAGAAGTGTATTACCCCTTATGGAAGTCGGACGTTCTGTTTCATTCTATTTGCCAAGGCGGTCGCCAAGTTCTGTTCAGGTTCTGGAGGCTGGGATATAGCTTATGCCTCTTGATGGGAGAGTGACAAGGGTCGAGAAGAGTATGCAGAACTGGAAATATTGTTGCAGACATTCTGGGAAAATTAACTTGTCACACAAAAGAACTTCTAAATAAGGACCAGAAATTGGACAACAAATGTGATCTGTATCATGTGGTTTGAGCCAGTGGAAGAAGAATTTAAATTTAAAGTCAAGGACAACAGCCTGCCAGAAGTCTATTTAGACGAAAGATTCAGGCATCTCCTAGGAGAAATCTCACTCCAAGGGGAGAACATCAGAGAGACAAACTTTGTTCAGCAATAAACAACTCCCCACAGTGATTAAAAACTGATTTTGAATGCAGTTTCATGGATTGCTCTTGTCAAGGATGACTCAGGGATAAAGCTTTTCACAAAGGAAAAAAAAACCAACCTTACCTGTTAAGATTGCAAGTCCAGGCTTTAAAAGGACTGGCTCATAAACTTAAAAATACAGCAAATATTTAAAGAAAAAAAAAATCCCCGCAGATTACCAAGGTAACCATGTTTATTAGTTCTTGTCAATATGCTATGTAACTACCAGGAAATTTAACAGCTTAACAAGGAAATAAGCTGATCACCTGGGGGACTTGTTAGTTCTAGTTTGGATTTGGCTGGTGGCTCTGAGCTTCAATAAGGGCTCGTCTATTTCAGGTATGTCCCACCCTATCCTGAACACTGAGGGCCAGTAGACTGGCTGGGACATGCTGAGGCAGGTGATGACGGAAGTTCAAAGGTGAGTGAATAAAAGTGATGTCTGCTAAGGACTGGCATCTAAAGGGACCAGCTGTCAGTTCCAGCCCATTGGTCAAAACAAGCTATGGGGCCGCGCCCAGCGTCAGCAGTGTGGGAGGAGGTACACTCATCTTTAGTGGGTGGAAATGCAAACCAGGGGGAGCGGAAAGAAGTGGAAACAGTAATGCATTTTTACCACACTGACCATTCATGGAAAACAGCAGTTTTTTTCCCACATGATTTCTGAGTTCACAAATGTGGTGGTGTGTTCATGCACATAGAGATTTCAGACGTTTAGTGTTCTAAAAGTAAGAAGGGACACTGTGTCAGTGAAAGGGGAAAGGCTCTGCATCTCATGGGAAAGGCTCAAGAGGGTTTCATTTATTTCGGAGTCTGGAACTAGATGAGGAAACCATTTTTTTTTTTAAAATATGGGTTTTTTGGGGGGTGTTATTTACTATTTTTATTGTGAGATATGATGCACATGCTTATCCATAAAGGTAACATATAAAGAAGTCCTGTCTAAATATAGAATGAGGGTTAGAGGTTGTAAAATTTAATATGCAGCTGGAAAAAAAACTGGCTGAGGTCAGGTTGTGAATTGTGTGATTAACAGGCTGAAGGGGCTGGCCTTACTGTCTGAGGAAATCATCGAAAAGCTTTAGCCCCATCAGGTTTCAACATTAGAAACCAGGTTAAATTTTAAAAACCTGATTCTAATGACAATTTAAAGGGATATAGGGGAGAGATACATGAATATACACCAAATGTAACTTGATACAAGGTAGACAATGATTATTTTTCTTTTAAAAATTTATTTGAGAGAGAGAGAGTACGGGGGGGCGAGAGGGGCAGAGGCAGAGGGAGAAGCACTTGACCCCAAAAACCCGAGATGATGACTTAAGGTGAAGGCAGACTCTTAACTGACTGAGCCACCCAGGTGTCCTGACAATAATTATTATTCTAAAGGAGAAATACAGGAACAAGCAAGCAGAGAATAGAGAGATTAATCCCATGTGCGAGGTTTTGGTAAGAGTACTAAATAAGATAAATTGAAATCACACGATGGGAGAGGACAGGCAAGCAAGGAAGATGGTAGAACATTTATTCAGCAACTCCTGAGTGCTATTAGGTTCTGGGCACTGTGTTAGTTACTGGGATGCACTTTTGGACAAAGCTAAAAACATCTCCTGCCGTTGAGGAGTTTGTATCTAGTGGAGATTTACATGTTAATCAGACATTAACATCAATAAATTTAAAACTCCAATGGTAACAAGCCCTGTGAAAGAGAGCTACACAGAGCTGATCGACTCTTTGCAAGGAGCATGCCCTGGTTAGGTTAGGAGAATCAGGAAATTCTTCCATTAGGAGGCAACACAGAAGCAGAGCTCTGGATTAGTGGGGGGTTAATTAGGTGAAGGGAGGAGGGATGACATTCGACAGTACCGACTACTCACCACATGCCAGATGATTCCTATATGCTGTTCCAGTCCAGTTCTCTCTGTTCTCATGGGCCATCTCCCCAGATGAGGAAGAACAAATGGCCTGTTCAAGGCTCTGGAGGAAGGCAGGTTGGGAGTGAGGGACTGAAATGAGGCCATGTGAACAGAGGTAGCCAGCAATGGAGTTGGGAATGGTAGCTAGAGGTCACTGAGGTGGGGCTTCCTAACGCATGTAAAGAATTTTTGGGGGGAAGCAGTTGTAATATATCAATGCCTTTTAAGCAGTGAAGTCATATTTTTAAACATGCATTGTGGAAATTTTGTGGAGGGGGTATGGAGGAGCAGTGTAGATACCGATGGACCGATTTGGTGGCTAGTGTATTATGTCAAGCAAGAAATGATGGGAGTTTAGGAAAGGCTGGGCATTGCAAAAGATGGGCAGCTGGGGGTGGATCTTAGCTTTCTAACAGGAAATCATTGAAAAGATATAGATCTATTCATAGATAGAATAGATCTATCTATCTGTCTAAAATTGCACTCACGCTATGAATTGAATATCAGAGGGATAGTGTAAGGGGAACAAAGGTGTGAAGAATGACTTCTTGTGCCCGGCATAAACAACCAGACACCTGGCACCGAGGACAGGATTATTTTGAGGACTGAGGCAAGGTCAGCTCTGCCATGTTTGGGAATTGGGATAAAGAGAAACGAGAGGCAGTCTGGGATGACTGTAGCAGGGAGTGCCCTACTTGCCTTGGAGTCTTGAGGGAAACAGCCTTCCTGGGTCAGATTTGAATGAAGGGCCTGGACCCTGCACACTTTTACCAGAAGGACTCAGATCTGTTGTCAGTGTTGTTCATACAGACTTTGTTCTTTCGAGATCAGGAATTGTCCTTTTTTGTTACTGCCAGTCCAAATTGTTACTGGCTTTTCCTCTAACTGCTGCAGGTTTGTAGTTGACATTGCAACAAAAATAGAGAAGACTGGTAGGTATCGTTTGCCACAAAAATACAGAAGCAAATACAAATGGAAGGAGAAATTGGCTTCTTCTGGTTGATAAAATTAGATATAGAGACAAGAATCACTTTATTAAACTCAGGTTTATTTCTAGATACATTAGATTTTCTGGCCTTGGCAACATAATCTAAATGGTAGAAGAACCATAAAGCTAAATAATGTCAAGCAATATTGATTCATATATGAGTCAGACTTTTTCATCATCTAGATCTTGATGAAATTGAGGGTTCTAGGAGTAGATAGTGTCTCAAGGGATGAGATGTTCTCCTTTTCCTCTAAGTTCAAATGCATTCATACTGCCACAAATGATCTTATTCCTTAAAAATAGCCACAAGAAGCTAACATCTATCTATCTATCTATCTATCTATCTATCTATCTATCTATCTATCTATCATCTATCTATCTAATCTATCATCTATCTTTCTATCTTTCTATCCTATTTATAGGCAAATAGTATTTGCTTTCCAGAAATGAGAAAGTCTTGCAAGCCCTTTTTAGTATGAAAATCAGACTGATGGAAAGAAATGCCTTGCCTTAAAGGGCAGACCTGCCCTGTTGCAAAAATTTAATTAAGCTTTAAAAGTGCCATGAAATGCAATTGAGCAGTTCAAGCAAGTAGATTGGAATAGAGGCTTCAGGTGATAAACAGGATACTAAATGTATTTCAAAGTGAGATTCACATATAAAAGCACTGCTCCACTAGAAGCCATTTTAATTAGACTTTCCTCTTGGTTCACTTGTATAAAAGTGTTAATAATAGTACTTAAACCCATAAATTTAATTTTGCTTTTATGCCCTGTTCTTGAGACAGCAAATTATCATGAACTGTAAAGCACACATGGACAGTTATTTTCTAACTCTTGATTACATTCATTGTCAGAACTTTACAACTCCATCAAAAACGTGGTCTCAGCAACTTTTTAGTGAATTTAGATCACACAGATAAGCAAGATGATTTAGCCAGTGGTTCTCGACAATGCCAGTATGACCCCCTAGACATAGTCTTAGAATTTTGTGGAGACATTTTGGGTTATCTGAGCGGCTGGGGGAACTTACTGGTGTTTGATGGATGGAGCTGAGATGTTCGCTGTCCTGCCAAGTGCAGGACAGTGACGTAAATATAGACTCTCCCCCATATCTGCACTGTCCACCCACTGACTAGTCTGTTGGTCATTCACATAGGTGAGAATCCCCTTTATAATTATCTGACCCTCGAATGTAACTCAATTTTACATATCAACAAAGTTTGATTTTTTTCTTTTCAGACCTTTAATATAAACTGAACACCTGCTGGGTGTAGTGGATAAACTTGAGCAGTACCCTCCAGCTCATCAGTAAGCATTTACTGCTCATGCCCCCTTCATGGTGATTCTATGTACAGGTGTGAGACTCTGACTTCATTATGTCTTCACAAGTACTTGCAGTATTACAATGTAGCTTTGAGAACTTCTATCTCAAAATACCAATTTATACCACTACATTACACATTGTTTTCCTTCTATTTATTACATATTTAGTAACTATGGGTATAGATAAATCGTATTATTTATGAGTATTCGTTACAAAAATGTATATTACAAAAGGGGGATGTTAGGTCCAATAGGGTTAATTGAGTTTGAGCTCACTCAAGCACATATGTGAATTCTATAAAATTGAAAAGGCCAGCAAGAGACGGTTGAACCCAATGTAGTTGACAATTAGGTTATGGACAAAGTAAACAAATACCTGAGATTTGACTAGGGGTGTTGGGTTGAAAAAGCATATTAAGTCAAAAGTATTACCGATAGTTTATATTTTACCATATATACACACATTGCAGTATTTTAAAGGTGAGGAAATATTTGGAAAATGATGCGTAAGCCTGTGAGCATTTTTTAAAAGATTTATTTATTTATTTTGAGAGAGCAAGAGTGTGTGTGTGCAAGCAGGAGCAGGGGGAGGGGCGGAAGGAGAGAATCTTTAAGCTGGCTCCCTGCTGAGCACAGAGCTTGTTGGGAGCTAGATGTCATGATCCTGAGGACATGACCTGTGCTAAAACCAAGAGTCCAGTGCTTAACTGACTGAGCTACCCAGGCACCCCTGCATAAGTCTATAAACATTTTTAAATAAAGGCACTCAAGTTTCTACCATTAAGTAGATACCGTATACAAATTTCGTTTGCACATTTTTCTCTGGCTTATTTTTAAAACAATTGATCTAGAGTCAAAATAAAACTGATTTTTAAATTTGATGTTTGATCTATATGCAAATTTTGGAAATGTTAATATTTCAGAAACATATTAGTGAACACTTAAAGTTATTTATTTTTTTTTAAAGATTTTATTTATTTATTTGAGGGAGAGAAAGAGAGAGAGAGAGAGAGAGCACAAGCAGGGAGAGTGGAAGAGGGAGAAGCAGGCTTCCCACTGAGCAGGAAACCCGATGCGGGGCTTGATCCCAGGACCCCAACATCATGACCTGAGCCAAAGGCAGATGCTTACCCAACTGAGCCACCAGGACTCCTGCACTTAAAGTACTTTAACTGATACAATTATCACATACACACCAAAGACCAGCTAATCCCAGTCTTTTTAGTCAGATTATCCAAGTTATTCATGATTTAGATGCCTTATCTATATTATTATATATGTTACACATAATATGACAATATATATTAGGTTAGACAGTAGATTTAGTGTATTTAACATAAAATCTGCATTCCTTGTATAAGATTTTTCTTCACTGAATTAACTAATAATCTTAACATACACTTTGCTTGCCTGGAAGACTCAGGTATTGGACAACTGGGTAAGACAAAGCGATTCTGAAATTTAAGAGCTGAATTACTATGTGAAATTCTATGAAAACTAATATTCAGAGTGATAATAAATATTTCCTTGAAATGTGTTATAATTAAGAAAAGATGCAGTTCTCAACTCATACATTTCAACATTTGTTTACTTGGTTTTAATCTAATCAACATAACATCCCTTAACTTCCTTACCTATACTAAATTCACACTTTCAATATGTCAGCTGGACAATCTATTTTTTAAAATACTACACAGAGGTGACCAGCATTTATGTTATTTTTCTAAATGGTTCCTCTACTTACTTGCTGTGAAATCATATGCAATTTACTCTGCTAAGCTTCAGTTGCAAATGGGATAATTATAGCATCTCACTATATTTCAGTTTTGAATGGATTAATGCATGCAAAGAGGTTTTATACAGTTCTAACATAAAATAATTATATAAAAATATAATATTCTGAGTATTAATTATTAGCACTAGCAAAGGTCACAATTATTTGGGGATTTTATTTTAATTTGCCCTTATTTTTTAAGGAATCCGAGGATTAACGAAAGTTAAGATGTTCATATTATTGCTAAAATGCCTCGTCTCACAAAATTAAACTAATGTAGACAAAGCTGGAAATTATTATCTGGAGGCTTGAAGTAAGAGTCTTTTTTTTTTTTTTAATTTTTATTAACATATAATGTATTATTTGCCCCAGGGTACATGTCTGTGAATTGTCAGGCTTACACATTTCACAGCCCTTACCATAGCACATACCCTCCCCAACATCCATAACCCAGCCACCCCATCCCCTCACCTCCCAGCCACCCTTAGTTCGTTTCGTGAGTCTAGGAGTCTCTTATGGTTTGTCTCCCTCCCCATCCCTTCCTGTTTCATTTCTCTCCCCC